>JAENPR010000040.1:0-1200000 GCA_018135685.1 Themeda triandra | reverse complement strand
AGTCAGTGGTTTTTGAGGTAGATGGTGGAGATCCTAGCAGTGCATGGACTAAAAGGCAACATAAACTTCTCCAGATCAAAAATAAAGCTTCTAGGATAGCTCAGTTCGATTTTGTGTATCCAATTTCACCAAATGGGTCATGTGCTAGCACATGATTTGTTTACAACTGACCCCTTTGCAAGGTTTGACGAGTGGGGCAAATTTTAGTCTATACTCTGGCATCTCTGTTTTTAGAACATTGTAATTCCTCAGAGACTAAGTTCTATGCTTTGTTTTAACCAGTCAAGTGCTTGATGAATAGGCTGATCTAGATAAAACTAGGCCTTCCAGAGACAGATTAATTTTGGATATTATAATATGCGTTGAGGACTACTCTGTCAAGTATACTTGTTTTTTCTATGTTTAAGTGATTGCAACTTCATTTTGAAACGCAGCTTGAACCCATTGAGTGGCGCCTTAGCACCAGATGTTATGAAGATGAACTCACGTGCTCTTTTTTTTCCATGTCATGATACTGTTTGTGTACATGTGTTTTCATATAAATAGACAGAAATGTCTTGACTGGGTTTAGAGGTGGAGGTGGGAATGACCACCACATGCTAGGTGAGGAATTCTGAGGTGTGTTTTCTACAACCTAACTGCCTCCTTTTCTCATAGGTAATCTGAGATTCCAGGTAACACTAAAAGATGCAATTTTGTTGGTTGATTGATTATATATAGTATTTTCTAGTGTGATTTTGAATTGTTGGGTCAGTCTTGATTGGACTATCTTTTTTTGTTCTTTTTTCATGAATAGATAAATTGATATGAGACATGAGTTAGTTTGAGATTATGTATGTCAGAGCAAGGGAGATGGGGAGAGAGCAGATTGGGTCGGATATGGTTATGGTGCTGCTTTGGATTTCAGTGACAACACTAAGTGGGATTTCCATCTGTAGTAGTGCGTAGTGTAACGTGCAAACTAAGATGAAGTCAGGGACTGCTATCATGTCTAGACTTTTAAGTGAGATGTAGAAGCTTCAAACTGCCTTTGAGAGTCAGGAGTTGTAATTGAGACTCAAAGCTTTTAGCTGAGAAGGCAAAGTTTCAGTACTTTGATTGAACTCTGAAAGGTCATTGGAAATTTGTTGGTATGGACTCTTGCCTCCCTACCTTCGCCGGGGTCCGGAGGAGGGAAGCGAAGGTCGCACCAGACAGAGAGAAAGGGTCAAGTCCAGTCTTAGAGGAAACAAGTGCTGGTGGGCCCAGCAAGAAAATTTGCATTAATTGGCACTAAAAATGCAACAGTCTCCTCCCCCCTTACACACGCCATACCCTTGGTATTTATAGGCCATACCAGGAGCATAGGGCTTTTTACATTAGGTTCTCACTCTTATTACACTGCATGTGGACCCCAGCAGGGCTATTTTGGTACAAGACTAAACTGGGGGCCCTGCCCTTTGTCCTATCTCGGGGCGCCACGTGTCGAACCGCTGCAAGACCCACGTGTCAGGCCTCTGTGCCACCTTGCGGTGGCTCCTTGCTCGGCCGCCCGGAGGTTGTCCGTGACACTGAACATGCTGGGACGCCGTTCCGAAGGTCTTGGGAAGTCTTGCCAAGGTGCCACGTACCTGCGGGACATACGGAAAGAAGAAACCGTGTGCGAAGGTTTATCGCACCTTCGCTTGTTCGTTAGGGGAAAGACGAGACCTTCACTGCTCGGTTGGGGCGAAGCCGAGGACCTTCGCCGAGGGTGAGGCTAGTTTGGCGAAGGTTGTCTCAAACCGGATGACTTGCTCGGGCGTCTTGGCCTTTGTTTAGGCCGCGGAGCTACGTAGGGGGGGGGGGGTCCTAGCTCCCCACAACAAAATTCAGTGAGGAGAGATTTTGTTTAATTTTAGGTGATTGCAACTTCAAGTTTGAGTTGCAGCTTGAAATCATTGTGTGTGGCGCCAGGTGTTATGAAGGTGAAGCTATTCTCAGTGGTCTAAAAGCTGGCTTTGAATTTCACATTGTATTAGGACTACATTAAGGTGCATACAAGATACATGAGTCAGGTTGTTTTCGTCACTGCTCATCGTTTTCTTTTTATTTTCCGTTTGGCTTGTATGAAGTGCAATTCATGAGAAGCCAGTGGATCCTTAAAAAAGATCCAGTTTCATTTCTCTTAGAGGTTCAGTTAATTTTGTTGTCAATTTGTCTGTAGGAGATTAGAAGTTACAGTACAGTTTAAGCCTTGTCTCCACAAGAGTTTGTAAGATCCCAAAGTACTCTATATACTACCGGATCAATGTTGAGTTCAATGAGAACACAGTGGGTAATTTCATGAATTGCTATGCGCCTGTTTGTTTCAGGCTGCTCAGATTCATTTCAAGATCATGAAATTCTGAAGTCTGATGGCCGAACAGTGTATTGGTGCAGTCATTTGTCCTTTTTTGGCTTCTCTGTGACACGTCAAATGTCCATGGCCTCGCTGCAAGGCTGCTTGTGTCGTCTTTTTGTTCCATTTCTCTATTTGCCCAAATTTCTGGGGGCCACTTAAAAAATATGTTTCCATGTCAATCATTGAAATGAGTTCCCAGAGTTTCGGTTGATAATCAAAATCTACCGACTGAGAATGAAAAGCTTTTAGTTGAGACAACATCCTTCTCATCTCAGATCATTTCAACCTGACACCACCAATGTAGAATTTGGTGGTCATGTAAAACAAATCCAAGTCCAAGCTTTACTAAGATTGCTTTCGAAATAAAAAGCATATAACCAATATCAATATTTATTAGAATTTAAGTTTAGGGAACTGCTCCGGTACTCTCTCTTCTAAAAAATAGCACTAATCCCAAAGCAGCCAATTAAAGAAATTAATTACTTTCTGTTTAATTTGTTGCCTGGTTACAACTTGGGCCCAAGCCCAGCAGCCCGTCCACTTTGCTCCGTTAATTACTCGGAGACGGCGTTGTGGGCAGCAGCGGCTAACGGACGGTCTGTACTCCTCCCCGTCCTCCGATTTTGTCGGGCCACCGTGTATGCCAAATTAAAGCTTTATAATCTTGGCCCATTCCAGCGGTGTGATGCAGCCCGCAAATTCTGGAGCACGACACTTGCGTCGCCATGACGCTTGAATACGAAATCCATCACAAGAGGACTCAATCACCATGGCGGTGGTGTTCCTTGCACACAGGCACCCGCACTATCATGATTCATGGCGCTGCGCAAGGTGCAGCGCTAGATATACGACGCCTGCGACATCGTCTTGTCGAGTTGTTGTCCCCGGCATCTGTATTTCTTTGGTTCAGATGGTGTGGATGCAGCCGACGACGGGGAGAAGCCAACTCGTCTCTCGTGGGACGACAAGCTCGGCCTGATCGTTGATCGGGGAGAGGACGGGGAGTAGAGAGCGTCCGCGCTCCGGCGGCTGTTACTCGTGATGCCGTCCCCAACTAATTAACGGAGCAGAGCGAACGGGCTGGGCTGGGCTAGATTGGACAACAACCCAGGCAACAGATCGTATAGAAAATTATTATTATTTATTTAATTAGCTCCTTTGAGATTCGTGCTATTTTTAGAGAAGGGAGTACCAGAGCAGTTCCCTTAAGTTTAAAGACGAGCAAACCATGGCTACTAGAAATTACAAAGTCAGGTACTAACAGGCCTTTTTTTTAGTGGATAATAGGCTGGTAATAAAATACAAAACAACACGAGTATGATGATGGGCTTATTATAATAGGCTGAAGAGCAGTTGCTTCGGATGGTTGGCCCGGGCAGCTCACAACTTAGATAAGGTGCTGAAGAGCAGCTCTTTTTTTTAAACGTGCTTAGCATTTATTTCATTATGGAGAACTGGGAATAAAAGTACATGTCTAAGAAGGCGAGATGGCAACGATGTTTGGGAAGACAATACATGAGGCATCGACAAGCAGTGGGGAAACAAGCTAGGTTGTGACTAAGCTAAAGATCAAGCCAAAGAGCAGCTCACTTCCATGACCCACAACCCCAGTTCTCGGCTCTGCTCCAGCGCGGCCGCAATCTCCTCCCCAATCCTTCTCCACTCGACCATCGTGACAGCCATGGACGAGGAACACCAGTTCATAATGGACATCAGTGTGAGCAACATGGTGGCCAACCCACATTACGGCCTTCAATTCAACGGTATGGACTTCAACGATCCACGGTGCTCATGTTTGTTTATGACACCATCCCCGATCCATGACAACGCACCCCAGCCTCATCTCCTCGACGAGATGCTTAGGAATGCTGTGCTGTGCCTCACCGCCATGGATGGCGCACTTTCCTCGGGCTAGCCGACAGAGCATCTGGCGCTCCCTGACGCTTTCCCTCATCGGCACCCATGTCCTCCCGCACTAGATCTCAGACGACCACATGATGCCCGGAGAGCCACCGTCACCATCCTGCGTCCTGGAGGCGCACCCAGGCTCTTTCCGCTTGGTCCACTTCTTCCACTGCCACATGGTTCGCACCAGGCCGACATCAAGCACAAGCTCGAGCTCCTTGCTGCCAAGGTATTCGTCGTCTTTGTCAAACCACCCATGGCCGCTCGGTCATCCTCTTCCACGCGCTCTCTTCGGTTGCACCGCCATCACCCGCCTACACTGGGCATGTTCAGTGCAGGATCCCCAACTCTAGGAGCTTGTCCTCGGCACAGTCGTCATCGAGGAGCGACAGACCGAGACCTCCACTTCTTGATCGGCCCTAGCCCCGTCCTGATCCTTACCGTCATCACAAGCCAGGTGGGCCTGCCACTACAGGAATATGGCTGTTCGCCGACAGCCCAGGGGTTTGCCGACAGCCAGGATCTGGGCTGTCGGCGAACCAGCTGTTTGCCGACAGCCAAAGACCGCTTGTCGGGCAAACTCAACTCGCCGACAGCCCTGACCCACGGCTGTCAGCTGAACACAAAGCTGTCGGCGAACATGGTTTTTCCCGACAAGCCGAGGTCATCGGCAAACCAAGGTCGCATCGGCGTTACCGGCCCGCTCGACCAAACGGCGTCGTCGCCGTTTGCTTCGCCAAACCACGCCGGTAGGGGCTGCCGGGCAAAGTTTGCCGACAACCTCCCCAAGCTGTCGGCGAAGATTAAGTTTGCCGACAACCATTGTCTGGGTCGGCAAAGTCCACGGTTTGCCGGCGACCATGACGTTGGCCGTCGGCAAACTATGCTCTTTGCCGACAAGAACTCGATCTTTGTCGGCAAACATTTTTTTTTTCGAATTTTGACTTTAAAATTTTTTTGTTGCCTAGATACATTGTTTACAATCACATGTTTGAATTTGGGCCTTTTTGGAAATATTTAGCTATATTTCGTTAATTTTTTCTTTCACTTGAATTTTCCCGTATTTTTCAAATTTGAACTGCAGGTACATGAAATAACGAAATTTTGGCCTTCGAAACATGATATTCATGGTGGGGAGTGTGTTTTAAGGCCGTGTACCAACGCTCACCGAAAAGTTTCAAGTCCTTGTCCACGTAACACGACCATCCAGGAGTGGTAAATGTGTTTTTTAATTATATAAAATCCAAACGAAGTTGAAAAATCATGAAACTTGACGGGGTGTCGTGTTATCGCATGTGAAGGCTATTAAAAAAATTTGAAAAAGTTTGGAGCAAGTTGCGGCGTCACATGCTTAAAACCCAGACAACTCCACACATCACACATGTGATCACATGTGGAGTTGTCCGGCTTTTGAGCATGTGACGCTGCAACTTGCTCCAAATTTTTTTCAAATTTTTTATAGCCTCCACATGCGATAACACGACACCCCGTCAATTTTTGTGATTTTTTGACTTCGTTTGGATTTTATATAATTAAAAAACACTTTTACCAATCCCGGATGGTCGTGTTACGTGGACAAGGACATGAAACTTTTGGGTGAGCTTCGACACGGCCTTAAAACACACTCCCCACCATGAATATCATTTTTCCAAGGCCAAAGTTTCACTATTTCATGCACCTCGCTAGCTCAAACTTGAAAAATGCGGGAAAATTGTAGTGAGCGAAAAGAATTAAGGAAATATAGCTTAATAACTCAAAACATCCCCAAGTTTTGAATTTGAGATGTAATTGTGTTACTCGGGACCCAGAAAAAAATGAATAAAAAAACAAAAAATTTGAAACTTTCTTTGCCGATTTGCAGTGGATGCGGTCGGCAAAGAAAAGTTCGCCAACAAAATTGACCTTGAAGCATGGGCTCGTCGAACAGGAATTTTAAAAAAAAATAAAATTTTTGCCGAAACGCCAAAATGGCGGGGCTGTCGGTGAACCGGCCGACCAAAAAAAAAAATTTTTTTTGTCGACAAATAAATCCGGGCCGGCTGTCGGCGAACCGGCCCACAATTAAAAAAATTTTTTTTTTTTGCCGACAATGTCCCGTCTTCACGCGGCTGTCGGCGAACCAGCCCAAAAATAAAAAAAAGTTTTTGCCGACCCGACGGGCCGGGCCAAGTCGGCGAACCGCCCACAAAAAAATAAAAAGCCCATCCCATCTAGACCTAACCCATCCCCGCCCGAACCCCGTCCCCATCCTCCATCCTCATCCTCCCGCGCCCGCGCCACCGCTCCGCCATCACCGCTCCGCTCGCGCCGCCCCGTTGACTCTCGCCCGCATCCGCCGCCCGCCGCGCCGCCCAGACGCCGCCCACTTCGCAGCTACGCCGCATCCGCCGCCCTTGGCCGCCGCCCGCCGCCCGGCTGCCCGCCGGTCCGCGGCTCGCCCCGCCGGTCCGCCGCCGTCCTCCCCTCCCTCCGCCCGCACCGCCGCCCGACGCCGCCCGCATCCGCCGCCCCGCAACCGCCCGACGCCGCGAGCTCGGCCGCCGTCACTCCCCTCCTCCACCACGCCGCCGTCACTCCCCTCCTCCACCCCGCCACCCCGCAGCCCTCTGCTCAGGGCGCCGCCTCCACCGCCGTGACAAGAGAGGAATAGAAGGGAGAAGGGAAGGAAGGAGGGAGAAGGGAGGAGAAGGGAGGAGAAGGAAGGAGGAGGGAGAAGGGAGAAGGAGAAGGAAGGAGGAGGGAGAAGGAGAAGAGAGGAGAAGGAAGAAGAAGGGAGAAGGGAGGAGAAGGAAGAAGAAGGGAGAAGGGAGGAGAAGGAAGAAGAAGGGAGAAGGGAGAAGGAAGGAAGGAGGAGGAGGAGGAGGCTCGATCGCCGTCGATCACCGTTGTCCCGCCCTTGCCGTTCGTCCACGCGAGTGTCACCACCCTCGACGTTCGCCCCCGTCGTCGTCTACGCTTGACTCCACCGCCGCACCCAAGGTATAACCCTTCTCCTCCGTTGTCGGCCTTCGTGCCGTGTATGTGATTGACGGCCTTCGTGCCATTTTTGTCGTTGACGGCCTTCGTGCCGGAATTGTGGATGTATGGGCCTTCGTGCCCGAAATGTGGATGCCGGCCATCGTGCTGCCCTTTTCTTGCAGGTTTTGGAAACCTCCCCATACAGGGAAGGTTCTGCCGAAATTTTCAATTAATAGTGAAGTCTTTGTTGTATTGCAGAGTTGAACGTGTCGGAGGGTACTTGGAGCACCTCTGCGCCGCCACCCTAGGTATAAATCACCTCTGTGTCTTATAGTTGTTGTAATTACTTTGCATAACCGAGTTAGGTGTCTCCCGTCCGAAAGAGATTCGCGGTCGTTGGTATGCGGATCGGTGCATATCTGCGACGGTTTCGCTTTCGGATTGTCCACATTTTTTGACAGCCGAGGATGCGTAGATGGGTTAGCTTCCATGTTCCGCCCCCGTTCGAGTCGGAGTTTGGGGCCCCTCCCCGTTGTTCTCCGGATGCACACTCTCCCGGTCGGGACGTGTATCGGGAGAACGGCGGGGAGGTGCTTTCGCCGAAATTCCGTCTTGGACGGGCGCGGGGCATGGAAGCTAACCTCATCTACGCATCCTCGGGTGGGATTAGGACCTATCCTTCACCTATTAGATGGTAGGAACGCCTTGTAGATGCATATGCTGGTTTTATTGCTCGCTTACATTGGCGCATGTCGAGGATGGGCGACCGTGAGTGGATGTACACCGGCTAGACAAGGGAGAAACAGACCACTTTGAATGGGTTAGGGGGACCGGTGCTTTCTGGAGCGAGGCATTTGGCCGAGCCGCTAGAGGGTCGAATCGGATGCGGTGTCCGTGCGGCAAGTGTAAGAACAAGAAATGGAGAGACAGGGCGTACGGTTATGGAAGATCTTTTCAAGTACGGATACGTTCGAAACTATACGTGCCGGGTCCACCATGGTGAACGAGATCCTATTAGGGAGGTGCCGGTGAGGCGGCTCCTCGAGGACCTTGATGCGAGATGCCGGGATGGCGGATCGATGGAAGACTACCGGAAGGGGGGTTCCCCGAAGGAATAGAGGCGGAGGAGGATCCGGAGGAAACCGCAAAGGCGTTCTACGCCATGCTGGAGGCGGCACAGAAGCCCCTTCACGAGAACACACATGTTTCATGGCTGGATGCCATTTCTCAACTAATTGCGTTGAATCGTCACTGGGCATCAGTCGAGAAGGTTTCGATCTCTTGTTAGCGACGGTTGGCAACTTGCTTCCGAAGCTTCACGTGTTGCCGAAGAGCACGTACGAGTCACAGAGGATGCTTCGAGCACTCAAGATGCCGTACGAGCCGATTCATGCTTGTAAGAATGGGTGTGTCCCTGTCGGGGACGACCACGAGGACGCAACACACTCGTCCAAAGTGCAAAATCTCTCGGTATGTGGAGGTAGAAGGCGGTGATGGCATGAAGCGACAGTCAAAGATCCCGAGATGGTCATAAGGCACCTTCCTTTCACACATCGGCTCCAACGGCCGTATATGACGAGAGGATACCGCGAAAATGATGGTGTGGCACAAGAAAGGCAAGAGGTACACTAACAAGATGGTACACCCAGCGGATGGTGATGCATGGAGGCACTTCGATGCCATGAATCCTGAAAAGGCTGAGGAGGCTCGGAATGTACGCGTAGCGCTGGCAACAGATGGGTTCAACCCGTTTGGAATGATGGCGGCCCCGTACACTTGTTGGCCGGTGTTCGTGATCCCCCTCAATCTTCCCCCCGGCGTCATGTTTGAACCCAGGAACGTGTTCTTGACGCTGATAATACCTGGACACCCGGGCAACAATATGGGTGTGTTCATGCAGCCAGTGTGGGATGAATTGCAACATGCTTGGGACGAGGGGGTGCTGACGTACGACCGAGCTACAAAGAGGAACTTCACAATGCATGTGTGGTACCGCATTCATTGCATGACTTCTTGGCGTATGGCTTGTTCGGCGCGTGGTGTGTTCACGGAAGTTCCCTTGCCCAACATGCAAGACGGATGTGATGTTCACCGGCTGAAAAAGGGTGGCAAGTACTCTTCTTTCGACAAACATCGACAATTCCTGCCCGAGGGCCATGAATTGAGACGGGATGAAAAGCATTTCACGAAAGGTGTTCAAGTCACCGACCCCATTCCTAAGCCTAGGAGCCCTGCCGCTGTCCTTGCCGAGCTACAGGCTCTCCAAATTGATGAAGTGAACGATGGTTTTATTGGATATGGTACCACACACATGTGGACTCATTTATCGGGCTTGCATAGGCTACCGTACTTCAAGGACCTTCTTCTTCCACACAACATCGATGTAATGCACACAGAAAAGAATGTTGCCGAGGCACTCTGGGCAACACTCATGGACCTTGGTAAGAAGTCGAAGGACAACGTTAAGGCTAGACTCGACATTGAAACGATTTGTGATAGACCAAATCTTGTGATGAAGACCCTGCGCTGGCAAGAGGTGGAAAAGGGGCCCGGCCGATTACGTCCCGAAAGGCCGCTTAGGAAGGAAATACCGAAGTGGATGAGCACGTTGCGGTTCCCTGATGGGTATGCGGCAAATCTGGCCCGGGGAGTGAACTTGGAGACTATGAAAGTGTTAGGGATGAAGAGCCACGACTTCCACATATGGATTCAGCGGGTCCTTCCCGCGATGACCCGAGGATACCTCCCCGAGCCAGTGTGGCGCGTCCTGGCAGAGTTGAGCTTTTTCTTCCGGTGCTTTGTGCCAAGCAGTTATCTCGAGAAGTTTGTCTTGAACTGGAGAAGGGTGCACCTAAGTTGCTCGCAAGTTGGAGATGATATTTCCACCGGCTTCTTCCTATCGATGCAAAGATTTTTTGCACCTACCAAGGGAGGCACGATTGGGGGGGCCCGTGCAGCACCGTTGGTGCTATCCAATCGAGAGGTGTCTAAATCTACTTCGGAAGAAGTGTAAAAATAAAGCCAAAATTGAGGCTTCTGTGGCAGAGGCATTCATTATGGAGGAGGTGTCGACATTCACACAGGCATACTATACCGAAAAACTTCAAAGACCGCAAGATCCAACCCCTCGTTACAACATCGAGGAGAACTCATCGAACCTCAGCCTTTTCAAAGGGGATGTCGGAAGAGGAAGCACAGCTACCAACAAGAACTTGACCCATGAGGAGTGGACCACTATCATGATGTACTTGTTGTTGAACCTTGATGAGTGCCTGGATTATCGAAGTAAGTTCTCGAACGCTTGTTTCATAGACCGTCACTATATCATCTTACCTATCGATTCGACCCCCCGTCACTTGTTTTTCGGGGAATTCATTAATATTCACTTGGAGGGGCACATCGCTCCTACCTCGCAACAAGAGGACCGTCTTCTTAGACATGGCAAGCCCAACTTCATTTCCCGGTTCTGTTCAAAGGTACCTATCGTTTCCCAACTTTGTGATTCCACTTTGCTCCTAGGAGCGAGTAATTTAACGGCCGAACTGTCCTAACCTTGCGAGCCCACCGATCCGCAAATGAGTGCTGAATTGAGAGAGGTGGGCCTTGGCTTTAACCGTAAGGTCAAGTCATACACCGTTTATGATGTCAATGGCTATCGCTTTCGCACTAGAGGCTACGAGGAGAGCCAGCCTCAACTAAAAACCACGTGCAGCGGAGTTCGTACTCCCGGCAATGATAAATTGGACTGTTACGGCATAGTCGAAGAGATATACGAGCTCGAATTCAAGGGTGGTAGTTCTTTGAAGCCGTGGTATTCAAATGCCATTGGTTCGATCCTTATGTCACGAAACAAGACTCTAAGATTGGGCAAATCAAAATTCGACAGATTCCAAGTATAATGGAGACGATGTCTATATTGTGGCTAACCGAGACGCCAACCAAGTTTATTACCTTCCATGGGCGTGCCAAAACCGACCCAAGGCTTGCGGGTTGGAGCCTTGTGCACATGGTATCGCCCGCGGCAAAGCCGCTACCCCAAATGATGACGATTACAACTATGACCCAACGACGGATGAGTTCTATCAACCCGAGGGGCTAGATGGGCAATTTGAGATAGACATTTCTGCGCTAATGAGCATGGAAGTAGACAACGACATCGATGAGGATGAGGGTGATGACGTGCTGGATGCTAAGGACTTACAACTCCTTGAGCAATGGCAGAGGAAGCGCGAAGGAGTTGTTCTGGACGATGACGATGACGATGAGGACGATGATGAGGACGATGATGAGCTCGACAATATCGATAGTGATGACGAGGAAATTGGTGACGACGTCTCACCGGTCGTATTGCCATACTCGAAGATTATGTCACCTCCACGTAATACAACTACTTGTCATTTACAATTATGTTTCTTTATTTACAACTACTTGTCATTTACAATTATGTTTCTTTATTTACAACTACTTGTCATTTACAATTATTATTATTATCACCTTGCAATTTATGCTAATTGTTTTAATCTTTGTCATTGCGGGCACTCGGCGGAATGCCGAGGGGCAGAAGAGGCTACCTCCACGGAACCGCCGCTCGCGCTCGCCGGTCGCGCGACGCGTGCGAGGAGCCGGACGTGGACGAGGAGACCGGTAGGGAGGAGGTGCCGGTCGGTACGGAGGAGACGGCCGCTACGGGGGAGATGGCCCGCTCCGGGTGTCTCCGGCAGAGGAGGCTAGAGTTCACCACGAGGACGACAACGACGACGACGACGACCGGGGACGGTGGCAGCGGCGGCGGCGATAGCTGCGGCGGGGGCGGCGGCGGCGACGTCGACGACGACGACGACGACGACGACGACGACGAGGGGGGCCACTGCGACGGGGACGACGGGGAGCCTTCCTCGAGTTCGAGGAAGCTCTTTGAGCGCGGGCCCTCGACGCTCCCCTAGCCGAAAGCCGCTCCCCCACCACCGCAAGGTGATTTCACCCGTCGGCGGCGATGTAAGTAAACTACTTTGTTCACATTGTTCATATGGCATGTAGGAAACCGAACTGCAGACTAACAATTGTTGTTAATGACTCATGCAGGAGCTGGATGTTTCTGAGGGAGGTGGACCCCTGTGCTAAACGGGACTCACGCCATGTCAATGGCATCCTCTTCCTGCTGATTAGGGAGTACTACCCGGGCATGGTCACCATCGACGGCGTTCGACAGCCGCCCATGTAGTGGGACCACTTCCACGTGCACACCGTCCCTGTCCCCGTCCCTGAGCCCAAAGGCGGCGATCGTGCTGATTCACCTGTACGCGAGCCACTTGTGGCGAAGATCAAGAGGGAGTTTTGGGTGAGTGTCTTCATCACAACGCATTTCTCAATACTACACATTCATTGGATGTTCTTGAAACAATGAAATGATACATGATGTCTGCGTGCAGGAGTACTTCAGGTGCGAGGATGGGAAACAGCCGGGGCGCGGGTGGTCTTGGAGAACGCCGCCACTCACGCCTCAGGGACTTGTACCATGAGGCGCGCATCCAGTGCGTCATCAAGCACTACCGCAACGTGCTTGGCGAGGCGATCGATAAGCAGCGAGTCAGGCAGGAGATCGTGCTGGAGCTGGAGACCGACCTCACCGAGGCAGAGTACTTGCGGGTAAGTAAGCAGGAAACGTTCGTTCTTATTTCTTCCGTGAAACATTCAATTCATCTTCTGACATGTCAAATACTTGATGTTTCTTAGTGGATACCGGAGTGGTGCGACAAGGACCCGGAATGCTTTGGAGGAGATCATGCGCTACCGGAGATCGGACAAGGCGTACGAGGTGAAAAATGAGCGTCGCGCCGCCGGCTCAAGAACAAGGGGGTAGCACACCACCAAGGGAACCGGTCCCTCCCGCGCTCATGGACGCTGGGTATGCTCCTTTTGGTACATATGGACTCATATAGCGCTCAATCTATTTACCTCTAACCATGTTTGTGTTTTCCTCTCGCAGAGGGACTCCCATGATGGGGAGGAGATCAACGTGGTGGTGGGGTACGCCCTTTCTAAAAGGGCAAGGCGACGGATCCGAACAACGGTTCGACCCGCGGGGACGGGCCGGACGTGTACACCAACGCCGGCGTCCACCCCAAGCTCGTCGAGTACAGCGCCGCGTTTCGCCAGCGCTATGGGGACGACAAGGACCCCACCACGGAGCCCCTGGACCCGGAGCTCGTGATGAGGTTGGGAGGAGGGAAGCAGCACGGCTCCTACTGGATGGCCAACAGCGCCATCGACCCGACCACTACTCCCACGCTGAGGGAGATTCGAAAAGCCAACTCCAGCAGCTCCTCCGGCATCCCCATAGCGCCACGACAGCCGTGCATCACCCAGATGTACACGCAGATGCAGGTAAGTGCTGTTCCATTCATCGTTCACACACGATCCACCTTCGCTTCACATACCATCAACCATGTGCGGGTGTAATATTGCAGGCTAGGTTCGAAGAGCTGGAGGCCAACCAGGCGGCCCAGGACTTGGCCCACAAGATGCAGCTGCCGGCGGTGGAGGCGGCCCACCAGGCGCACCTGGCGGCACTGACGGAGCACCACCAGCGTCAGATGGCGGACCTGGCGAGCTTCCTCCGGACCCAGCACCAGCAGGAGCTTCCTCCCTTGCTCTTTGCTCCAGCACCGGTCCCTCCAGTCCCTAGTCCGTCCCGATGCTCGCTCCTTCGTTCGGTCCGGAGTATAATACTAATTGCCTCACTTGCTTTAGCTTGTGAAGCCATCCCGTGTACTTTACTAATTACCACACTTGTCCTTTGTGCAGGCTCCGTCGGCGGGTTCGAACCCGACTCCCAGCCCTCCACTGGGTGCCAGCCCTACACAGCAAGGCTGGCCAGGGTACCAGACCTACCCGACCTACCCCACGCAGCCGTTCACGTGGGGGCCTCTTCCTCCACAGTCGCAGGCTACTCCTCGTGGCCGGGGCGCCGACGCGGCGGGGCCTCGCGCGGACTATGGCACTACGACGCCGCGCCGTCGGGTGGACTCGAGCACCACCACGGGCGGGGTGGGGTTCGTGGGAGCAAGGTGGGGGCGATGGGACCCCAGGGACGGCGCCACGAGCTAGGTACGTTTGCCTCCCTTAACTACTTGTCGGCCTTCGTGCCGCGATGGTTGTCGGCCTTCGTGCCGGCTGTGTTTATCGGCCTTCGTGCCGTGGTGGTTATCGGCCTTCGTGCCGTGGTCGTTGTTGGCCTTCGTGCCATGTTTTTGCGAGGTCTTGGAACCTCCCGTGCGGGGAGGTGCTGCCGAATTTTTGAGTGGATACTAATCTTTTTATCTCTTTTTGTAGGAGAAGGACCTGTGGGGGGTACTCGGTGACGAGCTAGGTACCTTTGCCTTCATCTTCTCGACTAGGATGCATGTTAGACCCTTTTGCCCTTATGTTGGACTTGTAGGACTTGTTGGACATGTATGTTGGACATCCATATGTATGTTGGACATGTATGCACTTGTTACGCGACGTTATGTGTATTTCGGACATGTATCGATGGATTTGATGATGTTCATGTGTGGATTCATGGTGAGATCGAATCCGATGATGAAATGCGGTTTATATGCTATATTGTTGTTATAAATGTGATCTGTGGTATATATATATGCTATAAATGTGGTTCGAATGCAATGAAACAGCAAAAACAAAAAAAAAAATCCCAGCTTTGCCGACAACGACTTTGACCATAGGCAATCGGCAAAGTCGTATTTTTTTTGCCGACAAAGAAGAGTTTGCCGACACCTTGGCGGGGCTTTGCCGACAGCCCTTGTGGACCTGGTCACGTCGGCAAACTCCTCTTTTTTGCCGACAGCCAGGTCCACAAGGCTGTCGGCAAAGTAACCTTTTTGCCGACAGCCATGTTGGCCTGGCTGTCGGCAAACCCTGACTTTGCCAACAGCCCTGGCTGTCGGCAAACCTGGCTTTGCCAACAGCCCTGGCTGTCGGCAAAGCGAACGGCAGCCGAGTTGACGGCGCTGTTCCTTCGCCGACAGACCACGTGGTTGCCGGCGAAAGGAACACGCCGATAACGCCCTAATTCCTTTCGGCAAAGTCCTGTTTGCCGACGGGATTTTTGCCGACGCCGGTTTGCCGACGAATAGGGAAATCCCGTCGGCAAACTGTTCGCCGACTGTAAAAGGGGCTTCGCCGACAGCTTTCAGCTGTCGGCAAACCCGCGAATTCCTGTAGTCATGCATAGTGCGTTGCATCCAGGTTGGCATGTCAAGCCTCGTGGACATAACAGTGGTGGATGTTCCTCATCTGAAGAGGCTATTCATGTGGAAGACATCGCCTTGAAAGCGGGATGCTCAAGGATCAAGATTGGCCACGCACCCAACCTGCGCATGATGGAACCCACAACACTTATAATGCGGTATTATCTACTGATAGAACGATAAGTATAAAATCTTGTAGAATTTTGTTACAATATGATATTCATTGGACCAATTTGATTTGCAATAACGCAACCATATTACCACGGTCAAATCAGTTTCTAGGTGGAATTTTCAACAAATGTTGTTGATGACTGATGACATATCTCAAAGTATTTTTTTTTTAGAGAAAAGGTTTGAGATTTGAGTTGAGCATATCTCAAAGTATTTTTTGCAGTATAATAATTTAGTTTTAGTTCCATTCACTTCCATGCATCCAAATTTTTTATTTGATCTCATCGTCTTGATATGGTATGTTCTGTCAGCAACCATCTTCTGGGAGAAATCCAATGGTTCGGATGATCTGGTCGTGATTTTGGTTTTGTGGAGCGACTGTTCAGTTGGGCGTGCCCTTGGCGATTCCCAGATCCGTCGCGCCGCCATTCGTCATGGATGGTCAAGTGGAAGAGGTGCACCACGAGAACGAGGACCGGATCAGCAGGCTCTCCGACGGCGTCTTGGGGGACATCGTTTCCTTCCTGCCGACCAGGGATGGCACCCGCACGCAGGTGCTCTCCTCCCGGTGGCGCCACCAATGGCGCTCCTCACCTCTCCACCTCGGCCTCGAGATCCCACTTATCCTCCCTGCCAGTGAGATCTCGCGCATCCTCTCAGCGCACCCAGGTCCCTGCCGCCGCTTCTCTGTCCCTGAGTACTACTTCGAGTACACGTACATACCCGACGCAACCACCTATGGCGACTATTTGGACAGCTGGTTCCTGTCCCCAGCCCTGGACGGACTGCAGGAGCTCGAGTTCCACCACGCTAGCCATTCTTATTGGCCGCCACCATCACTGGCTGCATCGGTGCACCGCTTCTCGTCGACCCTTCATGTTGCTAGGTTGGGCGGCTTCGGTTTTCCGGATGGACACAGCAGCGGCGCCACCGCTGGGCTGCACTTGCCTGTTCTGGAGAAGCTAAGCCTAAAAGATGTTGACATCTCGGAGAGCTCTCTGCGTGCCTTGCTCGCTGCGGTGCCCTGTCCTGCAGAGCTTGCTGCTAGAAGGTCAAAATTGCATCCCCCACGCTTAGAAGCGTCGGCCTGTATTATGCCACCAGGTTACAACAGCTCGTCATCGAGGATGCACCCAGCCTAGAAAGGCTACTTCTCCATTGCTATGGTATTGGTAGCATGGAAATCACCGTCTCGTCATCTCGGCACCAAAACTGCTTGTTTTGGGGCCATTATCGGCTGACGGTACCAGAATTGAGTTTGGCATCACAAATTTTCAGGTATCACCCTGCATCTCATCATTTTGTATTCACAAAGGATCCAAGTCCCTTTCTCTGAATAATGACCAAAGTCCCTGTGTCTGACCATGATGCTTACCTTAGTAATTTGTTGGCTTGCAGACAGTGGTGCATAGCGTGAAGGTCTTGGCATTAATACAGGTGCATCTTAGTTTGGATGCGGTTATTGACTCTATGAAACGTTTTCCCTGCTTGGAGAAGTTGTACATCAAGGTGACTTTCTTAATTGAGAGGCCTTTGTCTCTGCAATCTTTTGTCACTCTATATGTATTGTACCAAATCATGTTCTAATGATATAGGTTGTAACTATATATTCTATGTTCGTTTTTATCTTTCAGACAAAAATGGCAGGAGAGAAAAATATGTGGCGCCGTAAATACAAGGATCTTATTAGCAGTCTGGATATTCGTCTCAAGAAAATTGTGCTGGCAGAATATCGAGGCAACAAATCACATGTTAACTTTGCCAAGTTCTTTATTTTGAATGCGAGAATGCTGGAGTATATGAGACTTGACTTGTATCGTAGAGATCCCAGCAGTGCTTGGATTGAAAAACAACAAAAATTGCTCCAGATTAAAAAGAAGGCTTCAAGGGATATGCAGCTTGTTTTTGCATCTAATTATCGGTCATATTTCCTTATTGGCAATGAGGAAGTACATGATTTGTCAACATCCGACCCTTTTTCATGATAAGGCAACAATAATTTTTTGATATATTGATCACAGAAGGCATGACCATGGAGGGTGTGCATTGTGCAGGATGTTTGAACCCTTCTCAAGACCAGAAATACACATAGAGAGTTCAGGTATCGTAATAGCAAGAAGGTGTTTTATGCAGCTGAATACTTGGGCACCGTACAAACTGTATGATAACCTTGTAGTCCTTTTGCTTGTAATATATGCATGCAATGAAACATTTGAGACTTGTAGTTTAATTTATTTCATCTTGTTAACAGCTTGAAATTTCTAGCAGATAGTTGATAAATGCTAGAACCATTAGTTTCAAGTGTTTTTACCTCTTTTATTTAATTTAAAAACACTTCATGTGTCGAAGATTGTAACATTGGCATGGTAAATTCTACAATCTATTAGCTTTTATTTCGTCCAAAAGAAAAAGGTGCCTTTCCGCATTGTTGTCAGTCTGTTTATGGAAGGGATGTGGCATGGTAGGCTAAATATGTCTTAGGACTTGGGACATATGATTTGAGTTTTCAGTAATTTTATTTATAAAGAATGAAGAAACCATTTCAGCACAAAACAAACATATATAACTGTGTGCAATCTATTGCTATATTTTGGTGACATATCTCAGTGTATTCAGTAAAGCTGATAATCGTTGGTCTGCATCTCTTCTTATACATACAACAATATCAGTAAATTTTCCAAATATTTGGACCTTGTTTATAGAAACTATGTGCTCATCATCAGGTTGTAATTATGAGCAGACACAAAATGGAATCCATGGAGCTCTAGCGGTGCCAACATTCAATATGGACAAGGCAGAAATCCATGATGACTATTGAGGGTCTACACATGAAGTTTCTTTTCTTGTGATAAAAAACCACTGCTTGTACATTGTGACTATCGATGACAGTGATAAAAAAAGATTTCAGTTGGTATCGGGGCGTCCTAAGGCCCACATGCTTCCTCACACTCGTCGTTCACCCTGGCTTTGCCCACACTCATGTCGTTGCCACTGGCCACTGCGCTCGTGGCTGGCTCCTACCCCCCTCCCCCGCCACAATCCCGCCCCCGCAAAGGCCCCTAACCGCCTGGCCACTGTCTTCAAAGTCCAGCTGACTTTTCTCCAAGCCCTTCCCTTCTAAATGTGTCGGTCATGCGGTGATATATCGTCCGCGTGGCTCTGCATTCTCCATTATTGGGCCCGCGGCTCCTTTCCGAACATTCAGACAGGAAGATTTCCGAATAGCCGCCACTACCGTTAACCTTGTGATCAAAAGGTCTCTAGGCATGGTGCACCATGGTGTATGCCAACATTGAAAGCCACCAGCAACATCCTGCCCAAGTTTAGGGAGATTAGGTTGAATGGATTTTTCCCTTTCTTTTGGAATGCCTATCAAATAGGATAATCTGTTGGGTTTTGGCTGGACTGTTCTTTTGGTCACGGCTTAATCAGGCCGAATTCATGTCGGATGATCAGCTCATGATTTTGCTTTTTTATAAGACACTTTGTGGTAATCCACTTCCATGGAATTGAGCCTAAGTGGTGGCGGGACGACCTTGTGTTCCTAATCCTCCTCTTCGTCGATAAGGCAGCTTGGACCATCGTCCTATGCCGGATCTCTGCTTCCCCTTCTTCCCTGAGCCCCTCCGCTTCTGCTGTGCCATCACTGAGAGCCAACTGTACCTCCACAACCACGAAATCGAGGGAGACGGCGCCATACCTGAGTCCCTGCCGTTCTGGCTCCTTGTCCCCGTGAACCATGCACCAGATCAGGAAGGGCTCCCGTTGACATCGAGGGTGTTGAAGAAGAAGAAAAAGAAGAAAGAAAGGCTCTTTGAGATGCACTGCTCGAGAACACCACCAAGATATTCCTTGAGCTCGGGTTTCTCCATGCTTCTAAGCCATTGGCCGGTGTATTCGACCATCTCACCATCCACATCCTATAACACGTCTGGTTCTACAGCACGTACATGCCAGCTCGGCGATGCCATCTCCTCGTCCCACTGGCACTGCCCAGCTTGCCGGCCACTGTTGAAGCGGTGGAGCTCAAGAAATCAACTGCTTCATCCGCTCAAGTGACCTGATTGTTTGTAGTGTTGCAGCCCCTCCGCAGAGATTTGCCGGTCAGCGCCCTTTCAAGCTTGGCCCGATGCCACATCTCCAGTGCATTGGGGATCTGCCATATTTTGTATGAGGACCAGTCCAAGGAATAAAAATTGCCCTCCAGAAAACTCAGGTTGTATGAAGCTCTTGCACCCCTTTAAGGCCTTCGAATATCTTGCTCTGTCGCTGCTCTTCATGATGGTGAGTTCACTTTTACTTTTAATTGGAACCATATATATATGCAAATCGAAGTGATATGCTAGTCTGAAGCTTTTGACTTGTTTATTTAGCCAGGAAATTCATATGAGAATTGGACTTTTTTGCTCATCCAAGTAGAGTCGTATGTTGCCAGAATAGACATATGGAAAATATGATCATAGCATTTGAGAGTAGTCATCATGAAAATACTTTAGAATTATTTAAAAATAAATTACCGTACTTCGGCCATTGGTGGTATTTTTTCTTCTTCCTCTGATGCACAAGAATTTTTTTTCCCATTTGATTAAGACACTACGTGAAAAAAGCACTACGGGAACGCTTCCCTTTTCACTGTAAGGGCGGCTCAATCGCCAGCTGCCCTTACAGTGGTCAGTGTCACTATAAGGGCGGCTCAATCACCAGCCGCCCTTACAGGGACCACTGTAAGGGTGGCTGGTGATTGAGCCGTCCTACAAGGTCTCAGTAGGTATATAAGTGGTTTTAAAAAATTTCAAATTTTGTAAACGATGTCGGATGTAAAAACTTTCTATATGAAGTTTGTAGATCTCAAAAAGTTATGAAACTTTGTAGTTGAAAACTTTTTTATTTGACTTTATCTAGTCATGCGAAACCTAAGTTTTAGTTTCTCAAATTTAAAATTCAAATTTTATAAACGATGTCGGATGGAAAAATTTTCTATATAAAGTTTGTAGATCTCAAAAAGTTATGAAACTTTGTAGTTGAAAACTTTTTTATTTGACTTTATCTAGTCATGCAAAACATATGTTTTATTTTCTCAAATTTAAAATTCAAATTTTATAAACGATGTCGGATGCAAAAACTTTCTATATGAAGTTTGTACATCTCAAAAAGTTATAAAACTTTGTAGTTGAAAACTTTTTATTTGACTTCATCTAGTCATACGAAACCTACGTTTTAGTTTCTCAAATTTGAAGTTCAAATTTTATAAATGACCTCGGATGAAAAAACTTTCTAAACAGAAAGTGTAAATCTCAAAAAGATATGAAAGTTTGTAGTTGACGACTTTTTGATTTGATATCATTTAGGGCTTTAAATAAGCAAATTACTTTCGGTTGGGTACAATATGTGTGGAACCAAAACTATATAGAGACACATGTGATGGTGTAGTCGAGTGGTTGGTGTGAATAGAGTGGCATGGTGGTTGACTAGATGGGGCCCTGTCGGGTTTAAAACTTTTTTTTGCTATTATTTTTTGAGCTTTTTTGGATTTTTTTTTAAAAATACACTGTAAAAGCGGTTCGTGTTAAGCCGCCCTGTAAGTGCGGGGGCACGGGGGCGGCTGGCCCAACCGCCCCTATAGAGGCTGGCCAGCCGAGTTGATGACAAATGTTTGCCATTCGAGCCTCATGATAGCATGCACGTTTGCCTCGTTGAAATGAACGCACGTTATATGCAATGTTGACGATTTGACGTGTTGGCTGTGGGGGTGAGATATCGATGAAAGGAAGGCAAGTCACAGGCAGTTGGCATGTTAGCTGCGGGCGTGATTTGTATTAATAATCTGCGTTGTGGCTACGGTTAACTAAAATAGGCTGGAGAGATCTGGATTAGCACAAATCGCAAAAAAAAAAAAAAAAAAAAAAACTGGATTAGCACACATAAGGGTTTCCTTTTATTCTCATGGCATGCCGACTTTTTTTTCCTTATTCGGTTACGGCATGCAGACTTTTTGCCTTTCCAGTCGTACTTTTTTATTTTTTTTATTGCACGATGAAGAATGGAGGGAGCACGCCAATGACAAAACCTTACTCTCCCTACGTTTCAGCTAAAACGAGAAGATGAACGGATTGTACATGTGGAAACTATGAAACAGATAAGGTGAGGGCATTCTGGGGTTTTCGCGTAGACACTTTTTTGTTTTTTCTTGTGCCATTTAATCAGCTCAGACAAAGCAGTGTGAAAAAGTACAAAATCAGAAAGTTTAAAAACTTTGGTTAAAATCACCATTGCAGTTTGGAATACGGGCAGAAACACAAAATTCCCTATTATTTTCGGCAAAGGTTGGTCTGGAAAATATACGTCTAAATCATGTCGTATTGCAGTGGTTCTCATTGTTCACAGCCTATTACTCATCGCAATCTTCTACGGCCTAAAGATAGGCGAGAGTAAATTACTACATAATTTATCACGGTGCTATTATATTGTTCACAGTCTCTTGTTCTGATTTATCACCACAAGATGAAGTGAATAAACTTTGACTACTACCTTGGAGCGTAGAAGCTCGTGTAAGGCAATATGTGGTCCAATCGTATGGCCTCTCTTTGGTGAACAACCTGCCTCGTCTTCTTTGACTTGAGGTCGTGTCAATATTCGAGAAGGTACATGAATGAAAATAATGTTTGTGCCCTCCACGAAGCCAATGGTTTTATTATATGACTCATATAGGACACATCCCGAGAGCATTAGATCCATGACCCTGTACCGCACCCATTCACCAATGCCATTAGTAAAATCTTGCCGTGACCATAAGTAGATCCTATTGTCCAACAGGGCCGCAAGTCCTAGTTCCCCATCCATAGCCATCATGAGAAAGGCTTCAGGCACTCGTGGCATGTTGATCTCAGACAACGTGTGTGCACGCAAATCATACTTGAGGATGATGTTGTAATTTTCAAAAAGAAAGTACAGGAAGTCTCCAAGGGTTTTGTATTTGAGTAATTTATCAAAATGCTCTAAAAGAGCTATCCAACAGTTTTGCATTTGGAGTTTGCAATTTGGGCAACTTGGCAAATGAGATAGCAAACTTGGCAAAAATGCCAAGCCGTGGACGGCTTTGCAAACCCGATCGCACGAGCAAAGTCACGCGCGAGGAAAGCACGCGCGCCTGGAGACCTCCTATTTTTATACTTTGCCAAGTCCAAATACCAATTCTCTTGGAAATAACCTATTTTTACCCTTTGCATTTTGTTATAGGAGTTTGCAAACAACATCAAATGCTTAGTCAATTTGTCAAAGCCCTTGGAGATGCTCGGTTGGGCTTGCGATTCGCTGAAAAGGCACGGCGATTCACGCGGCGATTGGTACCAATGGAGATCAGCGTGCTCCAGCTTTTCACGAGTAATGCTTGGACATGTGAATACATTAGGATCGGTACGTTTGGTCTCAAAAAAGACGACGGCGAACGGGCCATCGTGGCAGCCAAAGTGGTCGCAGCCGTCCTTGGCACATAGCACAGCCCCCACGTAGTAGTGCTTGTAGGATGAGTTCCTACCGGGCACGCTCAGGTGCTGCACGCTTCCGGTGATAGCATGGTGGCAGTCGAGGGCACTCCAGCCCCCACTATAGTGTCCCACACGATTAGCCTCTTTGTTGACGCATGGCGGCAGTCGAGGGCACTCCAGCCACTGCAGTTGCCAGCGGGCAAACGGACTGGGGAGGCGATAGAGATCGCGGGGACAAATTCTATGGTGAGGTTTGCGTGATAGTCGCGATTGTAGGTGTTCTTGATGAATCCGAGAAGCGGCGGCACTCCGCCGTGGAATTCGCGGCTGCGGCGCACGAAGCAGTCCTGGTCGGAGAGGGCATGACGCCAGGCCTTGCAGACGACGCTGGCTCGGGCTAAGTTCACGGGCTTGCAACGGGAGAAAATTTAGCCGGTATTAGATCCCTAGTACTGTTATCATTCATGTCATTGTGGACGACAAATAGGATAGCCTTGGTCCTTGTGAAGCATCCATACCGCCTCATCGTGTGTGCTCCGTCAATGGAGTGTTGGTATTCGCTGCGACACACAGACTGTGAAGAGTTAAGCTAAGCTAGAGTACACGCACGTGATTATGCTTAGGCCGTCCCAGCAGCAGCAGGGGCAACACTGACGAAACTCACTGCACCAAACCCCAGTGATGGCCAAAGTGCTAGGATCTCTCCAGTCTCCATGTGAGGACACATGGGTTTTACCATAACCATTGTGTGGACCTTTGTGTGATGAGTGATTGTCAACATGCCAACACAAGGCGTGTGTGTTCTTACTAACCGATGGCACGCGGTTTCGTGTCAAATAATGGTGTCTCTTGGCTCATGTTGTCTGCAGGTGTCAAGCTCGGAGACGGTGGTCGACGGTCGGTGAAGATCAAGTAGGGCGTGCCGTGCTTCAATCTGGGCACATTTTAACCGAATAAACCGAACCGAACCGAACCGAACCGAAACCGAACCGAAGTGTCGGTTTTTTGGTTTTTCGGTTCGGTGTCGGTTTTCGTTTCTGTACTGTTCGGTGTTCGGCTTCGGCTTCGGTTTGCAGCTGCAACCGAACCGAAGCACCGAACAACCGATGTATGTTTAGCAGCCGCGAAATTGCAGAACGCAGCAGCAGCATGCGTCGGCCTGGAGCATGTGGCAACCCAGCCCAATAAGGCCCATCATTCTAATGTGCAAGTCATCATACGAGTATATAGCCCAGCTTGCTGCACGGCCCGCACCAAACACACAGCCACACACTACCACTCGTCGGCCTCCTAATCCTATCCCCGATAGTCAGATTGATACTGGAGCCACGGAGGCGCCCGCACCTCGCAGCGGCGGCCGGCGGTAGCGCCCTAGCAGCAACCGGTGACGGCGGACAGCGTGACGCCGGATGAGGATGGAGGTCGGAGGCGGCAGCACGCCAGCGGCGTGGGCGCGCCGCGCGCGACTGCTGACCTCGGACGGCGGCGCGACCACGCGGCGGACGCCGGTCGCCGGACTCGCGTGGGACGGGGATGGCAGCATGGCGACACGGCCGCAGCCAGGAACGCCGGACGCCCTCGGGACGGGGGTGGCAGGACGACGGCGGAGCGGCACAAGCGCGGCTAGGCTACGGTGCGTCGCGGTCGTTGACTTCGAACTGTCTCTTTGTGCTTGCATCGGTTTCTACGGTTTAAAACCGAACAACCGAAGTAGAAACCGAAACCGAATTTGTCGGTTTCTGATTTTTTGACAAAACGATCGGTGCTCAGTTCTTGGAAACCGAAGTTTTGTCGAACCGATTAAACCGAACCGAACAGTCGGTTAAAACGGAACGCCCAGACTGAGCCGTGCTGACGGACTGGGTGCGGTGAAGGGCGGACGTGAGGCTTGGATCGAGGGACCTGCGGACCGGGTGGCCAGCCGTGGTGGCTGACAGCTGGGACATCGACGAGTGCAAGTGTACACGGCGGGGATGAAAGGTCACAATGGCTAGAGGGGGGGGTGGGTGAATAGCCTAACAAAATTTCTAGCAAGAGCACTAGACACCAAATTAGATAGCAAGGCGGCAAATGTGCAAAGCTAAAGCTTCGACTACTCTATGCAAGCCGTCCTAAATAATGCAAGGCTATTCAAAACAAAGCACAACAACCATGGTGATCATACTACACAATGTCGGTTCACCGAAACCAACCAAGCAATTCTACCCACGGGATTTACTCTACACAATGAGTGGTTCCCGACCGACCACAACAAGTAGTTCTACCCACGGGATTTAAATTACTCAAAGAGTGGTTCCCGACCGACCACAACAAGCAATCCTACTTTGCGGAAAGTAAGGAGGTGATGGAAATTTATATCGCCGCGAAGAGTAGAAGATGTTGTTGACGGTCGTTAAGTGTCAATTTTTACCGTCAACTAAACATGAAAAAGGACCTAAATATAATTACCATCTAGATATAGGGCTTACACTAACGGAATTCCACGAGTTTTGGTGAATGTCCTTTCTGCGGGTGTCGGCTGAAAATACCCAAGGAAGGCCCACATGTCGGGTTTACATAGAGATAATCGGGAACCGGTGAAAATTCATGTCTGGAAGGTTCGAGAAGGCTCGGACCAAACGGGAGCCCGAACGGGCTCGGTGGGGAGTCGGCCGACTCCCCCCCTTGGGCGGCCGACTGGCTAGTTCAACCAATCAGAATCAGCCTCGCGGATCCCTGTTCCACCGCCTTTGAGGATGAATAATAATAATCCATTTAGGTCGGTTTGATCCGAGGGCGGCGGTGCATCTTAGGGGGCTATATAAGCAGGGTCCCTGGCCCCTGGAAGAGGCATCCCATGAAACCCTAATTCATTATTTCCAGAGAGGATCAGGTGAGAGGGGTCCCTTGAATGGATCTCCTCCCTAGAGCCTAGCATTCAAGATAGATAGAGAGACTATAGGGTGGAGGTAGAGTTGGAGGAAGCCCGGCATGTCGGTGTCTCCTCTCCGGTTGTACTGGGGATCAAGTCTCATAACCCGAGGCTTGGTTCTAGGATCATTCTACAATTCAACTTCTAATACTAGTAAGTTCTTGTTATTATTGCTCTTTGGTTTACGAGTTTACTTTATTCGCTTCCGGTTGGGAATAGAGTAATCGTTCGTAGCGTAAGCGTGGTGCTTGGGCTAGGTTCACTCGTAGATGCTCCCTATCGGCGGAACCGTGGTAGTATCGGGGGAGATGACAGTCCCTTTGTTACCTTTGTAATCCACTTCCCGTCAGTAGGTAAGGTAGGTCCAAAAGTGCTAGGTTAAGCATCCTCTGTGGTGTCTTTTCTTAGGTGCTCCCATAGAGTAGTAGTTGCAAAGCTTGCCATAGGTTGGAAGAAGACTGTGGTAGTAATCCTCTCTATATCGCTCATTTACCTTGTCTGTAGCTCGGGGGTTAAGTATAGACTTGGGTTAGTCGGATGCACGTTTTCTCCTAGCGGATAAATAAATAACGATACTGGAATATCTCCCGGGTGAAGTGCTCACCGATATCCGTGCGCTTGCGGATTATTTCTCTTTGATTCTTTCGTGTGCGTATCTAGTATCAACAAGCATTTAAAGGCGCCGTTGCCGGGAGAAAGACGGTCTGTGAGATAACCTTAAGTCATGCTTAACCTTGTATTATACTTTTATCTTTTTGTATTTTTATTTTGCCTTTTCTTTTATATCCGTATGGATAACCCAAATTCACGCCTATCCACCAATATCATGCACCCATGAGCACATGCTTAGAGCCTCTAGAACCCATCTAGCTATGAGCTACACCAATCGTGGTTGCAATAGGTCAAAGCCAACCCTTTTCTGACTAGAGTCCTATCTTCTAATCAAGAGGGTATTGTACCCAAGGTCCTATCTTCTAACCATGGAGAAGGTAATGAACCTAAAGTCCTATCTTCGATCAAGTAGGTAATGAACTTTTTGCTACACTTAGGGAATCTTCTAATTTTCCTATAAACTTAGGTTTAGACCTAGCCTTACAAGACCATGTTATTCTTCAACATCTTATTACGGGTCTTGATAATATCACCTTTGGAGGAGTTTTCCTTTCTTTATCCTTTAGTGAAGTGAGGTTTGTCCTTATTAGTGGACACACTCCTTGCATTAGCCTCCATGCTAACATCCTAGTGGTAGAGAAGGAATCATCCCCCAAACTAGAAGAGGAAGTTTTAATAGCCACTTTGCAAACATTCCAATCCCATGATTTGGCTATCCATCCCAAACCAGTAGTACTCCAAAATTCTCTAAGGAAAGAAATAATTCTATCCTTAGAAATTCTTTTTGATGGCAATTTTGGGAGGAGCGTAAACTTCCCGCTTCATAAGAGATCTTTTAGTGCATACATTGTCAATCTCCTCAAGAAGAGATCTCTTAGAAAGCGTCTCACACCCAATCCCTTTGAAGGATGGTTAGAAAGACTCAAGGATGGCATGTCAAGTGATGCCATAGAAGGAGAGCGAAGCCATCTAGAATCCACACTTATGTTCTCCCCTTCTATGCCCACATCAGACATAGAATATGAACCCATCTTTAAACCCATCCTTGACCCCTATGACTCATTCTATGCTCTTTCTCCCAAACCTCCCGATGATCCTAGAAATCCGTGTAGGTATCCCACGCATAGGAATCATCAAAACCATATAGAGGATTGCAAAGAGCAACATCCATGGCTAGAGAGCATTAAAAACCTATGTGCTATTGCCATTGAATGGATGGATAAGATCAACTCGAGAGATGATCCAAGGGAATTTTCAGACATTTATGATGAATCCCCCATGGAAGTGGAAAATGATGGAAATTTCAATGAGCAAAGTAGTTACTTCTTTGACACCCCATCAAGACCTTGCTCATATGAAAAATCTCTTGATTCACTTAGTCTCCCCAACGCTACCCCACACGAGATCTTGAACCCTCTCATGCTCCCTGTTCCTAAAGATGTTGAAAGGGTGGTTGTAGACACATATGTTTTCCATAAAACATTGCAGATCTCGTTGTATCCTGAGATTAGTGCACATAGATTGGTGTTGGAGGGGGAACCACTTCACCAATTCACATCTTGAAGGTTTCCTAAGGACAAGCTTAGTGTCCTAAAACAAGCACTGTTCAGACCATGGCATAACTGTTCACCTTTCTATTGTGTCGTCCTTGTTAAATGAGCATAGAGTTATAATTATGAAAATATTCCTTCGGGTATTCGTGTCACTAACCTTTCCAGGTTCGAAGCAAAAAGATCGAAGGAATAACAAATGCAAGGTATGTCCAACCAATCATTATGCAACATTGAATTACATTCATGATTCATCCAATCTTGATTTCTGCCAATTTCAAGATTGGGAGATATACTTTCATAAATAGATTCCTTGCCATGTTGCTACATTGTATTGGTTGTTCCTACCTTTAAGGCATACTCGGTTTGCTAAAACATTAATCATGCTCTGCCATCACTGTTTGAGTAAATCTCTGTAGTGCTCTCATGCTACCTTTGTTTGCTATAGTATGCTTTAGTTTGGAGGTGCTTCATAGTGCACTGTGGGTACTTCTAAAGGCTTTTAAATTAAGCGTGGTGCTTAGGTTAATTTGCCTTCCTTAATTAGATTAGACATGGAGTCTAGTTTGGTTATTGAACTAGAATTATGCTTTGTAGTAGACATTGGTATATTTTGTTGGACTAACCCCGCAGAAAACTTCCAAATCCAAATTGGGAGAGTCCCGAGATGAACTCACATCAAAGATGAAGCAAGGCATATGATGAACTACAACAACTTCACATAGAAGACATAGCTCATTCATCGTCCAAGAAAGAATTGAAAGAATGTATGGCATGCCTATTCATGGTGAACCTACCAAATCACCACTTCAGTGATGGAACAAAGGAGACAAGAGTGCTACAAAAAGGATCTACATCAATAGCACTCACCCAAAGGAAGTGGATGAACAAGGCGACAAGCTATGAGCAACCTTGAAGACATCATAGCATTGAGCCCAAAACTCGAGCTAGGACACCAATGAGAAGCTGGGAGAAACTCACCTCATTTTGGCCAATCAAAGACCTGCTCTTGTTATTCTTGAAGACACCATCTTGCACGTCGGCAGCAAGGACAACCATGTCATGATAGCATGCATCCTTGTGTCAACCAATCACCATCAAGGGTTGACTACCGACCAAGCCCAAGAAGACCATGAACAACTACATTTGCAAGATGATGTCCCTATGCCAATGGAGATGAAGCCTGCATACAATTAATGAAGTCCCTTCCTTGATCATCAAGACGGATGGCGTATCATTAACTGCAACAATTCGCCATGCTTCTAGAAGACAAAGACCATCAAGGAAGAACTCGAGTCTACATCTCCAATGAACATCAACTAGTCAACCAAGGCTCGGCAAAAATCAAGAATGGTTGACAAAAGAAGATCATGCAACTAGTCCTAGATTGGATAGTCCAAAGAAAAGAAGAATGCAAAGGAGAGATCTTTGCTCTAGAATCGAGATCCCTCTCCGACGGACTTGAACGAGAGGATGGACGGTGTCTAAAGAACATAGAGTTAAAACACACTTCGAGGGATGATTCAACACACACACTTGACTTCCAATGATGAGCAACAACAAGCTTGGGGAGGAAGGCCGCCGACTCCTCTAATGATGATCCATCAATGCTCTTCCTCTTCTCAAGCCCTCGTCGCTCCGCACGCGGTTTGCAATCCCTCCACTCGCAATTACTTCCTCTCTATAAGTTTGATTATTTTCTATAGTTATCATGCACACAAATCAAACTTAAGACAAAGTAAAATAAATCCTTAAGAGAAGAAGTAACGGTGAGTAGATATTCTATGCTAATTGAAATTTTCAACCCAATTTTCTTTGTAGCATAGAATATGATCTTAGCTCTATGACAACTCTACCCTTGTTATCATTTGTATATTCCTTCGGGTATGTGTTGTCCACTAACCCTCTGCAGAGAAGAAACAATAAGTGGAGCACAAGGTCTAGGGAAAGGACCACTAGAAGCATCTACTCTTCATCACGGGACCCTTTGGACAAGGAAAGAACATGGGTGACATCTTCCTCAAGAGATATCAACTCAAGAGATGCAGTTCTCAAGGTCTCTACCTTTGAGATCAAATGAAGCACCGAAGGATTGAACACGACAAGAAGTCCTATTCAGAGGGCTTAAAACACCGAACCCTCGCCAAGGAGGTAACTTGGTAGTTATCCATATTTCCCATTTTAGCATTGCACTAGTTTTTCCTTTAGCATATTTACTTTTTGCATAATCAATTCTTGTTGCATATTTACTTTGTTGCATCTGCATTAGAAAAGAAAATAATTTTTGTCTTGCATTGCATCTAGAAAATGCTTAGCCCCATGTGAATAATTTTGTGGTGCGACGACCCACAAAGATATCCACCGTGGTGGCATAAAAATAAGCTTTCATCTTAGTTACATTTTTAAATCTACATACCATAAAATATAAAATTGCAAAAATATTAAGATCCTGCTAAAAAGATTTATGTGTTAAGAAGGTTCTAGACATTCAAGGCTTAGAGGTTTATCACTAACACTTAATCAGTTCCACAAGCTTTGTTGTCTATTTGAGCCTGACAGAACTTAAAGGAACAAGAAGAGCTAACGAGGCGAAGGACGTCCCGTCCCTTGTCGGAGTCTTTGTCTTCAACAGTCGCTTGATCTTTGTCTCTACAGCCATTATCCCTGACACTCCAGGAGGAGGAGCAATACGCCTTCACCGGTCAGCAACACCAACGAGACTACGTGAATATCCAGCTTGGGGAAAGCACCCCCTTGTATCCGGCTAAGTATCACTAGCTTATCTATCTATCTATTTGTTAAGTTTGCTAAATAAAATATAGGAGAGTATGTGAAAATTCTGTACTCGCTAAAATGAACCCTACGAATAAGCTCTTATATGGAAATGATGAATAGTTGCTCTGCCGTAATTGCTTTCAAGTACCTAGTTTTCAACCTTGCACTCTCCCGAGTTTTGGACACAACTTGTTTAGATTTGAGATTTACTCGAACTGAAACTTGTGGGTAGCGAATGCTTGATCTAAGTCTAGGTAGTTGACGGATATGATATGGGAAAGTTTTGAGCTGTCATGTCCATCTTGTTCCTAGAGATGCTAGAGTTCTTGAGAGTTTATCTTTTAAAATCTTAAAATTTCAGCATGATGAATTCCTGTATGATGAGAGTTTAAAATTCCTACCACAAACCATGCATTCATGCTTGCTAGATTAGGAAAACACATCTATTTATATAGATCATATTGTAGGCTTGAGTGTAGTCTTTGTAGGCATTGAGTGTGGTTATCTTGTGGACCCATAAGGAACCAGTCATGCGGTTAAAGTCAATACTATGTGCTCTCCATCCATTGATCTATGCTACTACGTCCTCGAAGCATGCACCCAGTTTATAAATACTACATTCATTACATGCTACTTAAGTCCCTAGAAGTACCACCTACATATAGATCCACATCCACCACATATTGTGCTACCTCTACCCCCCGGAGATACGCACCTATCTTGCTCCTACCTTGGGAGTACGCATTCCCTCACATATTGTGCTGTCTCTACCCCGGAGATACGCGCTTATCTTTGCTCCTACCCCGGGAGTACGCATCCATCCATCCATCCATCCACAAAATACATACGCCACTCATTTCACTTCATCCGAGAAAAGGTTCTACTCTATCTCGGGAGTGAACATCTAGAAATAATCATCGCCGTTCCATTTGCCTACATAAAAGCTCCAGTCATTATCATTTCAAGTTATACACTCCCCGTTGCTAAAGTTTCGTTTTCAGAGGATTGGTTGCTCTAAAAAAAAGAAGAAAAAAAAGAGAAAGAAAGAAAGAAAGAGTAGCCAAGTCCTTCCTTTCAAGAAGTTTCAAGGTTTCCGAATAAAGGGAGTCATGTTATCCCCAAAGGAGCAAGTGTAGAAGTAGATGTTCACCAAGTGATCACCCTCGTAATCATTTCCTTATCATCATCATCTTATCATTCATCCCATTTCCTCATTCACATGCACATATGACTTTATTATTTTAGTTCCTATTGGATCCATGGTATAACTGTGCAATATATGCAAGTGAGTTTGAGTGTCTCCCCACCTATAAACTCCACATAAGCCTATTAGAAGTAGGGTGAGAGAGAGAAGGCACTTTCCACTATGCCTTAATTCCACAAATACCACATATTCTGAGAGAAGAGAGAAGGCATACGCTACACACATGCCTTGTAGAGGATCCAGAAATACCACGAATGAGAGACTTGAAAGGGTCATACAAGGAAACTCTGAGTTTTATTTGAAAATCTTGCAAAAACTCCAGAATAATAGTTGATCAAAGAGCGAGAAACATAGCGCTTGACTTGACCGTTACGTCTTTCAACCGCTCAAGACCCGAGTGACGGCTACAAGCCCCATGGTGAAAGGTAATATGAGTAAGTTTTGAGTCGAATAGTTCACTCTAATCCGGAGGAGAGTTCTTGTTTGAACGCATGTGTACTTTTGAGGCGTGAAAGCATTGTAGCAACTCCCCGATCCATCATCAGTTTATCTTTGCTCGTGGACGAGCAAAAGGTAAGCTTGGGGAGTTGTTGACGGTCGTTAAGTGTCAATTTTTACCGTCAACTAAACATGAAAAAGGACCTAAATATAATTACCATCTAGATATAGGGCTTACACTAACGGAATTCCACGAGTTTTGGTGAATGTCTGTTTCTAGGTGGTGTCGGTGAAAATACCCAAGGAAGGCCCACATGTCGGGTTTACATAGAGATAATCGGGAACCGGTGAAAATTCTGTAATCTGGAAGGTTCGAGAAGGCTCGGACCAAACGGGAGCCCGAACGGGCTCGGTGGGGAAGTCGGCCGACTCCCCTTGGGCGGCCGACTGGCGAGTTCAACCAATCAGAATCAGCCTCGCGGATCCCTGTTCCACCGCCTTTGAGGATGAATAATAATCGTCCATTTAGGTCGGTTTGATCCGAGAGCTGCGGTGCATCTTAGGGGGCTATATAAGCAGGGTCCCTGGCCCCTGGAGGAGGCATCCCATGAAACCCTAATTCATTATTTCCAGAGAGGATCAGGTGAGAGGGGTCCCTTGAATGGATCTCCTCCCTAGAGCCTAGCATTCAAGATAGATAGAGAGAGTATAGGGTGGAGGTAGAGTTGGAGGAAGCCCTGGCATGTCGGTGTCTCCTCTCCGGTTGTACCTGGGATCAAGTCTCCTAACCCGAGGCTTGGTTCTAGGATCATTCCGCAATTCAAATTTTAATACTAGTAAGTTCTTGTTATTATTGCTCTTTGGTTTACGAGTTTACTTTATTCGCTTCCGGTTGGGAATAGAGTAATCGTTCGTAGCGTAAGCGTGGTGCTTGGGCTAGGTTCACTCGTAGATGCTCCCTATCTGGCCGGAACCGTGGTAGTATCGGGGGAGATGACAGTCCCTTTGTTACCTTTGTAATCCACTTCCCGTCAGTAGGTAAGGTAGGTCCAAAAGTGCTAGGTTAAGCATCCTCTGTGGTGTCTTTTCTTAGGTGCACCCATAGAGTAGTAGTTGCAAAGCTTGCCATAGGTTGGAAGAAGACTGTGGTAGTAATCCTCTCTATATCGCTCATTTACCTTGTCTGTAGCTCAGGGGTTAAGTATAGACTTGGGTTAGTCAGATGCACGTTTTCTCCTAGCGGATAAATAAATAACGATACTCTGGAATATCTCCCGGGTGAAGTGCTCACCGATATCCGTGCGCTTGCGGATTATTTCTCTTTGATTCTTTCGTGTGCGTATCTAGTATCAACAGATGCCCAATCACCGTGTAGTAGTAGCCAATCACCTAGGGAGCTCAAGCACAATCACAAGGAGGTCGAAGCCTCGGCAATCACAAATCAACACAATGATTTTTTATCGAGGTTCACTTGCTTCCCGGCAAGCTACTCCTCGTTGTGGCGATACACTTGCTTGGTGAATTGCCCGCTCAATTGGCTCGGTGCCAAAGACCCCAATGGGGAGCTGCAATCTCCACACAAGACAAGGATCCACAAGCCACGAGCAATCCACTAGAGTATCCTTTCGCAAACCCCAACGGGGAAGGATCAAGAACCCCTCACAAGAACCCGGTGTGGCCTCGAACAATCACCAACTCGAGCTCAACCACCACCCGCTGCTCCAAACCGTCTACGGTGACAGGAATCGCCGAAGAGTAACAAGAATCCGCAGCTCACTCGATGAACAAGTGCCTCTAGATGCAACTCTCAATGCAAATCACTTGTTCTCACTCAAATCTCTCTCAAGATTAGCAAAGGAATCAAAGAGATGAGTGGGGGAGTGTCTCTCTTGCTCAAAGTATGCTCAGGTATGAAGAAATGGCGAAGAGTCCACCCCAATGCCAGCCAATGGTCTATTTATAGACCCACCATGAAAAATAGCCGTTGCCTCCTCGGCTGATGCTTCAGAAAGCGCCGGACGCATCCGCCGCTGCCCGCCGGACGCGTCTGGCGCTCTTCAGCGCGTCGCGGAGTCGACCGTTGCGTTTGAAGTCTGCTGACCTAACGCGTCCGCCGACCGCGTCCGCCGCGTTCCGTCGGACGCGTCCGGCGCCTCCTGCGCCCGACCGTCGCGATTGAACCAGCTGCCACGTCCGCGTCTGCCGCCGCGTCCGACGCTTCCACCACTGCGTCCGGCGCCCGCGTCTGTGATCCAGGCAAAACTCCGAAGTTTCTGGTCGGCGTTCGGCCCACCGTCGGATGCGCCACAGCCGCGTCCGGCGCACACTGCGCTCGGCAAGCAGTCCTGCACCAACTCTAGAACGCGCCGGACGCGTCCGGCCCTCTGGCCCGGCGTCCGACGCCCGCGTCCGGCGCCCACTGAAGAAGATTTCTCCGTAGAATCTTGCGCCGTCTTTGCTCCAAGTCCAATCTCTTGCCTTGAGTACCAACTCCACCAAGTGTAGACCTCGTCTCAAGCACCGGAGTTAGTAGTACAAGCACGACCACGTCGGCAAGAGTTAGCCCTCTAGTTAGTCTCTCATGCATCATGCAAAGTCGCAACTAGAGGCACTTAGGACCGCGAATGAACCGAGGAAACCCCTCTTGATAGTCGGTTATCGATCCTAAATGTGGTCACACTCGCTAAGTGTCTTGACCACCAAACCGGAAAGCCCTATCAAGTATACCTTCGCCTTGATTTCCATGAGCCTCCGTCGGAGCTTGATCACCTTACATGTCCACCATATTCGTCACCGTGATCACCATGCTCCATCATCCACCTTCACGTTGCTATGTGTCTAACCACACATAGAGCAAAGCATTAGCAACGTTGAGTGTCATTAATTACCAAAACCAAACCAGAGCTTTCAATCTCCCCCTTTTTGGTAATTGATGACAACCCTTCGACAAACTCACAAAGATATGGAAATTGAATTCAATATGAAATTGAATTGCTTGCCCAAGACATTTTGATCATGAATCTTGGATTGGACAAGCATTTCAATTCCGGTTTTGGTAGTGGTAGCTCCCCCTACATGTGTGCATCAAATGTTTGGTCGATTTTCAAGCACACATGCATAGATGAAACTTGTGTGAGAGTTACCACAACCAAAATGGTACTAAGGTTTATAGAATTGACCTTTGAAGCGTGATACCAATCGGAGTGCAATAATAAACCTTCCTTAGCACCATGGGAATCTAGACATCCATCAAAAACTCAAAGTGCCTCATGAGATCACATTATAAGCAAGGTACTTGAACAAGAGAAACTCTAAGTCTAGAAACCACCTATGCATGCTAGTACTTCATTTCATCAACCAAGTTCTATACTACCAATACACCAAACAAGCATGAATATTGAATTTCGCTTGCAATGCTCCATATCATCATGTATGCACACACAATATGCAACAAATAGTCTATGAGCTTGCTCCCCCTATTTGTGTGCTCATGGTTGGGTCATATCATAAAAATTGGTCCCCTTCCATTGCTCTTTGTGACTTATTTCTCCCCCTTTGTCAACAATCACCAACAAGGGTGCATAAGATGAGGGAAACAAGTCAATCAACTATGGCCAAAACTAAACCACATGCCTAGAAAATGTATCTCGGTTTGAACAAAGGGCAAGCTTCTTCACACCTCATAAGAATAAGGGTTATCTTGACCATGTTGAGATACACATCATGAGCAAGTGCTAAAGATTCAACACTAGGTTCACAAGCTCACAAACAAGTCATATGCCACCACTAGATCAAATCAAGCATAGAAACAATAGTGGTGCCATATATCCTTCAAATTCATTTGATTTGCAATGAATGAGCCTAGCAAGATGCACATGTATACATGTCTACACAACTAGCAAAGGATGCATGAAATGCAACAACCCACTTTACCTTGCTATGTTGGAGGAGAGGCATGTCATATATGGGGTGTATCAATCCATGTTGGAGAAGCTAAGTATGTTCAACTCATTCCTCAACTTGCAAAATCTTTTCTCATCAAGAGGCTTGGTGAATATGTCGGCTAGTTGATCTTCGGTGCCATTGCTTTCAATGCTCACATCTCCCTTTTGTTGATGATCTCTAATGAAGTGGTGCCTCACATCAATGTGCTTGGTTCTTGAATGTTGAACCGGATTGTTTGTCATCTTGATTGCACTTTCATTGTCACAAAACAAAGGCACATGCTTGAACTTGATCTCATAGTCCTTCAAGGTGGCTTTCATCCATAGCAATTGTGCACAACAATTCCCCGCACTAATATATTCGGCTTCGGTGGTGGAAAGTGCCACACTATTTTGCTTCTTTGAAGACCATGACACTAGAGATCTTCCTAGCACTTGGCATGTTCCACTAGTGCTCTTCCTATCAATCTTGCAACCGGCATAGTCGGAGTCGGAGTATCCAACCAACTCAAAGCTTGACCCCTTGGGATACCATAGACCAACATCTTGAGTACCCTTCAAGTATCTCAACACCCTCTTGGTTGCCGTCAAGTGACTCTCTCTTGGAGAAGCTTGAAATCTTGCACACATGCACACACTAAACATGACATCCGGCCTTGAAGCGGTCACATATAGTAAGCTTCCAATCATTGATCTATATAGCTTTTGCTCAATCATCTTGCCACTATCATCAATGTTCAAGCCACCATTGGTTCCCATAGGTGTGCTAATGGCCTTAGCATCTTGCAATCCAAACTTCTTGATCATGTCCTTGATGTACTTGCCTTGACTCACAAAGGTGCCATTCTTCATTTGCTTGATTTGAAGACCAAGGAAGTAGCTCAACTCTCCAAGCATTGACATCTCAAACTCACTAGCCATCATACTTGCAAACTCCTCACAAAAGAATTGATTTGTTGATCCAAAGATGATATCATCCACATAGATTTGCAACACAAACAAGTCATCTTCTATCTTCTTGGTGAAGAGAGTGGTGTCCACCTTGCCCATCTTGAAACCTTTGGATATGAGAAAGTCCCTCAATCTTTCATACCATGCCCTTGGAGCTTGCTTCAAGCCATACAATGCCTTCTTGAGCTTGTAGACATGGTTGGGCTTCTTGTCATCTTCAAAACCGAGAGGTTGTGCAACATACACTTCCTCATTGATGAAGCCATTAAGAAATGCACTCTTCACATCCATTTGATAGAGTTTGATGTTGTGAGCACAAGCATAGGCTAATAAGATTCTAATTGCCTCCAATCTTGCCACCGGTGCATAACTTTCTCCAAAGTCAAGACCCTCAACTTGTGTGTACCCTTGTGCCACTAGTCTTGCTTTGTTCCTTACTACCAAGCCATCTTGATCTTGCTTGTTCTTGAAGACCCACTTGGTTCCAATCACATTGTGCTTCTTTGGCCTCTCAACAAGCTCCCACACCTCATTTCTAGTGAAGTTGTTAAATTCCTCATGCATGGCATTTATCCAATCCGGATCCTTCAATGCTTCTTCAATCTTAGTTGGCTCTATGAATGACACAAAGGAGTAGTGCTCACATATGCTAGCCAATCTTGATCTTGTTTGTACACCTCTTTGAAAGTCACCAATGATACGATGTAGAGGATGATCTCTTGCAATGTTTGAAGGTTGAAGAACTAGCTCATTTTCATTGCTTGCTTGACCTTGATCTTGATCTTGATCTTGATGTTGAGTACCACTTGTGCTTGCCTCATTGGAATCATCAATCACAACTTGAGTTGGCACTTGCACTTCATCACCATCATCCACTTGCCTCGGCCTAATGTCACCAATGTCCATGTGTCTCATTGCATGGCTCAATTGATCTCCACCCACATCATCTTGATTTTGATCTCCAACTTGAGAGCCTTGGGTTTCATCAAATTCAACATCATGAACCTCTTCAACTAGCCCACTAGCCAAGTTCCACACTCTATAAGCCTTGCTAGAGGTAGAGTAGCCAAGAAGAAATCCCTCATCACATCTCTTGTCAAACTTTCCAAGTCTTTGCCCCTTCTTGAGAATGTAGCACTTGCAACCAAAGACCCGGAAGTAAGCAATGTTGGGCTTCCTTCCATTCAAGATTTCATATGGAGTCTTCTCTAACTTCCCATGGCAATAGAGGCGGTTGCTATGGTAGCAAGCCGTGTTGATGGCATCACTCCAAAACTTCTCACTCACATTGTACTCAAGTAGCATAGTTCTTGCCATCTCAATCAAGGTCCTATTCTTCCTCTCAACTACACCATTGGATTGGGGAGTGTAGGTTGGTGAGAATTGATGCACAATTCCAAGCTCATCACACAACTCTTCAACTCTTGTGTTCTTGAATTCACACCCATTGTCACTTCTAATCTTCTTGATGGTAGTGTCAAACTCATTTTGCACCCTCTTGACAAATGACTTGAATAGATCATAGACTTCACTCTTGTCATAGAGAAAGAACACCCAAGTGTATCTAGTGTAGTCATCCACAATCACAAATCCATACTTGTTGCCCCCAATTGATGTGTAGTGGGTTGGGCCAAACAAGTCCATGTGCAACAACTCAAATGCTCTTGAAGTTGACATCTCATTCTTCTTGGGATGTGAGTTCCCATGTTGCTTGCCGGCTTGACATGCACTACAAGGTCTATCCTTCTCAAATGTGACACCATTCAAGCCTCTCACTAGATCATGCTTCACCAACTTGTTCAATTGCTTCATGCCAACATGTCCAAGGCGCCTATGCCATAGCCATCCCTTGCTTGACTTGCCAATCAAACATGATGAAAGCTGAGCTTCACTAGCATTGAAATCCACCAAGTACAAGCTTCCATGCCTAAACCCCTTGAAGATGATATTTGCTTGATCCTTGCTCACTACCTCAACATGCTTGTCATCAAATATGCACTTGTAGCCAAGATCACACAATTGTGCCACCGACAAAAGATTGAAGTTCAAAGTATCAACTAGCAACACATTGGAGAGATCCTTCTCATTGGAAATTGCAACCTTTCCAAGCCCCATGACATCACCCTTGCTATTGTCACCAAATGTGATGGAGTTGAATCCACCATTGTCATTCCTATCAAGTGATTTGAACATACTATCTTCACCGGTCATATGATTTGATGCACCACTATCAAGCACCCAATGCCTCCCTCCGGCTTTGTAATTGACCTACAAGAAGACATCAAACTTTAGGTACCCATTTTTGCTTGGGTCCTTGAAGGTTAGTCACTAGAGTCTTTGGCACCCAAATAGCTTTCTCCTTTGAGCTCTTCCATGGTGTACCAATAAATCTAGCACTCACACCACTCTCACTCTTAACAAGCAAGTAGAAAGCATTCAACTTGTAAGAGGAAGCACTAGTGTTCTTATTCTTGCATGCATGCTCTAAATGACCCACTTGCTTGCAACTCTTGCAATAGCTACCATTGTTCTTCACAAAACAAGTCTTGTGAGGAGCAAAGGCGGCTTTGCCTTTCTTGGGGTTATAGCCCAATCCCTCTTTGTAGAGAGAAGCTCTTTGGCTACCCAAGCACATAAGCAAGCGGTCCTCACCACCAAAAGCCTTAGCCAAGGTGTGGTTGAGCTCCTTGACTTCCTTCTTAAGTGACTCATTCTCAACTACTAGTGTAGAATCACATGCATGATCAACACTACTAGATGAAGTAGAGGCATAAGAGCATGAAGGGTCAAGTGATGCAACAACAATTGAATCATCAAGTGAATCACATGATGTGGACACATCTTTCTTCTCTATGATCACCACTTGTGATTGCACTTTCTCTTGCTTCTCAACTAGAGAAGAATGAGCTTTTTCAAGCTTGGAGTGAGCAATCTCTAGCTTCTTATGGTCTACCTTTAGACTCTCATAAGAGGCCCTCAACTCCATAAGTTCTTGCTCAAGGTTTTGTTTATCCTTGCGCAAGCCCCTACATTCTTTCCTAGAGTCATTGAAAGCACCTTTGCAATCCTCAAGCATGACCCATAGTTCTTCTTTTGTGGTGTCATCATCATCATCACTCTCATCATCACTATCGGGTGGAGGTTGTACCTTAGTGGCCTTGGCCATGAAGCAAGATGATGGAGCACCAAATAGAGAAAGCTTCTCTTGAATGGCAATGCTTGCATGCCCCTTCTTCTTCTTCTTCTTCTTGGAATCATCATCTTCATCACTTGAGGAGGATGAATCACTCTCCCAAGTTGCCACATGAGATTCACCCTTCTTCTTCTTATGAGAGGAGTCTTTCTCCTCCTTCTTCTTCTCTTGCTTCTTCCTCTCCTTCCTCATGGCATCCTCATCATCACTTGCATAGGGACACTTGGCAATGAGATGATCCTTGCTATTGCACCGGAAGCACTTCATGGGACGGTCACTAGACTTGGATGAGCTTCTCTTGCTCTTGGACCGGTGCCCCTTCTTCATGAGCTTCCCCATTCTCTTCACAAGGAGTGCCATTTGTTCACTCACTTCTTCTTCTTGCCCACTTGAGCTAGAACATGGTTCATCTTCACTTGAAGACTCTTCTTTCTTCTTCTTGCCCTTGCTCTTGGATGAAGTGGCCTTGAATGCCACGCTCTTCTTGTCATCATCCTTCTTCTCATTCTCCTTCTTCTTCTTCTTCACCAACTCTTTCTTCTCATGATCTTCTCTAAATTCATCATCGGCCATGATCTCTTGAAGGACTTGGTTGGGTGTTGGCTTCTCCTTCATGGTTGTCTTCACCATGACGGTCTTCAACATGTCAAATCTCTTGGGAAGACACCTCATGAACTTGGTGGAGAATTGAGAGTCCTTGATTTCTTCCCCAAGTCCCTTAAGCTCATTGACAATGACTTGGAGCCTATGGAACATCTCCGGCACATTCTCATCCTCCTTCATTGAGAAGCTTGCAAACTTCTCTTCAACATGTAGGCTCTTGCGGTCTTGACACTTTCGGTGCCCTCATAAGCTTCTTCTAGCTTCTTCCAAATGTCATGAGCCACCTCAAGGTTCTTGATGAGCTCAAAAGCTTTATCATCAAGTGCCTCATGGAAAGCACTCACGGCAATGTCATTTGCTTGTTGCTTCTTCTCTTCGGCCGGTGTTGGCACCGCACCCTCAACAAGCTCAAACTTTGTCTCTACCACTTTCCACACCTCAAGGTTGATTGACTTGAGATGACTCTTCATCTTGAGCTTTCATTTGGCATAGTCATCACCTCGAAATGATGGTGCCTTCTTGGTGTTGTTGATATGCATAACCATAGCCATTGCTTCACCGTAGGATGTTAGTCCAACTCAAACAAACGGTGCCCGACTCCGATACCACGTGAAAGGTCACAATGGCTAGAGGGGGGTGAATAGCGTAATAAAATTTCTAGCAAGAGCCCTAGACACCAAATTAGATAGCAAGGCGGCAAATGTGCAAAGCTAAAGCTTCGACTACTCTGTGCAAGCCGTCCTAAACAATGCAAGGCTATTCAAAACAAAGCACAACAACCATGGTGATCAAACTACACAATGTCAGTTCATCGAAACCAACCAAGCAATTCTACCCACGGGATTTACTCTACACAATGAGTGGTTCCCGACCGACCACAACAAGTAGTTCTACCCACGGGATTTAAACTACTCAAAGAGTGGTTCCCGACCGACCACAACAAGCAATCCTACTTTGCGGAAAGTAAGGAGGTGATGGAAATTTATACCGCTGCGAAGAGTAGAAGATGGCCAATCACCGTGTAGTAGTAGCCAATCACCTAGGGAGCTCAAGCACAATCACAAGGAGGTCGAAGCCTCGGCAATCACAAATCAACACAATGATTTTTTACCGAGGTTCACTTGCTTCCCGGCAAGCTACTCCTCGTTGTGGCGATACACTTGCTTGGTGAGTTGCCCGCTCAATTGGCTCGGTGCCAAAGACCCCAATGGGGAGCCGCAATCTCTACACAAGACAAGGATCCACAAGCCACAAGCAATCCACTAGAGTATCCTTTCACAAACTCCCGCGGGGAAGGATCAAGAACCCCTCACAAGAACCCGGTGTGGCCTCGAACAATCACCAACTCGAGCTCAACCACCACCCGCTGCTCCAAACCGTATACGGTGACGGGAATCACCGAAGAGTAACAAGAATCTGCAGCTCACTCGATGAACAAGTGCCTCTAGATGCAACTCTCAATGCAAATCACTTGTTCTCACTCAAATCTCTCTCAAGATTAGCAAAGGAATCAAAGAGATGAGTGGGAGAGTGTCTCTCTTGCTCAAAGTATGCTCAGGTATGAAGAAATGGTGAAGAGTCCCCCCCAAGGCCGGCCAATGGTCTATTTATGGACCCACCAAGAAAAATAGCCATTGCCTCCTCGGCTGATGCTTCAGAACGCACCGGACGCGTCCGGCGCTCTTCAGCGCGTCGCGGAGTCGACCGTTGCATTTGAAGTCTGCTGACCTGGCGCGTCCGCCGACCGCGTCCGCCGCATTCCGTCGGACGCGTCCGGCGCCTCCTGCACCCAACCGTCGCGATTGAACCAGCTGCCACGCCAGCGTCTGCCGCCGCGTCCAACGCTTCCACCTCTGCGTCCGACGCCCGCATCTGTGATCCAGGCAAAACTCCAGAAGTTTCTGGTCGGCCGGCCCACCGTCGGACGCGCCACAGCCGCGTCCGGCGCACACTGCACCCGACAAGCAGTCCTGCACCAACTCTAGCACGCGCCGGACGCGTCCGGCCCTCTGGCCCGGCGTCCGACGCCCGCATCCGGCACCCACTGAAGAAGATTTCTCCGTAGAATCTTGCGCCGTCTTTGCTCCAAGTCCAATCTCTTGCCTTGAGTACCAACTCCACCAAGTGTAGACCTCGTCTCAAGCACCGGAGTTAGTAGTACAAGCACGACCATGTCGGCAAGAGTTAGCCCTCTAGTTAGTCTCTCATGCATCATGCAAATTTGCAACTAGAGGCACTTAGGACCGCGAATGAACTGAGGAAACCCCTCTTGATAGTCGGTTATCGATCCTAAATGTGGTCACACTCGCTAAGTGTCTTGACCACCAAACCAGAAAGCCCTATCAAGTATACCTTCGCCTTGATCTCCATGAGCCTTCGTCGGAGCTTGATCACCTTACATGTCCACCATGTTCGTCACCGTGATCACCATGCTCCATCATCCACCTTCACGTTGCTATGTGTCTAACCACACTTAGGGCAAAGCATTAGCAACGTTGAGTGTCATTAATTACCAAAACCAAACCGGAGCTTTCAGGGGGACGCGTACGGGCTACGCTACTCACGGAGGGTTTGGTGGTTTCGCCTCAAAACCATCGGCGGCGGGTTTCCCTGGTTTGCGCCTCAAAACCGGGGGCAAAGGTCCCGGTGCGGACGGACGACACGTGGCAGCATCGGGAAGATTGCTTGGAAGCAAGGCTACCGGTGAGGAGGCGCGGTGACCGTCGGATCAAGTGAAGCCTGAGTTGGACCCTTATGCCCCTGGCTAAGTGGTGTGGCTCTTCATGTATCCAAGGGCAAAAAAGGAATGTAAAATAGACTTGCCCCTATAAATAAAGGATGAGGGTCTCCCTTCCCCTCACCTCTTCCATTTCCATTTCCTCCTTTTAGGATTTCCCTTCCTCTAGTTGCTGTATGAGAGAGAGGTCTGCAAATCTTTTGATTTGTACTCGAACCATGTGTGGCAAGCGAGCGCCTAGTCTCTCGCTGTTTCCTCCCGGATTAAATCATGTGTCGTGATTCTTGAGTTGAATTTGTGATTTTCCCGAGATCCCTTTTTGCCTCTTGTGTTCCCAACTCGATTTCTTTGATTTGAGGCCGTTTGAGATGATTTTTCTTGCTATGGATTGATCTAGGACGTGAGTGAAGTGATTCCACCGAAGGAATTTGTCTAACTCCTCACGAGATCGGAGATCCATGGAGTTTTTCCTCTAGGTGTGCTCAAGATCCACTTTTGGAGATTTTCGTGATTTCTTCCTGCTTTCATCGAATTGAGTGATGATCTCTTGGAAATAGCTCCCCAACTGTATCAGGAACATGCCTGTGAAATTTGGTTCCAGTTGGTTTTGATTTGGAGGAGAAATCAAGTTTTGGGGACTTTTCCCGTGCTGTTCCCGCAAGAACCGGCCAGGCCGGCTTGCAAAACTGGCCAAGCCGACTTCAGCCGGCCAAGCTGACTTGGGTCCATGGTAAACCGGCCCTCTGGACTGTCCTGGTTAAACCCGGCCAGGCCGGCCAGCAGTCGGCCAAGCCGGCCAGGCCAAAAACCGGCTCAGCTGGCCAGATAGCTAGCCAGGCTGGCCGCAGCTGGCCAGAGTCGACCAAGCCGAGTCTCCAAGCCGGCCAAGCCGACTCGAGTTCCCTCAGGGCTGTTTTGGTTGCTTTTTGTTCATCCGGTCTCCGTTTCGCGCACTGTTTGGTACTCCGGTTGTCTGTTTTCGTGTAGGTCGTTTTGGTGCAGTGCTGTTTTCCGCTGACCGCACTCTGGAGCTTTGCTGTCTCACTTCTCCTCGATAGAAGTCGAGATTTGCGTTTGCATCGATTCGATCAAGTAGTGATCCGCTGTGTTCCTAGGGAACATCCACCCGTCTCTAGGGTCGTGATCACTACTGCGTTGTGTTTCGGTTCTTGGTGTGTGAATCTGGGACATAGGCTTTGGATTTCGAAAAAAATTTTTGAAGCTCCCGTTCACCCCCCCCTCTGGTCGCTCTTACCGGTCCTTCACCATGGTCATTGGTTTCTCATTGTTTTTTTTCCTTGCACACACATAGATTCTTCTCGATGGTACATGGTTTAATTTTATTCTATATAGGGAATAGACTATTATTACGGACAAGTAGATACCGATGTGAATACGGATAGGCAGCAATTTTTTTGCAACCAAAAATTTTCTCTCTTTATAGATATTAGGAAAAATGCCCGTGCGTTGCAACGGGACACACAGTTTATCGAATTGTCACTTATACGACTTTCACTTTTGATGTGAGTTTCAATTTGTCTTCAATTGATCGTGTTTCAAATATCCAATTTCTGGCACACGCATATTGGCCTCACAGTTCAGTCTCGCACCTAGCGTGGAAGCACCATCCAGCGGCCACGTTTCGTCGTCGCACCTCCGCGCCACTCTTGCTTGCCGTCTTCGACGACTCTTCTCTACGACCGGCAGCGACGGATGCTTCTATGTGCGACCCTCGACGACTCCTCTAATATCGGCAACAGTGGATATGGTTGCGTGACACTCCCAGCACATCACTTTTTGCTTCTTGACCAAAACCAACGGTGCTGGTGTTTGCGTGCATTCCCAGTGTGGCTCACGTAGGGCGTACGGCGGCACAAGCAGGATTGTTGGTGGTGGCAAAGTGTGCTGGAGTAGGGCGGCCTAGCAGTGACTTGGCGTAGCAACACGCAGTTGTGCGGCTTGCGCATGGCAACACATGCGTGGAGACCAGCTATGTCGTCGCAGGGAGTTCAAGTAGTACGTGGCTCGCGCAGGGAGGCCGGTGCAAACTCAGACGTGGGGATCAGCTAGTCAAACGATTGCTGAAGTCCTAGCATCTGCGCACGTAGCCAAATGATTGCTGAAGTCTGATTTTTCAAGCATGCCTCACCAAATCCATGTCTTTGTGGCCGACATAAGCTAGCGAGCGAGATTCTTATTGCTGTTAATATATGTATATGTAACGTGAAAAAACTGTTAATATAAGTACATGTAATGTTCACTGAGTTTGTTCCGTGTCCATAACAATTTGAAAAGAATACAAAATTTGTCCCGTATTCATCTCCAACTATACTAACGGTGAAGCTTAAGTTTGTAACATGTACAACCATGACAACTTATCCGTTTGCAACTCTACCACCAGAGCAACTCTACTGCCGGACAAAAATTGTTGAACCCAAAAAAGGTTGGGTGAATTTTGGTATTTTATTATTAGGTATATAGATTTCGAACAAGAGAAAAAAAAAGCTTGAATGGTTTTCGTCCAACCCACAATGGGAGGCCACCAGGAGAGGCCGTAGACATTTTTACATCTGGAATCCTGATTTATTTTAAAAATTATTAAGGTCCTTTCACCTTTTCTTTCTCTCTCTTTATAGCAGCTTTACATCTGGAACCCTATTTTTATTTTATTTTTTCTCTTCTCCTCAATTAGTCTAATTTTAGCGCTAACCCAAACGTAGAAGGGTACCCAACATAGAAGACACGGACACGATGTGCGGACGGGCGGGCAGAAAATCACGGCAGACTGAAATTTTCTCACGGCAGACTGAAATTTTCTCTTTTTATAGATACTAGCAAAGATGCCCGTGCGTTGCACCGGGAAAAAATCTCTAAATATTTATTAGACACATGACTATAGAAAGTCTACATATTTATTTTCATTTGTAAACTATTTTGATGACCGTGACATCCTAATATAGTTATTGTTTGCATCAATATGATGACAGTGTCCTATCAAATATAATTAATACACAATTTTGATAGGCGGACGGGTTGATGCTTCACTCACCTGGACTTCTTTAACATTGACGATGCGTGGGATCATGCCAGGACGATAAACAGTCCGCGCAATGCACTCATGAAGGTGCCCCATTACCGTCGCCCATTATCGATCCTAGATTGCCTCGGCATCGCCGCAGCTCGGTTTATGAGACTATGACCAACACAACGTCTTGAGGCGAGCCACAATCACAACGTCGAGCTCGAAGCTCTCGAGCGCCGCACCAAATCTGCATAGAAACGAACTCACTTGGTGTCTCCACCTCTGCTGCCTCAATTTTAGCGTATATTGTCTGTCGTCGTGTTGCGGACTTGGGTCCTAGGGTGCAAGCACATGCTCCCCACAACCAGCACTAATGATCATCAGGATGACACTGCGATGATCTTACCGGGCACAATGGCTTGCGGCGAAGTCTCCCAACGTCGAATCATGTTGCAAAAGGCCAATTAGAGTATGAGGCCTAAGCTCCGGGCCTTCTTCGGTGAAAAAGCTCCAGCCTTTCCTTGTCTCCATGTCCCTAGAGTTGTCTATGCCTCTACCTTTGAGTTGGGTTTTCTTATAGTTTCGGCCTTTCGGGGATTCATGACACCATAGATCGCGGCCTTGCCGTGGTCGTGGCCTGCCATCGCGAAGCCACCGGCTGGTTGTTAGATTTTTATATTTTTTTTGTGTGAGGACGTGATGAAATTGTTACCAAGTTAAATAAAAAAACTTCGTTTGGCATCACATGAAACCTTGTGCTTTGGTTGTAAGTCTCTTGTAGTTGAAAGTTGGCGAAACATATGTTGAAACAATCCAGAAAACCTTATTTACGGAGAATTCATAAACATACGTTGAACAATCCAGAATCATATGTTTAAACAAATTGTAAACATATGTTGAAACAACCTGTAAATATATATGTTGAACAAACCGTAAGCATATGTTGTGAAAAATCCACAAACCTATGTTGAGACAACTCAGAAATACCTGTTGCGAAAAAATCCACAACCCTAGGTTAAATAAACCAGAAAAATATATGTCAAATCAACCTAGAAATATATATTTGCACTTGCACATGAAAAATATTAGCAGGTTTAGACTCTAGTAGGAGGAGGATATATGCATGTGCTCATGTACTGTACTCTTAGATCATCAAGAGCAGTTTTAAAAAAAGTTAACGAAAAGATCTAAAAAAAAAGATGCCCAACCTGCGTAGCCATGGCAAATGCCCAAGTCACCACAGCCGGCGACAAAAGGAAGGCCCGTGGAGGCTATCGAGTTTGTTAGTTGTGCTCTGTCAGTTGCAGAAAGAGTTGTTCATTTCAGTTGTTAGCTCGGTCTCCGTTGAGTTGCTAATTGGGTTATTGACAAGTTAGCTCGGTGAAGTTTACCTCAAGTTGTTATTTGTTCGGCAATTTTGCCAAAATTGTGTGGGAGGAGTTTTACACTCTTCCAAATTGTAGGACAGATAACATCCAAGGTGGCGTAGATTAATAGGACAAACATTAAGAAAAAAACACATGCATGATGCAGCCAAGATAAAGAAGAGAAGAAAATTTGAGGTAGGGTAGCTGCCGCACCTAGCCCTACGGAGCCCTTCACCACTAGATATAGATATAAATATAGATATAGATATAGATTACTATTTAATCGCACAAATCAGATCCTCCAAAATCCGCTAGAGCCGGACTCCTTTTTTTTTATTTTTGGAACAGATGAGCCGGACTCTTGTTTGGCTGTACGTGTTCCTGGTAAGCCGAATAGGAAAAGGAGCCAACAAAATACGACAAGGTGACTTTGTGTTCTGTTCCAATTTTTATTTTTGTTTTGCGGGTTACCAGGTGACCGTGACCGAGCGTGCAGAGAGGCAGAAAAAAACTTTATGGCAGAAATTGCAGAAATTTTGCCTTTTAAGTATATGGGTAGGTATAGATATAGATAATATATATTATACAGCAATCAAATCTGCGCACCTACCTCCAGTCTCGTGCCATTGTTTCAGTTCGCTCAGAGTCCGTTCCATATATAGCATCAAAGATCCAACTAGATCGACCAGCAGGGACGAACATGGCGTCTTCGCTGCCGGAGGAGCTCGTCCAAGAGATCCTCGTCCGCCTCCCTCCGGATGAGCCCGTGAACCTAGTGCGCGCCAGCCTGGTCTGCAAGGCCTGGCGTCGCGTCCTCTGCGACCGCGGCTGCTTCCTCCGTCGCTGCCGCGAATTCCACGGCGGAGCGCTGCCGCTGCTTGGCTACATCCGCAACCGCTACTACAACGTTAACACCTCACCCGTCGGGTTTGTCTCGGCAACCTCTGCTGCCTCCCCAATTCGCATGCCGGCGGTTGACTGCAGTGGCTGGTTCGCCCTTGACTGTCGCCACGGCCGTGTTCTGATCCATGACACCAATGGGGAGCTATCAAAGCGTCTCGTCGTGTGGGATCCCATCACCGGCAGCCAGCAGCACCTTAGCGTCCCCCCATATTACGATTACCAGAAGACGTCGACCTACTCCCATGCCGGGGCTATACTGTGTTCTGAGGACAACGGCTGTGACCACCTCGATTGTCATGGTGGTCCGTTCATGGTGGTCATTGTACTGGCTAACCGTGCCATCACAAGCACTAATATATTCACACGGGCAAGCATTTACTCATCAAAAACAGGTGTCTGGAGCGTCCCTACCTCCAATAGTATAAATCACCGTGACAGGCATGACATCTTTTCAGGAGTTTGCAAACACAACCTCCTTATTGGAGACACCTTATACTTCCTCTTTGAATATGGCGAGAGCGTCATCATCAAGTATGATTTCCATGCAGACTGGCTATCTGCGGTCGACGTGCCACAATGCCTGTATGGGGGCAAAAGAAGTCTTATGATGACCGAGGATGACGGATGGGCTACAACTTGCCACCCTAAAGAATAACAGCATTTACGTGTTGTCGCAACAAGATGTTACCAATGGCATAGGTGGGTGGGTGGACCATAGTGTTATGGAGCTTGAGATGTTGGTCCCAAGACCTATCAAATACGATCCGTATCAAGTGATTGGCTATGTGGAAGGCACAAATATTATTTTCATCAACATATCTTCTGGACTCTTCATGCTCGACATCAAGTCAAAGAAAGTGAGGAAGTTTGGCAAAAGAGTGTACCACCTGGCTAACCCCATCTTACCTTATGTGAGTTTCTATGCTCCAAGATAGTAGCGTTGTGGCTTTTCTTTACTGTGTACTATTTTTTATCTCTAAAGTACATTTTTTGTCTCCAAGTTGTGATAAGTAGAGGAATAAACTGTGAACAATAGAAAACCGTGAGCAAATATATACTCTCGTCTATCCTCAATCTTTGAAGCCTTTGCATACAACAATTATTTTTTAAGACTACTAATTGAAATTGGCAAGGGACCGTACTTTTTTTTAGACGAAAGGTTTCCCTTGCTTTTATTACAAAAGCGAAGCATCCACGTTCAAGTTTTTACATTGCTCAAGCGGAAAATCAAACAGCAGGCATCAGCTTTTCACAGTGCTCATTGCATGGCTCTAGCACCAAATCAGTCCTGACACTTGAAGAAGGAGCACCCGATTGATCCCACCGTGACGACGACACCATCGATCCCCATGTGATTGGCACCGGACACTTGGAGAACTCCAACTCGAGGATCACCTCCTCCCGGCGGGCTCCATTTTCTTCCTTGTATAGCGGCAGCCAGCTCGAAGCATCTTTGTCACCCTCATGAACACCATCCACTACTGCAGAAAGAACAACCGTGGCGGGCGTTTTGCATTTTCTGCAGCGGGCAAGCGTGCCCGCCACCCAGGCAACGCCACGGTTAATCATGAATAACAGCAGCGGGCACAAATGCCCGCTGCGGTAAATACATCAGAAAAAACAAAAAAAGCCCGAAGCCCGCTCACGAGCCCGTTTCCGAGTCCGCTCGTGAGCCCACTGCAAACCCTAGATCCATCGCTCAGGCCGGCCATGCGCCGCCACCGCCGTAGCTGTGAAAGAGAAGGGCGCCGACGCCGGATCCGTAGGGGAAGAGGGCGGATCCGTGGTGGAGGACGCCGACGCCAGATCCAAACCCTAGATCCACCGATTGGGCCGGCCGTGCGCCGCCGCAGCTGGGGAGGAGGGAGCCGCCGCCGTAGCTGTGAAGGAGGAGGAAGCCGCCGTAGCCGTGGGAGACGAGCGCACGGGGGGCTCTGCCTAGACCGCTGCGCCTCCTCGCGTGCCGGGCACCGCCGTGGAGGACCGCCTTGCATCCCGCTGCCGCCTCGCCAGTCGCTCGCAGGGGACCACTGCGATGCCTCCTCGCAGATCCTGCTGTCGGGAGGCAGATCCGCCGCCGCAAGGCCTTGCTCGACCTTGGTGTAGGTGGCCGCCATGCACAGGAAGGAGTTGACCGCGGCGCCTCGTCCCGCCGCCGCGCGCAGCACTCCGCCTCGCGCCCAACTGCACCGTGCACCGAGCTTCGCCTTATGCACGCGACGAGGAGAGAGTGGAGGGAGAGAGAGTGTGGCTGAGAGAGAGAAAGAGAGTGCGGTAGAGGAGGAGCGCGACGCATGGAGTGCGGCGGAGGAGGAGCGCGTTCTGTGGAGTGTGGGTGAGGAGGAGCGCGTCGCGGAGGAGGAGGAGCGTGTCGCGGAGAAAGAGAGTGCGGCGGCTGCTTGGTGGGTGAGGGTGAGGAAGGATGAAACCCTAAGTCTAGTATTTATACGAGTCCCGAGTGGGCTGCGTCCGGGCTCCAAACTGGGCCAAAATTTTACAGTGACAGGCCTTTTAGAATGCCCGCTGCGGTTAATCTATTATTTTCTGTGGCGGGCAAATTAAGATGCCCGCTGCGGTAAATTGATTAACTGCAGCGGGCAAATATGCATGTTGTGGTCAATAAAAAAATGCCCGTTGCGGTAAGTTGTGGGATTTACCGCAGCGGGCATTTTGGACGCCCGCCTCGGGAAAAAAAGGCCTCGTCTTGGAAAATCGATTCTGTAGTAGTGATCTTCATCCCCAGCCAAACCACTCCTTGAAAGCAAATATCATTTTGTAACTTCCAAAAAGACCAGCAAACCGCAGAGGATACAACATTAGTAACAATATGTTTTTTGCTAGCCACCCAGAATCTGGCAACAGATATGTAGTCTCTTCCAATGTCAATATTCAGCAACACAGCAATGTGTTTCCAGATCTCCACAGCCACACCGGACCGTACTTCTATTTGAATTGAATGTAGTGCCAAGGACAATACAAGTTTTTGTTAGCTTTGCGAAGAACCACCATTGCAATCTGGCTATCCACCACACAAGTTTCCATGTTCCACACACAATAGTGTTCTAATAGCAGCAACAACAGGACCCAATGATTCTGCATCAGCACCATCACAGCCATGCGCCGACTTCCAACTCACCATGGAGGGAGGCACCAATGACAACACAACCTAGGCAACCACACCTTGTTGCGCGGCATTACTACTACATCACCAATCCTTCGCACGGCAACCATTCCAGACACGTGTGCGCAACTAAGCCACTACACCCAACTGACATTTATGCCCTTCGTCTATGCATCATCAAATGCAATGCAGATCAATACGAGTTCGAGCATCATCAAAACACAGCATCAACTTCTACGCAAGGCAAGCATGGCCACCACCGACACTATCTGACCAGCATGGCATCTGCATCATTGAGTTACATTCCAAGCCTTGCCACAACTCAATGCCCAATTCCTGGTGTGTGCTGCTCCATCATCGCCCATGTGTTGCCACCTTGCTCATGTGGCACCATTTGTTATGCCATAAAAATGCTAGTGAGGGGAACCTCCAAGAATAGTGTCGGTGTAAGAGTCAACCCGACAGAGATCTGGACATGGACCTGATTTTTTTATTAGTTCTGGTTAACTCCACTTCAATGTCCGTGAGTGCCGACTGCACCACCCAATCCCAGACCCCAATCCCTCCCCTCCATGTCCACCACTCATTTCACGCATGCAACTCATGTCTCTTCTCCTGAGCGCCACAACGACGAGAGCGCCGCCACTGGGCAGGTCCCCTCACTGTCTCCCTCTTCATTTCATGCACGACATGGATCCACCTCGTCTTCCCACGTCACGCTCCTCTTCTATTGCTCAATGTCCGTGGTGGCCGGCACGTGGAGTAGGAGTACCTGCTGGGGCCGTCAGGCCGGAGAGGCCTGGATCTACTGCTGAAGGGGGTCGGTGGCGGGGATATGCACGCGCTCCTCCCCGGCGGGCCTCGAATCGACCCTTATGCAGGCACGAGGGAGGTCGCCGCCGGCTGGGGGCGCAGAACCACCCCGACATGAGCGCGGCCGCACAACTAGGCCTAGATCCACCTCCATGGTGGCGAGCGGGAGAGCCGGCGGCTTCTTCTACCTCTAGATTATGGTGCTCTCTCTTTTCTCACTTTTTTCTTGGCAATTGTCCGATCTCGGTGCTCTCTCTTACACTCTATCTTCTTAGATCTAGCATTGGAGCGGTGAGGGGCGTAGCCTCTGGTGTGAGACCAAGCTCGTCCTGGTTGGCGGCATCTCCACTTTCTCCCCCTCATGGCCTCCCCTCCTCTCTCCCTGTATTGTACGAATCAATTTGTGGATAGTTGATTTCTTATGTGTTAAACCCTTCTCCTTTGTGACGTATGAATGTATTTGTGGATGAGTTCTAATTTGTTCAATCCATATTCCTTTGTTTTTGAAGAGTAAACTTTTAGATGAGTTGATTTGTGTATGTATGAATTGGATTTTTAATGAACTGCTTGATGGAGCAGCGGCTGTATAGCAAGTGAGCATTGCATCCCGGTGGTAGCGACCATGCTCCAGCGAGCAAGCAATGCAATATTCTTTTTTTTAATAATCCTATCACTGACAGGTGACATATCGTTAGTGTGAGTTAGAGGCATCACTGCCGCTTTGCTACTGCCGGTTGAAAATTCGGCAGTAATAGCCTTTTGTATCATGTGTACCTCTAACATTCGGCTATCTTGAGCCAGGATTAATATAATCAGGTGGGGGATTCTCTCCCCTCCCGTCGATTTATCAAAAAAAAAATCCCCTCGAATGGAGGAGTAGTTACATATAGGAACTGGATTCCATATCGTCGTTAGACAATTCTGTTAACTTATATGTGTGTGGGTCACGAGTCTAGGTCACAAAAAATATATGGAGGACGCAAGCTGCAGACTCAAAATGCTTTAGAATTGGATCTTGTATCTATCGTCGCTAGATATGAGTTGTTTGATCTTGTATTATCGTAAAATAGGTCATAATTAGGTTGATGTCAGGTAAAAGTTATGGGATGGAAGAAACTCACCATTGCCAGGGTAGGGAGCTGTGGACGAAAAAATAGGATAAAAGTTTAGTTATTTAAGAATATAGGTATAGATTTATAGATATAGTAAATATAGAATCCCGTTGTAAATGATCGCACCAAAGTTATGAACTTGTGATCCAAGAGACAACAACCATATGCACAGAAACTGATGTAAAATATGATTATTTTTCCGGTTCAAGTTGTAAGTTATCAAATTTACTTTACGTATTATTCCGCCTACCTAATCGCAACAAAAAAAACCAACTCAGCCTACCTCCCAAATAAGAAAAATCTCCTGAATAGGCTGGATCGTCTTGGTTGATTGTGATCTTCCTTACAATGGCTACCTCCGCCCCACACCCCACTCATAAACCACCCGTGATGTCCTACTCCTACCCTACTCGTCTCACCTCGCTTCCATGAACAATTGTGGTCCGACCACTCTTTGACCCTCCAAGTCTCGGTCGTCCATGACAAGGTGATAGGAGGCTAGAGCAGGCGCGGAACTAGCACAAAATTTGAGTGGTGGCCTGCTACTGATGGAGATTTACAACTACCCAAAAGAAGACATATTTTCTTTGGAAACCAAGAATGAGTTGGGACACATGCCTCCACACTCCTTGTGTACTGGGTCTGCCCGCACTCTTCAATCCTCTGACACTATGAGTAAGGCCGTCATTTTCTTTTTCCTGTTGCAATCTTTAGAATCTAAATTCTAAAGTTATAAATGTGTGGGTAATAGTCGTCATTTCCTTTTCTTGTGGCAACCTCTAGAATTATAATTCTGATGCAATTTTGTCAAACAATTGCCACTTGTGGGAATGTAGTGCAGAGTTGAAAGAATTAGTTAATAAAGACCAATAAGTACTTACCAGGGTTCGGTGGCACGACTTGTAATATCAGGATATTGATTGCCTCCTAAGATCCATGCTAGGCTGAAATTTGGGATTATGAGGTTGAATTTATGGTCTAGAAGAATATTGCTCGCCTTTTAGATCTCGATGGCAGAGCTTGCTTAAAAATATAGGAGGGGCCAAGCTATACAAATATTTCATTGTTTAACAAATTTGCTACGTAAATTCAGGTGATTCTATAGAATGTAGAGAGGTCAACGAGGGGCCATGCATATCTAGTCCTTGAGCATTAGATTTTTCAAGTAGCCTACATAGCAACGACTCATCCAATTGTCCCGTGCCCATCGTGATTTCAACTAAATTCCCTCCGATCCGTTCGTCTATCAGACGAGGAACATGGGGTCGCCATCCACGAACATGGGGTCTTCGCTGCCCGACGATCTCGTCCAAGAGATCCTCGACCGTCTCCCACTGGACGAGCCCGAGCACCTAGTCCGCGTAAGCCTCGTCTGCAAAGCCTGGCGTCGTGTCATTTCCGACTCCGGCCGCGGCTTCTTGGGCCGCTACCGCGAGCTCCACGGAGCGCCGCCACTGCTGCTCAGCTACATCCAGAACCCCTACTACGACAGCTCACCGTCGCCGATGCGATTCGTCCACACGATTCCCACCGTCGTCTCCCCTGTTACCAGCATGCCCGCCGACGACTGCACCGGCTGGTGCGCCCTTGACTGTCGCCACGGCCGTGTGCTCATTCTTGACGCCAATGGGTATCTATCAAAGCGGCGGCTTGTCGTGTGGAACCCCATCACTGGCAGCCTGCAGCACCTCAGCGTCCCCTCTGCTAGGTCATCCTACCCTAGCTTCTGCTATGCGGGGGCTTTGCTATGTTCCAGGGACGGCTGCGACCACATCGACTGCCATGGTGGTCCATTCGACGTGGTCCTTGTGGAAGCCAACCGTGTCGGCGCTCAAATCGGAACTGCGACCAAGTACTCATCAGTTACTAGCGCGTGGGGTGCTCCCACCTCCAATGATATCAATCACGACTCCTACAACGGCTTCTTCTCGAGCAATAATGGCCACAACAATCTTCTTATGGGAGACATCCTATACTTCCCCTATGGACATGGCAAGAGCATCATTATCAAGTACGATTTGCGTGCACACTTGCTATCCAAGATCGACATACCACAACACTTGTCTGGGGCCATTCTCATGAAGGCAGAGGACGGAGCGCTTGGACTTGCTACCCTGAAGGATAGCTGCATCTACATGTGGTCAGGACAATATGTTCCTAATGTCATCGTTTCGTGGGCAGGACGTACACAGTGGGTGGAATATCGGGTTATTAATCTTGGGACCTTGGTCCCAAGACAAGTTCCATTTGAGTCATATAAAGTGATTGGCTTTGGAGAAGGCACAAATACTATTTTCATCAACATATCTGCTTGGATCTTCATGCTCGACCTAGATTCAAAGAAACTGAGGAAGGTTGGTGAAAGAGAGGCTGACCGAGTTGACCCCATCTTGCCCTACATGAGCTTCTACGTTCCAAGGTAGTAGAATTGTTGTTTCTTTACTATTTACTAGGTAAATGCTTGTGCGTTGCAATGGAAAAACTTTAATACCACAATGATATTCTTTTATCCCGGTAAATCTCGTCGGTTTCTAAACCCATGTGGTTCCTCCTTCTGTGTTGCCACGACAAGCTATGGAGCCACAGTAGGCTTGCCGCTCTCTGTCTTGACCCAAGTATGCGCCATACACGCATGTAGCCTTCATTTGTCTTACTTTTTCCCTTTATTTTTTATATTGCCTACCTTAGTCAATTTTAGCCTGTGTATTAGATGCACTCTGATCACCTATTTGAAAAATATGTTAGGGAGTACACTCGCTTGTTGTTAAGTAGCCTTTTGTCACACTTTAGCTCCGGTGGAATTAGTTGCCGATGTTGCCTAAAAGATAGAGATGTCAGAATCGCACAAATAATATAAACTTATATGCACAATAATGTATATTACACGTAGGGCCTATTCGTTTGTACCTAACCTTGGACATTTATCTCACTAATTCTGAAATGTCTAGTCTTCCAATTTTCCCCCCTAAGAATGATATTTTCTAGAAAAACTATTTCTTTTCTAATGTTAAATAATAGACATGGTACTATATACTCTATGTATATGTGGTCACCACTAGTAACATTCATGACCGTACGTGTCGTAATAAGTTATTTAAAGTCACATCAACATCAAGCTACTGCAGTGCTTGAAAGATGACATTGGAGTTATGGTTATATATACTGTGTTTTTGCTTCTTAGACCATCTTAGTTTTATCTGACAATAGGCCAATTCTCAATTAGCCATTCTCTGTATAGAAATTGATGTCCATTAAAAATTATGGTCAAACAACAATTTTTATTTTCTCACTAATTACTGAAATCACTGAGGTGTGAGCTCAATATGTTAAGTATATTAAAGCCCTATCACATCAATTGAATGGCTTTTTTTTATTTAAACATATTTTGTCCCAGGTCATTGCGGATAATGTTTATATACATGGACACTACTAAAGAGAACCATACAAAACACATTCCTCACACTTTATGCGTGGCCTCTGTAAGTCTTTTGTTGGCCCATAAATAATCTATATATCCTTTTGTCCTAAATGGCACATGTGTTCAACTGCTGATGTCTTGTGACTAATGAGTGGGTATGGATGAAACCGATTCATTAATGGTCAGGTAGCAATTTGTTAATGAGTGGATCTCAACGACACTCAATGAAATGATAGGCATCACCCATCTGATAGTCTGATAGTAGTAGTAGCAACAACAAATAAAAACATAGACACGTCATGAATATGATAATAATAGTAGCAATGCTACAATTTTCATGCATCAAGTCAATGAGAAGGGAGATTTGTTTTGTTGGTGGCGGTGATTTAAGGGGTGAATGGAGAGATTTTATTTTCTATTCTTAGCGGTGCTCCTTGATTTGCATGAGGGTGCGGCTGGTTCATTTCTCCGCCATGCCTAAATATAAATCAAGTCGTGGTACAGTTTTGACAAGTGGAATCACATAAGCTTCTCATTCCCACGACAGACGATCCTGCTTCCCAAGCCATATATACCAAGCATATTGTAACTGTATGAGCTGAAAGATTTGCCATGCACAAAGTTCCAAACAAAAAGATTTGTCATGCTTATCAATTAGATCAATAAAACAAATATGTACTAGTCTACAACTTTTCTTGTTTATCTTATTTTATTTATTTATAAAATAAAATAAATAAATAAATATATGTTTTACCTATTACCTGCTACCTCATTAGCCATGAATGAAAGGCTCATTGTTTTTTCTTTCGGGTATACCACAACAAAGCCGTGCAGAGAAACAGATGTAAAGTCTTGTTATTTTCTCGTTCAAACTAACTTTGGATATGTATTGTACGTTAACAAAGTTATTCTCCAAGTATTCAGCATTTGGATACATCATCAAATCCTCTTGGTTCATTCTGATGGAGAAATCATCTGAGTCCGCGCAGTGGCGGGCGTAGGATTTGTGGTCTGGGTATTCAATTGAATGACTATAGGCCCGCTGTCCATTTCAATCTTGACAACCTGTTGGAGCAGCATGACTTAACCCATCTCTCCCTAAACTTCAGTGAAGAAGAAATACAAACAGTGGTCCAAAGCTTGCCCAATGAGCATGCTGCAGGTCCAGATGGCTTCAGTGGCATCTTTATTAAAAAATGCTGGCAGATTGTCAAGGATGACTACACCAGACTGTTCATGGACTTCAGCCACAACAACTCTGATCTGACAAGCATCAACTCATCTCTGATAGCACTCATACCAAAGAAGGACAACAATGAAAATGTGAGTGATTTCAGGCCAATATCCCTGATGAACTACTCCATGAAGTGCATTACCAAAATTTTGTCCACAAGACTGCAGAACAACATCATAGAACTTATCCATCAGAACCAATATGGATTGTTTGGCCTGGTCCTTCCAGTTCTTGCATCTGTGCCATCAATCCAAACAAGAAATAGTCATTCTAAAACTTGATTTTGAGAAAGCCTTTGATAAGCTAGAACATCAATTCATCTTTGGCATCTTGAGAAGCAAAGGGTTTAGTGACAAATGGATTGACTGGATGAAAACATCCTTGGCACTGCCTCATCATCGATCATCCTCAACAGCTGCCCTGGTAAAAGCTTCAAATGCAAGAGAGGAGTAAGACAAGGGGATCCATTGTCACCCCTGCTGTTCCTATTATCTGCTGATTTTCTCCAGACACTGGTGAATAAAGCTTGGCAATCTGGTGTGATCAAACATCCAATCAATGAAAACTTTGGAGGTAACTTCCCAATAGTACAATATGCAGAAGATACTTTGCTTATCCTCCCAGGTGATGCCAGATCCCTGTTCAACCTAAAGGGGCTCCTCAGAACTTTTTCTGACTCAAGTGGTCTGAATGTTAACTTTGATAAGTCTTTCCTAGTTCCCATAAACATGAGTCATGACAGAGCATTACATTTAGCTAGAACCTTTGGATGTCAAGTTGGAAGCATGCCTTTTACCTATCTTGGGCTACCTCTAGGCACCACCAAACCGACTGTAGCCGATTTGTCTCCTCTGACTTGTAGAATTGAGAGAAGACTCAGGAATCAGTAAACTGTTAAGCTACAATGGCAAGCTAATCCTGGTTAACTCTGTGTTTTCAGCACTTCCAACCTTTTACATGTGCAGTCTCAAACTTCCACCCACAGTGGTCTCAAAGATTGACAAATCAAGAAAAGCCTGCCTCTGGAACAAAGGGGACTTAAATTATAGAGGAAAGGCTCTAGTGGCCTGGGAAGAAGCCTGCCTACCAAAACATCAGGGAGGGTTGGGCATAATTGATATAGAGAGGCAGAATGATGGTCTCCTTCTAAAACACTTGGACAAAATCTTCAACAAAGCTGACACACCTTGGGTATCCCTGACCTGGAGCAAACTCTACTCCAATGTCAACACACCACCGCAAGGCAGATCACCAGTGGGGTCATTCTGGTGGAAGGATGTCATGAAACTGTTTCCAAAATTTCAGAGCCTGAGCTCATGCCAACCAGAAAAAGAAAACTCAGTGTTACTTTGGTTTGATATTTGGGTTGATCAACCACTTCATGAAAAATTCCGTGACCTGTTCTCCTTTGCTAGAAAGCCAAAGTGCTCCATCAGGTTTTTACACCAACATTCTCACCTGTTGCTAGGGATCAGTTACAAGAATTACAAGTAATTAGGAACCAAAGGGACTGGGATGAAGAAACTGCAGACAGGTGGACTTACTCTTGGGGATCAAGACAGGTGGACTTACTCTTGGGGATCAAGTAATTACACCAGTAAAAAAAGCCTACACAACTATGTCACCTGAATCAGTGTGCTCTTCGTTGTTCAAGTGGCTTTGGAAATCAAGCAACCATGGCAATCATAAATTCTTCTTCTGGTTACTGGCAAGGGATAGACTGAACACGAGGAACATACTGAAAAGAAAGACAATGCAGCTTCCTGACTTCAGTTGTGTCCTCTGCAGCACAGGAACTAAAGAAACTTGTTTCCACCTGTTCTTTGAATGTCAGTTCAGCAGAAACTGTTGGCGTGCTATAAACACCCACTGAGACTTTAACCTCACACCTGTAGACATGATATTCAGAGCAAGACAAGCCTTCAACAGTGTGATCTTCAGGGAAGTTCTGATAGCTGGTTGCTGGAGCATTTGGCATGTTAGAAATGAAATCATATTCAACAATGGCCTGCAAAGCTTGGATGTCTGGAATCATCATTTCAAACAGCAAATGGGTTTGGTTAGTGTTAAATCAAGACCCAACAAGTAGACTCTCATTGATAGCTGGAGAGAGAGACTTAGATGAGGTTGCTCTTTTCTTTTTGCACCTACAGGTCTTGTAACTTCTCTATGTAATTCTGTAAACATTTTTTCATTTAATTGAAAAAAAAAAATAGGCCGGAGCCTCCCCAACCGATTCGGTAAAAAAAAAAAAAACTATAGGCCCGCCCTTGAGTCCGCGTACGACACGAGGATCGACCGTTTTACATATGGAGTCGTACTTGCTCGTCATATTTTTCAAGTACAATATAAATACGTTGCATATATAGCGAGGTTGCTCCGCAAGCCCCGTAGCCTCAACTACCAATTTGCACAGATATGTTCCTCCGTATCTCGCACGGCATCCGATCCAACCCAGACCATCGACGACGATGACGACATGGCGTTTTGGCTGCCGGAGGTGCTCCTCCAAGAGATCTTGGTGCGCCTCCCCCCGGACGACCTTGTTCACCTAGTCCATATCAGCCTCGTCTGCAAGGCGTGGCATCGCGTCCTCTCCGACAGGAGCTTCCTGCGCCGCTGCTGCGAATTCCACAGAGCGCCGCTGTTACTCGGCTACATCAAGAACCAGTACTACTACTACAACGGCATCTCACCCGTGCAATTCGTCCCCATGACGACCTCATCCATGCCCTGCCCTATTCTCATGCCCCCACTCGATGACTACGGCCACCTCTGTGTCGCCCTCGACTGCCGCCATGGCCGTGTGCTCCTCCTCCTCCTCGCTAAGCGGGGTTCACATTCACAAACCCAGATTAAGATCTGGGACCCTATCACCGGCGGCCAGCAGCACATATGCGTCCCTTGTTGTTTCTCAGCTTACAGGAGCAACTGCTACGCTGGAGCAGTGCTTTGTGCCAAAGATGGCTGCAGCCATCTCGACTGCCATGGTGGTCCGTTCCACGTGGTCATTGTTCAGATGAATTGTGCCGACTCTGAATCCGCATGTGTGACCAAGTACTCATCACTGACCAATGAATGGAGTGCTCCCGCCTCCAGTCGTAATCGTATCGAACTCCCTTGGTTCTACTGCTACAGCGGTTGCAAACTAAGTCTTCTCATTAGAAACGCCCTATACTTCCCAATTGGGCATGGCAAAGGGATCGTCAAATATGACTTGTGTACACATTCGCTAGCCAAGATCAGCATGCCACGCGGAGGACGGAGGGCAACTCTCATCAAGGCAGAGGACGGAGGGCTAGGACTTGCATCCCTATAGCGCAATTGCATTCATATGTGGTCACAACAAGATGCTACTATTGACAATGGTGGTAGCTGGGTGAAACATATGGTTATGGAGCTTGGGACCTTGCTCCCAAGACGTGTTCCAAACCACTCATATAGAGTGGTTGGCTTCGCTGTGGACACAAACATCGTTTTCATTAACATATCTACTAAAATCTTGATGCTTGACCTCAAGTCGTCAAAGGAAGTGAGGCAGGTTGGCGAAACCGAGGTCAACCGGCTTGACAACATCTTACCATACATGAGCTTCTACAACGCAAGGTAAAATAGTCTTGTGTGACTTTCGTTGCCATGCACACATTAATTATAAAGCTTTTATTTTTTTATACTTGTCTCCAACAGTGCATTAATGTAGTAGATCAAGTAGTGATAAACCAGAGCTATAGGTACAGCACAATACAAGATCATGATCAAATATGCAGCAAATTACTATCTTCTATCTGTAAATTGAATCATTTGCAAACACAATAAGTTTTAGATATATATTTTTGAGCTGTGAATTGTGAAAGGAATGTAAGGTCAATCGGAATTCTGAGTTTTAGATATATATTTTTGAGCTGTGAATTGTGAAAGGAATGTAAGGTCAATCGGAATTCTGTAATAGTGGTGTTTAGATTCATGAACATGTTGAACTTAATGATATATTATTATTTAGTATTAATATCAATTTTTAGGCCATGTGATGCAGAAGTACCGTGCCATGCATACTATAGATGCATGGTTGTAATTTAATGCTGGTTTGTATCTTTTCAGATGTTTTTTTTTTTTTTTTGCGAAATAAGTATCTTTTCGGATGTTCTGAAGGACAGGCCGCATAAGGGTGCAATAATCAATATATGCATGAATATGATCCTGCTAGCTGCTAGTGTAGGATGGTTCATGTTCAATTTTCAAACTTGTGTGGCTAGGGTTAATAATCTTGTATTTAGCTCCTTGGCGCAGCGGTAAAGCTATTGTCTTGTGACCAGGTGGTCACGGGTTCGAATCCTGGAAACAGCCACCTGTAGAAATGCAGGGTTAGGCTGCGTACAAAGACCCAAGTGGTCGGACCCTGCGCAAGCGGGAGCTACGTGCGCGGGGCTGCCCTTTTATTGAGCTCCTAGGCGTCCACGCGCCGGCGTCCATGTTCTGGTCGTGTAGAGTTTGCATTTTCTTTAGCGTCAGCCAACTGTCCACTTCGTAGCCCACTTGCCACGCCCTGCATTCTTGGCTCAATGCAGCCCAACCAACACGTAGCAGAAAAAGAATAAATCTACGTTTCCTCATTGTGAAAACCAGACAAAAGCCCTCCCTCATCTAGTCATCTATCCAAATCTGTGCACTTGACCCCATGACTTGTTGAGTACAGTTTTGCATTGTTGGCGCCATGTTAGATCAGTCCCATGCTGACTCAACCCTTAAAAGGTAAAATAAAAAAATACAACAAAAGAGATACGCACTGACTGGAAGGACTTGCCCCACTGGCGTCTGGCGACAAGCCGCAGCAACGAGAAGATCTGACCACTGCCTTGAGCTTTAGCCGGTGACGGGTGAGAGAAATTGGACAGAGCGAATGAGTTGGGTGGCGGTGACGCCATTATCTCGTCTATCCTTGACGTTGAGGGATTCGCCACTCCAGCCGCAGCAGCGCACCGATCCCGCCCTCCCCGTCATTGAGCGTTGCTGTCTCCGACGTCGCCCCAAGCGGCGGTGGGTGGTGGCAAGCGCACACCATGCGAACTTGGAGAACATGGAGTTAGTGTTCCTATACGCAGACTCAGAGAGCATGGAGTCTGTCTCGAGCGGCGGGTGGGCGCGGGCACAGGGCACAGCGAGAGGGTGGCCATCACGGGCACAATATGTGGTGAGCGCGCAAGGCCGCAATGGCCTCCTCTTCTCCGCTAGCGACAAAGGCGACGGCAGCAGTCGTCCTACGGCGGCCCGGACAAGCCGAGAACTCGGGATACATGCGATGTGGTAGATGTCCGCCGTGACGGTCACCAACTCTTCCAGGAAAACGCGAACTCCAAGCTCTTCCTCTGAAAGCTAGCGCTCTTCCATCATGGGAGCCTCGCTGTGGAGGTCGTGACTGTGGACGGACGGCGGTGACGTCCCTGTCGCTGAGGTCAATGGCTTTGCCATTGCCATCATCGTCGCTGTGCTCGACCCCCTTCATTGTTATCGTGGTTGTAAGCCTGTAATGGACCAGGAGAAGGCCGAAGATGGTGGCAAGGAAATGCAGCATTGCTTGCAAAGACGAACCACGACTTCAGAGTGCTTACAGTGTGGCGATGATTCGTGGTCAGAGTGCAGGTCCAGAACGGACACGGGCTAAGCTGTTGCCTCGCTCTTTGGCGCTGTCGTGGTGGTCGGCGGGGGTGACGACGACGTCTCTGACTCTGTCGGCGCGCGGCAAGGGCGGTGTGGCAAGAAGGATCTGAGGAAGAGCAGGCAACGCGTGACGGCAGCGCGGGGTACTACTGAAGGAGACGGAGATGAATGGGACAGGACCTATTTCCTTTTCTATTTGCCTTGAGCTGAGTTAGCATGGGCTCGGCTAGGCTGGATCCAACGTGGCACAAAAACCGGACTCAAAACCAGCATAGGAGGTCACCTCACTAGAAGATTTCTCTCTACATGTAAGGTGTTCACATCATCTCCCACTAAGTGGCATTACTAAATGCTCTATCTCTTAATGGAAGGTGTCCATATCATTCTCCACTTAGTCTATATCATCCATTATTAAATCCAAAAAAAAAATATTCATATTATCTTTATCTTATGAAATATTTTATATCTTTAACCTATTTACATATATATAAGTCATCTATATATCTATAGCAGATTTGTTTTTAAAGAAAATCCCACAGCAAAAGCACGGTGTATACTCCGATAGATAACGGAGCCCTTTTGTCTAGTTTTGGCGTTCCGGGTGCAAAATCGGACTTTCGCGATAGATGATGGAGCAAAAGTAGACTTTTTCCTCACAGAAAACCAGCCACACCTACCAAAAAAAAAAAAACAGCCACACGGGTCCGAAGCAACTTTTCTGTTCTGTAGTCCGATGACTCCGATCCGGTCTCACATATTACGATCTTTTGTTCTCCCCTAATAGAAAGAAGATCATGTGATCTTCTCTCTCTTTCCGATGATCCGATGTCCAGAGGTTTCGCTTAGAGCGGTCTTGGAGACCGGAGGAGGCGGCCGGCCGAGTGCGCTGCAGCACAGAGCAGGCTAGCGGGGACGTTTGGGTTGCGGCACCGGCTGCATGGACCGGCACCACGGTAGCGTAGCGCGATTCGTTTTCCACGGTAGCGTGAATGGCGTGCGAACTGGCGGCGAGTCCTCTTGTTTCCACGCCGGATTCGAGCACGAAGACGCTGAGGCTCGACCGGTTGGAGATCGAGGGGTACCCGTGGAGGGCGTCTCGATCGGGGGCAAGGAGACGTGCGTCATCTTCCCGACGCTGAGCCTCGCCTTCGACATCGGCCTCGGCCGGCAGCGAGCCTTCGCACAGGAGTTTATCTTCGTCTCACATGGCCACCTCGACCACATCGGGGGCCTCCCTGTCTACGTCGCCGCGCGGGAGTTCCTGAAGCTGCGCCCGCCTACCGTCTTCGTCCCTGCGTGCCTGCGCGACCAGGTCGAGCGGCTGTTCGAGGTCTACCGCAGCATGAGCAACACAGAGCTCAAGCATAATCTTGTCCCGCTCGAGATCGGCGAGGAGTACCAGTTCAGGAGGGACCTCAAGGTCAGGGCTTTCAAGACATACCATGTCATACCCAGCCAGGTGATGGACTGGATTGTGTTTTTTGATGCAATTTATGAGGACATAAAGAATCTGATGATGTTCTTTATATGCAATGCAGGGATATGTCATATACACGACGAAGCAGAAGCTCAAGCAGGAGTTCATTGGCCTCCCGGGGTCCGAGAGATCAAGCGGCTAAGGCTATCAGGTGTGGAGGTCTGTGTGTGTCTTCGCGGTTGTTCAGTTGAAATTATACCACAGTTTGCCAATTTGTTAGTTAACTTGCAGGACACGAATACGGTGTCTACCCCTGAGATCGCTTTCACTGGAGATACAACATCAGATTTCATTCTTGATCCGCAAAATTCAGATGTGTTGGCGGCAAAAATTCTTGTTGCCGAGGTATTTAGGAATAATTTCTCAGTTTGCATTGCAACATGTGCCTGAATGTTTTATTTTCTGTAGTCGTTCTCCATTATGATCTTTATAGTGAAATGTGCTCTGTAAATTTCAGACTACTTTTCTAGATGACTCATTTTCGGTTGAGCATGCAAGAGAATATGGCCACACACACTTATCTGAGGTAATATTTTATTACAAGGCATGATTTGAGAAACCACAAACTTGTTTATTGGACTTAAAAAACTATATGCTAATACTAATACTTACAGTTATGTTTGTTTTTGGCAAGGCAGTTGGCAAGCCAGTCTGAGACGCTTGGAAACAAGGCTATTCTAATCATTCATTTTTCTGCACGTTATACTCCTGAGGTGGGGCGCCGGGTTGATATATCCAACGATTGTTTCTGTTCTATCTATTTAAATGCTATGGCTTGCTTGATTTTCTTTATCATTAATCCCATTTGACTACTTCAAAAATCCAATATGCACGCCTCTTTTCGACTCAAAAATTAGTACTTATGTTTAGGAAATATATGCTGATATTTTTCTGTGTTTTCGTTTCCTCTTGGAAATTGGCATATTTGTTTTGCATTTGTTGGGTCTAAATCATTTCATTCTCTTGCCATTCTATAAGGACTTACTCAATAGAACTAAATCTCATGAAGTTTGATTCCTCTGTTTGTAGGAAATTGATGCAGCAATATACAGATTGCCACCGTTGCTCCGAAGCAGGGTTTATGGATTGAAGGAAGTCTTCTAAAGAAACATGAACTAAGAGATAAAAATGATGTATTTTGGACCTGATAAGCAAGGAAATTTTTGTGCCCCATATTTGCAACACTTTGTTATATCAGAATATCTATATATAATATGAATCTTGAGACCGCATGGGACGTACTTGATATAGCCATGACACTTGCACTACGTGAAAAAAGCACTAAGGGAGCGCTTCCCCTTTCACTGTAAGGGCGGCTCACTGTAAGGGCGGCTGGTGATTGAGCCGCCCCTACAGTGGTCTGTAGGTGTATAAGCGGGTTTAAAAAATTCAAATTTTGTAAAAAATGTCGGATGGAAAAACTTTCTATATGAAGTTTGTACATCTCAAAAAGTTATGAAACTTTGTAGTTGACAACTTTTTGATTTGACTTCATCTTGTCATGCGAAACCTACGTTTTAGTTTCTCAAATTTAAAATTCAAATTTTATAAATGATGTCGGATGGAAAAACTTTCTACATAAAGTTTGTACATCTTAAAAAGTTATGAAACTTTGTAGTTGAAAACTTTTTTATTTGACTTTATCTAGTCATGCGAAACCTATGTTTTAGTTTCTCAAATTTGAAATTCAAATTTTATAAACGATGTCGGATGGAAAAACTTTCTATATGATGTTTGTACATCTCAAAAAGTTATGAAACTTTGTTGTTGAAAACTTTTTTATTTGACTTCATCTAGTCATGCGAAACCTATGTTTTAGTTTCTCAAATTTGAAATTCAAATTTTATAAATGACCTCGGATGAAAAAACTTTCTAAATAGAAAGTGTAAATCTCGAAAAGATATGAAAGTTTGTAGTTGACGACTTTTTGATTTGATATCATTTAGGGCCTTAAATAAGCAAATTACTTTCGGTTAGGTACAATATATGGGGAACCAAAACTATATAGAGACACATGTGATGGTGTAGTGCAGTGGTAAAGGGAGGAACCACGCGCGAGCGTGAGGTTGTGGGTTCGAATCCGGGTGATGCAAAGTCCGAAAAATGCTCGAAAAAATATGGTGTAAATAGAGTGGGTTGAGTGGTGGGGGCCCTTCCTAGATTTAAAAATTTTTTTGCTATTATTTTTGGAGTTTTTTTGGATTTTTTTTTTTAAAAATGCACTGTAAGGGCGGTTCGTGTTGAACCGCCCCTACAGTGCGGCGCACTGTAAGTGCGGTGGCACAGGGGCGGCTGGCCCAACCGCCCCTACAGAGGCTGGCCAGCCGCCCCTGTAGAGGCTGGCTGGCGTAGTGTTGTTAACCGTTGGATCATGTGATCACGCAATCTGGGTACATTCGACATGTGTTAGATCGGGTCCCATACATGTTTTATCATGGACCCAAGCCATGTAGTTATTTTGATGCTGGTATGTGACCTGGAATCACTACCTGTGCTTTGTATGTGTTACAACAACTTGTGTCTACTGATGGTACAGAATCTGGTTCTAATAAGATGCATTATGTTTCACTGAAACACACGGGCACATTTCTAGTAATATTAAACATCAAAGTGATTAATCCTTCTGCCCTTCATTTTAGCTTCCCAAAGTAATCTCACAACTCAGCTGATCTGTATTTGACCCAGAATGATGATTCATACTTTTTTAGAAAAAGAATAATAATATTGTGAGCATTTGTGCGTACAGGAATGGAAGGTAAACAGTCTGATTCCAATACACATTGCACAACTTTTGCATAAATCTCTCCGACCCTCAACTAAATTTAACAACATAACATGCAAATCGTTGCAATGCCGATACTCATTTGTTTGTAAACTATGAAAATACTGTAGACTATCAGAAGGAGGTCTTCTAGGCCTCCGCCGAACAATGCAGATAGTCATTTGCTTGTATATTATGAAAATATTGTGTGCGTGTTTTGTCACCCCTCGTCTACAAACCATAAATGTTGATTTGTGATCATAGAGACAAGCAACGATGTGCACCAAAATGAAACTGAAGTACAATCTGAGTATTTTCCATAAATTACTATCGTCCTATCTCTGGAAATGTATGTTAAATTAAAAATGTTAATCCTCAAGTACTAATTCAGCCTCACATTGTTTTGGTTCATTTCTGATGGAGAAATAATCAGAGCGTTCGCTTGGATGATAAGGCCTTGATAGCTAGCTTTGTCCTTGGACCTGGACGATCTGTCGTATTGCATAGAGCGTACTTGTGTTCTCACACTTTTTCAGTAGCGACAACTCCTTTCCTTTGGGTTCCTCCATATCGCACAACATCCAAGCCTAGCCATCGACGACAGAGCGTCTTCATTGCCGGAGGAGCTCGTCCAAGCAAGAGATCCTAATGCGCCTTCATCCTGTGAAGTCTCTGAATCTAAGGCATCCTTAAGTTTTTTTATATTCATATTCCGACGAAAGCTTTAGTTCTTATAAAGGGTTAGTCCACGCCAGCGAGTTCTGCAAGGCCTGGAGTCACATCCTCTCTGACTGCTGGTGCTTACTGCACAGCTTTGTCAAGTTCCACGGAGCTGTCAAGTTCCACGGAGCACCACTATTGTTCAGCTACCTACTCAACGTGCGTGACGTCCACACCCGCTGCCAAGGCAAGTACCCAAACAAGTGGTTTGTCATCTGTGAACCCATCGCCGACCACCAGGAGCAGGTGAATTGGCCCGATATTTACCCGTCTGCGCGCCCACTACATGATAGCGCTATGCCAAGGATGGATGCGACCACCTCGACTGCCACGTCAGTACGTTCCATGTAGTCTTTGTGGGGTGCAGCCATGTCGGGTATAAGGTATTCACATGGGCGAGCATGTATTCGTCAGAGACAGGTACGTGGAATGCCACCACCACTACCGGATCCACAGCTTTTGCCGATGGCTTGAAGCCATCGGCAAACCCATATATGCCATCGGAAAATATATTGCCGATGGCAAAGTGACGTGGCCATCGGCAATCTCCCATCGGCAATATTTCCATCGGAAAACATTTTTTTGCCGATGGGAAAAGTATAAGCCATCGGCAAACTTTTCCGATGGCCGTGGACCCCATCGGCAATCCCGCCACGTCGCCCGCCCGCCGTCGCCGACGGCGGTTGCCGATGGGCGCGCCACGTGGCCATCGGCAAACAATTATGTTTTCCGATGGCCACGGCCGTCGGCTTTATTTTTTTTTGTTTTAAGAAAATCATTTCCCGATTTTTTTTGCCGATGGCCTCGGCCATCGGCAAACCTGGGGTTCGCTGGGCCAAATTCCCCAGGTTTGCCGATGGCTGGCCATCGGCAAATCTGGGGAAATTTTTTTTTTCCCTTTTTTCCCTGTTTTCTTCCATTCCCAGCACATTTAATCACGAGCATGATATCACAAGCAATATATACAACATTCATCACATATATTCGCAATAATACGCCATTTCAAACATAATATAGCATCAAATCCATGTCCATGCATACAAATCCATGTCCTGCTCGAAACTTTTTGAAATTTTTACCACACACTACACATGCCATGCCAACACAACTCGTCAAGTTTCGTCAATTTCGGACTCCGTTTGGATTTTATAGAATTTTAAAACACTTTCCCGGCACGTCACTACCCATGTTACGAGGCCAACAGGGTCGTAATTTCATGCCAGCTCCTGGATATGGCCTCAACATACTCCGAGAATCATGAATATCATTTTTAAAATCAAAAGTGTGCATTATTTCATGTACCTGCAGTTCAAATTTTGAGGTGCGGGAAAATTCAAAGAAACCGAAATAATTCACCAAATATAGCTAAAAAATTCAAAATTGTCCCAAACTTTGGAGGTGGGTTGTATGTGCGGTTGGAAGACACCGAAAAAAATTGGGAAGGAAAAACAAAAAAAAAAAAGATTGTTTGCCGATGGCCTTGGAAAGCCATCGGCAAATAGTCTATGCCGATGGCCGGCCATCGGCAACTAAGGTGGGCCTTTGGCGCTCCCCGGGCAGCCACGTGGCCATGGTGTGCCGTTGGCCGCGGCCATCGGCAAAGGAGTCGGTTTGCCGATGGCCTAACGGCGGCAGCCATCGGCAAAAGTGACGGCGTGCGCCGTCCGCTCTGGCAAATTTTGCCGATGGTGGAAATGTGCCGATGGCCCGGCCATCGGCAAAAATTTCGTGGCCGATGGCTTTTGTTCGCCGAAGGCCCGGCCATCGGCAAACTAGCCAGTTGCCGATGGGCGTTTTTCGCCGATGGTCCGGCCATCGGCAATAATAGGTTTTCCGATGGCGTTACTTTGCCATCGGCAAATCGGCCTTTTTGCCGATGGCTTATTCCTTGGCCATCGGCAAATTCTGCCGCCATCGGAAAAGCCTCGGTCTCCGGTAGTGCACCTCCAATGATATCAAATGCTGATATACAACTACATTTGTCGGTGCAAACATCCGTAGCCACTGAAACATGTTGCCAAGATACCTATTACAAATGTGGTCTTGGTTGAACATGCCATAGTGCCAAATTATTATATGAAAGGTCTTGGTAGACCTGTCTCCACACACCAATTTCAATGGTTGAAGATGCCATAGTGCACAGATTTGTCTCCTCTTTTCTAGAACATTGAATAATTCTTTCATGTTCGTGATTTGAAGGTCCTTGTTGAAGATGCCATAGTGCCTAACAGTTTTAAATGAACTCTTATCCAAATTAAACAAACAAGTGTACTAAAAGCAAGCTTACAAGTGTGGTCGATGGTTCGTATACTAAACAACAACCAATGCGTGAAAAAAAAAACTTAACTGTGGCCTCCTGTGCTTAACCATGCATATAAGCTGATATTGTCCCATTTGAAGGTTACGTCATGATATTTTTACCTATAGTTTCTATGGCTACGAAATGCATGAATTAAGCCATTGAACCATGCTAACTGTATTTAGAAAAATATCAATAATATTCAGCTTTTTATGTTATTTTGTCTGACACTGAGAATCTGCATACTCCTCTATTTATTTCAATTCAGATTTTGTGTTGTGGTGGTCTTCCTGGGGCCTCCATTTTGATGAATTATTAATGATAACCCATCTGCAAGTCAGGTTTATACTTCTTGTCATGTGTCAATTAATATTCATTACATGCTTAGCCATTGGAATTGATTGGATGAGTCTGTCCTTTTTTTTTTTTTACTAAGAAAGCTAGATTGATGATTACAGTTTAGTTTCAGTTCACATCCATGCTTGAAAATAGTGTCCAGTTTTGACAAGTGGAAGGGAAAAACCATTGAGTAATCTACAATTGTACAAAGTAGCAGTTGCTATGGAAAATGGAGGCAAACGGTCTCACTTCCAAAGTCATGCCAAGCATTTGCATTGTATGGGGTGACCAACTTAATAGAATTTTAACCACCCTACAAATCAGCTTACTCAATGTAACAATAACACAAGTAAAAGATTGATTATTAAAAAAATGGAACATAGTCGACATGATCATATCCATGGAGGAAGAACAAAAGTTTAATAACTGGATATGGTTACACTCACAAAAGAAACTACCCAACATAATTCTAGATATTTCAAAGCATCATCCATACTAGATGGCAACTGCAGCAAAATCATCATAATGTCCAGGTCCTACTTCGCCTCACTCAACAATGTGATTGGGGTGGCCCATTGGCAATCGCAACTTGCTGCTAGAACCATCTGAAATTATCATGCATATACATGTTAAACATGCTTCACAACTGAGCTGTTTCAGATGAGAGTAGCGAATGTATAGTAGTACATAAAAGTAGAATAATGTTGAAGTTTAGAAAACATTAATCATGAGTTTAAGATTCGTTACATCAACCGCAGTCCACAATTTCTATCTGCTGGCTCACTGGTTCCATAAAAAACCAGCTGGTTCACTAGGGTTTTATCAGTCAATTGTAAGAATGGTATTTAAATAGAATAGAGCTGCTATAGTCTTTGGTTTGGTCTTTTATTGGCCGGATGGCCAGGTCCTAATAACTATGATGCAAAGCTCCATACCACAACATCCTAGCTAGCACCTCTATCTATATTTTAAAGACAGCTTTTAAAAATTCAAAGTGCAAAATTTATCTGATTTTCAGATAATGTCACAAATATATTCTGTTCGTTCTAGCATCCAACAATTTCATCAAAGATGTATACATGTTCGGTATGTGAACCTTATTTACATTCCACTATATATATCTACAGTCAAAAAGAAGTAAACAAATGTATCGAAGCTGTACAGTCCAGGATTATATATCTTCAAAGAAAAGTGCTGGATACCTGGAGTGTAGAAGCTCATGAAGGGAAAAATTGTACTGTCTTTCCTAGGTTCATCCACCTTCTCACGGCTGGACTTGAGGTCCACTGAGAAGACAACAACATCTGTGGACACAAAGATGATGCCAAATCCCTCCGCGGAACTGACAACTCGTAGTCTGTTTTTAAAGGGGATTAGTGTCTGAAGCTCAATGACCCTGCATTGTGCCCATCGTCCAAGTACCTCTGAATTCATGGCATCCCTAGACCAAAGGCTAAGTGTTGAACCAAGAATGGCAGCCAAACCGAGCGAGCCATCCTCCATTGCCATGAGCACAGCATTCCCTTCGAAGTCGTACCCTTCCGGTGGGTTGATGATGGATAAGTGATTACTGCCCAAGTTGATATTAAGAATTCTCATTGCGAGCACCGGGTGATGACTTGCTAGTACGAAGTAGATATCATCACCGATGACAACACTAGGCCTGCAGACAGTAACGTAATCTGCAGCAGTACTCCCAAAGTTAGACGAACTCCACGCGCTAGCCTCTGATGAGTAGACGTGTGACTGCATGATCCTCTCCCTAGGGTTGTTGCCCACATAGACTACCTGGTATGGGCCATCATGGCAGTCGAGGTGGTCACAGCCATGTACAGCACAGAGCACCGCCATAGTGTGATCATTCAGAACTGGGGATGGTGGTGCTGGCACCTCCTTGTGCTTGCCGGTAGCGCCATCCCAGATGGCAAGGTACGTTCTCTCGTTCTCCTTGTGGGCATTAAAGAGGGTGCGAAGTCGAACACGACGTACGAGGTTGGGGGATCTAAAGAGGACGCGACCATGGCGGCAGTCGAGGACGCGCCAGCCGTAGTTGCAGTCGTCGAAAGGCTGCATGGGCAGTACAGGGGAGGGTGTCGTGGTGGACACGAAGCGAGGCGCGACGAAGTGTTTACCATGGTCGTTGATCCTGCAATTGTGGAGGAAGCCTAGCAGGGGCGGCGCTTGGTGGAAGGCGACGTAGCGGCGGCGGAAGGCGGGGTCGCAGAGGAGGTGGCGCCAGGGCTTGCAGACCACGGAGGCACGCACGAGGAACGCTGGGTCGTCCGGCGGGAAGCGGACCAGGATCTCGTCGACGATGAGCTCGGGCATCAGGTGCGGCGGCGGCGCCATGTCGTGCAGGTGGGTGGGGTAGCCGATGCGAGGGTTTCGGATTTTGGGATAGGAACGGTTCACCAAATGCGAGGGTTTAACGCAGCAAGTCAAAAAGATCAGCTCTGCAATCTTTCGGATATCAGATATTTTTTTGAGGCAACAGAGATCAGATCACGGCTGCTTTTTGCCATCGTCTCGTACGTGGGTACTGTTTTCTCTTTTATGAAACTCATATAAAAATCTTTTTTTTTTCGAGAAAAAAATGGGATAAGTCAAGTTTTTGGCCACACAGATGCAGTAATTTTGTGGTGATCTTCTATTCGGTAAAATGTTATAAAAATGTATTCCAGAGGAGAGTTGTTTCACGAACCATTTTAGATGCGTCTTGTTGAAAGAGGCTACTAAAAAAAAATCGAGAGGCCGGCAAAAGCTTTGTCGGGATTTGTATTATACGAATAAAAAAAAGGGCAAGTGCCAAACCATACAATTTGGAGGGTACCCTTCTCTAAAGCACAGCTTGATACCAAGTTACAACTCGACTTGGCCAAATAACCCAACTCCACTGTCAAACTACTCAACTACTACAACAAGGCCAAAGAGTCCCGTCAACTCCAAGCGACGCACATTTGGTCACCGATCTCCCAGCTACGACCAAACTAAGGGAGAAACAAAAGACAACTGACAAACGAAACTCCACACCGGATCCCGGATTCTCAAGACAACTGACAACTGCCACTCAAGCGCGTCGGATTGGGACATCGACCGCAGAACCACTGATACTACTCCTTGGATTTCCGAGGTCCCGAGCTTTGTCCGCCATCGGGGGTGAGACGGAACCACCGACCACCACAAAAAAAGCTTCAGAGATACCATAAAAAACCGTGGCCTTCACATCGCCCGGTCGGATTGGGACATTGACATGAAAATTTAACTTGGTCGGATTGGGTCATCACCTCAACTACTTGCAACTCAACATGATCAAATCACGACCCAACTAGCAACTCTACTACTTACAACTAACAAGAGAAAAACACAAACAAAGCAAAGAATAACAAGGAGAACAAACTCCTCCATCGAAGCCACCAGAAGCACGGACAAGACATGCAAAAAGGAACAGGGCGGCGGAGCAAAGCTGGAAAGCCTCACGATGCCTTCAAGAAGGACACGACGCCGAAGGCGCCGACATCTCAAGCCCGCAAGGGGAAGGTTTTCACCTGCAAGTCCAAACCATAGATGGGGAAGAGGTGCAAGAAGGACGCCTCCAAGGAAGAAAGCGACATCCGCAGACTCCGCCGTCCGAGGCTTTCGCCATGACCTCTCACCCCCCCACCCCCACCAAGGGAAGCCGCAACCACCAGCCAAGGGGAGACAGGCAGCAAAACAACAGCACCCACCCTGACCTAGCACAGCCCGCCGCGCCACGAAGGCACCGCGGGAACGCCCAAGCCAGGACCGGCCACGCCACCATGACGCCGCCGACGAACTGCCGCAACCCGTCGTCTCCGTAAGTCGCAGAACAGGGTGGTCGGAGCATCCCGCGCCGCCACAGCCGTTCCCCTCCACCCCGGCACAGATCCACGCGCGGGAGGGTGATGGAACCGGGCGCGGGGACCCGAAACCTGCCGCCTGCCGCCGGATCCCAGCAGCCGGAGCACCCTGCGGCGGAGCTGAGGAAGCACCGGATGAAGGAGATGATGGGCCAGCCCGCGCGTGACCCCGCGTGCTCGACCTGGACCTCCACTCCCCCTCCACCTGGCCAGATCCAGGCCACCAGCGCCGGCCGCCGCGACGCCACCAAGAGGAGCAAGGCGACAACACCACCGCACTGCCATGAGCCGGGGCCAGCCAGTGGGGACCCAGATCCACCCCAGGGGAGGGCCGGATCCGGACCACCAGCACCACCACGCCGCGCCAAGGGGAGCAGAACGGCGGCGCCCGGCACCCCAACCCTAGGACCCGGCATGGCGTTCTTCGGGAGAGAGGGGGGGGCGGAGGCTGGAGAGGAGGGTGAGGGCCCCGAGGGGGCGGAGGCGGAGGCGCCTCCCCGTGTCACCCACGGGGAGCGACGGGGGCTGAGCGTGTGGAGGGGGATGTGCCTACTAAAAAAAATGGAGTTGTAGTGTAAACCATCACACTTGTATCGCTCTCGAGTATTGTAATGTCGTCTAGGCATATTACCATACGTGCAGAGTTGGTCTTAATTTGTTGATCCGTCATGTAGTATCATGTTTGTTTTCCTTGTAGCATTCGGCGAAACAGCAAAGTAGCCTGTGATGCTTCTGCTTCCGACAGGAAGAACCAAAGAGAAAATTGTGATAGTAGCATTAGAAATCAATTAGTCCTTGTTGATGGACATAACAAGACACGGTTTCAGAACAAGTATTCATGAACATATGTGACCACAATCAACTCAGCATTTACACCAGAAAGATACATTGGTCTTCATCCAAAGCACTGACTTTTGTGATGAGTCTCTCAAATTATCGGCCAGAAACAGTTGAACATATACCTAGACACGGTTTCAGAGCAAGTATGCATAAACATATGTGACCACAGTCAACTCAGCATTGACACATGGAACTCGTGGTCAATAACAATATCAGCTCTGCAACGGACCCTTCTTCCTTCAATATGAAATTGGACTAATATTTGAGCACATTCAGATTCAGTCATAGTTGTATTTCAAATAATCCTGAAACTTCTATCCTTGTTCCAGATACAAATATTTTAAACAAATCACAGATTTACATTTCAGTCAAAAGAACTAATTTACCACGAGTTCAAACTCGAGTTGTTGCAAATCCTCAATATAACAATAACATAAGAAAAAGATCGATTATTCTCATTGTCAAGAATCGTAATAATATCCATGGAGGAAGAACAAAAGGTCGCATAAGAAATAAAGAATCCAACAGAATGCTAGATATTTAAAATTGGCATCCATGCTAGCTGGATGTCAATGCATGGCTGCGCAATCAACTTGATGTCCGTGTGCTACTTTGCCTCTCGCTGAACAGTGATTAGCGTGGCCCCAATGGCAATCGCAATTTGCTGCTAGCACCATCTGAAAGTTTACAATGCATACAAGTTAGAATAAATGTTTGAGCTAAAAAGCCATTAATCAACAACATAGGATTGTTGGTTCAATAACAAACCAAAGAGTAGTTTAGGCTTCTAAACCACAAAGCAGTCACTAGAGGTCAAAATAATTGGTCATCAACATCAGGTTTGTGGAATAAAAACAAAGAAATTAGAGCTCCACTACCTCCTAAATAGCATATATATGTCACTTATATTAAAGAGAGTTTTTAACAATTGAAACGACAAAAAAAATGCGATCTGCAGATATAATATCACAAATATATACAGTGTGCTCTAGCATAGACCAATTTTGACATAGATATATATTTTCAACGTGTTAACCTTATTTACACTCCACTATAGATGCGCTGTACGGTCCATGATTATATGTCTATAAAGAGAAGTGCTAGCTCCCAAAGTACCTGGAGTGTAGAAGCTCATGAACGGAAAGATCGAAAAATCTTCATATTGGCTAGGTTCATAAAAATCAACCTTCCTCTCATGGCACGACTTGAGGTCTAGTGAAAAGACACCAAAATCTGAGCACACAAAGATGATGCCAGATCCCTCTACAGAACCAATAAGTCGTAGTCTGTGTTTAAAAGGGATTAATGTCTGAAGCTCAATGACCCTGCATTGTATCCATCCTCCTACTACCTCAGAACTCATGACATTCCTGGACCACAGGCGAAGTCTTGAACCCAGGATGACAGCAAAACCCAGCGAGCCATCCTCCGTTGCCATAAGGGCAACTTTCTTCCATTCAAATTCGTGCTGCAGCTCCGGCCGATCGATGATGCATAAGTGATGTTTTTTCATGTTGACCTTCAGAACCGCGAGGGACGGGGAAGCTAGGAAGTAGACATCATCACCGATGAGCACGCTAGGCTTATGGACAGGCCGCAAACCAGGACTCTGATCAGCAGATAATTCCAGGGGTAGCTGGAGGACGATGGGTGCAATGCAGGTTCATTGAACTTCAGACATTCCCCTTCACAAATAGACTACTATTGGTTGGTTCTGCTGAGGGCTTTGGCATCGTCTTTATGGCCACAGATGTTGGTGTCTTCTCGCTAGAGCTCAAGTCCGGCCATGTGAGTAAGATAGATGAAGCTCTAGGTGACTTTGTCATCTTTCCCTTCATGAGCTTCTACACTCCAGGTACTGTGCAACAGCTTCTATACATTTACTTAACTCTGATTGTAGTTCTCTATTGTGGATTGTAAATTATGTTCACGTATTGATATTATCCATAAAAAATATCAGTCGATATAGTTACATAGAACTGAATATATTTTTTGACATTACGTGGAGGTCATATTGATTTTTGGTTTGAATTGTTAAACATTGTCTTTAAAATCTGTGAGATGTGCTAGAAAGTAGCTAGTGGAACTTTTTACGATTTTACAAACCAGATCTTGTAGTCCAATTATTGTTATGTCATGTGGCTGTTTTGAGGCCCACACCCGCCTAAACAAACCTCTGTATCAGAATTATTGCACTGACATATATCATAAACTGATGATTAATGGCCTTTTAGCTTGAACATTATTGAACTTTTAGGTACTGCTGCACAATAGGAACTCCAGTGCGTCATCTTTATCTGCTCCGCTGTGAAACATTTAGCTTATATGCATGATAGTTTCAGGTGGTTCTAGCAGCAAGTTGTGATTCTGTGTTGAGCGAGGCAATAGCACCTGCACTGCACATCACAAGGTGAGTATGCTGTGGTTGGAATCTAGCATGGATGATGTTTTGGAATATCTAGCATTCTTTTGGGTAGTTTCTTATCTGAGTATAAGCCACCAAGGCTAGTTACGGACCTTATGTTCTTTTCATTTACATTGATGATTTGCAATGACTCAATTTCTAATTGATGGTAAATTAGTTCTTTTTACAGATTGTCGGAAACATCAATATCAATCTAATTGATTTGGTTTAAAGCATTCCTTTCTAGAACGAGCTATAGAATTTTTTGCATTCTTTTCTGAAAGGTCTCAATTTAGTCAAATTTCTATATGCAAGTTTGATTGTCAGTTAGGTTGCATTCTATTTTTTAGCAGACTATGGGAGTGCTGTTGCTCAGTTTCTCTGTTTGTACATAATTAAAAAACTCATTTAAAATTGTTGCGTTATATCATCGAAATGGAAGCTAGATGTTCCTTCTTGTCCAAGAATTAGCTTAGCACTGCTGCAGCTGATGAAATGTAGAGCCTGAGTTGTGCGACGTAGGAACTACGGGCCAAACTTTCTGTAGGCTATCAAAAAGCTTGTCTGCAGGCACGGATACATCTGCTTGCCTCCAAATGTATGCATCAATTAGCAGCTTGGCAGGCAACTTCGACGTACTGTCCGAGGCAGGCGTGGCACACTGGCGACCTGCTAAAACAACAACTACAGAGAGTCGGGTTTCTTACAACGCCCACTTCTGTTAGTTGATAAAAAACAAAAAAAATAGCGCCCACACGGCCACACACCACACGGATCTGGAGTCTTTTTCAGCTCGTGAGCTCCATCTGCCATTGTGGCGCTCGCGCTGCTGCTGTGTGCTGGATCCACCGCAAAATGGAGCCCACACAACAAGGACGCGCTGCAGAATTTGGCCACACCACACGGATCCACCACAGGTGGAGGCACCGATGCTGTTACAGCTCGGATGCACCATAGTTCAGGTCCATCTCTTTAGACCAAGACTAATAATTTTTTTTTGAAAGATCCGGATATCCGGCGTTATATTAATAAGCAAAGAAGAGTTTCAACATACATGCGTGAGAGGCGCAACCTCCAGATGGCGACCTCCAAGACTAATAATACAGCCGGCTGTATGAACTCTTACAATCTTTTCTCGGTCCACCCATATAGTAGTTAATTCTTCACTATTAATATATGGTGTGTCTTTCTCATATATTTTTTTTTTTTTTTTTGGTTTTTGTGTCTAATTAAGCCAGTTGTAAGATTTTACTAAAAAAAAAGCCAGTTGTAAGATTCATCTCTTCTCTCTCTTCTCCACCTCAGCTTGCTATTATATATACCTTCTCTTAGATTTGTGAGGAGATCGAGAAAGATGGAGGTGTAAGGCGTAAGGGCCTAGTGCCGGCCGAGAGTGACAGACCGATACAAGCCTGTTTTGTTTAAGCCCAAACAAAACTCTGTGCCTTTGGCATGAAGTCCTAATAAGATAGTTGCCTGTTTTGGCAGCTGCCGGAGAGGTGTCTAACAAACAGACCTATATATGTTGCGGTAGCTCCCGAACACGATTGGATCAGCTGGCAGCTGAATCTTGAAGCGTTTTTTTATGAAATGTTGAAGGTGTAAGGGCACTAAGTTTATAGGTTATGTGGAAATTAAATTTCTACAAAAAAGAGAAAACTAAGACCAGCGAAAAGGGTAAGGGGTGTTGGGGGACCCATTAATAAGCTCCGGTTCAAAGTAGCGGCCGGCTGCAAATATAATTATTACTTTTAGGTTATAATTCATGTGCAAACTAGAATTATTGTGATCTTATTTCTAATCTCTGTTGCAACGTAGGCGCACAAACGTTTTGTAGTATTGGAAAATATAAATGGTGCGGTAGGTTGCTGAAAGAACATTGTAACTTAAAGTAAAACATTCCAATAACATTTACAGTAATGAAAAGGTGAAGGAACAATTAGAGAAATATTGAAGCTTCATGCAGCAAGACTTAGCTCGCTAACCTGTGGAAAGCCAAGTCATTGAGAAGGATGCAAACCGTTTTATAGTTATAGTATGTTGCCTTCTGTACGGTTGATAAGAGTAAGCTCGCTAACTGATGACTAGTACTTTGTAAAGAACTGATTATTAGACAAGAAACGAAAACTTTGTAGCTTCGGCCACTTCAATTATAACTGCCGGATGACTACAATGTTCTTGTTCTTCTTCTTTCTATCGTGATTTGGTACATGTCATCCTGTAATAATGCACGGATTGGAATCTTTATTACTCTCATGATAAATACGCTAATCTTCAGCGTGCACACTCTATTAATGAACTTTTACAAATTAATGAACAAGCTAGTGCGCAGTTTGGTTTTATGGGACCTATATTTATCTTTCCTCTACGTACTGCGTTTCTGATGGGTATCATGGTGGCTTTGTTAGTGGTTTCCATTAGTAATAATATGATATTTCTTCATATATCAATAGGACAATTAGACATTGCAATCACAGCAAAACTAAAAATTGCATAGGTACACTAGCTCATGTGGAAACATAACCATGGAAGCTTGGTAAACAACAGGAGAATACGCCATTCCAGTACTCGACAAAAGTGGACAATATGAAGGAACAATAAGACAAATAACGCAGCTTCGTGGACACCAAGCTTATACTATTCATATATATCAATCCTGGCCAAGAACAGTTGTCTGTAATAGCTCTAGCGTGCAATCTGTTTTTGTTTTTCTTTGTTGTTGCAGCTCTAAAGCTTGTCCAGGGCTGTGCTCCCTACGGTTGGTTCAGGACGGTTGGGATATGCGAAAAAAATTCTGAGCTTCTCTTAATGAAATACATGCAAAGTGTGTTCCCAAGAAAACAGAAGGACAGGTATACTTTTCCAAACGGGCCGCCCGGCACGGCCCTAGCACGGGCACGACCAGGCACGGCACGGCGAGGCACGGCACGATGCAGCACGGCGGCACGGCCGTGCCGTGCCTGTAGTGCCGGCGTGCTGATGTCTCGGCCCAGGCACGGCCCTATGGCTGGTTAGCCGTGCCGTGCCGTGCTCATCGGCACGGCAGCCACCGGGCCACCCCGTGCCACTGCCGTGCGCCACGTCGTCGTCGTCGCGCCGAAGCTCGGGGACCCGCCAGCGCTGCTGCCCATGGCGCGCTGTTGTCGCGCGGGTGCTCGGAGACGCTCCACGGTCGTCCAGGCTGTCGTGCTGTTGCCCGCAACGCTGAGCACGCTGCGCTGCCGCGTCGCTGTCGTCGTAGGAACGCGAAGGCCGTCGAGCAGCCGAAGCTATCCCACGCCCCGTCGCGACGCCTTGAGGAGAATACGAGTGGGGGAGTGGCCTTGAAGAGACCGGAGAAGGCGAGAGGAGAGAGTGGCTTCTACGGTTGACACTACGGAGGAGGACGGGAGGAGCGGAAGCAGCGCCAAGAAAGAAACGGCGGCCGAAAGAGGAAGAAATGGCAGAGAATGAGGGAGGGATTTGCTTTTATATCTAGGTTACAGCTGTTGCAAGTCAATCCAACGGTCAGGAATAATAGAATTTGATCCAACGTTCCAGAATAGTCGGGCCACTATCGTGCCGACCCATAAACCGTGCCGTGCCCGTGCTCGGCCCACGGGCCAAAATGGCGGCCCAGGCACGGGCACGTGACGGGCTGTGCCGGGCACGGGCACTATGGATGACGGGCCGGGCCATGCCTGGACCGTGCTTTCTCGTGTCGTGCTTGGGCCGGCCCAGCGGGCCTGGCCCGTTTGGAAAACTTTAACGACAGGCCCTTGAAAAATATGCACTGTGCAAGCCATTTTCTAGTCCATATATACCCCATCAGCCTTATACCTAACTCGCACATCGAAGCAGCTCATTAATTTACTCAGATCATCACAGAATGCCAAAAAGAGCCACACACTTCGTCTAATCTGCTAGTGATTCCAGATGGCCTTCTATTCCTTCTATTATCTGTTCGTGAAAGAAAACAATTAGTGGCTACAGCTATCTAGGTTATTCTTTGACCAGCCGTTGGATCTCTGCATGCAGCTGGAGCAACAGGAAATAAATGTAAGGAAAAAAATATATGCATATATAGCAACAATATCAATATAAACCCAATCGATACCTCGCTGTTTTCTCTCTTGTGTGTGGTCATCAAATACATGTTCTTTTGTCTGCTCAGCAGGTAGAGTCACTGTACTTGTACCAGGATCGACTCCCTCTCATCACTACGGGAATCCGGGTATTCGCCGATAGTCCAGCGGTTTGCCGACAGCTGGGATCTGGGCTGTCTGCGAACCGGCTGTTTCCCGACAGCCACAGCCCGCTGTCGGGAAAGTTTACTTCGCCGACAGCCCCAGATCCATGGCCTGTTGGCGAAGAAAGGCTGTCGGCGAAGAATTTTTTTCCCGACAGCGAAACTGTCGGCAAACAAGAGCTGTCGGCGAAGCGCTGGCTCGGCCAAACGGCGCCGTCGCCATTTGCTTCGCGACAGCCACGCCGTGAGGCCTGTCGGCAAAGTTTGCAGACAGCATACACATGCTGTCGGCGAAGATCCGTTTTGCCAACAGCCAACGTATACTGTCGGTGAAGTGTGCTGTTTGCCGACAGCATCTGGGTGCTGTCGGCGAAGTATGCTATTTGCCGACAGCTTCTGTATGCTGTCTGCAAAGATTATTTTTTTTTCGAATTTTGACTTCAAAATTTTTTTGTTGCCTAGATACATTGTTTACAATCACATGTTTGAACTTGGGCCCTTTTGGCAACATTTAGCTATATTTCGTGAATTTTTTTCCTTCACTTGAATTTTCCCGCATTTTTCAATTTTGAACTGCAGGTGCATGATATAATGAAACTTTGGCCTTCGAAACATGATATTCATGGTGGGGAGTGTGTTTTAAGGCCGTGTACCAAATCTCACCCAAAAGTTCCAAGTCCTTGTCCACGTAACAAGACGCTCCAGGAGTGGTAAAAGTGTTATTTTAATTATATAAAATCCAAACGAAGTTGAAAAATCACGAAACTTGACGGGGTGTCGTGTTATTGCATGTGGAGGCTATGAAAAAATTTAAAAAAGTTTGGAGCAAGTGACGGCGTCACATGCTCAAAACCCGACATCTCACTTGTGATCACATATGGAGTTATCCGGGTTTTGAGCATGTGACGCCGCAACTTGCTCCAAACTTTTTCAATTTTTTTTCATAGCCTCCACATGCGATAACACGACACCCCGTCAAGGTTCGTGATTTTTTGACTTCGTTTGGATTTTATATAATTAAAAAACACTTGTACCACTCGTGGATGGTCGTGTTACGTGGACAAGGACTTGGAACTTTTGGGTGAGCTTTGGGACACGGTCTTAAAACACACTCCCCACAATGATTATCATGTTTCGAAGGCCAAAGTTTCATTATTTCATGTAGCTGCAGTTCAAATTTGGATAATGCGGGAAAATTCAAGTGTACAAAAAAATTAACGAAATATAGCTAAATAACTCAAAACATCCCAAGTTTTGAATTTGAGATCTAATTATAGTAGGAAGGACCTAGAAAAAAATTGGATAGAAAAAACAAAAAAATGCAAACATTCTTTACCGACTGCAGTTGGATGCAGTCGGCAAAGCCTTTTCGCCGACAGTGTTGTAGGAGGTGCTGTCGGCGAAGAGGATTTTTTTTAAAAAAAAAGAAATTTTTTTTGCCAGCCCGGATCCGGGCAGTCGAGGAAGCGGCAAATAATAATAAAAAAAAGACCCGGCCGGCCAACCCTAACCCATCCCGGCGCATCCCCATCCCCATCTCGTGCCCGACACCGCCGCCGCTCCACACCGCCACCGCGCTCCGCCACAACCGCTCCCGCCGCTCCCCGCCGCTCCACCTCCGCCCGCCGCCCCGCCGCTTCCTCGCCGCCCGCGAGCCCCCCGCCGCCGTAGCGCTCCCCGCCGCTCCACCTCCGCCCGCCGCCAAGCCGCTACTCCACGCGCGCCTCCCGCGCCGATCCCACCGCCGCCGGCCCGATTCGTGAAGGGGAAAAGGAGGAGGAGAGGAAGAGGAGAAGCGGAGGAGCCGGGCCGCCGCCACCTCGGCCGCCGCCGCCATAGGGCCGCCGGCCGGCAGACAGCTGCCGCCACCTCGGCCGCCGGCCACCAGAGGGCGCCGCTGCCGGTTGTCCCTGCAGAGAAGGGAGGAGGAGAGGAAGAAGACAACACGTTCGACCCGCAGGACGGGCCGGACGCGTACACCAACACGAACGTCCACCCAAGCTCGTCGAGTATAGCGTCGCGTTTCGCCAGCGCCATGGGGACGACAAGGACCCCACCACGGAGCCCCTGGTCCCGGAGCTCGTGATAAGGTTGGGAGGAGGGAAGCAGCACGGCTCCTACTGGACGGCCAACAGCGCCATCGACCCGACCACTACTCCCACGCTGAGGGAGATTCGAAAAGCCAACTCCAGCAGCTCCTTCGGCATCCCCATAGCGCCACGACGGCCGAGCACCACCCAGATGTACACGCAGATGGAGGTAAGTGTGGTTCCATTCGTCGTTCACACACGATCCACCTTCGCTTCACATACCGTCAACCATGTGCGAGTGTAATATTGCAGGCTAGGTTGGAAGAGCTGCAGGCCCACCAGGCGGCCCAGGACGAGGCCCACAAGCTGCAGCTGGCGGCGGTGGAGGCGGCCCACCAGCAGCACCTGGCGGCACGCGATGCGCACCACCGACATCGGATGGCGGACTGGCGGGCTTCCTCCGACCCGGCACCGGCGGAGCTTCCTCCTCGCTTTTGCTCCACCACCGGTCCCAAGTGCCTCGCTCCCGTTGAGCGTCCGGTGAGTATAATACTAATTGCCTCACTTGCTTTAGCTTGTGCGGCCATCCTGCAGGTACTTTACTAATTACCTCACTTGTTCTTTGTGCAGGCTCCGTCGGCGGGTTCGAACCCGACTCCTGGTGCCAGCCCTCCACTGGGTGCTAGCCCTCCACAGCACGGCTGGCTAGGGTACCTCACCTACCCGACCTACCCCACGCAGCCGTACACGTGGGGGCCTCCTCCACAGTCGCAGGGCTACTCCTCGTGGTCAGGGGCGCAGACGCAGCAGGGGCCTCGCCCAGGACTATGGCACTACGAGGCCACGCCGTCAGGGTTCAGGCACCACCACAGCCAGGGTGGTCTCCGTGGGAGCAAGGTGGGGGCGATGGGACCCCTGGGGATGGCGCCACGAGCTAGGTACCTTTGCCTCCCTTAACTACTTGTTGGCCTTCGTGCCGCTATGGTCGTCGGCCTTCGTGCCGCTGTATTTATCGGCTTTCGTGCCGTGGTGGTTATCGGCCTTCGTGTCATGGTCGTTGTTGGCCTTCGTGCCATGTTTTTTGCAGGTTTTGGAACCTCCCCATGCAGGGGAGGTGCTGCCTAAATTTTGAGTGGATACTAATCTTTTTATCTCTTTTACCTGTGGGGGTACTCGGTGACGAGCTAGGTACCTTTGCCTCCCTCTTCTGGACTTGGATGCATGTTAGACCCCTTCGTCCTTATGTTGGACTTGTAGGACTTGTTGGACATCCATATGTATGTTGGACATGTATGCACTTGTTTTGTGACGTTATGTGTATTTTGGACATGTATCGATGGATTTGATGATGTTGATGTGTGGATTCATGTTGAGATCGAATCCGATGATGAAATGCGTTTTATATGCTATATTGTTGATATAAATGTGATCTGTGGTATATATATGCTATAAATGTGGTTCGAATGCAATGAAACAAATAAAACAAAAAAAATCCCAGCTTTGCCGACAAGGGGTGGCCATAGCCGTCGGCAAAGCCGGGACAATTTTGCCGATCGTGGCTCTTTGCCGACAGACTTTGGCGAGTGTCTTTGCCGACAAATTTCCAAAGTCAGTTTCGGCAAACAAATTGACTTTGCCGACAGAATCCGCCCCTGCCGGCAAAGCTTTGCCGACCACATTTGGGTTTGCCGACAGGAATCAGGCCCTATCGGCAAATCCTTCGCCAACAGCCTTGTTGACCTGGCTGTCGGCGAAGGGAACGGCAGCCGAGTTGACGGCGCTGTTCCTTCGCCGACAGAACGGGTGGCTGTCGGCGAAAGGACACCGACCATTCCTGTCGGCAAACCGGGTTTTGCCGACAGGATTTTTGCCGACAGCGGTTTGCCGACAGCCGAGGCCAAATCCTGTCGGCAAATCGTTTGCTGACTGGATATAGGGGTTCGCCGACAGCTTAAAGCTGTCGGCAAACCGCCGGACTCCAGTAGTGCATGGCGGAAATGGTGGCTTCGGCCCTTCTTCAGGAAGCCATGAGCAGCGGCGTCTCCCATGTGTTGGGCAATTGCAAGGAGAAGCGTATGCCCCAAGGGCACATCGTCGGGAGGCTGGAGATGGCTGTCTGTGAACTTGAGCTTGCGGTTGAGAGGTCCGCAAAGCTTCCCATCACAGATGTCTCACTACTTTGCCGCAGGAAGATAATTAAGAGTGCCTATGTTGAGGCCATGGGACAGCTCGACAAGCACAAGCCACAGGCAGTGTCCGGAGGCCAGCAATAGGTCGCACAAGGCATAAAGCGTCCACGATGGATGTTTTGGGCTAAGCAGGACGACATGTTTATGACACCTTTTGCTGGCTTTAGCATGAATGATATTCGAAGATTTGAATGGTATGCAGATTGTGCTCGCAAGTTTGTGAGGGATGTGGAGTCTGGCTGTTCACTCCATCACCACACCTTTTGCAACCCTATAGTCAGGCATCTCCTTGAAGGTAAAACACTCCGGTATCGTCATTTGGAGAAAGGAAACCTGCTACGATATTTCTACATGTGGCCCTTGTATTCCGGTGTGGAGGCAGTGCTGAAATACCAGTATGGCGATAGCACAATGGGTGAGAAACATTTCATTCTGTTGATGTTCCTACGGCTATCAGAAAGCACGGACATAGTTGGGGTTGCTATTAAAGGCTTGCAATTATTGACACCTGAATTCAAACTTGCGGCTGAATCTGCAATGGGAGAACTCACCATGCTATTTAATTTACAAGACATTGCCAATTCACATGGGCCTCCAAGTGTGGGCTTTCAAGATCAGTATATCAAGGACACACAATATTTTCGACCAGATCCAACATGTTGCAAAGGAACTAGAGACAGACTTTGCGCTAGCAACAGCGTCTCATCAGAGTTTTCAGACATATTCCCAGAACAAGTTATTCATTGGTGTTTTGAGTGCAACTATGTACCTGCACAAGATCCCCGATTATCGCACAGTTCATTTGATGTGGTGGGCAGAACGAAGAGCAGAGGTGGTGGGAAGCAACTTCTGCTGCTGACGGTTGCTTTCAAATTTGCACCTCATCATGTGATTGACATGGAAGACAGTAATGCAGTGGAAACGATCGGAGACGTCAAAGAGTATACAAATGCTAGCATACAACAAGTGGCCGAGGCATTAAAATCAGACGCAATCAAATGTTTTTTCCATCAGACAGAGCCAACAGGGTATGAAACATTTTGTCGCTTTAAACATGGTTGCTCAGCGTTTAAGGTGGAAAAGGCAAGCAAGGAAAGAGCAGGTGCGCCTAAATCGAAGAGAAGGTACAATACACGAGCAAGCGCAAGCAGAAGTGACAGGAGATAGTTTGGTGTCTACTATTGGTAGAAATATCTGGTACTACTCTAATATTTGTAACAAGCACACTCCTACTGTTTGAGAAATAAAACTACTTGCTATCAGTACGCTAATTTGCTTGTACATGACTTGCCATCAGATATAATACTGGCCCTTATATTAATATCTGCACAAACACTTTGAAAACAGAAATAGTTGCTTAATTACTCTGCACAAACACTTTGAAAACTTGTTTGGTCTTTAATCACGGTATCATTGTTTTTTAGAAAAAGGGAATATATTAATATCCTAGATTCTGCATCGACCAATGCATATATGGCTGTATCGTGGTATCGTTGAATCTACCAAAACGCATACCTTACAATTCCATAATGTGTTCACCTCTACGTAGCTCTAGGGTTATGGTGGAGGCATGCTCCCGCGACGGGTCCATGGACATTGCCACAGAAGGAGGTGGTGGCATGCTCGGGATCCACTCAGTGGCTGCCACCATGCATGACAACAAACCAGCTTTGAGTTCATCAGCAACAAACGTGAGTTCCCAGTCACACCGACATTGAGGACCTACATACTCTCGACTGCACCATTGCAGCCTGTCCAGACTTCTCTGAGCTCGAGTCTCTGACCTCTGAGCTAGTTATCTCTAGCGCCACCTATGCCAAGGGCAAGCTCGTTGTGACCATTGTCACCATCCTCCGATCCAAATGGTTATTTTTTAGTTCGAGAATCCACATAAGGAACCATAAAGAGCCAAGGATCAATCAGACAATTAACCCAGCTCCGTGGAAAGAAGGCGAAGCTTCTGCTATATTATCATTCCAACGCAAGGCAACTTATTGAGAAGGATGTAAAACATTTTCTAGTTGTAGAATATTGCCGACCGGCCGGTGGTGACAGTCAGCTCAACTTACAAATAACAAGCGGAGTTGCTGATAAGAGTAAGCTCTCCAACTGATGACTAGTAGGTGTTCATTAGAAAATAAATAAGACATCCTATTAAGTTCAGTGACGAGAGAAATAGTACAACAGGCAGTGCCACACGCCAACTGGCAGCAGCAGGTAAGTAACTTTAGATTTTATCACAGCTAGTTCATATAATTTGTTGACAATTGTCAGAGAAACTAATAATGTTTATTAATGACTTGTGCAGGCATTGGACGGATGTGTCGCCTGGTGACTCACACAACCCCAATCACATCCTGCTGGTGATGCTGACTTTCATGATGTAGCTCATTTCATGATGTGGGCCCAGGCAAGGCAGTGGGAAGCCACCTCTGCTGGTGATGATGACAGCTTTGTCTATGCCTCATTGTGTAACTGGGATGCAACGTAGTTGTGCACTCGAAAGGATCATAGACGTCAAAGGGTGTATAGATGCTAGCATACAGAAAGTGGCAGACTCCGTGAAATCAAAGGCAACCAATTGTTTCTTACGTCAGCCAGAGCTGACTAAGTACAAAATAGATTGGTACTCTAAACATAACTTTGCATCTTTTATGGTGGAAAAGGCAAGATCGGTAATAGCAGGTGCGCCCAAAACTAGGAGAAGAAGGTACAATACCCGAGCAAGTACAAGGAGAAGTAGGAGGACGTAGCTACATCCCTCTCTGGTTGCCCTGTGCCAGGTGTTAAGCTGACGACCCACCAACTCATGGAGCTGTAAGCTAGCTAGCTAGAGTGTGGTATCTAGCGTTTGGGTATTTGCAATATAGTACTACTCCATTATAAGATGTATTTTATTCTTTACTTAACACAATAAATTTGATATTGTAGATGTTGGGGTGTTTTTTTATGAATTTGCTCAAACCTAGAGAAGTTTGACTTAGAAGAGTTTTGAGAGGGGCTTATATGTCAAGTTTGGAAAGTTGTGAAATCTTAAAATCCTTCTTTTATAACTATACAATGAATTCAATTCTGGGAATTCTGGAGACCCAAACGAGTGTTTAGAGAATTTTTTTTTTTTTTTTGAAGAATCCCTTGGAGATAGATAGATCCTGCAGCTTCTGACTATATATTTATTTTCAGTAACAGTGGGCAACAAGCTTCAGATAAAACAATTTGGCCAATCTGATAAGGTTGAAGTCATCAAGTTTGACTAGGACCAAGACAAATATTTTTCCTTATTTAAGCAACGTGTTTACAGGTTGTGAAACCATTGTACTAAGAATACGTAAATGTCAACCTCCAAAAGGAGAGAGAATACATAAATGTCCTCATCGTGGAGAAGTTAAATCTCATTTGAAATTTTGTACAATTTTCCAGCTGACTCCAACATATCAACAGCTTTCCCTGATATAGCTTTCTGACAATCTTATGAAACAGTCTCCATGCTGGTATTTTTTTAGAGAAAAGGGTTTCCCCCGCTTTTGTATTACCAAAAGCACAGAAGTTTACATCGTTCAGGTTCTTACGTTGCTACAAATGCAACAGGAATAGGTTCAAACCCAGACATAACCAGGGACTCACGCCCTTCAACGACATCATACGAATAAGCAACGTCCTGATTAGTCGTGCTATCGCTAGCCATACTCTCTTCAGTAGAACTTGTGGACGCCCTTGCTGACGGCTGAGCACCCGATCGAGCCCACTCTGATGACAAGTCGTTCACCCTCGATCTCCACTGGAGTTGAGGCAGAGAGTTGATTTCCTCCTCCAGAAACCTTGCGAAACCCTCCAGTTGCAACCTGGCTTCTTCCTTGTACAGTGGCAGCCATGACTTGATCATCTTCAGTATCCTCAGCAACACCTTGTTCACACCAGTCCAGATCCCCCCTGAAAACACAAGTTATTGCTTACTTTCCACAATGACCATAAAACTGCAGAAGTAACAGCATTTAACACAATATGTTTTTTGTAAGCAACCCATAAACGAGCCACAGATTCATAGTCTTTTCCAATCTGCACACCAAAGAAAGCATTAACCTTATCCCAAACTAAGCCAGTTACAAACCCACCAAAGAACAGGTGTTTGATGGATTCTATTTCAGAACATAAAAGACATGTTTGATCTGTCACCTCCTGTCTCTTGGCTAGGTTATCCCTTGTTAATAGCTTGTTCTTGGCTAAGAGCCATAGGATGATTTGGACCCTGGGTGGTATATTAATTTTCCAGATTGCACTAACATACATTGGGATTACACCCCTGTGAGTAATCACAGCATAAAGTGATTATACACTATACTTGCCAGAAGAAGAGTAACACCACAGAATGTGATCCTCTTCTTCAGAGAAGACAACCGTTTCCATCAAGCAGCAAAGTTCCTGCCACAGGGCCATACCCCTGGCATCTACAGTCCTTCTAAATGACAGCATCAAAGTATCACCATCCCAAACTTCCCTAACAGTTTTACCTTGTTGTTCATTGATGATATATAATGGCCAAAACACAGTGGCTAGAGATATATTCCCTAACCAGGTATCCTCCCAGAACCGAATTTTCTTACCATCACCCAACTGCCATCTGATACCCAGCAAGGCAGATTTCATAGCCCACAAGACACCTTTCCAAAAAGGTGAAGTACCTTCCACTCTACAACATAGGATATTAGGCTTGTCTGTCCTGTATTTATAATCTATAATATCCCTCCAGATAGCATTGGAGCTTAGTTGGTATCTAAAGATCCAAGCCCCTAGAAGAGAGAGGTTCAAACTTCTCATGTCTAGGACTCCAAGCCCACCATCATCCTTCCTCATGGACACCAACTGCCAATTGGCAAGATGGTACTTATGCTTCTCATTAGTATCATTCCACAGAAAATGACCTAGGTGAGAGTTAATCAGGTTAATTGCCCATTTAGGAAATTTGATCATAGACATAAGATATATAGGAATGCTAGACAGACAGGCTTTCAACAAGGTCAATCTGCCAGCATAAGAAAGCAGCCTACCCCTCCACCCTGCAATCCTCTTGATTATCTTATCCACGATAGGCTGAAGGTCCTGCTTCCAAAGTTTTGAAAAATGCAGTGGGACACCTAGATACTTGATAGGGAACTCACTCTTCATACAGCAAAGTAACTTAGCAAACTCATTTGTTTCATCCTCATCAAAGCCAATTGTTAGCAGCTCACTTTTGTCATAGTTAATTTTCATACCAGACATGCTCTCAAAGCAAACTAGGAGCCATTTCAAATTGCTAGCTTTTTGGAGATCATTCTCCAAGAAAAGTAGAGTATCATCAGCATACTGTAAGCTGATGACACCCCCATCCCTAACCTGTGGAAGCAAGCCTGAGACCAGACCAGCCCTAGCAGCTGTCACACCCCATTTTTAAGGACAAAAATAGAGCGTATCCAAACCTTATATGCGCCCCAGGAACAGTCGCACATATAAGTAGACAAATTTAAATTGTAACCATCTCAATGTTATTACATCGCGAATAAATATTCAAACATAGTCTCATACAAGAATATAATAAAAACTAATAAATGTCTATCGCACGCGGAAGCTTCAGCACAGGGACGACGTTGACTGGTTGACCAAGCCTAATACTCATTGCGATAATCATCATTCCAGCCTTGATCTGTTACCCATCCGGGATTTTCCAAAAATTGAATATAAAGCAAGCGTAAGTACACAACCGTACTCAACAAGCATAGCATGGGTTAATGAGGCTCAATGAAAGCTGACACTGTTTAACTGCATTTAGCTTTTATATAATAAACAAGTTTAAGCATTTAATTAGCAACAAGGTAGTAGCAACTCCCCATTTAATCATGATCCAAGTAACATAGACAATGTAAAGCATAAACGCGTGAACAAATGGACATATTAACATAGTGAATGTAAATGTGTCCTAGGCCGCTCGTGACCGAGAGCACGGACGATATATCGATTTAAACTCTGCGCAGAGGTGTACACTTTCACTGTGAGTCATGTTTTACAATGCCTTGGGTTAATTACTCCCAAGACACTAGAAATCATATAAAGCCTTTTAAAACTTCATCTAACAAGTTAGGGCGGCTGAGGTTTCTGTGCCCTGCGAATGTAGTATTCCCCTTCTAGATAGCACAACGACCGCAGCCTATACACATTAGACAGGGGCCCAACTACACCCAACCCGAAACACACCCCTCTTGCGCCAAATGGTAACCTCTAACAAGCTAGAGGAGGTCTTCTAAACAACTAAAGCCAGAGCCATATAGCCCCACAGCTGTACGACAAGTCCTGGATAAATCACATACAGATAAGACCCCATGTTTCTTAAAAGCCATTAATAACGTTTGTAGCATAAACATTAATCATGTTGTAAGATCATGAGCATTAATCAGCACTAGCATCATTGCTACCCGATGCAACCCAAGGTTTCAAGGAACAGGAGTCAATACTAAATTATAATCTCTAGGGTCATCAAGGTGGACACATGCATATGAAATATTTAATTTATAATGAATAGGACACAAGGATGATCCATGCTATACTTGCCTTGACTCACGAACTCCTGTGAATCCTGCTGGTCTTCAAAGAATTCCGGACCTTCGACGAAACCCTCACCGTCTGAACTCATTCGAAACCAACAAGCAACACCATACAATCCAATCGAGCAATCATGCAAGGCAAACAATGAGCTATAATTAGAACATTACACCAAACATAATAAAACAGAATAGAAAACTCATAAAATTATTCTATTCGTTGCTATGGTCACATAGACGTCAATTTCAACAAAAACGGGATTATAATGGCGAAGATATGAATTTTTCAAGTTTTCTATAGACTAATAATGCATTAAATATGAACTCGAATTTTAAAGTTTACAAACTGAGCTAACAACAGCACTATTTCATAGCTTACGAAATTATGAAACCAACGCAATTTGAATCGACCAAAACGGAGTTAAAATGAATATTTCGCAAGCATTTGAAAACTGATAGCAAATTCTGAAAATATATAAAAACGTAATTTGATCAGGGAAAATGGACTACGACCGGGTGTATTCCATTGTGTATTCCTATAATTATTTTTCTACAGGAAAATGGCAAAGGCACAAGATGATGTCATGATGATGTGATGAAAGCTAAAATTGACATCATCAAAGCAAACAAGCATGTTCTCGGTGGAAGCCATGACCGACGATAGAGCAAGCTCGCTGGACTAGTGGAGTTCGATGAAAATAGGTGCACATGCCTCGGTTTGCTTCGTCAAAAAGCATAGGTTGAAGCACGCATCACGGTGAACTCACCACAAGGGTATTTGATGACCTGAGACAAACGACAATGGCTTCTCGGGATGACGGACACAGACTTCCTGCAGAGCCCGGCGGCGTCTAGTAAGCAACACAAGAAGAAAGACAGGGAGGAGAAAACAAAAGATCAAACCGAAACCCATACGACGTGCTTACGGGGACGATGGTACAGCGAAGACGGCCAACTGACCACGGCGGCGGGAGAGCGGCAAAGGCGGCGGCTATGGTTTCCTTGGCTGCGTTGCTCAAACGAACGCGGCGGCTCGCTCTAGGGTTTGGAAAAGGACCAAGCGATGCGGCGCAAGGCTTATATAGGGCGACAGCGAGGCACAACGCGGACGCACGCTGATAGGCAGGGGCACGGGTCGGTGCCCTGTTCCGGCTTCAAGTCCGACTCGTGGCTGAACCAAGGAAGGAGAAGGGAAAGCACTCACGTGCTGTTGCTGCTTGCCACAGCATGGGCTTGGCCTGGGTTACGAGAGAGGAAGAGTAGGCCGGCAACAGCTGCTCGGGCCAGAATTCAGAGGAGGGTAAAGAGATGGCCAGCAGGCCGAATTGAACAGAGAAGAAGAAGAAGCTTTCTCTTTTCATTTTCTGAAATAAACTGATTTTTGGCAAAGCTTTTCCAAAAGGATTTGAATTCAGTTTTGAACTTTCAGATAAAACAAACAGTACAGAAACTCTTATGCAGCAGCATGTATGCATAAACATGTATCTAGCCCTATGATGACTTTTAATCCTCCAAAAATTATTATTTTGCTATGTTTGATGCATCACCAAGTTGCATAATAAATCAATTTGCCTATTTCAAAACAATGCAAATTTTTGGGTGTTACAGCAGCCTTAATCAACATTTTTGTAAAAACATCAGCCACCAGATTAAACAACAGGGGGGACAGAGGGTCCCCCTGTCTGAGGCCCTTACCAGGTTTAAAATAACTACTGTTTTCATCATTCATCCTAATGCAAAGGGACCCACCTCTAACCACTTTCCTCAACCAACTTACCCACTTATTGCCAAAACCCCTAGACATGAGCATTGCCTCCAGGAAATCCCAACTCACCCTGTCATATGCCTTCTCATAGTCAAGCTTAAGCAAGACCCCTTTTTCTTTACTTTTGTGCACCTCATGAATAATCTCATGGGCTGCTACAACACTTTCCAAAATATACCTACCCTTAATAAAAGCAGACTGATTAGCCTCCACCAGTCTATCAGCCACCTTGATAATCCTATTATTAAGAAGCTTTGCAAAGATCTTAAAACTACAATTTAGCAGACTAATTGGCCTAAATTTCTTAAGAACTTTGGCCTCTGGTTCCTTTGGAATAAGAGTTACTATGCCATAGTTTAGTCTTTCTAAATTTAAATCACCCTTCTCAAAGCTATTGACTAAGTTCAACAAGTCCCCTTTAATCAGATCCCAAAAGAACTGATAGAATAAGAAGGGGAGGCCATCAGGGCCTGGAGCTCCATCAGCATACGACCCAAACACTGCTTCTTTCACTTCTTCTAGGGAAAAAGGAGATTCCAGCAAGTCATTTTCCTGAGCAGTGACTCTATCCTCCTCCTCCCAGAACTCATCATCTAGCCTAACCTCACTCAACTCTTCCTGACCAAATAACCCTTTGTAGAAATGAACAGCATGCTTAAGCATGTCTTCATTATTTTCCACCCAACCATCACTGGTTTCCAGACCCAGAATCCTTTTTTTTTCTGTTCCTTTGATTGGCTACTGCCTGGAAGTAGGCTATGTTTCTATCTCCCTCCCTAATGTTTCTATCTCTAGAAATCTGCTTGGCCTTGATCTCTTCAAGTCTCCAAATAGCTTCTAAATCAGTTGTAATTTCCTTCATTCTAGCTTTTTCCTCTGCAGCAAGTAGCCTTTCCTCTTGGATCATATCAAGTATATCAAACTCCATAAGGAGCTCCTGTTTCTGCTTCCTAATGCTAGCATTAATGTTAGCAGCCCACCCTTTAACTTTTTTCCTAAATAATCTGGTCTTAAACTGTCAAATATCTAAAGATTCAGCAAAAGCACAGGGTGTGTTCCAGATTTTGTACACAATTTCTTTAAAATCTGGCTGTTCTAATCACCACTTCTCAAATCTAAAAAGCTTAGGCTTTTTATGAATCTTAGTAACCAAGTTTAATACCAGAGGTACATGGTCACTGACCCCCCTAGCCTTAGTAGCAACAAAAGCTCTAGGGAAATGCTGCTCAAAATTAACTGTGCAGAACACCTTATCCAAAGCAGCCATAATTGGCACCTCCTGGTTATTAGTCCAGGTATAAGCCCTGGAGGCTATCTTTAACTCAATCAAATCCCATTTATTCAGCACCAAATGTAAAGCATCAGCCCATTTTTGATTAATATTACCATTATTTTTTCCTTAGCATGCAAAGTTATGTTAAAGTCACCTCCTATTACAGTAGGACTATCCCAGTCAGCTAGGAGGCCATCAACTTCAGCAAGGAACTCTTCTTTTCCGTCTTCATAAGCAGATCCATATACCACTACTAACCTCCAAATAAAATTGTCATGAATATTTTTCAGAATGCAAGCTAAAGAAAATTTACCCACTTTCCAGGCTATAGATTCAAACTTATCCATATTAAAACCAGCAAGTATACCGCCAGTAGTACCACTAGCTGGAAGATGATTCCACTCAAAGTCTCTACTAATATACTCTAAAAAGGGAGTCTCAAAGCTTTCCTTCTTAGACTCTTGAAACCCTACAAAATCTAATTTGTTTTCACAAACAAAGTCATGAGCACATTGTAATCTACCCTTCTTATTAAGCCCTCTAATATTCCAAAAGGCACCTAACATAAAGAACTATTTTGAATGTTATGGGCAGTGTCTTCAGAGATCACTACAGCCCTTTCCTGGTTAACCAGGTTTCCATCCTCACCACTAGTCATGACAATGGCTACTCCTAAAGAAGGGCCATCATTCAAAGTGTCAATAATATCTAAATTTCCAGGCAGGTTAACCTCAGGGTTGCTACTCTGAAAGAAGTATGGTTGTCTAATTCTCTAGCTTTCAGATTATTAATAACCTCATCAGCAGTCTTAGAATCAGCACCCAAAGCAATATTAACACAAGCAGCTTTATTAAGTAAACTGGCATTGCTTTCAAAAGCAAAAGAGTGTTTAGATTTACCTATCTCCAAGCCCCTGACTTTAGCCAATTCCTGCGCTTTCTGCATCATAGTCCTACCATCTTCTTGTCCTCTTTTTGGCCTAGGTAGCCTCTCCATTGGACCCCATTTGGATTTCCTTTTTGCACATTCTTCAAAATGGTTGTCTCCTCCTTCTCATCAACTTTCACATTCTGCAGCAGCCCCAACTCTTCTAGTGATACCAACTCATCCCCCTTATCATCACCCTCCAGATCATCTAGCAGGTCATATTCATCATCAGAGTTTTCAAGTTCCATTTTCTGCAATAGTTGAGAGCACTCCTCAGAAGCCCCCTCCATAGCCAACTTCCTGAATTCTGCCCACTTAGATTGTTGCTCTTCATCATTGATCAGACTTAAAATCTTACGCCCCACCATTCTGCAGTCAGAGGATTCCCCAGTATAGTGTCTGGGTGTGACAAAGCTATCCTCATGGAAGATTTTTTCTCCTTCTGGCTCCTGGATACCTTCTGACCCCTGCACCATTACATTTTCCATCACCCTGCTTCCTTCATTCCCCATTGGAGACCAACTAATGCTGTCAGTAACTTCCCCCAGTTTGGCAACAGAATGTTCAAAGGTTAAGACCTTCTGACCCACTCCCAGACCACTCATCTTATGATCAACAGTTTGTTCAGAGGTTGAAACCTTCTGACCAACTCCCAGACTCCTCATCATGTCCTCCTCAAGTGTTGAGGCAAGAGCCCCCTGGTCATACTCCTTGTCAGCCATCTGAATATCTGGTTGCAAAGGAATTAATTCCTTACCATCCAGATCCATATGAGATGACTTTTTTGGTTCCATGTCCCCCAAAGGCCACTCCAGTCTTTGATCTTGAGATTCCCACACATCTTTTTTGGTTCCATATTATCACACACATGCAGGTATTTTTTATGCATGCAGCTCATTCATTTTGTCAAGATCCGGTCTGTTTCTGAAGCTGGTATCCAATTCGTTCCAGATTAGGATAGGCACGGCTTCGTCTGCATTCCATCAGTAACACTGATCTTTTGTGTGCGGTTAGCAAGGCTGTCTCTGTCTATTTTCATTCCTTGATCAGAAGGTAAACCAGTTCTCTAAGAGACTGCAAGTACAAGTTTCAGTGTTCCACATGACAGAAACGGGGGGGTTCAGCTATTATTCAGGAGGCCGCGAGCAGATTGTGTCAGCAAATTTGTAGGAGGTGTAAACTTGTCAACTACGCCAATGCACCTTTTGCAGCCTTCTCGTCAGGCAACTACTTGAAGGGAAACCCCTTGGGTATACAAGGGTGCAAAGGACAAGTCCGCCGTTGTTGTGTCTGGCCAATATGTCACGAAGGGCGTAGGATATAGGTGGATCTACAATATCAGTATGAGGACCACTTTTCGCAGCAACTTTTCAGAGTACAACTTTCGTGGATCAACTCATGAAGTGAACAGAAATGACCTGAGAGTCTTACCATCTTTGGAGGTGGCAGCTGTCGTCGTGCGTCGTGCCTCGTCTCGTGCAGGAAAACCAACAACAGAGTTTTGCATATGAGGTGATTGGACTCAGAGAACAGCGTAGAGATGGTAGCGTACAGCAGATGATGTTAAGATCAGAGGCGGACCGTTTCACCCGTCAGCCAGAAATGACGGACTATGGAATGCTCTGGATCTCTGCACATGGTTCTGCATACTTTGGTGTCCGGAAACTTAGCTCTGAAATAACAAGCCCACCTGAAACCGCCAACTCTAGGTCCAAGACACGGAGAGATGGAAAGAGAAGGCGTAGAAATTTGATGTAGGACGTTTATACTTTGTCCAGTTGTCCTGCCCTGAGTAAGGTGTTTCAGGGCTCTATTCTATTTGTTTTTCTTTGTTAAAATTATGACTAGCGTTAATATCGTGGTGTGCTGTGTTTGGATAAAAGATATATGTTACCTGTATTCTGTATTTAGTGCTCAACCGAAGATGCAAAAATGCTGTCACTATTTACAATGACCTGATATTTTGTTTTCTTGGAAACTAGTATTATGATAGAAGTTCGCCTAAATCACAGTCAGAAGAGGAGGATTTCTGTGATAGTGTCTTCGATGAGCACTGGCGGCGCCGGGTGCGGCAGCGCCATTGCCGGCAGCGATCTGCTTGGCGAGATCTGAGAGCAGAGTAGATAGAGTTTGGTGGAGATTTGTCGATTTGGGGCAAAAAATGCGAGTGAAGTATGAGAGAAGACGACGAGAGAGCGACTGAGGGGAATGCTAGTATGGGCTCTCTTTTTTCTCTGTTTTGGGCCTCATCCTCACTGAACGGCCTTTTGACTGAGTGGCACGTCTTGTTTCTTCGACCCGACAAATTCCCAACAGAGGCTTGATTCCTTTTGGGGTTCAGAGGAAGCAGGGCACTCAAAAATTCCAAATTTCTATGTTGGATACTGTGTAATCTAAAAAAAAAAGAGTCTTTCCAATGTATGGCATATACAATACGGAACTAAGACCTTGTTTGGTTCAGCTTCCGGCTTTAGCTTTTTTTCCCAAAAGCACAAAAGCCAACCAGAGGGGGTTTTGACTTGCTCACAACTGCTTCTCCAAAGCAACTTTTGAGAAAGCCATAGCTCACAGCTGATTCCTCAAAAGCTACAGCCCAACCAAACATGGCCTAAGAGAGATTGATACAAAAGTTATACCATCCTTTTCTAGAGATATAGTGATATACTGACATATATAGTTTGGGTACATTATCCAAAGTTGGAAAACTGTGCACAATTCCTAGTCCTATTGTCATAGATAGAACACATATAGTAATTAATTATTTATAGACTCAAGAACCAATCCCATAATATTCTGCGTTCGGTGAGTTGTCTTCTAAACAGTCCAAAAAATAGGCTATGGGCATTAGCTTTATAAGAGTTTAAGATGCCCCTTCGATTATATTTTTATGCGGTACTAGCGAAAATGTTACACAACGGGAGAAAAACTATTGCATTATCAATAGCCTTGACATCTATATGCTGTTTTATCTTGGAAGCTATAGTTTTTTTACCTACATAGACAAGAAAACTACTGTCTTTGTCCTAAAGTAATTACAAATCTTGTCTACCGAAGAGTCAAACTCTTTTTTTAAGTTAACTAAGTATGCATAAAAAATAATAAAAAATTTATATCCCTAAATAAGTTTAGTATAAAAGTACACTCAAGTATAACTAATCTAATACAATGCTTATTACATTTACACTTCATAAGTATTACTAACTTTTTTATACATATTTGTTTTTTTTCGAAAGACCCGTTTCCGGCTTTTCATTGATAAGAAGAAAGAAGTATTACAATGGCCGGCGCAAGATGCACCGCTCCCCCCTCTTTTGCTCTGAGCCTACCTAAGTAGGGTCTAAGCCACCCCTGGACAACATTTACACTAATTTACATTGAACCGAGATTAACTACCCCTAACCGTGCCCCCGGCACACCCTCATCCACCGGGAGCAAAGACTGAATGTGTTTGTTGCCGGCCGTAGCCCAATCCGATGCCTGACCATAGATGGCTTCGACGATACCTTGCATTGGCTTGGCGTCCTTCCTGAACACCCTATTATTTCTTTCCTTCCATACTTCCTGGCTACCAATATGAGCAGTGATTTGGCCCCTTTCCCGATCGTTGACGGTAAGGTATGCATCACTTGGAGGAACCATTCCTTCATACTGATTGCATTGCCCCATGCTGTTGGCTGAAAACACCTTACCTTCGCCCACTCCCCGACTCTATCCCAGACTCATCTGACCACTGGGCACTCCACAAACAGGTGAAAAGATGTTTCCAAATTTCTCATGCACAATTGACAGAAATACTCATTGGGCCATTGTCTAAGTTGGAGTCTAGCTGCAGTCCACAACCTATCTCTTAGCGTAAGCCACGTAAAAAACTTACATCTCGGCGGCGCTCCGTGGACCAAGTGTAGGTTGCAGCATTACAGTCCTCAAGATGTTGGAACCGCAGGTCGTAGGCTGACTTCACGGAATAACACCCACTTGGCGACACAGTCCGATTATCTTGTCCTGCAGCGTTTGCACCGAGGCAAATCTTGTATCATCTCTCGATAGGTCTATGTACTGCGCAATGAGCTGAGCATTCATGTTGTAATCGACATCCCGAACCCATGTATTGTCATGCAATGCCTCCGCCACCGTCCCGTTTTTCCTCTTGCTATGAATGAAAAGCTGCGGGAAAAGATCACCCGGCACAGACCATGCAGCCATCGTGAGTGCCGTAACAGCGCCGCTGACCATTTCCCACAACCACCTCGGTTGCCCCGTTAAAGAGACGCCTGTCTTCATCATCCACCTCAATTTGCAAAGTCTTCCACGGCCTCTCTCTCGTCATCCCATGCAAACCATTGCCATCTGAGCCGAAGCGCTCTGCTGAAAGCTTCGAGGTCTTTGATTCCCACTCCACCTTTTAATGTAGGTCTGCAGCAAATTGGCCAAGCCACCTTACATTTACCTCCGGTGAGTTGATTGTCTCCTGCCCATAGGAACCGCCTTCTAGCCTTGTCTAGTTCTTTAATAAACTTTTTCGGCGGCTTGATTGCTGTAATCGATACACCGGCAGGGCTGTTAGCACCGACTTGACAAGCTCCTTTCGCCAAAGAACCGAGATCAACTTGCCCCGCCATCCAGCCATTTTCCCTTTTGCCCGATCTTGAATGTACCGTAGATGCACCATCCCGATTCTCCCAAGTGTTAATGGCAAGCCGAGGTATTGGATAGGAACTGCACCCCGGCGCCGAGAAATCAGCCAGTACCTCATCCATGTCTAAACCTCGTGCACCTAATAGGCGCCACCGTGCTCTTGGTCATGTTGATTCTTAGCCCCGTGGCATCTCCGAAGGCCGACATAATGTCCATAATGCAGCTAATATCGTCCTTTGTTGGGTTTGTGAAGATCACAAGATCATCAGCATAGAGTGAAATTCTTAGCTTTGCGTGTCGACCTCTCGAGTGGTGATAGCCTTCCTTCTTCTCGTAGCGATGTCAAAGACACGGTTGAGGGCGTCCATAGCTAAAATGAACAGATATGGTGACAAAGGGTCACCCGCCCGAGCCCTCTACGGTGTAAGATTCTTGGTCCAGATTGCCATTGAGAAGCACCGATGAAGATGATGTTCGAGCATAGCAGCAGTCAGCCATTCAGTCCACCTGTTACTGAAGCCCCTGTGGGTGAGCATCTGTAGAAGATATTCCCAGGATACTGTATCGAATGCTTTGCTGATGTCCAGTTTGATTAGGCACGAAGGAGTTTTGGTTCGATGGTAATGCCTTGCCAGCCCTCTAACATACATAAAGTTGTCCTGGATGCACCTTTTTTTGATGAAGGCGCTTTGGCATGGAGCAATAAGATCATCAATGTAGTACGACAGCCTGATGGCTAACACCTTGCTGAACAGCTTGCCGAAAGAGTGTATGAGACTTATTGGCCTGAAATTTTTTGGTTCAGAAGTAACCTCTGTCTTGGGCAGCAGCACCATATGAGCGCCATTAATATGCTCCAACGCCCCACTGTGGTGAGCAAACATGCAGTTGAAAGCAGCTAAGAAGTCCAACCTGATGATACCCCAGCAATGCTTGTAGAAATTGTTTGTGAAACCATCCGGCCCCGGCGCTTTGTCATTTGGCAATCCCTTTACTGCTCTGTCTAACTCCTCAGCTGTGAATGGCCTGTCCAATTCCAAACCCTCAATCTCTTGCACCGTGCTCAGGTTGAGACGTTCCTGTTGAAGTTCCTTGATCGCTGCACCCGTGTACCCATAATACCCGAGAAGTAGTCATGCAGAACTTGTTCCTTTTCTTCATGTTGCCATGTTAGAGTCCCATCATTCCTTTTCAGAGAAGCGATATGCTTCCTTCTTTTCTACTGCTCATTTTGATATGGAAAAACTTTGTAGAAGCATCCCCGCCCCGAGCCAAATGAATCTAGAAGCCTGTCTCCTTCTTGACCTCTCTACTGCTGCTAGTCCCAAGAGCCTGATTTTCAGTTCCTTCCTTAGCTGAACTTCATCCACGAGACAGTTGCCTGTCCTCCCCGTGCAATATCCAGCCTCCCAATGACTTCATTTGCAATGTGTAGCTGTAGCCGTACCTTGCTGAACAAGGGTTTGCTCCACAGCCGGAGAGCTTTGGCTGTTTCTGAAAGCTTCTTCCTGATAACCGACAGTGCTGAACCGGACTGTGGCTTCAACCATGCCTGCTGAACTATATCCTTAAAACCTGGGACATGTATCCAGTGATCTTCGAATCTGAATCTTGCTTTAGTTGGCACGGCCTGTTGGCGCGTGAGCAGTATCGGAGAGTGATCTGAAGCGCCTGTTGACAGAGCATGGAGCACATAGCCTTGGAACAGAACCTCCCAATCAGTATTACAGAACGCTCTGTCCAGCCTGACCAGTGTAGGTTGCTGCCTTTCATTGGACCAAGTGAAGCGACGATTTTGTAGGCATATCTCCATCAACTCACAATTGTCCAGAGCAGCCCTGAACTTTCCAATCAGCCTTCGGTTGAGGTTGAGGTTGTTTTTGTCGCTTGCTTTGTAAATCAGATTGAAATCTCCTAAAATTAGCCAAGGAATCCCTGCTGCTGGTTTGCTCAATAACATTTCCTGTAAAAAATCTTCCTTCCTGGCATCATCAGCCGGCCCATAGCAAGTTGTCAGGCAAAAAGATGTGTCTCCACTTTGTACTTTGACCATTGCTGAAATTGAGAACTGCTTGACTGCCAAATCAGACACCTGCACCACCTCTTGGTCCCATGCAAGCAGAATTCCCCCCTGGTCCCAGATGCATCTAGTGTACAGTGAGTTGCTAGATTACCTCCAAGGGTATCTCTCAATATTACTGAAGACATGGTGCTAATTTTGGTTTCCTGGAGGCACACCAATGAAGGATTTGCGCAGATTGTGTTCTCCCTCACCAGCTCCCGGTGCGCTGCATCATTCAAACCCCTGACATTCCAAGACATAACTGAAAACACATTACTCATTAGGAAACCAAACTGCAACACCACTACAGGGCATCAGGACATGGCCTGCAAATCCCACTACTACTTGCTTGCAACTCTGAACCTGAGACCTAGAGACCCTAACAGTTGCAGCACCTCGAGCACACCCTACCCTGAACAACAAACTAAAACTGCCCCCTGTGCTAGCAGGGCACAACACACCACTACACCAAACGCCCTTTATAGTTGCAGGGCACACCACACACAGAGGACACACCCCCCTCGACCACCTTGCTACTCCACCATTACAGTTGAGGACACTAAACATGAAACCAGATACACAACCGTCAGTCACCCCCGGGGTGTCAGACCATGAGCTCATCTCCACCAGTCATCTCCTGCTCCGCCGCCAGCTGAGCCGCAGCAGCCAGGGCCGGGCCGCTGTCCAGCGAGGTCAGCATGCGCACCGCCTTGATGCGCTCCTCAGTCATGGGAGCCCCGTAGGACTTGATGTACTCCTCCATCGCCTGCTCCCCCACAGGCTCCTCTGCAGCAGCCAGACCAAAGGCCTTGATGAGACGGTGAGTGGCCCTCTTGGAGACTGGCACCGAACTGGTCTTCGCCTGCTGCCTGATACTCCTCCTGGTTGGCTCCTTCCTGGCAGTCTTGCCCCTCCCCTTGTTCTGGACAGCCTCCGGTGCGTCCATCAGCGGCTGCTCACAGGGCACGAAGATGCTGTCAACAATTGCATTCCTGCGCGCCTCAAGGAACATGTCCGCCTCCTGCACAGAGATGGCCACCTCCCGGACCTCCCCGCCGATCTCCTGCGTCAACTGTGATCCTGGGCCAAAGTGCACCACATTGGCGAGACCCAGAGCTGCTGCCTCCTCGTTCAGGTCCGCCGTCTTGTCCCAGAGCCCGGAGACTGGAACATAGTCGGGCGAACGCGCTAGTGGCTCATACAGCGGAGGAGGTGACGGTGGTGGCGAGAAGGACAGCGCCCTGGCGGTGAACTGCTGGCAGAGTGCCTCGTACTCCCCCCACATAGGGTCCCAACCTGCAGCAGTATCAACATTCCCAGCTCCAGTGATGTCATCCCTGCACAGCCCAGTGTAGAAGTCAAGCATCGGGTCCGGGTGCTGCACCGGAGGCGATGGCGCACCAGCTGCAACATCCAGCACCCCGGACAGAAGGGCTGAACCCATGTCGCCGCCCATCTTGGCGGCCGCGACGGCAGCAACATCCATGGCCGGAGTCATGACAGGTGTCCTGGTCGGGGAACGCGAGCGACGGCGCTCCCAATCCGCATCCTCCCTGCGCGGGGGGTCCCTGGCTCTAGGCGAGCCCCCGTCACCACGCTCCACCCTCCGGCCGCGCTGATCATCACTTGGCGTTCCCTGGTCACCCGCATCCCTGCGCCTGTACTCCGCCGGTGAGCGAGTGCGCTCTCTGCTGCTCCCCGCGCCAGAGTGTCCACCCGCCCGGCGCACTGCACCGAGCGCCTGCTTGCCGCGCTCCAGGAGTCCCTTGGCTGGACCCCTGGGACCACGGCTGTCATCATCATCCTCCGGGCGACGTCGGGGCTGTGGCTGCGGGGGTGGATGACAGGCCTGGGCCCGGGTGGTCGGGCGCTGCCCGTCGATGACCCCCGGCACCCAGTCCTCAAACACGTAGATCTTGGGGTACTCCTCGGACTCCGCCGACTCAGAGGACAGATAGCCACTCTGGCCAGAGGAGGGCGTGCGGTGGCGCGGAGGAGTCCAGTCCTCAATCCTGTCGATGTGGATGAGCAGATTGTACGTGCGACCCACTGGCGGGGGAGCAACCACCGTGTTCCGTGCCAAGTGGCCGCCCGATGCTGCTGCTGATCGGCCCGCCCCCGGCGGGAAGATGGTCATCGTCTTGGAACGGTGAAGGAAGTCTGGGTTCCACATCCACGCCCAGCAGAAGAAGAGCTCCGTTGCCTCCTGCCTGAACGTGGCCGCCTCCACCTTGTCAAGGAGGCAGTCATCACCCAGCACCGTCTGCGCGACGTGCGCGCTCCAGGCGTGCATAGGCAAGTTGTCGATGGCGACGCGGACGCGGTACCACCAGGTGCAGGTGCGCGCGTGCTGCTCCTCCATCCACGGCAGGATGTCGAAGTCCACGCCGCGGACGCGGACCACGCCCGCCTGGATGGCCGCCTCGCGCTGCGCCGGGAAGGCGAAGACGACGAGGAAGTCCTCCGGGCGATGGCGCATGACGACCGCCTCATAGCGCGGGACCTGGACGCGCAGGCGGTGGTTGAAAGCCTGGGCCACCTCCCCGCTGGTGATGTTGAGGTACTTGATGTCAGACCGGGCGACGAGGAGGACGGCCCGGGCGCAGAGCTTGGTGATCTCGCATCGTGATTTCTGAACTATAGGGATCGGAGAGATGAGTGACCGAGAGCCAGCCTCCGCCAGCCTCCACGCCCCTGTAGATCTCAGATGCAGGGAAACGAGAGCGGCAACTTTGTTGTACCTGGTCCGCGGCGACTCTCTCTCTCTCTCTACATATATACAAGACAGCTACAGCTAGTCGACTCAGCAATATACGAAGAAACACTACAATAGGAGTGTGTGCACCTCTTGTTTCATCTGTTGCTGATATATCCCTCTCCCCTTGGTTCCATCTGTTCGTGCCAACTGCCAAAACTGCAGGATCACTAGACGATCAGAGCGAGCATATATATTACACGCATGAATCGCTAATAACCCAATCATTTGTTACAGACTCCGCAGAACCTTTATCTATATTACAGGGGAAAAGTTGATTGAAACATACTTTTCTGCTGTGTAATATTTGATGGGAATTGCTCCGATACTTCTTTCTAAAAAAATTACACGAATCTTAAAGTACCCATTTTGGATCCCGTCTGGGCCTAAACCCGTCCAACCGCAGACAGGGAAAACAATTTTTGCGAAATTTCACTGAAATTTCTGAAATTTCGCTTTTATCCGTGAGTGCCGAAACGAAAAACAAATACCGACATGCCATTATTTTTTGTTTTTAGCGCAAAATTAATTATTTTAAAAATAAAAATGCTACAGTGACCTCCGAAATTTCCGAAATTTCGCTTTTATCGGTCCACTGCAGCCCCGAGCCCAGACCGAGTCCAGATTGGGAGAAACGTCCGTCGGGATTTCTGTGGCTCTGTCCTCCACCGTTTCCTGTATACAGCTACACTCTGTCGCTACTCTCTCCTTTCCAGATCCTATTTCTTCGCGGCTCCCTCACAACAGCGCCGGTGGTGATTCCCGGGCAGCAGCGGCCATGGCACTGGCCACCGCACCTCCATCGCCTCCGCCGTGCCTCCTCCGCCCTCCGTCCGCGCCCCCACCGTTTGAGGCACCAGCTGCCGCCATGGCGGAGGGCACACCCGCGGAGGGAGGCGGCCGTCCGCACCCTATAGCCCCACCGCGCCATAGTTCGTGGAAGGCGCACGCCTGCGCCTCGCCACGCCACCAGCCGTGGTAGGCGCTCGCCCGCGAGTGCGACTGATGGTGAAGCTTCCAAACTCGAACTGGAGTAGAGGCTAAAACCTTGACATGAACTGCTCCCCGATTTCCAACATGAACTGCAGTCTAGTAGATGTGTTGTTCCTGAATTGCTCTAGCAAATGTGCATAGCATTTTCTAATTTGATTCGTTAGATTTGTAGTTCCTTTTTTTTCTCAATCACGCAAAAGACTTGCGCGTTTTCTATATTAAGAGAAAGAGTTTTTACAACGGAGTGATTACAGATTTACAATAAGCTCGCACCCCGGAAGAAATGATGTTAACCTACTACTCGCAGCACTAAACTCCCCAAACCTTTGGGGCCCGCCTGGATCCACAATTCATCTTGTTGCTTGATTGTCGATTTGATGGCGTGTACCTGCGTTGATGCGCCTCTGAAACACCGCGCATTACGTTCCTTCCAGAGCTCCCATGCTATGAGGGCGAAGAGAGAGTCTGCACCTTTTGCATACTGACTTGGCCACAAAGATCTCCATTCCTCCCACCAGTCTGTGATGGCGCCTACTGGCATGTGTATCATGTTGGCCCCCAGTTCTGTCGCTGCCTCAAACCATATTTGCCGAGCGAGGGAGCATTCGACCATGATATGGTCGATGGACTCAGGCTCCTGGCAGCACAGCCAACAAGTGTCGTGGGCGTCCAAACCATGTCTCCTCCTGCGGTCAGCGGTCCAGTGGCGTCGTCGCATCGCCAACCAAAGAAAGAGCTTTACCCGTAACGGTGCCCAGGTGTCCCAAATTCGGACGCAGCCGGGGATGGGGTGGGAGCCGAGCTGGAGTGCTTGGTAGGCCGAACGGACACTGAACACCCCGATGCCCGTCTCCAGACTAGTCTGTCCGGCACGTCCGTGAGCGTGAACCACCTGATGGTGTGCCAAAGCACTAGGTACTCCGCAGCGCTGGCACTGTGACACCTCCGGCGATCGTCCGGATCCAGTACCTATTGGGTAGAGCTTCAGCGACTGTCAGCCGGTCCTTGGTGCGCTTAGGCATGAACTGCAGCAGCGTTGGCGCCATGGACATGACTGAGACGCCGTTGATCCAACTGTCTTTCCAGAAAAGTGTGTTCCGTCCATTACCAACGACCGTGAAGGTAGATGCTCTGAAGAAGTCCATGCCCGCTCACTGTCCATCTGCTGCAGCCACGTCCACTTGACCTGAAACGCCGTGGCGGCCAGCTTGAGGTCAGTGATGTCCAGTCCGCCCAGTTCTCGCGAACGGGTGCACGTCTTCCACGCGACCATGCACTTTCCGCGAACGTCGCCATCCTTGCCGCACCATAAGAAACGCCTGCAGATGGCATCAATCTCCGCACGCGCCCACGGTTCAGGCCGTCTGCTATCATGCTGTAGATGGGAATGGCGGATAGGACCGACCTCACCCATACAAGCCGACCACTTTTCGCCATTAATGGCCCAAAGCATGGGGGTAGTCTCCGAGCCACAGCTTCTGCCGTCTTCCTGATCTGTTTTTTGGGCAGCTTGACGTTGCTTAATGGTAGGCCCAAATACCGGATGGGGAACTCCACTACCTGGCAGCCTAGAACCTGTTGCACGGCCTGCAGTGAGTCCTCGGCTCCATATATATTAGTGATCGAACACTTGGACATGTTGGTTCGCAGCCCTGAGCAGTCAGCGAAGATTTCCAGAATACCTTTGATTGCCGAGACTTCCTGGACAGTGGGATGTGCAAACAGAATTACATCATCGGCGTACAAGCTGCATTGGAATCTGATGCCTTCTCTGTTCAAGTCACGCAACACTCATTGCTCTCTAGCCACCGCGAACAGCTTTGTAAGGATTTCCATGACTATTATGAACAACAACGGGGAGAGCGAGTCGCCCTGTCGCACTCCACGCCTGTGCTTGATCGGGGGTCCTGGCTGTCCATTTAGGGGGATGCACGAAGTGGCAGTTGACAGCAATGTGGCAATCCAACGTCGCCAATGCTGGCCGAACCCCATCGCCCGGAGTACATCCAACAAGAAGGGCCACTGAACAGTATCGAATGCCTTCGCGATGTCTAGCTTTTGTAGAATCTTTGGTGATTTCTTCTTCCGAAGCAAGACGGTCGCCCGTTGTATGTACTTGTAGTTATCATGTATGGTTCTTCCCCGAATGAAGGCCGTTTGGTTCGGAGAGATGATCTCGTTCATGAGTGGTTCCAACCGCAGTGCAAGGATCTTGGAGAGCAGCTTCGCCAGACTGTGGATCATGATGATTGGCCGAAAGTGTGCCGGTTCTTGCGCATCTGTGGTCTTCGGCAGGAGCACGATGAGGGCTCCATTGAGTCTCCCGAACGCTCTGCTGTCTCCAAAAAAGTACTGCGTTAATGGCCTCAATGACGTCCTTTTTTATCACTGACCACGCGTTCTTGTAGAACGCCCTGGTGTAACCATCAGGGCCGGGTGCTCTATCTGATGGCAACGCCTGGACAGCATGCCAGACCTCCTCCTCGGTGGCCGGCGCATCAAGTTGCGAGAGATCTCGCTGCTCAATGCCGAGGGCGTTGCCGGCTTCGCCAAAGACTCCTGCAAAATGATCATGTAATGCCGTTTCCATGGCTGCATGACTGGAAGTGAATGCCCCATCAACCTTGAGACGAGTGATCGTGTTCCGTCTTCTTCTTCCCCGGGCTAGAAGGTGAAAATACTTGGTATTTGCGTCACCATCCTCCAGGTAGCGCACCCGGGCTCTCTGGCGGGCGATGGTTCGGTCTAGCGATGAGAGCCCTAGACACTTGCGCTTGAGTCTGGCACGCAGCTTGCGTTCGGAGGTCGTTAGGGTGCGGATGTCATAGAGTTGATCCAGCTTTATTATTACTGCTCGTGCCATAAGCAATTGTTCTCTGACTATTCCGATCCGGCGTATTGCCCAGCTTCTCAATTCTCTGCGTGTCCAGTTTGATTATTGGGTCCCTGATCTCTTGTGAGCAAGACCACCCATGCAGCAAGGTCGCATGGAAATCTGGTAACTTGGGCCAAAATATCTCGAAATGAAATCTGGGTCGGGGATTGGTGTCCAAATTTGTCTGCAGTAGAAGCGGACAGTGATCAGACGCATCGGAGGACAAAGCTTATAGATGGCATGCGGGAAACTGAGCTTCCCAGTCGAGCGAAGCCAACACTCGGTCTAGCCTGACCAGAGTGGGCTGCTCGCTTTCGTTACTCCAAGTGTAAGGTCGCCCTTGGAGGTGAATGTCAAGCAATTGCAAGGTCGCCACGGTATCACGGAACTTTCGTAGCGTTCGCCTATTGATCCGGGCATTGCTCTTGTCCTCCTCATTTAGAATGAGGTTGAAGTCCCCAACAATGGCCCATGGCCCTGGGCACTGGTCACGTACGGCTTCCAGAAATGAAGCGCGTTAGGCTCACGCGGCCCCCGGCCGTCGCCGCCGCCGTCGCCGGGCGCTACAGCCACGAGCGCTGCTGAGCGGCCACCCCTCGACGTCCCCTGCGGCCCGGTGGCCGCCGCGGCCGCCGCTGCTGCTGCCGGGTGGCCCCCGGCCGTCACCACTGCCGTCGCCGGGCGCTGAAGCCGTGGACGCAGCTGAGCGGCCACCCCCGACGTCCCTGCGGCCCCGTGGCCGCCGCTGCCGCCGTCGTTGCCGCCGAGCGAAGCTGCGGCGGGCATCTCCGAGTGGCTGCACCCTTCAACGCTCATGGCCTGGGGGGCGGTGCTCCGCCGACGGAACACCCTCGCTGCTCCAGCGGGCTAGCGACCTTGGCCTTGCCACCAAAACCTCCTGGTGAGTTCTGCAGAAGCTTCTTCCCCTCCCTCTTGTCTCCAATGGATAGTCAGGGGATCCCGCTCTCTCATGGGCTCGCCATGCAAGAGCGCATCCGTCAACGTTTTGCTACCTCTGTCACCCATCATTCCTTAGACAAGTACTCCTTTCTCCTTGTTGCGGCCTTCGGTCGCTGCAAGTTTCGTCTCTCGGCTGATTCAGTTGGCAGCCTGTTGCAAGCTGCTCTGGGTGGTGATGCCAAACATTTCTTTGTTCAACCCCTTGGAGATCGTGTCTTCCGGTTCGCGGTTTCATCCAAGCAAGTAGGGTTCTTCATTGCCTCGCTGCGCTTCTTCTCCTGCGATGCTTTCATGGTTTATTTCCATCTTTGGGGGAATGGCGGTCCAAACTGGAGACGTGAGCTCAAAATGTTCATCCATGAGGAAGATGCTGCCTGGTCCACACCAAAGGCTCCCCGTCGATCTCCCGTTCATTCCCACAAGCCACCACCGCGGCCGCAGCCACCTCCCTCCTCTTTGGTGAAGGGCAAACAACCAGCAACAACCCATGCTCTTGATCGCCAGTCTGACCCTCTTCTCCGGTCCACGGCGGGGACAACTTTCTTCTTGCCCATCGCTGCCGATCAAGCCTCCACCTCGACGGCCGGACCACCCATCGGATCGGAAGTCCTCTCCGGCGCCAATGCCGTTCCTTTGGGTGGCGCCATCCTTTCCGGAGCCAATGCCGTCCCGTTGGGCGGCGCGCGGACAGTCAATGAGGGGCGTCCTCGGCATTCCAACTTCCCGAGACCCTTTGTCTTGCCTCGGCAGACGGTTACTGATGACATGCGTCTGACGCGGTCCTGCTCTCGCTGCCTCTCTCACTCGCATTGGCGGAAAAATTGCTATCATCCCATCCGCTGTCGCGCGTGCCTTAATTCTGGTCATGTGGCCGCGGCTTGTCGCAAATTCAAATCGCTTGAGGGACAGCAAAATCTTCGATGGCCCAATGCTCGCGCTTCTGCTGTCCATGGTCAAATGTGGCAAAGGAAAGATGCTGCTGCCGCCCAACCGTCCCCGGCCCATCAAAACCGCAATAACTTTAATGATTCATCTACTCGGGGCAATAGGCTCGAAACCCAGGAAAAGGGTGGCCCGGAGTTTCCGTGGCGGCCCATCAATTCCACTTGGGCTGATAAGAGAGGAGTGAAAGGCAGCTATATCGCCGCTCCAGAACCATCAGCTTGGTCACTGTTTCTCTCTGCCTCTCCGCCTTCCCCCAGCAACAGTGCTTTCAACTCCACACTCCAAGAAAACCCCAATCCCCATTGCTGTCACCAAGCTCAAATCGATCTCAACGTCGTCCCGACTGAAGACCTGTCAATGGCCTTCCAGAGGGCGGACCCGGCGCCGTTCCTCCCGGACTACCTAGAGGTGCAGGACATCCCAGGAACAAGGTTCATGTCTAGGGCGGTGGCGCCGGTGCGGCCTCTCGCCAGGAATGAAAACCTGGCCATCGTCACCATCGCTCCACTCCCTGGTAATCCTATGGTCTTCCCTGCTGTTAGAGGAGTTATAAGAGACTTTCTTAGGCATGAGGTCAGAGTTCCGTTCCTTGACATTCAGCCAACAAGCTTAGGTCAGGCCATGGTCAGGCTTAGGGATGCGCATGCTCGTGATGCTTTGGTCCAGGATAGCCCCCATGAGTTCGACAATGTGCTTGTCACCTTCACCAAGCACGATAGAGGCAGAAACTGGAGAAGTGCAGATTTCAATCATGAATGCTGGTTTTTGCTTCTAGATTTTCCGCATGACTATCTGTCTGAAAGGCACATTCAGCAGTCAGTGGCAGACTTTGCTCGTATCCTACATTGCCACTTAGTGCAAGGCATTGATGCAGCTCTTTTAGTCAGGGCCAGGGTAAAGGATGTGGACCAGGTTCCACAATTTGTTGTGTTAGAAGACCCTGACACAATTGGGGGAGAAAGCTTCACGGTTCAGTGTGAGCTTTTGAGGCACAAACAACCCAATGATGTCCCTCCACCACAAGACCCGATCCCTGAAAACAATGTTTTGGAACACCCGATGCCGTTTGACTTTATTGGATTGGGTCAGCCAGCATTTGGGAATGAAAATCCAGCTCTGGGAAATGACAATGAGGACTGGGATGCTTGGCCAGAGCAGGCACAAGACGAGGATATGCAGAATGTTCAGGCAGATGAGGCAGATGAAGCTCAGGAGGATGAAAATTTGCAGAATGATCAGGATGATGAGGCAGATGCAGCTCAGGGGGAAGAGGCAGAACAGATCTTGGATGCAGCTCAGGGAGACATTGTAGAAGCAGCACAGGCTGGGGAAGATGCAGAACTTGAAGGAAACAATGGCCCCGTGGTTGGGGACATACAGGGAGTGCAGGCAGAAGATGGGGCAGCATTTGTGCAGGAGCTGAATCCTGACAACATCCAAGCACCAGATCTGAACCAAGCCCCTGCTAACATCGACCTGGTCCCAGTCATTATCCACCCTGTGGAAAACGACCCAAGGGGATTTGGGGAGCAGACCAGATATCTACTGCAAGAGGAAGGAGAAGTCTTTCAGCTGAACCAGGCACCAATGCCAGATGCAGAACAGGTCAACACTAATCTTGGACTCGCAATTGGGGCACATGAAGAGCAGCAACTAAATCTGAATCAGCTTCCAGAGGAGCAGATCAACGCCCCCAACTTTCAGCAGAACTCACCTCCTAATTTCCTGGTTGAAGAATTCTCTCCAAATCTGCTCATGTCCTCTGATGACTCCTCAGAAAATCAAACAGTGAATGAGGCAGAGGCAGGGCCAGCTCAGGAGCAGACAGCTCAGGCAGTTCAAGATGACCTGGAGGCAAACACAAATAACAATCACCATGGTCAAATTCAAATAAGTGGGCTGCAGGCCCAACAGCATCTGGCTCCTTGGGCTTCCAATCAGACTGATGGGCTCCTTTTCCTGGGGAACCCAATGTTTGGAAAAAGCCCAGTTACAGCAGACGAGAGGATGAGGAGATCGGGGCCCGGGGAGACAACTCAAACATGCAAAAACTGCTGGACCTATCTCGCCTTCGATCGGGTGCTTGGTCATGCTCTTCACATAAACACTGACAACCAGCTTGACAGCCAGCCAACTGGGCAGGACATGGCTAATGAGCAAAATAATGAGCTGATAGCCCAACAACAGAAAGAACCTGAGCAGGCCCAGCAGAACGAAAAGCAACTCATACTGCATTCAGCAGACTGGGCACACATTCCAGATGCAGCTCCAGAGGACAGTGGGTTCATGCAACCTTTGGTGGCTGACAACTTCTCTGGCAACAACATGACACAGGCTGGGATGGCTCTGATAGAAGTGGAGGACAGTGCCTCTGCTTGGTCACAGGCTTTCAATAAGGAGGCTGCAAAACTTTACACCAAGTTCTTCTCCTCAGGTAACAAAGGCAATATCAATGTTTCCATTCCTTCTAGCTGGGCAAATTTCTTCATAACCCAGCTAGTCAATCCATCTAATTTCAGCTGGATCAGTACACTGCTAATGACAGGCATACCTTGTACCTTTGAGAATGCAAACTCTGCAACAATCCAACTGTCAATCCCTCCTAACTGTCCTGTTTATGAATACTCTTGCTGCACAGATGCACTGGGAGAGAACCAGGATGGGGAGCAGGGAACTTCTAAAGGGGTGCCACCTAAGAAGAGAAGCAACAAAAGGGCTGCTGTCTATGTTGAATCTGAGGTAAGAAGAAGCCCCAGAATTAAAAATACTAGTCATGGTTTTAGGCCTGAGGGATGTAAACAAAAGGCCTGCTATGCTTGTAAAGTTAATCCTCCTACTCTGAAGAGATCAGCCATCAAAAAGATTGCAGTAAACTTTTGTGGGCTGGATGAGGCTGATGTAAGTGACTCTAAATTGCAGGAAAGAAGGAAAAGACAGTACCCTGTGGCCAGGGCCCGCATCGTGCTGATGGAGCCTGAACCTCCAACCCAGGATCTTGATGCTGAGCAGAATAATGAACGTGCTGCTACAGCAGGAGAGGAGGAGGACAAAGACAACTACCAGTTAGAATGAATATCACTGAAAAAGGAGGACCGGCCTGGTGGACATCGCCAGCTTCTTTTGCTTTTTGTTGGGGCACTGTTCTATGTGTCTTAGTCTTGAGAAACTCAGTTATTTGTACTCTGTTAAGCTTGATTCAGACTTGTATCGTTGGCTGGGAATACCCTGAACAGCCTTTTAAGTTCATTTGTCTTAGTGACCTGTACTTGTTTAAGCAGCGGTATCAGTCTAGGACTGGATTGCCAAGCAACAATCCCTGTTTAAGTTTTTAATGAATCAGACATCCATCAGAAGTTGGCAGGTTTTGTGTTGGAATGTGCGAGGATCAACTCAAGTTGGAAATGGGGGCTGTGAAAAATAAAATCTCTATGGCAAACTGCGATATTGTGTGTTTGCAGGAAACCAAAAGGGAGGATTTTGATTTGCAGTTCCTCGAGAAATATTTGTCCCAGCAGATCGATGCTTTCGAATTTCTACCATCCGTGGGAGCATCTGGAGGAATCCTTGTTGCTTGGAAAAGTAACATGTTCTCTCGGAAACAAAATTTTCAGTAATGAATTTGGGGTGTCAATTCAGTTATGTTCACTTTATGATAATGCCACCTGGATCCTCACCGTGTCTATGGTCCCTGCACGCCTGAAGGAAAAGCTCAGTTTGCACACTGGTTTAGAAACATTCACATGCCGGCATTGGAGGACTGGATAATAATGGGTGACTTTAATCTAATCAGAAATTTGGAGGATAGGAACAAACCAGGAGGGGATATTTCTGACATTATGATGTTTAACGCAGCAATAAGTCATCTGGGAGTACAGGAAATACCTTTGCAGGGAAGGAAATTCACCTGGTCCAACATGCAACCATCACCACTTCTGGAAAAGATAGACTGGGTTTTCACCTCAGCTAATTGGACACTTTCTTATCCTAACACTTCAGTTAGGGCAATGGATATGGCACCTTCTGATCATACCCCTCTGATAATCAATATCTCCACAACAATCCCTAAAGCCAAGATCTTTAGGTTTGAAAACTATTGGATGATGAATGAGGAATTTAGTAATATTCTGAACACTGTGTGGTCAACACCAACACACCAAACAGATGCAGCTAAGATCATCACAGCAAAGTTCAAGATGATGAGACAGAAACTGAGAGAATGGCAATCATCCAGAATGGGTCTTCACACCATCATTGCTAATACCAGAACTGTCTTACAGCTGCTTGAATCTTTAGAAGACTTTAGAGACCTGAGTTTGGAAGAATGGAACTTCAGGGACATCTTGAAGGAACACCTTCTCTCTCTCGCTAGAGCAACGAGAATTTACTGGAAGCAAAGAGGAACCATTAAATGGGTACAAATGGGAGATGCAGGTACAAAATTCTTCCACAACAATGCTACAATCAAGTACAGGAAAAATTTGATAACAACTTTGGAAGCCACAGATGGAAGAGTAGCTAATGATCACAGGGAAAAAGAATCTATCCTATGGGAAGACTTCAAAGACAGACTTGGCACCTCTGAATTTAGAGGATTTCAGCTGGATCCTGCACAGTTCATTCAGCCAAGCACTGAACTACACACTCTAGATCTGCCCTTCCAGCATGAAGAAATAGATGGCATTATAAAGAGCCTCCCAAATGACAAATCCCCTGGCCCTGACGGTTTTAACAATGAATTCCTGAAGAAAAGCTGGCAGACAATCAAAGAGGACTTCTATACCCTATGCAAAAGATTTCTACAACCACTGTCTGTCTAAGAAGCATCAATTCATCATATATAACACCGATCCCAAAGACGATGGAGCAAGAAGAGTCAATGAGTTCAGGCCTATCTCTACCGAACTCTTCGTGAAACCGATTACCAAACTACCGGCAAATAGATTGCAGCCACTCATCACCTCTCTAGTCCACAAAAACCAGTATGGGTTCATTAAAAAGAGAACAATACAAGACTCGTGTTGCCCGGGCATATGAATACATTCACCTCTCGTCAACACTCAAAAAAGGAGATTGTCATCATCAAGCTAGACTTTGAAAAAGCATTTGATAAGATTGAGCACCAAGCAATGATCACCTTGATGAAGGCCAAAGGGTTCACCGACAAATGGCTTAGATGGATGCAGGACATCTTTGATTCTCGCACATCTGCAGTCTTACTCAATGGAAGCCCCGGCAAAACAGTACACCGTAGAAGAGGGGTAAGGCGGGGGATCCATTATCCCCCGCTATTTGTTCTCGCAGCAGATTTTCTGCAATCACCGATCAACAGAGGAAAATCAATGGGAATGCTGAATCTTCCAATCCCAACCAGAGGGACCGATGATTTTCCAAAGGATACAAAAGATGCGATGACACTCTCATTGTGGCTGAAGGTGATGCTAAACAACTATTCTTCCTCAAGTCAGTCCTCAACACTTTCTCTCTGGCAACTGGCCTGAGAGTTAATTTCAATAAATCAATGATTGTTCCAATCAACATTCCAGAGAACAAGGTGCAAATTCTGGCTGGGACTCTTGGTTGCTCTATTGGTGGCTTACCCTTCACCTACCTTGGATTGCCCCTGTGCATTGCAAGACCAAGGCCACAAGATTTTATGCCCTTGGTGACAAAATGTGAGAGAAGATTAGCATTTGTCTCTCCATTCCTAAATCAAGCGTGGCAGATTACAAATGACCAATGCAAAGGTTTCTCTCGCCCTACCAACATTCTTCATGTGCTCTATCAGGTTGCCAAAGTCAGTCATCAAGCAGATTGACAAATACCGAAAACACTGTCTTTGGAGGGGTTCTACTATAAATGAGAAGGGTAGCCCGAAAGTTGCTTGGGAGATAGTTTGTTTGCCCAAAGAACAGGGTAGTATGGGTGTCATTGACCTAGAAAGGCAAAATAAAGCACTGATCATGAAAAATCTGCACAAATTCTTCAACAGACATGATACACCCTGGGTCACTCTGATATGGGAAAAACACTATTCAAGCAACAGGCTGCCAAACCACACAAAAAAGGGCTCCTTCTGGTGGAGAGACGTGCTAAAGCTACTTCCAGAATTCAAGGAATTAGCTAAGCCACAATGGAATGATGGCTCCACCATATTCTTCTGGCTAGACTCCTGGAATGGAACTGCCCTAGCTCAAAGCCACCCTGAACTGTTCTCCTTTGCAAGAAATAAACAGATCATTGCCTCCAACGCCCTTGACCTCGACCGACCAATTTGAGCTAGTACAGACACCCCGTCGAACAAGCATTCATACAGTTCCAATCCATCCAAGTCTTGCTTCAAGCAAGGGCACCCACCGATGAGCCGATAAGTGGACCGAGGGTGGAAACTCAGTCGACTACTCTACAAAGAAAGTTTACTGAGCCTTGATAGGACAGATAGATGTACACCCCGTGTACAAATGGATCTGGAAAAGCAAAGCTCAGCCAAAGCAGCGGGTATTCTTCTGGCTGCTGATCAGGGACAGACTAAACACTAAGAACATCTTGAGAAGGAAGAAAATGGATCTTGGATCCTATCATTGTGCTCTCTGCAGTTTCCTGGTGGAAGAAAGCACACAACACTTGTTCTTAAACTGTGACTTTGCCAGAATGTGCTGGGATGCAATTGGAGTTGACATCCCTTTACTGAGCAGCTTCCCAGAAGCAATCCAACAGATAAAACGACAGATCAACTCTCAGTTCTCCATGGAAGCGATCATTGTGGCATGCTGGGCAATGTGGACAGCCAGAAACAATCTGATTTTCAGAGGGAATGGAACCAATAGGAATGAATATATCAGAATCTTCCTCAAGGAGCTAAACCTTATCAGGTTCAGGCTAAAGCAAGATCAACACAATCGGTTTGATTCATGGATACAACAACTGGATTTGTTAGCTGCTTAGAGCTGATTTTTTTACTACCTTTTATGTATCTTGAGTTTTTTCTCCTTCTTCTCCTTTTTCCCGTTTTCTCTTAAACTTTTGTACCAAAACGTTGCTCTTTAATAAATAAACTGTAGGGGGTAAAACCCCTCCAGATTCTTCAAAAAAACGTACGGCTTCCAGTTCTTCCAAGAACAGAGACTTATTTGCTTCCTCCTGAGGTCCATAAACTACTGTCAGCCACCAAGGGTCGGCGGCCGCTGCAATTACTCTTACTGTGACCGAGTAACAACCAATGAGCGGGTCCTGTAGGTTAGCATCAGGTGAGCGTGCTGCGACGATGATGCCCCCACGAGTTTGCGCTGCTGGCACATACGCGAAGTCAATATAGTTCATGCCGAGCGTAGCCGCAATTGTCCATTGATCCACTGTTTGTAATTTCGACTCAATCAAGCATACAATGTGCGCCCGTACGTCCGCGGTGAGAGTGTGCACGGTGTCCCGACGGGCCCGGTCGTTAAGTCCACGGACATTCCAGCAGAGTATAGTTGTGTTATTCATCGGATTGCACTACCCGCGGCGAACAGGCTCAGGCGCGCGCTGGCGCACGGCGGCGCCTCCTGCGTTCCCCGACGTCACAGTCATTCGGGAAGAGCTCTTCAAGTGCCTCGTCGTCTTCCGCGGAGCCTCCGAAGAGAGAGTCGAACTTGCTTGTCGCCGTGGACTCGGCGATCGCTGACGCGTGGCCTAGCCGTTTGAGCACCAAGTATTCCCCTCTCTTGGAGGCAGGGATACGTGATAGAGCCTGTGTGGCGATCCGACGGCTCCTGGATCTCCTGAACTTCGGTGATATCTTACGACGCTCAGGCGATGGTCGCTGCAGCAGCGGGGCTGCTAGCGGCCGCTTGACTTTGCCTGCAAACTCCTCGAAACGCTTCTTGGCCGATGCGGAGTTCTGTGGCGTTTTCGGTGTTCCGCCTCTGTGGTCTGCTCAACAATCGGTGCAGACGGTGGCGGGAGCTGCTGTTGGGATGGCATGGGCTCCTGGGCGTCTGTGTCGGTTCCTTGGCCGATTGGGACTGGTTCGGATGTGAGATCCTGAGGTGGGCTGTGCACTGTAGGTGGAGCCATCGCCGTGTCCTCGGTCTCGCCGGCAGCTGCATCAACGCTGTCTGTCGAGATGCCATCAGGGCCACCAGCAGCAGCTTGCCCACTGTTCGTTTGAGTCTCTTCAACCTGGACAGCTGCTGTCACCATCGTCGTGTCCTCGGCCTCGCCGGCAGCAGCAGCGTTGTCGGCCACTGTTCGCATGAGTCTCATCATCCTGGACAGCGTCAGTTTGAATTCCTCGGTCCTGGGTCATGACAAGCGTTTGGTGAATCGAAGTGGACGCCCCAGCCTCTGTCTCCTCTTCATGAGTTTGCTGCATCCCAGTTGACATAGTTTCCAGCGTCTTTGCACTGATCAGTTGCTGATCTAATGCAATGTGATCTCCGGCACAAACGAGTTCTTCCTTATGCTGGCAGGTTACCTCGTTTTGTTCCGTAACCTGCTCAGGATCTGCCTCCAGCTGCAGAACGTTTTCGGATGGGGCCGACACTGACTGTTTCGGCCGCCAAACTCTCTGCTTTACCTGATCGCAGCCTTGTCTTCTCTGAACATGGCGACGCGTGTCCCAGCGCCGGAAGTCGATCCGTTGTGGCGCAGGCACTCTGGCTTTCCCATTGGGTCCGATGCGCTGGTGCGCCCTAATGCGCTCATGCGGGCCCTCAGTGTCTTGTACTTGGGTCACTTGGCGTTGCCGGCCACTGCTATTGCTCTGTGGTTCTACCCCGTCAGGTTCTCCGCGAAGACACCGGTAGGGATGAGGGACAGCCCCAGAGTCTGTAGCGGCATGCTGTCCAGCCTCCACCGGATCATTCAACGATGATCTGTTGTCACTGCCAGGCTGCGGCGAGTGATCATGGACGCATCGCAAATGTACTAGAACTTTATAGCGCCTGAGGTCCTTCTTCCGCAACACCTGCCTCGCTGCCCAAACTCCTTCACCCGCTTGATTTTCTGGCACATCTAACCAGATGATCTTTGGTAGCTTGCTCGGGTTGTTGGACCACGCCGTGAGCCGGTACGTGGATAGGTCGTCGGCGGCCGCAGAGGTAACCTCTGACTCCTGAATCCAGCAGTATGGTGCGAGAAGTTTGGTGATGGTGTCCTCCCACCACACGTGCGGCGGCACGCTCTCGAGCTCCAACGTGTGCTTGTAGTGCAATGTGGATAGCTCTGCATGAGCCACCCTGGTCCAAGGCAGGAGAACCAGGGGCGTGCGGCGGAGCGGCGTCGGTGAAGATGCAAGGACACGTCTCCTGATCTCGGCGTTATGGCAGAATACCATAAAGCGCTCTGGGAAGACCTTCTTGACACGAACGTCATTTGGGTGCACCCTCGACGCGGTCACGACTGCCGCGGCGATCTCAGCAGTGTTGTACTCATTGCTGTCACCGCTGGGTTGTGCCACCAGGGCCAGCTGTAGTGCCGCCTCAGCCGCATCGATGGCTTCGTCGCGCTGGATGAAACACTCGGCCTCCCGCGGCCTATCGGCCGGGTGGCCAGGTGGCTTCACGTCGGCATTTTCCAGGATTGGATCTTCTAAAGATTGCCGCAAGATGTGCGGCGGCGGCTCATGTGGCAGCGTTTCGCCCTCAGCAGCGGATCCGCGGGGGGTTACGGAGCCATCACGGCGCTGTCGCACGATGCGTCGTCTTGGAGCTCGGTCCTGAATGTGCCTGAATCTTATATTTCTGAATCCTACAGTGTTAGATTTACTGTTTGTAAATTCAGATTGCAATGTGTTTGCTTTTGTGAGCCTGAAACCTGTGACTATCGTCCTTGTCAGAAACTTTTCAACTGTTGGTCTTGTAGTATCAAATATATGCTGCTGAAACCTGATGCACGTGTTATCTCAGTTTTAGTTGATCGTTGTTATTTGAAGTTCTGAACCTGGTTATCTTGCTTGTTATCTGAAGTTCTGAACCTGTTACTATCTGAAGTCCTGATCATGATGTTTCATTGTGAAAACACGCTCACACGTGAAACGAGCTTGCAGGTAGTGTGAAAAGAAGCTTGACATGTGAAGCCTTGCTTTGACCGAATGCATATATTATTCAAATGTGTCTTCAGTTCACACAGTACATGTGTTTATTATGTGGAAAATTGGTCACGCTTAAGCTGCTGTCCATACCATTTACAACCGCGTAAACGGTACCCGGCCAAATGTGAACATCACCCCGCACGGCTTGATGCGAGGTGAGCGGGACAGAGAGGACCTTTGCACCGCTGTACTAGTTATCCAACAGCGACGGCGACGACGACGACGACTACCGAGGCCGGCCATATGGTCGTACAAGTTTTTGAGACGTCGCATTCTGAAATCGCTCCTAGGCCATGACTGATCAGCGCTTCCTTGACTTTTCCAACCGGACATGTTTCTACAGCTTGGCTGTAGTCTCATCTCTCCCATCACTCTCCATATATGAGAGAAATTCAAACCTACCGTGAATTAGCGTCGGAGCTTATGCCCCATCGTGCGTCACGTACTGATTGATTGTATGCCGGAAGGAAGATGCTAAGAAGCATCTTCATCTCTCTTCCTTGACTTTTCCAACCTGACAATGTTTCTACAGCTTCGCTCTTGTGTGCATTTCTTGCTTTTCATCGTCTCTCGCCTGTCTATATATAGATGGAGATTGACAGTAGCAGCTCGTCGATCTCAGCAATACTAGGAAAACGATACAACAACAGTGTGTGTACTGCGCCTCTTGTTTGATCTGTTCCTGATATATCCCTGTTCTCTCCCCTTCATTTTATCTCTTGAAGCGAACTGCAGGATCTATAAGAGCATCCCTAAGGTAAGGATTAACATTATGCAAATATATATATATTCCAGGCAAGCATCGATCACTAATCACCCTTGCATTTGTTAGGAATTTGCAGTACATTTATCTACTCCAATTGTCTTCATCAGGTTGGTGGAATCCCCACAGCGACTTAATGACTTCTTATAAGGGTTCTTGTTGGTTTAACCGTTATAACAACTCACCTAAATACAAAACTATATATGGGTCATTTTTTTATTTTCACCATAAAGGCACAGGTGGATCATGACTGCGAAGATGGGTAATCGAGATGAAGATTACAGATTAATTTAGATTTTCTTCATAATGATGTATGTTTAATCTGGGTAATTTGATAGATTTCGAGGGGTTACTTTTGTGTATTTTCACAAAAGCAGAGGTGAAAAAATTTTAGAAAACAAAATAGATCCAACAGCTTTTTTTTGTTGATGACAATTAGAGAGTATAACAAATCAATGGCTGGATGCATTTATTTTTGCAAGAGGTTTGCATATTTATCTTTTTTCTTATAACCTGTCTCGTGATAATTAATTTCATTGGCAAGAAAGGTCTATAATAATGTTTCTTGTCTGTAAGATAGTAAGATTACATGTCCATCATTTTGAATTCAAGCTTCATATATTTGTGTCAAAGTACAGCTCTCATTATTTTGTATCTTGAACAGCTGTAGACAAACTTGATGGCGCTATCTTCAGCCGTCATTAAGCAGGGTACGAGCACTGTGTTCTCGTACATCTCGACCAAGGTAGAAGACAAGGCGTATAGGGAAGACAACTTCGCAAGGCTCGAGATTGCACTGTGTCGGATGGATATTGCCCTTGAGAAGACAGGGAGGATACCAATCACATATATCTCCTTGCTACGTAGCAGGAAGCTTATCAGGGAAGCCTATATGGAGGGGATGGAACTCCACAACAAGCACAAGAAGCCAGAGGAAGAGAACCCTGGCCATAAGGAGGTAAGGCGTTCCTCGTACCTTCAACGGATTGCTGATATGGCTGCAAACTTTTCAATCTCTTCTGTTGTTGGTCTGGGCAAGGAGGAAAAGTTGTGTTCCTTCGTTGTCCAAAAATTTGAGAGGTATGCAGACTGGGCTGAAAGGTTTGTAGCAGAGGTGGAGTCTAGCTGCCCGCTCCGGCTTGACACCTTCTGCTATCCATTTCTTAGGCATCTGTTTGATGGGAAAACTCTTAGGTGTCAAATCGTAAAGAATCCAAGCCAATCCCTCAATATTATCATGCATCCCGTGATTGTAGAAGGGCGTGGCGTAGAGGTCATTCTATGTTATGAATATAAAGATCTCAGGAAGCGTGAGGAATGCTTCAACTTAGGTTTGATCCTACGAATCTCAGAAGACACCGACATAATCGGGATCATTATGAAGTGCATGCAGTGGTTGACATCTCAGTTCAAGGTTGTGGCTGAATCTGCGATAGGAGAACTCACGCTGCTGCCTAATTTGCAAGATATCTTACATTCGTATGTTCCTCCATCGCTTTTTGTGAAAGATGAATATGTCCGTGAGACAGAACGGTGGCGCCCTGATCCGGTATGTTGCAACGGAAATAGCTACAAGTCGTCACTCGAAGTTCTGAATCCAGTTAATCACATATATTTTAGTTGCTATATTTCGGCGCCTGAAAACAACTTGCGTAACCCACCTCTGCTTCTGCACGGTTCCTTTTTGCCTCATGAGCCTCCTTCTCGTTATTACTCACACGAGAAGATTGCTGTTAGGTATGGTGGCAAATGGGAAGATAGAAACTGTAGTGTTCAACTACTGCAGGAGATAGCAAAATCAGAGGGCATAGATTATTTGGTCCATGAACCAGAACCCACGGTTTTTGATCTGTTTTGGCGTTCTCCACATGGTTGTGCGATCGTTACTCTGCAGCAGGACATGCCAAGACCCGGCCGCCGGAGGGTTTGCAAGAGGAAGCGGTAGAAGTTCAAAGGTGGCAAGTTGGTTGTGCTTAGGGCTATCGAACTCCCTCCCCATGTTCCTCCCGTTCCTGCTGTGTGGTTGCCCGGTGTTTCACCAAAATATGGCATCTATGTCTGTAATTCTGTGGATGTACGGTGTTTCTATTTCTGAGTGGAATCATCCGGGAAATAAAAAACTGTTCTGTCATGCTTGCCATGGTGTGAAAATTTTATTTCTAGTTTGTTATTTTGTACACAATTTATATATATCTATGCTTTGCTTGTAAGATTAAAATTAGCATGTTCGTTCAAAAAGATTGAAATTAGCATGAATAGTTAACTTGTGGCCCTCGTGTTGTCCCGAGTTTTGCCCTAATAACACTAGTATTTCTTCTGGTGCACGTCACATATATAGTACCCTAAGTTAATTATCCTTCTTATTCGTAGTGCAAAATGATGGATATCCTGCCACAACCAAGTTGTGAGTTGTCACAAAAAAAAAAAACTCTTCTTAGCAGTTCTCCGTGTTCCACATGGAGGTGTATGCCTCAAATAGTCATCGTCAAAATTTTTAATCATGGTCACAATTCTTAGGTCATGATAGACTGTATATCATAGACGAACCCAATTTCAAGAGAATACTAGATCAGCACAAGTACGGAGTGGCAGAAAGCTCGATGGTGTGGCAGAAGCCAGAGAGTAATGCGCAGACAACACATGCACACACACGAATAATAGTAATGCCGCAGTAGTGGAAAGCCATTGCTTTCAGATTGTCAAGCAAGGCCGTGTGGACTTGTCGTTGCATCCTAGCTAGGCACAGTACATACGGCCAGGCGAAGCCGCCACTTTACTTCGTTGAACGACAAGACTTGTACAGGACTCGACGTTCATTGTTGCATGCGGCCAAAACATTTCAATAATGAAAAATAAAAAAAAATTACCAGTGTAATGCATATTGCTGATTACGTGATCTGAGAGTGTGATGGTTAATTTGCAACATCATCAGAACCAACAGCGACGACCGAGACCGGACCGGGCATGGTCGTAAAGTTTTGGAGTCGTCGCATTCAGAAATATCCCTCCTAGTCCAAGGCCATATAGATCGTATACTGGATCGAAAGGAAGTAAGTTGCCTAGAAGCATCCTCAGCGCTTCCTCTATTTTTCATCTGGACTTGTCGTTTCTACCGGTTCCCCACTAGTGTCCACTTTTCCTTCTCATCTCTCCCCACGAAGATAGAAAGTTACATCTCATCGACTCGGTAATACTAAGAAACATTACAACAGCAGTGGAGCGGACATCAGAACGCAATCCAGTAGGAAACAGAGGGGGCGCTGCAGGAGGAATGGAGAAGGGAGATCGAGGAGAGAGACTCACAATCAATGTCGGTCGGTCGTCGGGGTTGGAGGCAGTGCGGATGGAAAACGATGAAGGAGACGGGTGGCTGCTTGGCGACGAGGTCGGCCGGGGACGGCTGTCGTGCTCGACCCGGCGCCCTCGGCCAGAGAAATGCACGCTTGACCGGTGCTGCAGTGGGGAGTGGCGGGCTTAGAGCATCTCCAGCAGTTCCCCAATAAAACTCCCCCAATAAACTGGTATTGGGGTAGCCCAATACCACTTTTCAGATTATAGGGGGGATTTGTTGCAGCAGATCACTAATAACGCACCCCAAAACGTGAGACCCACATGTCAATTATATTTTTTATTTTTTCTTCTTTTCTCTACCATCCTTCATCTCTCCCGATTGAAAAACAGTGCACCACGACCTGCTCTTTCCGCATCGACACCACCGCCCACCGCGGCCTGCTTCTCCACACCGCGCCCTTCGGTCCTGGCGATGGCCTCCAACGCCCTTGAAGCAGCCATCGACCACCTCAATGTGGAGACCTTTGGTGCCGGGCATGGTAGAGGTCGAGCGGCCGGATCCCACAGGCCAGATCCCGCGCCACCGCGCCGGCTCTGCTCGATCCCGTGACCGGGTGCAAGCTTGGCTGGGGGCGGCGACATCCATGGCCGGGGCGCCCGAGGCGAGCAGTGCCCGGGCTTGGCCAGGGTCTCGACGCCATGGCTCCAGCCCCAATGTTGGCTGCACTGTGCGCCAACTACGAGCTAGAGCGCCGCCTGCACAGATTGACTGTCGAGCCTCCTCCTCCTCGGTCCTTGTCGCAGCATGGCGCACCGCGAGCTCCGACATCCTCAGCCATGGCGCACAGAGATGAAAAAGTGACAGTTATAGTGGGGTCCAACATATTGGGGGAGATGCAACTCACCCTTCATTTGAGGGGAGATGAGCAAGATATTGGTGGCCACCAAAAAATGGAAGACTTATTGGGAGACTACTGGAGAGGAAAAAATGAGCTATCTCCCCTAATATAACAGTTTTATGGGGATGAGAAGGAGGATTGGAGGACCACTGGAGATGCTCTTAGCTATGCTAGGCCGATTCGGTGACGTCGGAGTACCAAGAAACCTATAGCAGCTTCTGCCGCCACCACCATCGAGACGAGTCGAGCCTCGAGAGAGAGGCCTCGGGGGCGTCCGTCCTTAACACATGAGACCACGGTCTTCACTCGGACGTAACCACGATCTATACACCATTTTCAACTGCAAAGACTGAAACTGCCGATTCCACACCAACCAGCCCACTATAACAATTACCCACACCAAACCATCGTCCCAATACAATCGTCAGCCCATTCCCATCCAAACCAAGTAGGCCCCTGGCATCCAAGCCATGCCACCAACACCGCAGTTGGAGGCGGCCAACGCAAATCGCCGGTTAGCCCCAAGTGGCGCCGTCGACCACAGATAACCAATAGGGTTCGTGCCGCTTAGGTTCTCCTAGGTCGGGACTGTGCATGGGTGGCACTGCCGGTGCTACGCAGCGCTTTGTTTTCTCGCCGGGTGTTCATGGCCACGGCGGAGACGTTGGTGCTGGGAAAGGGTCGATGGCCCTAACCCTGCGTTGAAGAGATGCTCCGGAAACTCAACCCGACGGAAGAGGAAGGAGCGATCATTGATTTCATTGATGAGGATGAGGAGAAAGGCCCCGAGTAGACGGAGTGGGCGCTGGTCAGGAAGATTCTTTCGCCGGTGTGAGTTCATATCGATGCGGTGCGCAAGGCGTTGAGACCGGCGTGGGGTAATCCGCCGGGTCTCAAGATAACAACCATCGACGAGAAGGGCGATAATCTCTTCGTAGCTGAGTTTGGTAATGGGCGAGATTTGCAGCGGGTGATGTCAGGATCACCGTGGCTTTTTGGCAAATATGGGGTGTTGCTCAAAGAGTATGATGAGAATCTGAGTGCAAAGGAGATTGATTTTGACAGGATGGAGATTTGGGTTCGGATCCTCAATCTGCCCCTTGGGTGGATGAACCGAACCAAGGGCTCCAAGGCGATGAGCACAGCAGGCAATGTCGTGAAGATGGATGTGGATGGGGATGGCAAAGCGAGTGGTTCGTTTCTTCGTGCACGGGTTGCGATAGCTGTTGACAAACCCGTCCGAAGAGGTGTGCTGCTCAGAATGAAGAGAGACGACGAACCTAAATGCTTCCAAGCACAATATGAGAAATTACCATTCTTCTGCTTCTCATGTGGCAGGATGGGTCACTCGGAACTTGAGTGTCCAACTCCGGCAGAGAGAGATGAAGTGGGAAAATTGCCATATGATGCACAACTCCGGGCTCCAAAGGAAAAGAAGAAACGCCTGCTTTCCTTTGCTAGTGCAGCAGCAGCGTCGTTTGGAAGTGGCTCTTCTTCGGCTCCACGACAGACGAGACATAACAGTAAGCCGGGAGGAAGAGGATCTGTTTCAGAAGGCCAACATTCATCGGGCTACGTTGATGAGTCTGAGGATCCCGAGATTGAGTCACCTCTGAAAAATACTGAGTCACAGGAGGATGATATGGATGTGGAGGACAGTGCGGGTTTGGGGGCAAGCAGGAAACTGGACATGGAGGCCAAAGAAGGGTCGAATACGACGCCTCATAAAAGGAAGTCTAAAGGGGGAATGCAGGCAAATCTGAATACTCCAGTGGCTACGTCCAATGAAATCATTCCGGTGGGGCTGGTGAGCTCGAGAGTGAGCCAGCTGGGGAGTGGATCGGAGAGTGGTGGGTCAAGTGTGAAGGAAACTTTGAAGAAACAGAAGCGAGGTTCTTACCCTTCTGAGATATCGGCGGCGGCTGCTCCGGGCAGTCGCCGCCAGAAGCAATGAATCTTCTCAGTGTGAACTGCCGGGGCTGTGGGCGGTCTGAGGCAGTTCAGGAACTCCGCCTTCTAGTGGAGGAAAAGAGACCCTTGGTGGTGTTCTTGATGGAGACTAGGATGGGGGTGGAGAAAGCTCTTGGCTTGAAGCGCGACCTTGGTTTCGCAAATGCCATTGTCGTCAAGTCGGAAGGGCTAAGCGGTGGTTTGATGTTGCTTTGGCGTCAAGATGTGATAGTGGCTGAGATGAGTAAGTCACGGTCGCACATTGACGTTATGCTCTCGTGTGATAGATTACGCATCACACAATGGCGGTTAACTGGCTTCTATGGGGAGCCGAGGAGGGAGAGGCGCAGGGAAAGTTGGTACCTGTTGAGGTTTCTTCATGCACAATATGGTGCTCCTTGGTTGTGTATGGGCGATTTCAATGAGGTACTTGCAGGAGAAGAACAGATTGGTGGGAATGATAGGGAACAATGGCAGATTAGAGGGTTTCAGGAGGCGGTGGATGACTGTGGTTTTATGGACCTCGGATATCATGGCCTCCCGTACACCTGGGATAATCGCCAGGAGGAGACAAGCAATGTTAAAGTGTGGCTAGACCGTGCTTTGGGGGACAGCAAGTTCATGCTGGAATTGGGTGAGTCGGAGGTTTTCCATCTTCCACTCATGGAGTCTGATCACTGTGGCCTGTTGGTGGAGGTTTGGCAGCGGCAAATTGTTGTCGGGAGAAGGAGGAAACCAAGGCCGTTTCGGTACGAAAATATGTGGCAAAGTCATGGTGAGTACAAGGAGTTTGTTGATCAATCCTGGGATCCTGGACCCGGGGTGGGGGACTTGACTACAGTTGCTGGGGCTCTATCCTCTCTGCAAGTCTCGCTGAAAAAATGGGACAGAGAAGTTTTTGGCTCCGTTAAAAATCAACTGAGGGTTTTGAGGAAGGAACTCGAAGATGAGCGTGTCGGCACTCTTTACAGGGGGGCCAATGGAGAGGGAGCATGAGATTATGGCCAAACTTAATGAGGTCTTGGCCAGGGAGGAGACGATGGAGCGGCAAAGATCGAGAATTTCTTGGCTTAGAGAAGGTGACCGTAATACGGCTTTCTTTCAGGCAAAAGCGAGAGCCAGGGGGAGAGCAAATCGCATCAAAGTCCTGATGGATGACAGTGGGCAGTCCTTTACTGCTCAGGAAGACCTGGAGAGGCTAGCGAGCCAGTTCTATGTGCAACTCTTCACAGCCCAGGAGATGCTCCAACCGGAAATGGTTTGTCAGCATGTACCAATGAAAGTGACTCCGGAGATGGGTAGTATTCTGTCCGCGCCTTTCACTGCTGAGGAAGTGGAAAATGCGTTGTTCCAAATGGCGCCCAACAAAGCTCCAGGTGCTGACGAATTTAACGCGGGGTTTTTTTCAAACTCATTTGCAGTTACTTAAGGCTAGTGTCATTCCGTCTGTGCTGGCCTTTTTCAACGGGGGAGAACTGCCAGCCGAGGTAAATGAAACTATTCTAGTCTTGATTCCAAAGGTTGCGAATCCACAAGAGCTGTCACAGTATCGTCCGATTTCATTGTGTAATGTGTTGTATAAAATATGCTCCAAAACAATGGCTAATCGACTTCGGATTGTGCTGGATGACATTATTTCTGAGGAGCAGTCGACCTTTGTGCCAGGGAGGCTGATTACTGATAATGCCCTTATAGCTTATGAATGCATACATTATCTGAGAGGAAAGAAAGGAAAAGTTGGGGATTGTGCCATCAAACTTGACATGGCAAAAGCTTATGACAGGGTGGAGTGGAGATATCTTGACGCGATCATGAAGGCCTTGGGGTTCCCGGAAGCATGGTCCTCTTTGGTCATGAAATGCATCACGTCGGTGTCCTTCTCTGTCCGAGTCAATGGTGTGTTTTCAGAAAAGTTTCTACCCTCGCGAGGAATACGGCAAGGTGATCCAATCTCACCGTATTTATTCTTGTTGTGCTCGGAGGGGTTATCAAGCATGTTGAAAAGTATTGGACCTCTCTATATCTCAAGAGGAGTAAGGGTAAGCAAACATGCCCCATGGGTTTCCCATCTGTTGTTTGCTAACTACTGCATGATTTTTACCCAAGCTTCAAAGAGAGGAGCCGATCGAATTGCTGATATTCTAGATGCATATAATCAAGGCTCAGGACAATTGGTGAATAAAAATAAGTTGGCAATATTTTTTAGCAAATATTCTGCTCAGGAAGATAAGGATGTTGTGCATGAGAGTTTGCAGATACATGTTGAGGCACTAGGGGAGAAGTACCTTGGCTTACCGACCAATGCAGGACGTGGCGCTGCTAATGCTTTCAACTACTTGAATGGTTGAGTCCGAGGTATGATCGGGGGCTGGGCAGAGCGGGAGCTGAGCTGTGCGGCGCGAGAGGTGCTGCTGAAAGCGAATGCACAGGCAGTACCGACCTATCCTATGTTAGTCTTCAAGCTGCCACCAGGGGTTTGTCAAAAAATGACATCAGCGGTTTCCAACTATTGGTGGGGGAGCTCTCTAGATAGTCACAAGATACACTGGCTACGCTGGGAGAAACTCACCAGATCCAAGAATGATGGGGGGATCGGGTTCAGAGATTTTTCGCTGTTCAACAAGGCGATGTTGGGTAAACAGGGTTGGAGGTTGTTGACACGTCCGGATTCGTTGTGTGCAAAGGTGCTGAAGGGGAAATACTACCCTAACACAGACTTCCTCTCGGCTACCAAAAAGAAGCGGAGTTCGGCCACGTGGAGGGCAATTCTTCACGGAAGAGATGTGCTGAATAGGGGCCTGATTAAACGAGTTGGCCCGGGGAACATTAATGTGTGGGAGGAGAACTGGATTCCGGGGGTTAAGCCGCTTAAACCTCTAATGCGGCTGCCCACGGCTGAGGTGGAGAGGGTGCACGACCTGTTCATTCCGGGAACCAGGATATGGGATGAACGTGAAGTGCGTAAATCGTTTATGGCAACAGATGCTGCTGAGGTGCTGAAGATCCGGCCAAGTTTGCGCTCGACGGAGGATGTGCTGGCATGGGCATTTGAAAAACATGGCTCTTACTCGGTGCGTTCTGCGTACAGAGTGCTCAAGCAGGAACAAATGGCCTCGGCGATGAATGATTCGATGGAGGCGGGATCGTCAGAGGATGCTGCCGAAGATCAAAGTGTTCTGGTGGAGGGTGCTGAATAACTCTTTGCCAACGAAGGCGGAGCTGGGGCGGAGACATGTCACCAAAGAATGCCACTGCGAAAGTGTGTGGTGATCCGGGGGAGACTCTACATCACGTGTTGTTTCAGTGCCCCATCGCCAGACGCTTCTGGAGTGAGGTAAAGAAGTTGATGGGGGTGATGCTGCCTACATTGCTGCCATGGTCATGGGCTTCTGATGTGCTCCGTCCAGAGGTCTGTACTCCTTTGGCAGCAGCCACAATTGTGAGTGGAGCGTGGACGCTTTGGACGGGGAGGAATGCACGCCACCATGGACGGAAAGTGTGGGAACCAGGAGCGGCGGCGAGATATATCTCCTCGCTCATGGAGGACTTGGCCTCGTTGAAGCAAGAGAAGAAGACCAATATGGTGAAGCCAAAGGCGCGATGGGAGGGACCCGAGCCGGGATGGTTCAAAATAAACTCTGATGCAGGCTTCGATAACGAGACTTGTATGGGGGCTGCTGGTGTGGTGATTAGAGACATGGCTGGCACAGTTCATGGTGCGGCCGCGAGATGGCTTGATGGAGTCTCGGATGCTCTCACTGGTGAGGCCTTGGCGGCTTTGGAAGGACTTGAGCTTGCTCAGGAACTTGGTCTGGAGAGGGTGATTTTGGAGACCGATTGCCAGGGGTTAGTGAATCACCTGAACAACCCGGGGTCGGTGAGATCATCCATTGGTGGGATTTGTTTAGACATCATAGAGCTTGGCAGGAGTTTTTCTGATTTCCGGGTGGTGTGGGTGAGTAGGGACGCAAACTCGGTGGCCCATGTTTGCGCCTCTATGGTCTCGGCCACCGAACGTTCCTTTTTTTGGCTTGATTTTATTCCGGACTGGCTAGTTGTTTTAGCTGCCAGCGATTGAAACTCTGCCGTGATTTAATGAAAGCTCTGTGTTGCTCAAAAAAAAAAAAAATCCAAACCAAGTAGGCCGAATCCAGAACCCAAACCAGAAAAACTGGTATTAGCCCAAACTATTCCCAGGTTTATATATTCCTCTCCTCTTCATTTCATCTGTAATATAGGATCACACAGGCGTAGACAGCACACTGCTGCAGGAATCATCAAGAGGATCGGAGGTAAGGTGGGGATATTAATATTATATTATCACTAATAACCAGCATTCATTACAGACTTGCAGTGTATATTTATCTAGTACTGCTCGTGGGAGTAAAAAATTATGAAGTAACCCCTCGGTTCCAAATTGTAACCCATTTGACTTTTTTTGACTCCATGTTTGATCACTCGTCTCATTTAAAAAAAATATTCATATATATAGTCAAATTTAAGTCAATCGTAAAGAACTTTTAAAAATAAATCATGCCAGAAGGCCCACAAGAAAGAACTTATATATTAAATAATTTTTTAATAAAACAAGTGGTCAAACTTGAGGTCAAAGAGTGAAACTAATTATAATTGGGAATGGAGTTAGTACTAAACTAACCCACGGTCCATGTATTTATTAGCAGCTAGGTGGAATCCCCACAGCGACTTCATGGTGTGGTCAGCCCTTATTCAGGAGACTGTGAACAGAGGCGTCTCCCTTGTGTCGGGCAGGCAAAAGCATAATAGTTTGTCCCATGGTCAAATCATGGAGAGGCTGGAGATGGCAGCCAATGAACTTGATCTTGCAGTTGAGAGGTCTGCAAAGCTGCCCATCGCAGATGTCTCCATGTTTTAGCGCAGGAAGATGATCAAGCGTGGCTACGTCGAGGCCATGGAACAGCTCGACAACACAAGCCACAGGTAGTGTCAAGGGGCAAAGCATCCACGTTGGCACGATGGCTGTTTTGGGTGGCTAAGGAAAACATGTCCATCATGCCTTCTACAACCTTGACCACAGATGGTGTTTGAAGATTTGAACGATATGGGTGTTCACTTTGTCAGCACACCTTTTGCAACCTTATTGTCAGGCATCTCCTTGAAGTTAAAACTCTCAAGTATCATCATTTGGAGCAAGGAAACCTGCAGAGAAATTTAATCATATGGCCTGCATGTTCTGATGAGCGCGGAGTGGAGGCAATGCTGCAATGCCGTTTTGACTATAGCACAAAGAATGAGAAAAGTTTCTCTCTGTTGTTGATCCTACGACTATCAGAAAGCACAGACATAGTTGGGGTTGCTATTAAAGGCTTGCAATTTTTGACATCTGAGTTCAAACTTTCGACTGAATTTGCAATGGGAGAACTCACCCAACTATCTAATTTACAAAACATTGCCCATTCGTATGGGCCAACATCTGTGGGCTATCAGGAGTATTATATCAATGACATACAATTTTTGCACCCAGACCCAGCATGATCCAAAGAAAATAGGCAGACTTTGTTCTAACGACAACATCTTTTTTTTTAGACAACACCTTTCGGCACATTTCGCATTAAGCAGAAAAAGTTTTTAAAACGATTACAAACACTGGGAACAGTAACCCGCGGTTGCCGATACCCAGCCCTTAACTACTGGATTACTGAAAAGGCTACATTTCGCCTAATACTGTGACTCAGTCTGAACACATCAGACTGCTAGGCCTAAATAAAGCCTAGCTCCTCCTCCAGGTCGGCCGTGTGTAGGTCCATGGACGAAAAGTCCAAGTCCACAGCGAGAACTATCTGCATGACGCGTTTCTTTGTCTCTTTGAGGTCACCATGGAATTCCTTCTTAAATTTGCATTCAAGCTCTACATCAACGGCATTATCTACCACCGGCTCTCCTAGCTTCTTGAGGAGTAAGATCCTGTCGCTCCGCCGCAGCGACTGAACGGTGACCGGGATGCGTGCACGGCGTAGACGCAGCTTCGCCTGAAGCACAGGCGTGCGTATCGGGAGGCACACAATATCCTCAATCTCTTCCTGAATCGAATGACCTCCAACGGCAGCCGGAGAACGCGTTCTCAGGCGCTTGAGCTGGGGTTACCTAGTCCTGGTCGGATGAGGTGGCCTCCACACCTGCTGCCCCACCGACTGGAGCCGCCTCGCCACCCGGCGCCACCGAGTCCACCGGGAGCGGCAGAGTGGGCTGGTCGGGGCATACGGCGGGGCGCGGCATGGCCGGTGCGTCATCCGCCGTGACCAGGTCCGGAGGTGCGTCGTCGTCGTTGCACAACCTCAAGCCAGGAACACTGCCGAAGGGCATTTCCTGGCTCAACTCCACCTCCATTGACACTTTGTCCAATTGCTGCAACCGCGATCTGAAAGGTACCAAGTATACAAGTATGAATTATCTCATTGCTCATTATATAGCTTGCTTAAGATTAATGGTACAGATTGTCTACTGTGCAACAAAACAATGTGCAAAGCAAAATATTATTATCAACAAATTGCCGAAAATCAACAACTTTTTCCAGGCACAACTAGATAATATATCTACAAGTTAACAATAATATATCTACCAAATCTGTATCAGAATGACACATAGAATCTGTAAACTATAGTGTTTGAAAAAGAAAACAGCTGAAACCATATCTGCAGTGAAGAAGCTAATGAAGGGGGTGACACCACGGTAATACCTACGTTTTCCTACCTTCCTCACCCTACCAGACTTCAGCTCAAATGTGAAGGCACCAACATTGGTGCTTATGAAGAAAATCTCGACACCCTCAGCGAAACTAATGGCCACAGGCAATATTTTCTCAACTTCAATGACACTGTGTTGTACCCATCCTGTAACACCCTCTGCATTCACCATTGTCGACCAAAGATAAAGCCTTGAATCCAACACACCAGCAATCCCCAACAAACCATCCTTATTTTGCATGAGGACTGGAACATTTTTGTACAGGTATGGCATGCCGATTAAAGACAAACGGTGCTCGACCAAATCATACTTCAGAATTCTAGCACCGTCATTGATAGTGCAGTAGATTCCCTCACCGATAAGAGCAGCACGCTTCATGTCGAATAAGTTTTGTATACCGTCCAAAAGTGCAGGAGCTGGTGTGCCCCAGGAACGAGACTCTGATTAATAAACATGTGCATGGACAAAGGTGTAGTCGAAATTCTTGATGCCCACAGAGACCACACGGAACGTACCGCCGTGGCAGCTGCCGTGATCGCAGCCAGGCAGAGCGCAAATCACGACTGCATTGGAATGGTATCTGAACCATGAGCTTGCTGCCTCCAGCTCCTCCCAGTGACCGGAGAATGGATCCCACACAACAAAGGTCCTTCTGCCAATCTCTCTGATGAGGACGCGGCCGTGGCGGCAGTTAGAGACCCATCTAGAACAAGGGTTAAACTAGCGATAGAACGTTCTATCCTAGAATGCTGATGCGCGCAGCCCATCAACACCCTCGCATGTTGCTGCGTGGCTGTACGTCCGGCCCTCCGCTACTAGCGTACATATGTGTTTATGTACTTTTAAAAAATCCATATCTCATGAACCGAATGTCGTATTTAAAATCTGATTGCACCATTGTGTTTTTCATGATAAAATCTTCAAACCAGACCCCACATGGACATATTTTGGTAACTTTTTAAAAAATTATGTTTCTCATCTAGATGTTTAGCCGATCTATTTGTGAAACAACTCAAAACGTATGTTGAAACAAACCGGGGGAATGTGTTGAAACAACGCAGAATACCTATTACAACACGACAAAAATCGGTTGTTGAAACATCCCGGAATATTTGTTTAAACAACCTTGAGACATATGTTCAAACACCCTAAAAATACCTATTGCAACAACCAAAAAATCATAGGTTGAAAACACCTATGAAACCCGGCTGAAACACCCAGAAACATATGTTGAAACACTCTAGAAACATATGTTGAAACAACCTAGAAAATCTTGTTTGCGAAGAATCTATAAACATATATTGAATAATCTGGAAACATATGTCGAAACAAAACCATAAATATATGTTGAAATAAAACCTAAAAATACGTGTTGCGAAAAATCCACATACCTATATTGAAACAATCCATAAATATGTGTTAAAACAACCCTGAAAATACCAATTGCGCATGTTGTACTTTTGAATCATCAGACATGCAGCTATTAATAGTGAAAAAAGAATGGTTCTAAAAAACAGTGAAAATGCAGTAAAAAAAAATGAGAACACATGTTGCACTGGGCATGGCGGACGAGTGCATGGCGGACTCCTCCCAGGTCAGGTGGCGCAAGCGGACTTGCTCTTCCGCATGGGTACCGGGAGGCGGGCGCTACTGCCTCCTGCGCGTGGACGATGTGTGTGCGTGATGGGCCGAGGCCCAGTGGCGGAAAAAAAATTGGGTAAGGACTGTCCACACCGTGCGTCATGCGGATGCCCAATCAGTTGATGACACGTGGGCAAGATTCAAATGAGGAACCGCAACTGACCGCTTCTCCCTCCCCGTGTTTCATGGTTTTGTCCACGTGTTGCGTAGTGGTTGGCTGTCCGCACAGTGCCGTGTACGGACGGTCCGTCCTGAATTTTCTTCCCCAGTGGCTGCACACCACGTTCTACAATAGAACGTATCCTACCAAGCATTACCGCTAGAACAACCGTCATCATGCCCTGGCTGAGGCGGCGTGGAGGCTGCCGTGGTGGGGACAAAGCCTGGGAAGGCCTCTGCAGAATTTAGATTGTAGAAGAAGCCGAGCAGCGGGGCACCTCAGTGGAAGGCGCGGTAGCGGCGGAGGAAGGCATGGTCACAGACGATGCGGAACCAGAGCTTGCAGACGATGGAGGCGCGGATAAGGTACTCAGGCTCGTCCGGCAGGATGCGGACGAGGATCTCCGTGATGACCTCTTGGTTCAGCTCTGGCGGCCATTGCTGCCGCTGCCGTGCCATAGGGAGGGGATTGGGTGCTCGTGCTCTTGACGACGGTGTTGGCTCTCGATCTGGACGACTCTAGTGATCCACCAAAAGTTGATCGAACGACCGGTGGAGGAAAGCCCACATGTCAAGATTGGTCGGAAAAAAAGGCATATTGATTTGTTCAAAAAAAAAATGACAGTATATAGGATGTGCACTTGTTGCTCCAAAAAAAATCTTAGGATGTGCAATTTGTTATGGTTTCATTTATACAATCGATTGGACATCTTTTTCATATACAGAGAAGGAAAAATCAACATTTTTGTAAAAAAAAAAGAAAAAGGAAAAAATTCAACTGTGTTTTAATTATTTTCAGGTATCCAAAAACCAAACATTTTTGAAAAAAAAAAGAAAAGGAAAAATTCAACATCTTCGTAATAATCACGTACAATTTTCTCTGGACGCTGAGTTAATTACTACATTCTTGTGACACAAACATATCCAGACAGAGTGCTCTACTCGACACAAATTAAAGGCTTGTATGTTTTTCTAGATGTATTGATGCAAGATTTAATGGTGTCACTTTTTCAGTAGAAGGCGATGTGGCCATCAATACAGAGTCAAATGTGGTGGCTTCAATCTCGCAAATAGGAAGACCTATGTTTTAGTGGGGCACATATGAGCAAGGCATATGTCTATGGTCCTAAAGATGAATTCGGGAACATCTTTTATTTGGGAAGCCTCTTATTTAATCCTAAAAAAGAATACAAGTCCGAGCCGGCCTCGAGAGAAATTGGAGATGTCACCCGAGGCCAATTACGTCTGAGCCGTCCTCGAGCGAGACGGAGAACGGATCGCCCGAGACCTCTCCTTGCTGAAGATCGGTCCTGAGTGATATGCTTCCCTTTCTTGGGCCGTATTTCAGTTGTCCGGACTCTGGTATGTTTTGGACTTGATCCATGGGCCCTTCCTAGGCCTCTTAGGATGGCCTGGTTGCTTCTTGGGCTTCTTATTTAGGCCTTGTTTTTTTTTCAGGGGTGAGATTGATGTCTGCCTGATCACCTTGCCTTGGGAACCCCTAATTACGGTACCCGACACCTGTATACGACTTCTCGATATCCTGCCCGACCCCGAGTACATTGGTCACTGGGTGCCTCATGTACTCCTCGATGTCCTGCCCCCATGATGGGGCCAGGTTAGAGACACTGAAGTCCTCCAATGAGAGCCGCCGCGTCGTGCCGAGGAATGGCTCGCAGAAGAGGTCGGCCGAATCCGGGGGCAAGGCAGCAAGGAGGCGGTTCATGAGCAGCAGGTACAGGAAGGTGCTCACCATTGACAGCATACGGTTGCATGCCGAGGCTGTCCAAGGGGAGCCACACGACGTAGTTGCACTCTATTGCCTCAGTGTTGCGGCTGGACCGGAGCTGCTCGACATACTTGGCGTAGAGTAGCGTGCCGGGGGCACACCGATTGTACGGAGCCTCATAGGCGCGCAGCTTGTCAAAGAGATACGGAGACGCCACGTACGGGAAGTTTTTGTAGTCCCACAGCGATTCATATGGTCTCTGGCACGACCTGTTGTCCATGCCTGCCGGGAGGAGCCCTCTGACGAGCTCGTCTCGGCCATGAGGAGCGTTCATAGTCAGCGTTAGAGCGAGGTGACGACTGAGCTTAGTTTTGTGGATATGCTATACAGTGCTAGCATACACAGCACAGGAATGACATGGACATGCACATGCACGAGTGACCGTACCTTTTGTTTTATTGTTCATGCCTGTCAGGTTGGCGACATAGATCTAACTCGAGCCAGGTCGTTGACGAAGCAGACGCGAAGCAGCTGCGTCAACAGGGTCAGGTTGCTGACGAGCAAAACCTCCACGGCTGCATCGTCCAGCTTCGGTACGCCTGCAGTGTAGACTCGTCGTCTCCATCGATCAGCTCTCTGTACTGTGCCCGCATGGCCAGCTGCCGAGATGGAATTGGACTTGAATCCCATTCATAATGCGTGGTTGCACAATAGTTATGTGTCCTTACAATAATTATTATCCTTATTAATATATAAATTATGTGTCACAATATTACATTGATGTCAATGTGTCCTTGCAATTGTTTCGAAAATAGTTTCTGATACTTTTGTAGAATAAATGAAGCGCAAATTAGTATTCATGAATGGGTCCAAACCTTTTCCTGACTAAATGAAACTGTGGAGTAAAACACAAGTAGTCCCTAAAAATCTAAAATTACACATTGGTGAACCCAACATGCCAGTTATGACAAACGACGCCTTCTTTCTAAATTTAATGGACCCAATTCTGGGACAAGCTGGAAGTCAGTTCACAAATATATCCCAGATGAAGAGAACTAACAAACACCCAATGCATTATAGAATTCAACCCAAAACGAAACTATACCAAGGATTCAACTTGATAATCCCATTCTTAATTTGGGCAAGGTAGTGATTACTTTGTCCACTTGCTGCAACCGCAATCTGAAAAGGATCCACGCAAAAACAAGTATATGAATATATATATGATAACTTGCGAGAAATAGTTTTCATAAGACCGAACAGAAGGATATAGCTGCAAATTTAGAGGTTTACAAGGTAGAAATTCTTCAATGTCCTCACAGCTTGTGAAATATCAATAATGAAACTTAATAGGTGAAGCTAGAAAAAATAGCAGTTTCTATGTATCATTTGTCTCTGCTAGTCAACAAGATATCCACAAAAGTATCTGAATGACATGTAAAAGAAGAGCTGAAACCATACCTGGTGTGAAGAAGCTAATGAAGGGGGTGACACCATTGTAGTCACTCCTAGGTTTGCCTACCTTCCTCACTCTGCCAGATCTTAGCTCAAATGTGAAGGCACCACCATTTGTGTTTATGAAGAAAACCTCGACCCCCTCAGCAAAACCAATCACATTAGCTTTGTCAGAAATAATGTCCACAGGCAATATTTCCTTGAGTTTGATGACCCTTTGTTTCACCCATCCTGTAACTCCCTCTGCATTCACCATAGTTGACCAAAGGTCAAGTCTTGAACCCTTGACACCAGCAACCCCCAAGGAACCATCCTCATTTTGCATGAGGACCGGAATATCTACATACCGGTGTGGCATGTCGATTATTGACAAACAGTGCTTGACCAAATCATACTTTAGGATTCTATCACCATCATCTACAGTGCTGTAGAATCCATCTCTGATAAGAGCAGCACGGTTCAGGTCGAAGTAGCAGTGAGCATGTTCTAATTGTGCAGATTCTGGTGTGCACCAGGAACGAGATTCAGATGAATAAACATGTGCACGGACAACATAGTTGGTATTGGAATCGGTGACACCCACACAAGCCACATGGAACGAACCCCCACGGCAGCTACGGTGATCACAGCCAGGCACGGCGCAGAGCACCACTGCATTGAAAGCGAATGTGTCCAAGGATCTGGGCGCCTCGAGCTCGTCCCAGCGATTGGAAAAAGGATCCCACACTTGAAAGGTCTTGCTGCCAACCCATTTGAGGAGGACGCGGCCGTGGCGGCAGTCAGCGATCCATCTAACCCAAGTGCTGTGCTTGTGCCACGGCTGGGGCGGCAAGGAGGCTGCCGTGGTGGGGACAAAGCCACAGAAGCACCGCGTGGAATTGGGATTGTAGAAGAAGCCCAGCAGAGGGGCACCTCGGTGGAAGGCGCGGTAGCGGCGGAGGAAGGCAGGGTCAGACACGACGCGGTGCCAGAGCTTGCAGACGATGGAGGCGCGGAACAGGTTCTCAGGCTCGTCCGGCGGGATCCGGAGGAAGATCTCAGCGGTGACGTCCTCGTTCAGCTCCGGCAGCCAGCGCTGACGCCGCGGCGCCTTGGGGAGCGGAGGGTTTGCGTGGGTGGGGTTTGGGGAAGAGACGGAGGTGGATGTAGATTTCGATCTGAACTCCCATGGACTACCGAGCGCAGGAACCAGGCCGGTTGAGGCAGCCCACACGTCAAATTCGGTGTATCATGGCTTGGCAAGCAATTTGATTTGCTCAAATTTTTGACCGTATGTCTATGTAGGATGTGATTGTGAACTTCATGGGTTTTGTATACAATCGATTGGACATCTTTTTTATATAGAAGAAAAGATCAACTGAACTTTCACTATTATATCCAGTATCCAGTTGCTAATAATTATGTACAATTTTCACAGGACGCTGAATTAATTACATTTCTTGTGGCGAAACATATTTATGCAAAGTACTCGACTCTTGACACTTGGCTTGTATATTTATTCCCTAAATTTATTGTTGCAAGCTTTAATAGTGCCGTTCTTTCAGTAGAAAGCGACGTGCCCATCCACAACTTGGCAAATGTGTCGCCAATAGCTAGATCAATCTTTTAGGGGTGCTCATAAGAGCATGGTGCGTATGTGTGTAGTCGTAAATGTGAATTTGAGACTGACTATTCCATATTTTTGTTATACTCATAAAAGGTAGGTCATGTGTAAGTGTGATCAAAGAATTGAATGTTCTCGTGGGTTTTTGACCATTTATAATGTGACTCACAAACAAAAACAAATCACCATTATTCTCCTCGGCCATTTTTTCCTTGCTTGGAGCATCACCAATAGTTCAGAAAGAAAAAACAAATGGTATATCAATTTGTTTTCTAAGTGGTTAAAAACTAGGAAATATGTTATTGAACTCCACCAATCATTTTCAAAATCCCGCTACATATAGAAGAAAAATGAGGAATTCCAGACTATTTCCAAATCATCAAAAGAACTTTTATATTTTTTTATTTCTTCAACATTTACATTGCGAACATGTCTTCAGAGGATCTCCACAACATGTCCTAAAATCTTAAAATATAGGAGTTTAGATTGCTTCAATAGACGCGGACTGCCTACTCGGGTTCAAGTCCTCGACTTGGCATAGGTGCTCATATTTTCCTAGATTTGTTCCGCTATTTAATGGCGCTATGCATTAAGTGGTAGGTGACGTCCCCATCGATAGCGAGCCACCTATGGTGATTTCGTGAACTTCAAGATCTGACGGCTCATCAGTCCTTTGGAGGTTCTCATAGGAGTAGGGTTTGTGCACGTGTGTTCACAGTGGTGAGTGTGCATGCGTGTTGTGGACATCTATGTTGTACTATGTAATCTCAAAAAAAAAAAAAGATTGCTTCAACAAATATCATAAGATTTCCTTTCCCTAGACTATTTTAGAGATATCTCAAAATACACAATACTGCACAAATGATCTTGCGAGATGGTGCCCAAACATTAACTGAGGATCCCAAAATCCAACCTCCTCGTAAAAGGCCTGACGATTTTTGGACGTGAATGCTTTTATTTATGGACGCATTTACAATTAACCGTCTCGCAAAATGCATTTATGGAGGCAGACATTTTATATATTGAGGTCGCCAAGCAATCCAAATTGTCCACGTTGGTAAACTGGTTTATGGGGGTGGACATTTATAAGGTGTCTGCCTCCAAAACTTATGCCCAACTTGTTAAGCCATGCACACTAGCCCACTACCAACTCCATTAAGCTCAGTATATATGGCACTAAGGGTTTCATTCTAACTTTCAGCTCCTCCATCTCACTCTCTCTCACACACACACACACACACACACACACACACGGCGGCTCCGCAACTCACTCGACTTGCTCTATCTCCGTTTGATGCCCACCTCTCTTCCTCAGTGGTGCATGGATCTAGAAGGGGCAGCACCAACCAGTGGCGATGGCGTGCGGGGCGCCCCACACCCGCAGCAGCAGCACACGGGGTGGCGGATCCCGGCCGGGCCTGTCCTGCGGTGGCGTATCAAGGGTGGTGGCATCCGACGACAACAGATAGAGGGCAAGCACAACTAGATTTAGTGACGACGTCGGTGATGGCGCATAAATCCAGCTAGCGGCGCCACCGCGTGGATAGGCTCGAGAGCACTGTGGTTAGGCTTGGTGTGCTTGTCCATAGGTTTTTCTTTTATTTTGTTTTTATGTTCGATTTCCGTAGGCAGGCAATCTGACCTCTTGGTTAACTATGATTAACCAAGGCTAGCAAAGGTCTGCGTTCCCGCGGATCTTTAGACCGAAGCGGTTGCTTTGCCCACCTCGAAAAACCAAAAAGGACTGCCTCCAAAAAGATTAGTGTAGTAATGACAGTTCCATCAATTAAAGCTAAACTACCAAACATAATATTACCCTTTGTTTGGGTACAAAATGATGAATACATCTCTCCACAACCAAACCAACCACTAACTACTCGTTTTAAGAGTCTGTCTATCATATCACCGTTTGCTTCCCAGAACACAGCTGATGTTTCAAGAATCGAATGGTTTATAGATTGTGCCTTCAAGTTTGTGTGGGATGTCGAATCTGCGTGTTCACTCATGCCCTACGCCTTTCACAACCCTATTGTGAGACATCTTGAAGGAAAAACTCTCTCATATAAAACCGAAACAAAGGAAACCAGCTACATCATTTCGAACAGCATGATGCGGAATCTAAAAAAAAAACTCGACCCACGGGGGGTAAGACAGCCCCCGGGCATTGTGCTTAAGAAGGTGACCTTCTCACGCAGGTCGAGAAAACCCCCAAACCTCTACCCCATCCGTACACAGCGGCACCGCAGCTCACGTGAGACTGGGCTGGCCACAGACCTGTGCTTTGGCATGGGGCGGACGAGGGGATTTTTTTCACCTCCGGTAGGGCGGGCAAACGCACCCACGAGCGCTCGAGAATAAATATGTATAAATTCCCTCAGCGAGCGCTCCAGCGGGGGTTCGAACCTAGCACCTCCACCACCAGGAGGGTGCAACGCGCACCAGATAGCCAACTGGGCTAGCGGCCGCTTGCCATGATGCGGAATCTAGTTCACTGCAAATCTGAAGCAGTCTTCGATCATCATTTCAACCACCCCACAGGACAAAGGAACAAAATACCCAAAACTGACATAGTGTCAACTTTTATATGATTATAAATTGCACAACACAAATACTAAACCTTTCAATTCGACACCCTTAGAGGATATCGACAGCACCCAATTACCTCAGCTTCATAGACATATAAATTATTTGTCCAGGAACTACTACAGTTCAGATCAGTAGTGATTAATGTTACCCAACAGATCCTGTGAGCCAGCTGGTGTTATGTGGCAGAGCTCATGCTCGTTTCGTTTAAAACAAAATTGTAGAAAAAATCTGCCAACATATAGCAGATAGATGAGGATTGAAATAGTACATGTGGTCCAACTAACAAATGATCATTTGTAGATAAACTAAGAAATAATTTGAACACTTTCAGTTCAAGCGTATTCTTTAGGAGCTAAAATTACCAATCCCATTCTATAAATAGTCTGAACTGAAGCACACAGATAATTAATCTTCCAACCAGTGGATTTATCACAATATCAACCATCGAAAAACAATAACCAAGGCCTCGAAGTGATGATCCTAATTCTTAGCAAAATTTACAAAGCAGGTAAGTTCATGAGCTCGATAACATAACATGCAAGGTGGCTTACACTTCAACAAATCAAACTACCAAAAGGAATTCTTAGCATTTTAAAGCAACGGCAGAGTCAGATACTCTTAGTTTGAGCGTTGTTGTGGTTACTTTGTCCATTTGCTGCAACGACCACAATCTGAAAGGAACCAAGCATACAAGTATGAATTTTATCAAAGCTCGCTTTACATAGTTTTATTCAGATTGAACACAAGGAAATAGCTGCAAATTCATAGGTTGACAAGGTATAATTTTCTGCGTCATCACAGATTGCTAAATATCAACAATGATCTTTAAAAGGTTCAGCAAAACTGCATCTTGTCAAAATTCAATCTAGCATGTATCATTTATTTCCATCTAACAAAACATCTAAAGAATCAGTTTGCATGTATCACATGACATGTAAAACTGTAAACTTCAGGGTTTGAAAAAGAAAAGTGCTGAAACCAATAAATCATACCTGGTGTGACGAAGCCAATTAAGGGGGTGACACTTCGGTAGTCCCCAGGTTCGCCTACCTTCCTCACCCGTCCAGACTTCAGCTCAAATGTCAAGGCACCAGCATTTGTGCTTATGAAGAAAACCTCGGCACCCTCAGCAAAACCAATCACATTAGCTTGCTTAGAAATAACTTCCACGGGCAATATGTTCTTAAGTTTGATGACCCTCTGTTTTACCCATCGTGTAACTCCCTCTGCTTTCACTTTTGTCGCCCAAAGGTAAAGTCTTGAACCCTTGACACCAGCAATCCCCAACGAACCATTCTCATTTTGCATGAGGACTGGATCATTTTTGTATATGTATGGCATCTCAATTAGAGACAAACGGTGCTCGACCAAATCATACTTGAGAATTCTAGCACCAAGATTCACAATGCAGTAGATTGCATCTCCGATAAGAGCAGGACGCTTCAGGTCGACGTAGTAATGTGTGTCGCCTAATTGCGCAGAAGCCGGTGAGCCCCAGGAACGAGACTCCGATGAATAAACATGTGCATGGACAATGCTGTAGTCAGAATTGTCGACCTCTACACAGACCACATAGTACGGACCGCCACGGCAGCTATGGTGATCGCAGCCAGGTACGGCGCAAAGCACCAGTGTGTTGTATAAGGATGTGTACCCGGAGCTGAGCGGCTCCAGCTCGTCGCAGCCTCCGGTGAAAGGATCCCACACTTCAAATATGTGCCTGCTGCGAGACCCTATGAGGAGGACGCGGTCGTGGCGGCTGTCAGGGACCCATCGAACCCAGTTGCTGGGCCCATGGAGCGGCAAGGAGGCCACCGTGGCAACGAAGCTAGCGAAGGACCCCGAAGACTCGAGATTGTAGAAGAAGCCGAGCAGCGGGGGACATCGGTGGAAGGCGCTATAGCGGCGGAGGAAGGAAGGGTCGGAGGCAACACGGAGCCAGAGCTTGGTGACGAACGTGGCGCGGAAGAGGTGCGCGGGCTCCTCCGGCGGGATGCGGAGGAGGATCTCCTCGATGACGTCTTCATTCAGCTCCGGCCAACGGCGCTGTCGCCGCAGCGGCGCCATGGGATAGGGAGGGGAGGACGTACGTGGTGGGTGGGGTTTAGGGAAGTCGGAGGGAGATATTATGGATTTCGATCTGAACAATTAGGTGGACGGTTGAGGCAGCCCACGCGTCAAATTTGGTGTATCAACTGTGGCCTCGCAAAGCAATTTTTAATAGGCAATATGCGGACTTTCATGGGTTGGTTTGTATATACAGTTATAATCAACTGGACATCTTTCTTTATATATAGAACAAAATTACAAAAAAATCAGCTGAATTTCAAAAGAAAAAAAGGTATCCTGCTGATAATAATCGTGAATAATTTTCTCTGGCCGCTGGGTTAATTACATTCCTTGTCGCAGAACCTATATCGGTACAGACAACTTGACTTGAGCATCTCCAACAGAGCCTTTCTAGAATCTATTCTCCAAATCACCATCTGGTGGTTCATTTTGAAAAAAAATAGTTTTCTATGTCTATCTACCTCCTCCAATAGCTTTTCTATATCTTGTATGCATTTATAGAGTCACCATCGCGTCTCCATCTTTAGTTAGTTAGGAATCTAGAATTGAGAATGTCAATATCTTTATATCTAATTTAAGATGCTTTGGAGGGTATTTTTTCAACAAAATCTCTATTTCTATAAATAAAATAAATTTGGAAAAATATAAAGAAAAGATTCTCTTGGAGATACTCTTAACACAAAGGCTTGTATTTTTTCTATATTTACTGATGCAAGATTTAACAGTGCTAATTTTTTTAAAGACGACCGCCCTGTTCGTTTGAACTTATCAGCGCTTTAAGCCAGCGATTCAGCAGTGCTTTTCTCTCACAATAAATCAGCAATAGCGAGAATCAGCCAGCCAGAAACGACCAAACGAACAGGACGGACGTGTCCAACAATAGGTAGCCAAATATGACGGCTTCAATCACGCAAATAGCTAGCCCAATCTTTTTAGTCGAGGTCATAAGAACAAGATGTGTATTTGTATGGTCAGAACATTTCGATGCACTAATAAAAGGTAGGGTGTGTGTAAATGTAGCCAGATATTTGTTGCGCTCGTGGTTTTTATGGCCATTTGTACGGTGATTCGAAAAAAACAAAACACAACTGTCTTTGTTGGTTTTCTCCTTCCTTCTCTAATAGTTTAAAGAACAGCTGGTAATTGGTAAGTCAATTAGTTTTCTAAGTGGTTAAAAAATTGGAAGTATGTTTATTGGGTTCTTCCAACCATTTTCAAAATCTCACTAAAGGTAGAAGACAATTTTGCATCCGAAATCCAGGACTATTTCCAAATTACCCCAAATACTTGCATTGCCAACTTATTAAAGTAAATATTATCTCCTTGTTCCACAAATGCACAAATATCCTACAGGATCTCCTTTTCATATAATATTTTAAAGATATATCAAAATCTATCTCCTCACCCAAGCAATGGACACACTAGAACCTCTCCTATCCATGTGTCCTATGCAAAACTACTGCACAAAAGCCCGTAGTAGTTGCACCTCACGCCACCACCTACAGTTGCCCACTGCCTCAGAAGAGCGAACACGCCCCAAGCACCTTGCGCCCAATCTTGACAGTCGGCCACATCCGCACATAGCACTGTGCACCGCTGCCTACTGGTCGCATGATGATGTTGCCCGCCTGTTGGCGCATGCCTATGCCTTGCGCCGTGGGCCGCGGTCATGACTCAATATCATTGGGCAATGCATGACTTTACGCCTTGTTTGGTTGAGGTGTGGCTTTTTGCTAAAGCTGTTGTGAGCTGTGACTTTTGCAAGTTGTGTAGGAGAGTCAAAAGCCCATTTGGATGAACAGCGGTGGCTTTTTGGAAAAGATTCTCTCCCTAACGAGTGGGGCCCACATGCGATGCACATAATGGATCTTCTTCCTCCACTCGCTAGAGGTTGCCACGCAGGGATGGACATGCTTACTGGGAAAGTCACCGGGGCAAGGGAGGCTGAAGCAGGGACGCTAGCGAGGCCTACGCAGACAGGATAAAGGCCACACATGGTGTCGCCTTCTCTAGGGTCATCGTAGGTCTCTAGGACCGAAGGCGGGGCGCGAGGCGGCGGAGCAGGGAGGGAGGGAAGCCCCACCAGATCTAGAGGAGCACATCCAAGGTGACGAGGCCACTCGTCAGTGCGACCTGCTGCATGCCAGGGCTGGAGCTAGGGATGTGTGTCGAGGCCGAGCTGCCGTGTGTCGGTGGGACAAATGGGGGAGTGGAGGTAGAGCTACTACGCATCAGGCTAGAGAAGAAGCCTGCAAGCGCCAGCATTGAAGCCATGGGTTTTACTATCTAGGGCTCGAGAGCATCACCAGGACTGGCCACCTTGTGCCATAACTCGCGTTGGGACAATCCGTGTATGGAAGAAAACATCAGGATGGGTCATGGACATGAAAGGAAACGAATCGGTATTTTCATAATCAGTGGCAGGTGGGTACTTTTTTACGCCAAAAGCTGCCGAAAAGCATGGGAAGAGGTGCTTTGAGTTTTGTAGTGGAGCAAAAGCAGCTTTTGGTTAAAAGTAGTTGTGGCTTTTCACCCCTTGGTTGACTAAAATCAAAACCATGATGGCAAGCCCAACCTAAGCAGAAGTATAATGTAAGGAAGAAAGAAAGATAGATTTGACTATGACATGCGGGCTCCACGAGTAAGACTAAACATAAGGGATGAGTTTTTGAGTAATTTGTTGCAGCACACCACACCTATATACCAAAATTGTTTTTAGAGATTATCTATAGCTGATTATAGTGTGGAGTGGGAGATCTTGTGGACTTATTCTTGCCCATTATTGCTCACTATCCTTACTCCTTATTCTTCTCCACATTCTTTGGTTGGTCGATTAGTACACGCGTCACGTCCTTCCCTAGCGATTGGCCAACTGATACATGCGCCAAGTGTTTAAACCTCTAGATCCACTGATTACGCACATGTATATTTCTGTTCTGTGAGGTTGGATTGATTTTCCAAAGTGTGAAAAGACAGGAGTTGAAATTAGGAGTTGTTAGAAAGCAGTTTTTTCCCTCTCTTTTAAAATAGAGTTTTTCTTTTTCAAAACGGATCTAAATATATAATTGGAAGGTGTGCACATTCTATTTTCCTTAAAGAAATACTCCCTCCATAGTCGAAAAAGTTGATGTTTTGGATAAGATTTCAGTCAAACATTGAGAATATATATCATAAATAACTTTTAAATTGTTGAGTTTGAAAAAATGAAAATTATATAAATAGATTTGTCTTGAAAAATACTTTTATAAAAGTATACATATATCAATTTTTGATAAATATTTTTATAAAAACAAGAGGTCAAAATTATACTTTAAAGACTGTGTTGCTGTCCAAAACATCAACTTTTTGAGTATGGAGGGAGTAAATAACGATTCTAAACTTCCATGAAGTTGGGATGAACAACCCTCCCAACTAACTAAAATACGACTAAAACTTGACAAGGTCAATCACAGTAGCTTGCTAAATTCATCGATGTTTGGATCCATACTGGCAGTATACTGAAAATATTTTTTATTTGACAAGACAAAGTTACTTGCTTCCTCATTTGATCCTGAAAGATATTTTTTTCTCTATATGAGACATTGGTTTGTACCATAAAGTTTTTTTTTAAGAGAAGAATGAAATGCCCTGAAGCGTACGTTCAGCCTCCGAACCAAGCCAGTCAGGCTGAAGATGCCTAAAACGCTAGACTTCCTCCTAACATGTCCTTGTTCTCTTCTGGCATTTTTTTTATCAGCACCATACTAGGGTGGCATTCTTAGCAAAATTAAACTTCTGAGTTTATTCCTCGAGTAGCTACTATGAACATATATATGGAAGAATACAAATTATCAATTTTTGTTTTTTAATCAGAGACGAATATATTTCTAGTTCCTGGTGGACTTAATCATAAAAACATTATTAACGAAAGTAAGATTAGGCATGCACCTTAGGTCTTAACTTTGACATGATCTGTAGTCATGATTATAAGTTCATACATAACCAACTAGACAGCATACATGTACGTAAGCGACCATATCAGATATCATACCATGCATGACGCCTCACATTTCCATCAATTAAAGGTAAGCTACCCAACATAATATTTATCATTTCAATGTTCTTTATGGATGCCATCATTTGTTTCGGTACAAAAGTGATTAATTCTCAAGTCCACAGACAATGGCTACTTGCTTCAAGACAATCTGAAAAGTGGCAATTATATTCCTTGAGACAATAATAATCGAGATGCAAATGACGAACTAACTATTCCTTCTAAGAGCCTGTCCATCATCTCACCTTTTGCTTCCTTGAACACAGGTAGAGTATCAAGATTTGAATGAGTCACAGATTGTGCCTGCAAGTTTGTGTTGGATGTGGAGTCTGGGTGTTCACTCCGGCACTACATCTTTGGAAATGAAACCCTATTGTCACACACCTTGAAGTAAATACTCTCTGGTAAGTTACAGAGTTTCTACATCTGACCAACAATATTCCCAAGAGCGTGGCCTGGAGAGGGTGCTATAATATGATTACAAGGATAGCATCATGTGATAGAAGAAAAAACTGTTTTCATCTGTGGTTGATCTGAATAAGGCTATCAGAATGCAGAGACAAAGTATAGGTTGCTAACTAAGGACTGCAGTTATTGACATCTCAAGAATAAGCTTGTGGCTGAATATACCCTACTACCTATTTACAAGACTTTGCCGATTCGTATCTGCCCCCATACCCATAGTCACCCTGAACCAGCATGCTGCAATGGACGCATGAAACAACTATGCCGCATCGCAATCACCACCACACATTAAATTGGCCCAGCAAAATGCTACATGCTCCAAACTGTGCGATGTGCGCCTCCTACAAAGTTACTCAAATCTGACAATCTCCAGTTCCTACAGAATTCCTTCACAGGTTCAAAATAAGTATCCCACGAACTTACTCAAATTAAAAAATTCAACCAAACATCTTCAGTTCCTTCAGAAATTTCTACGTAGACTGAAAAGACTACTATCCTCATCATTCCAAGTGCACGTGCAGCCATGAGTATACAACAAACCAAAACAATGACACAAACTTCACTGCAAACCTGAAGTAGAGTCTTGAATTGTCATTTTTAATCAACAAACAGGAGAAAGGTACAAAGGACCCATAAGGCCATAACTGATCCAGAGCTGAATTTTATATGATTAAATTGGACAACAGTAATACTAAACACTTCAGTTCATCGCCCATGCCGGACATCAATAGCATCAAATTAGTTCAAGTTTCATAGACTTGTAAACTATATTTACCCAGGAACTACTACAGGTCAGGGTGTTATGATCATCATATTATACTAGTTTAGGATTGGGTGCTCTCATGTACTATATATATTGCTCATTACGGCTGTGCAATATAACCTCAGGCATCCATACAACCCTCTTCTCTCATTCCAACACAGATCGGTAGTGAATAATATAGTAGTGTATCCTGTGGCAATGGCAATACGCTGCAGCACAATTTGTAGACTACTATAGTTCCCACTCATAACAGCTCGGGGGCAAGCAACCTCATCTATACAGAATATGAAGTAATATTTGAGTGTTTTCAGTTACAGTTACATGGAGGGTAAGCTAACAAGGCTAATGATTTTTCTCACTGAAACTCAAAGGTTTACATGGTCTGAATTTTCGTTTGTGAGCTTCCAAATGCCATATAAGATAAAATGATAATAGTTTATAAGCAAAAATAAAGGTGTTCAAGTGCTTCCTAGGTACACCAGCCAATTCAAGAAGGGTAGGAACAAATTGAACCTGACCAAATTAGGTGTGCCTTTTCATTGTTTGCTATTCGGCGATACACCCAATTCATGCTATTCGGCTAAAACAAATCTGACATATACAATGCTCCTCTCTAAATTTATTGGAGCTAATTCTGGGACAAACTGGAACTATCAGTTCAGCAATGTATCCCAGACGGAAGAAATGTAACAGACACCCGACGCATTACAGGATTCCACCCAAAAAGAACATTTGGAAAAAGAGGAATCAGCGAATTGTCAACAACAGATACCAAACAGTGACCTGGAGGCTGAAAGAAGATATTTGTCAACGTAATAGGGTCTTTGGTTTCTTTTGGTGACCTTTTTGGCACATGCCTATCTCCCTCTCTTTTGTGTTGTTGCAGCCTGGCATGGCCGACAAGTCCAGTCAGCCAACTAGTGTTGTGTGGTGTGTCAGGAGGCTTACACAGTTACACCTACCCTCCCGGTCCTTTAACTAATATCTTTTTTCTTTCTTAATTGATTGTCACTGCTCGTTTGATTCAAAACAAAATTGTGCCAAAAAAACACTACCGCTTAGAGCAGATAAATGTGGTTCGAAATAGTATATGTGGTCCAACTGAACAATGACCATTTGTAGAGAAACTCAGAAATAATTGCAGCATATGAGCTAAAATTACCATCCCGATTCTAGAAATAATCTTAGCACCAAGTGGATTATCAAAACATCAACCATCAAAAACAACAACCAAGGTCAGATTAAGTGTGAATATCTTCACTGTCATTATCATAATTCTTAACAAAATAGAAAGCATGCAGGTACATGAGTTCGATAACATAACATACATGGTGGCTTACATTTCCATAAATCAAACCACCCAACAGAATACTTAGCATTTTAATGCAGCGACAGAGTGAGGTACTGCCGTTCTAGATTTGGGCGATGTAGTGTTACTTTGTCCATTTGCTGCAACCAGGATCTGAAAGGAACCAGGAATACAAGTATGAATTATTTCATTGCTTACTTACATAGCTTTATTAACATTTATCACAAGAGAATGGCTGCAAATTCAGAGGTTGACATGGTCGAATTTTGCAACATCATTGCTTCTGAAATATCAAGAATTATAATTACTCAGTGAAGCCCAACAAAATTGAGTGTTGTCAAATATTCAATCTAGAACAGGTATCATTTATTTTCAAATCATAAAACATTTACAAAATCAGTTTCCATGTATCATTTATCTCTACTAGTCAACCAAGATATCTACAAAATCAGTATCTGAAAAAGACAAGAGCTGAAACCATACCTGGAGTGAAGAAGCTAATGAAGGGGGTGACACCACAGTAATCCATTGGTTCACCTACCTTTCTCACCCTTCCAGACTTCAGCTCAAATGTGAAGGCACCAACATATGTGCTTATGAAGAAAACCTTTCCAGACTTCAGCTCAAATGTGAAGGCACCAACATATGTGCTTATGAAGAAAACCTCAACACCCTCAGCAAAACAAATCACATTAGCTGGGATAAAAGCAATCTCCACGGGCAATATTTTCTTAAGTTTGATGACCCTCTGTTGTACCCATCCTGTAACCCCCTCTGCATTCACCGTTGTCGACCAAAGGTAAAGTCTTGAATCCAACACACCAGCAATCCCCAACGCACCATCCTCATTTTGCATGAGGACTGGAACATCTTTGTACAGGTGTGGCATGCCGATTAAAGACAAATGGTGCTCGACCAAATCGTACTTCAGAATTCTACGACCATCATCAATAGTGCAGTACATTCCATCTCCGATGAGAGCAGCACACTTCATGTCGAAGTAGTGTATACCGCTCAATTGTGTAAGAGCTGGTGTGGACCACGAATGCGATTCCGATGAATAAACATGTGCCTGGAAAATGGTGTAGTCAGAATCGTCGATGCTCACACAGACCACACGGAACCTACCACTGCGGCGGCAGCTGTTGTGATCGCAGCCAGGCTCAGCACAAAGCACCACTGCGTTGGATTGGAATGGGTACAAGGAGCTTGGCCCCTGCAGCACCTCACAGTGATTGGAGAATGGATCCCAGACAACAAATTTCCTGCGGCCAGTCTCTCTGAGGAGGACACGGCCGTGGCGGCAGTCAGAGACCCATCTAGCACCGCCGTCGCCGTGCCCTGGCTGGGGCGGCGAGGAGGCTGCCGTCGTGGGGACGAAACCAGGAAAGGGCCGTGTGGAATCATGACTGTAGAAGAAGCCAAGAAGCGGGGCACCTCGGTGGTGGAAGGCGCTGTAGCGGCGGAGGAAGGCCGGGTCGGAGGCCACGCGGAGCCACAGCTTGCAGACGACGGAGGTGTGGAAGAGGTGCGCGGGCTTGTCCGGCGGGATGCGGAGGAGGATTGCCGCGATGACGTCTTGGTTCAGCTCCGGATGCGGCGGCGGCATAGAGAGGGGTGGCGGCGCTCGCGTTCAGCGGGGGTGTGGGTTTGAGTAGGTGGGGAAAGACTGAGATGTGGGACTGTCGATATGGGCTCATTCCCTCATGGACTCGCAAGTGGGCCGGTGGAGGAAGCCCACACGTCAAATTTGGTGTATCATGGTGGAGAAAATGGCTATTATAGGACTCTAAAAAACTGGTTTCTCTATAATAGCATTTCTAAGGTTGGTTTCACTGAAATAGGACTCAAAACGTTGTTGATAAGCTCTAATGACATTATGTTCTTTTTTTAATCTCTTTTGTCATCTAAATACATGTATTTGTTTTTGTTCCCAACATGACCCTTTTATCGTTTGATTGGTCGAAGTCAGGTTTGTCACCAAACACATTTTCAGCCTCCTCATCAGAATACTCTGAATTTGCATCATCTCAGCATCTTCTGATCTAGCCCTCAGATTCTGGGAAGTACTCATCTCGGTAGGAGTCAGGTTCGTCACCAGGCACATCTTCAGCCTCGTCATCAGAATACTCAACATCCCTCCAAATTTGCAGTAGATCAACACATGGAGCTCGGACGATGTAGATTCCATTAGGCCCGACCCTACACCCATCCATGACAACTTGTGGTTTCAGTGCAGGATCACTCAGATCATATGCATGGATTTCACCAGCAACCTGAACTGCATACAGTAGGCCACATGAATCAGCAACGAGAGCTGCCCACACGAGTTATGGATGAGCAGAATGGTGTAGGCTCCAGTGGACGGATCGTTGGACAAGAACGCCTGGAGTGAAGGGGGGCGCGGCGTGGAAGAGTGAAGGGCGGCGCCCGCGGCTGCGGGTAGATGAACAGGTCGCGCGAGTACGAGGAGATTGAATCGGTCTCGTGTATAGTAGAGAAGGGTAACATGGTCATTATCAGAATATGTATTTGGGATATAAGAAAAATGGTTAAATGTATCCAAATGTTGTTACAGCTTATAAACAATGTTTGGAGTCCTATTTCGAAGAATCAAATGTTAGGAGTCTTATTATAGAGAAACCAGTTCTTTGGAGTTCTATAATAGCCATTTTCTCATCATGGTGCCACAGCCTCAACCTGCAAACAAGCCTGACAATTATGTGTGACTTGCCTCCTTATCATCGAGAGCAATGCAATACAAACAATACAACATTTTTCTTCTGAGCATGTTGCCGTCTACATTTGCGTTGTTCCAATTTTCCAATGTCCAAGTTGTTCTCACCTACAAAATGTTACTAATAAAACAAATATCACTACTACGTAAATGATTTTGCGAGGCAGGCCCTTTTATTAACCGAAGTGATCACAAAATCTAACCGTCTCATAAAATGCCTAACGATTAGTGGAGGAGGTCGATTTATATTTAATAAGGCACCAGAAAATGACCATCTCACAAATTTGATTTACAGACGCGCTCATTTTATTTACCGAGGCGGTTGGAAATTAAAATGCCCGCCTCAGAAAATGAATTTATGGAGGCGGTTATTTCATGACAACCGTCTTAAAAAATGATCTATTTCGGAGGCGGTCGTATTAGGGCGTCCTCCGTAAACCCATTTTGAGAGATGTCCCTCCCTTCGCTCGAGCTCCTCCCTTACGACGGCGCCCCTTCTCCCTCCCTCATGAGCGCCCTCTCCCTCCGTCCCTGGGGCACCCCTTCCCATAGACGGCACCCCCTCCCTCCATCCCAACAGTGCCCCTCTCCCTCATTCCCGAACCTAGATCTGATGGGTGGCACATGGAGGCCAGATCAAGTTGTCGCCCTCGACGGCAGCCGGCACAAGGAGGGTGGATCGGATGGGTTGCAGCATAGGAAGGTGGATCCGGCAGATCTGCGCCCCTTCTCGACCCAAATGGCGGCTGGCAGGCCGATGGCGCGGGGCACTATCTCCTCGTGATGACGGCTACTCCCAGCGCGTCCGCTCGCCTTCTTGACCCTAACAATGGCAGATCCGCGCCCCCTCCCCTACACGGCCGCACGTGGACAGCTCTTCCCAGTGATTATGGCTCATGGGCTAGGAAACGGGATCGTAAGAAGGCTCACTAATTTTATTTTGTCTTTTATCGATTAACCGAGGCGGGCGATGCAACCGCCTCCCTAGGTCTGCATTATCGCAAACCTTTCGACAGAGGGTGGTTGCAATACGCACCTCGGAAAATCCAAAACGCCCGCATCCAATAAATTTTGTTTAGTTATGTGTACTTCTGTTTTGATAATCGAAGATGACATTTGTATATCACAAATTCCACTTTAGCGGATATTGTAATTCAAATGTGAGACTAACACTGTAACCATAAATCAATAAATGTGTACTGAACTATATAACTTTTTTTCAAAAAAGTGGAAACGACAAGATATTTGGAAAGCTATCTCCATGACGCTCTCCATGAGGCTATCACCATTTACTCGGGGACAACTGAATATTTTGTTTGATCAAACCAAAACACCGAACTCCGAGATATAGGTAGCAAACATAGGGATTAGTAATATACGTGCCAGTAATTAAGAAATACACCTGCATCAGCTCTACTGCTAGACATGCAACAATATGCTGGAATCGTCATTCTCGTGGTGCTCAACGATCTAGAATATACCAAGAAAAATAAAAAAGAAGACCTTGAATTACATAACTGTATGCCAAGAGATAAACCATACCTTGAAATGAAAAAAAGAAAAATCCAAAGATCAAAATAAAAAATATGTACATCCTATCACAAGCTTTGGATGTAGGTTCACCTTTTAGTTAACAAACATAGCAAAACGAAACAAAAATATATGTGCATCCAACAAGAAGCTCCCTATCGAGCTGTTGTTTTAGTTAACAATGGAAGAGGAACTAAAATCCTTCGCGCGTGCACCACTTTTTTCTTCACTAATAATCCATTCACACACGTCATGCATTAATGTAACCTTCATGGTAGATGCTTAACTCTTCCAACTCATGATCACCATTTGGCATCCCTTGCCGCTAGCCTCATCAACTACTTCATGGCCAAAATCCCCAATCAGTGGGGCAGGCACATCGGCCTCGGCCTCACCACCTACCTACCCCTCATCATGGTCGGCGGCTCCATCTTCCTCCCGGACTCGCGTAAATCCCAGGTTGCACGTGGCGAGGTGGAGAATGCCCACGCCATGCTCCGTCTCATCCATGGAATCGATGACATCTCCCTGGAGTTCGACAATCCTATTGTCAGGCATCTTGAAGGAAAAACTCTCTGATACAAACTAGTATGGAAACCAGCTACAACATTTCAACATCTCACGCACATATTCCCAAGAGCATGGAGTGTAAGCCTGTTCTGCTAACCTGAACTGTCTTCAGTCATCATTCCATCCACCCCACAAAACAAGGGAACAAAAAAACCCATAACTGACATATATAGTGTCTACATAAATATGATTAAATTGCACAACACCAATACTAGACATTTCAATTCATAACCCAGCCGCATTAATTAGCTCAGCTTGGATAGATCTGTAAATTATTTGCCCAGGAACTACTATAGTTCAGATCAGTAGGATTTGAGTGTTTTCAGCTCAATTGTGTTTCCTGAAAAGTGTGAACCAGCTTTACCGGGTCTGGGCAACTCAAAGGTTATTGCATACTTTCAATTCTCGTTTCTGAGCTTGCAAATGGCCATAGAAGCTACTATGATAGTAATAATTTATACTTTATGAAAAAATAAAGGCATTCAAGTGCTTCCTAGGTACATTTGCAGATTTAAAGAAGGATCGAAAAAGCTGAACCTGACGAAAAAATTATGTGGTGTTTCATTGTTGGGTATTCAGCTTCGTATCCAATTCAGGCTGTTCGGTTGCAACCTATCTGACATATATGATGCCTTCTCTCCAAGGAGATTAATGGAGCTAATCTGGGACAAGCTGGAACATCCAATTCGGCAATATATCCCTTTGAGATCGACTGAAGAAAACCAACAGCCACCTGAAGCATTATAGAATCCCATCAATAAAAAACATGTCAACAGAGCAAATCAACACATTGTTGATAGTAAATACCGACCAAACATTGCAACAGGTGGCCTGGAGGGTTAAAAAAGATATTGATCAATGTAATAAGGCCTTCGGTTTATTGTGTTGACTTTTTTGCACATGTCGTTCTCCCTATCTTTTGTGTTGGCATCTCCTCACAGGGCCGACATGGCTGGTCTTCTGTGGTGCGTTCAGAGGCTAACACATGCCCTCCTGTTCAACGGAAGAAATCTCTTCTCTCTTCTTTCCCGGCTCATTTCGTTCAAAACAAAAGTTTAGCATATAAAAACTACTAACATATAGGAGATAGATGTGATCCAACTGATCAATGACCATTTGCAGAGAAATTTAGAAATAATTAGGGCTTTTTCAGTTCGAGTGTATTCCTTTATGAGCTAAAATTACCATCCCCATCTTAGAAATAATCTTAACCAACGCACACAGATAATTACTATTCAAAACAGTAGACATATCAAAATATCAACCATCGAAAAACAATATCCAAGGTCATATTAGGTGTGCACCTGGAATATATTCATAGTCAGTATCCTAATTCTTAGCCAAATACGTACAAAGCATGCAAGTACTTACATAAGTTCTATAACTTAACATGCCTGGTGGCTTACACTTCCATAAACGGAACTACGCAACAAAATGCTTATAGCATTTTAAAGCATATTGACCGAGTCACATACTAAATTTCGGCTAGGATGTGATTACTTTGACCATTTGCTGCAAGCATGATCTGAAAGGAAACAACCATAAAAGTACGAATTATTTCATAGCTCATTTACACTGCAGCAAATTCAGAGGTTCACAAGATAGAATTTTGTGGCGTCATCACAGCTTGCGAAACATCAAGAATGATCCTTAATAGGTGAAGCTGAATAAAATAAGGTGTTGTCTAATATTAAATCTAGGACAGGTATCATTGATTTCCATCAAATAAAACATCCACAAAATCAGTTTCCATTTATCATTTATCTCTACTAGTCAAGAAGGTATCTGTAAGCACTCGACAGGATTTATCTATGATTACTGGATGGATTAATCTCTCGAGTAGCAAACAAGGTCTAGGGTTAATGAATTCAAACTGGAGCGATACAGATCAGGCTAGCACGATGGCCCCCTGCCAAGTTCTCCAGACGCAGCCGGCCGAAACAGAGTTCTATTCCCAACTTGCTTTGCACGAAGATGCCTCCTCCTCTCTTAACGTGATGGCGAACAGGAGATGGCATAACCGGCTATGGCTTCTTCCAGCTGTCGCCCGAATACTTCAGGATGGGCTTGAAAGTCCACCTAGGCCTTTCTCCAGGTTGTGGCCCAACAAACGTCGAAGGCCCATCGGTGTTTCCTACGCTTGCTCTTGGATTCTTCTCAGCTTCACTCTTTGCTGCCGCTAGCTTGATCATTTTCAGCAATTGTTGTAGCACTCCTGACAGTATCTAGCTACAAAATTAGTATCTGAATGACATGTAGAACTGAGAATCGCTACAACCATACCTGGAGTGAAGAAGCTAATGAAGGGGGTGACACCATGGTAATCCCTTGGTTCGCCTACCTTCCTGACCCTTTCAGACTTCAGCTCAAATGTGAAGGCACCAACATTTGTGCTTATGAAGAAAACCTCTATGCCTTCAGAGAAACCAGTCAAATTAGCTCGGACAAGATTAATGTCCATGGGCAATATTTCCTCAAAGGTTGATGACCCTCCGTTGTACCCATCCTGTAACTCCCTCTGCATTCACCATTGTCGACCAAACATAAAGCCTTGTACCCCACAGACCTGCAATCCCCAACGAACCATCCTCATTTTGCATGAGGACTGGAGCATTTCTGTACCGGTATCGTGGCACACTGATTGTAGACAAACTTTGCTTGACAAAATCATACTAAACAATTTTAGCACCTTGATTCGCAGTGAAGTAGATTCCATCACCAATAAGGGCAGCACGCTCCGTGTCAAAGTACCTTGCAGCATCTAACTGTGCAGAAGCTGGTGTGCACCAGGTATGAGATTCCGATGAATAAACATGTGCGAGGAGAACTTGGTACTCCAAATAATAATAGACGCCCACACAGACCACGTGGAATGGACCGCCGCGGCAGCTGCTGTGATCGCAGCCAGCCACGGCGCAAAGCACCACAGCGTTGGAGTGGGATTGGGATGCATACCAGGTGTTGGACATCTGCAGCTCCTCCCAGGGTGCCAATAGCTCGTCCCAGTCATCGGAGATTGGATCCCAGACAACAAAGTTCCCGCTGCCAATGTCTCTGAGTAGTACGTGGCCGTGGCGGCAATCAGGGGCCCATCTAGCCCAGGAGCAACGGCCCCGTGGCCCGGGTGGTGATGGGGCTGCCGTGGTGGGGATGAAGCCAGGGAAGGGCCGCAGGGCATACGTATTGTAGAAAAACCCGAGCAGCGGGGCACCTCGGTGGAAGGCAGCGTAGTGGCGGAGGAAAGCGGTGTCAGAGACAACGCGGAGCCAGAGCTTGCAGACGGCGGCAGCGCGGAAGAGGTGCTTGGGCTCGTCCGACGGGAAGCAGAGGAGGATCTCCGTGATGACGTCCTCATTCAGCTCCGGTAGCCAGCGCTGAGGGCCTATGGGGAGAGGGGGCGATCGTGCTCATGGATGGCAGAGGTTAGGGTTTGGGTAGGTCGGAGATGGGGAAACACGGCGGTGGTTGGGTGTAGATCTCGTGACGTGGAGTAGCAAAGAATCAGGGACCCAGTTTTGTTTGTGGTGTCGTGGGACTACACGGATGTAGCGCATGTGGACGTGATGTATCTAGAGAGTCTGATACTATATTTTTTTCGCGATCAGGCATATAGACCCATTTTTCATTAAGAGGAAAGGAGTGGCTAATAGACCTACATCATAGGCGATCAGAGATGGTGGCGAGTGGCCATCACCAGTAAGAACCGCGGCCCTAGCTACTGAAAGTCCTTAAGGGTATTACATGGACACCAAATGTAGCGACCAAACTAGCAAAACCTAGCATGGTGGGCCTCACTACGCCAGCCAGCCTCAACAGGGGCGGCTGGCCAGCCTCTGTAGGGGCGGTTGGGCCAGCCGCCCCTGTGCCACCGCGCTTACTGTGCACTGCACTGTAGGGGCGGTTCAACACGAACCGCCCTTACAGTGCATTTTAAAAAAAAAATCCGAAAAAACTCTAAAAATAATAGTAAAAAATTTTTTAAATCTGGGAAGGGCCCCCACCACTCAACCACCATGCCACTCTATTTACACCATATTTTTTCGAGCATTTTTCGGACTTTGCATCACCCGGGGTTCGAACCCACAACCTCACGCTCGCGCGGTTCCTCTCTTTACCACTGCACTACACCATCACATGTGTCTCTATATAGTTTTGGTTCCCCATATATTGTACCCAACCAAAAGTAATTTGCTTATTTAAGGCCCTAAATGATATCAAATCAAAAAGTCGTCAACTACAAACTTTCATATCTTTTCGAGATTTACACTTTCTATTTAGAAAGTTTTTTCATCCGAGGTCATTTATAAAATTTGAATTTCAAATTTGAGAAACTAAAACATAGGTTTCGTATGACTAGATGAAGTCAAATAAAAAAGTTTTCAACAACAAAGTTTCATAACTTTTTGAGATGTACAAACTTCATATAGAAAGTTTTTCCATCCGACATCGTTTATAAAATTTGAATTTCAAATTTGAGAAACTAAAACGTAGGTTTCGCATGACTAGATAAAGTCAAATAAAAAAGTTTTCAACTACAAAGTTTCATAACTTTTTGAGATGTACAAACTTTATGTAGAAAGTTTTTCCATCCGACATCATTTATAAAATTTGAATTTTAAATTTGAGAAACTAAAACGTAGGTTTCGCATGACAAGATGAAGTCAAATCAAAAAGTTGTCAACTACAAAATTTTATAACTTTTTGAGATGTACAAACTTCATATAGAAACTTTTTCCATCCGACATTTTTTACAAAATTTGAATTTTTTAAACCCGCTTATACACCTACGAGACCACCGTAGGGCGGCTCAATCACCGGCCGCCCTTACGGTGTCACCGTAAGGGCGGCCGGTGATTGAGCCGCCCTTACGGTGACCCTGACCACTGTAAGGGCGGCTCAATCACCAGCCGCCCTTACAGTGAAAGGGGAAGCGCTCCCTTAGTGCTTTTTTCACGTTGTGCCTAGACTGCAGCGACGTCAGTCACAGCCACACGGAGCCCCCTGCTCAGGTAGACCCGCATGGCCTCCCTTGTGTCGTCCACCAGCGGTAGCTTGAAGGCAGCCTTGAACTCGCCGAAGGACGCCTCGTCAGGCAGCTGCGTCTCCACGTCCATCCCAAGCTTCTTCATTAACACTTTCCTTGCCTGTGCCTCCGGTTTGGGCTCCCTGTACTTGGTCTTGGTGACCAGCCTTGCACTCCTCTTAGGAACCAGGTCTTCGTCATCCAACTCCCACACCCGTGCAGCCCTTGTGGTTCTCAGCCGCGGTGTCGACAGGAGAGGCTGCGACAATGGCTTCTTGAACATGGCGATGAAATCATCTAGCGGAACCGTTGGCGCCGTAATATTGGCGTCCGTGATGGTGGTGGCCGCGGCGACCTCCTGCAGCGCCTCAGAGTGTGCATCACCACCTTCATACGCCATGCGCGCCTCCTCCATACTCACCATCACGGTGGTGGCAGCGGCGACCTCCGACAGCGGCTCAGAGTGTGCAACACCTCCTTCATACGCCACGCGCGCCTCCTCCACACGCACCATCGCAGCAGACTCCAGCATTGCAATCATGTCGCCGACACCAAATAACACATCCTCCACAGGCGCGTCGGTCGCCTGTGTTTCCAGCCCCACGGCCTGTGGAGCCGTCTCCACGATCATCGCGATCGACTGCACTGACTCGGAAGGATCCAGCACGACCGGCTCCGGGCCAAACACCAAGGCACGGGCCAGCAACGGCGAGCTAGTCCCAAAGTGGCAGTCCTCCGGTCCTGAGAGGCAAAGGTCAACCGTGTTCGCCGCCTCCTCATTTTAGCCCTCCCTCGGTAAAGCTTCCTGGCCGCACGTACACCTGAGACCTCCGGTCCAACATTAGCCCCAACCAGCAGCTGCTTCGCACGACCCACCAAAATCTCCAACTCAGCAACAAGAGCAGCCCCCATGAAGCTGTGATGCCGAGCACAGGAGGGCTGATCACCATGTGGTAGAACATCGATGGAGTGGGCCAAATCTCTGCAGTTGCCAACGGCACGCCACGGCGTGCACAGCGTAGCCTCCTCCTCCATAGGGTCTACCACCGTCATCTTGACAGGAGAGGGTGAGCAGGTCCGCAAGGGCAAAAAATCAACTTGCAAAGCCACGGGCTCCCCGACACGAGTCCACCGGTTTGCAGGAATTCTGCTGCTAGCACCGCGACAGGGCATGGCGCCGCGCGGCGAAGCGACAGGGCATGCCTAGCTCCCGACCAAGATGGCAGCCCTCAATTCTCGCGCACGGAACACATAGCCGAACCCATGACCCAGGCACGTCTCGTTCGGACCGCCGAACTAAGTCGTCAGCGGACGCGCGCCGCCGCCGAAGCCGAGGTGGAAGCCATTGCCGTCACTGTCTTCCTGGAGGGCATCCGCGGCTAGATCCCCAACGGTGGCGTCGACCTGCGCCTCCCGACCTGGCTCCGCGACGGCCGTACGCGTGCGCTCCGGCGTAGGCGGCATGCAGCCCCACCTTCCATTGGAGGCCAGACGCGCAGAAGCCGAGTCCGACGAGGACGCCCAACGATGTTTCGCCCGACCGCGCTTCCCTTCCCCGCAGCCGGTGGCCAGACGTAAGGCACAATCATGTACAACGTGGGCCTTGGAGGCCGTGTGCATAGAGCACGCACGTGGGCCACTAAATCCCTGGGAACCGGCCGACGAGGCACGGGGGCACGGCGCCAACGTCGCCAGCCCTGCACCTGGCGGAAGCCGTCCGCATCCGGCTCAACGGACATGCGAGTGGGGTGCACGACAACGGACCGAGCCGCGCGTGGCCGTGTGGGGAAGGCCGTGAGTCCATCTGACGCGCCCCCCAGGAACCTGTGGAGGATGGGCGGCGGCGGCAGCGGCGATGGCGATGACGATGACGGCGCCACCTGTGCAGCAGTGTCACAGACTTCCCACGCTTGGAGGATGGCTGTGCGTCGGAGTCGCCGAAGGACGCCTCGGAGTCGGAGAAGTGCAGCCTGTCCTCCAGCCCCCCATACGAGACGACGAAAGGCTCCGCATGGGCGTTGAGGGAACTGGACCGGAGCACGCCGCGGGCGTGGGCGACCCCCGGCAGCGTCATCCGCTCCGGGAAAGCAGATGAGGCCACGACCTCCTCGGCTCCTCCTTGACCTCAGCAGCGCAGGAGGGGGCTACCGGTGGTGGTGTGGACGCCCACGTGACTTCATTGGCCTCAACGTCGTCGTCGTCGTCGTCCTCCTCCTCGTCCTCACCTTCCCGGACCTCCTCGACGACAACCGCATACTCCATCCGTACATCCATGGCAGGCACCGGGGTATGGGGGCCTGGGCCACATGGAGGACTGCGGTCAGGCGGAGGGGTGCCGGCTACCGTGAAGGCTAAGGACGGCTGCTCGACGACGGACGGTGGGGTGCCGGCGGCCATGGAGGCAATGGGCGGCGGCAAGACGGCGAAGGACCCGGCTGCCGCGGCAACCCCGGGAAGCAACGAATCCGACTCAACTTGCCCATGGATCGATAGATCAGGATGCTGAGGGCTCGGATCTGGTGTTGTTTGGGAGAGATTTGGGCATGGTTGATGGCCAGGCGTGGGCAAAGGGGCGGCGGCGCCGCCGGAGTCGCCCAAGGGAAGGAGCGGGTCGGGGGGTTTCATCCGAACGTTCACTCGACCCCTCCTGTCCGACTCACGTGCCGCCGCCCGCAAGTCCCGACTTGAGCAACTAAGCACTCACTCGTTCCCGGTACTATATTTGGATTTTGGGCTGGTGCTGTTCCGATGAAACCTCCAAAAACAAGAGAAAGTCTAGGAGAGATTGCATAAATGGCAATTGGAGGTGTTCGTGACCGCTTGTGACGGTTGAAGGCGAACGGCGGGCGATACCCAAGCAGGTTGACTTTATCTTGTGGAAGCGGCAGGTCAGTCGAGGGGGTTTAAGAGCGGTGCTGCTATGGTGGAGAGGTTGGTGGCAACATGCTACTAGTCATACTGTCAGGAGGAGATGGCAACAAGATCAGTGATGATAACATAGGAATGTGGTGGCTTATAGAGTTTTCTTGTTCCTGCTGGCGTAGCAACACATTGTGTGAGGTGAGGACGCAGGTTTTGCATCGGAGAAGTTTGCATGCTTCCAAGATAGCAAGGTGCATGGATCAATTCAGTTGCATGCGGTAGTGGGAATCGAAATGCATCAAGGGCTGAATAGGAAGGAAATATAGACTATAGATATATGTTTGTACTTGTGACTGGACTAATTTGGTTGTTTGGGACTGCCATCAGACATAGCACTGCAGTTGAAACAGAAGAGCAAGGTATTGTGGCAATATATGTTCATATGTTACTCGGATTGTGGTTGTAAAGTACTCGGTGTGATGTGTGCAGTTAGGTTCGCGTATGGTATTGGATCCAGTTAGCTCATATGGTGCCTAACAGAGCAGATATGCTTTAGGGAGTCATGCATGTCAGAGTTGTTTGCAGATGAATCAAATTTTACAAATATTCACTACCGGAATTAGAGACGTTGCCAACGGCCTCAGGCTTTGCCGACGGCCAGCGAATAAGCCGTCGGCAAAGAGAATCTTTGCCGATGGCCAGGTCCCACCGTCGGCAAATATTTCTTTCCCGACAGCCGAACCGTCGGCAAAGATAGGCCGTCGGCAAAGGTTCTCCTTGCCGACTGCCGGGCCGTCGGCAAAGAAAAGCTGTCGATAAAGATTATCTTTGCCGACGGTCCAGCTCTCGGCAAAGTCAGGCCCTCGGCAAAGGGGGGCCAGGCCGAACGGCAGCAGACGACGTCCCCTTAGTCGAAAGCCATGCCGTCAGGCCGTCGGCAAAGATGCCACCTTTGCCGACGGCCCTGGCTGTCGGCAAAGAGCTGCCACGTGGCGACCTCACAGCCTGCCAGGGCCGTCTCCATATGCGTGATCACATGTGGAGATGTCTGGGTTCTGGGATCACATGTGGAGATGTCTGGGTTTTGGGCATCCGACGTCAAAACTTGCTCAAAACTTTCTCAATTTTTTACCACCGCCTCCACATGCGATGACAACACAACTCGTCATGTTTCGTCACTTTTGGACTTCGTTTGGATTTTATATAATTTTAAAACACTTTTCGCGCACGTAACTCGTCATGTTACGACACCAACATGGTCGTAATTTCATGCGCGGACTGGATACGGCCTCAACATACTCCGAACATCATATACCATTTTTTGAATCAACAAATTCCATTATTTCATGTACCTGCAGTTCAAATTTGGAGTTGCTTTGTAAAAATTCAAAGAAACAAAAATAATTAACGAAATATAGCAAAAAAACTCAAAATTGTCCGAACTTTTGAAGTTGGGATGTATTTACCGTAGTAAGGTTCCGAGAAAAAACTGGGAAGAAAAAAACAAAAAAAAAAATTCTTACTTTGCCGAGGGCCCCGATGGCCCTCGGCAAAGAGCCTTTACCGACGGCCGACCCACGTGGCCGTCGGCAAAGAAGTTTTTAAAAAAAATTAAAAATGAAAACGGGCCAGCCAGCCCATTTCTCCCACCTCGCGCCCCCACCCCCAACCCTATCCCCCACCCCGCGTGCCCCAGGTCCCGTGCGCCGCCGCTGCGAGAAGCTCCGTGCGCCGCCCGCCGCCTCGCCCGCCGCCGGAGCACCGCCGCCGCTCCCGCGCCCGTGCAAACACCACCGCCGCACCCTAGCGCCGCCTCGCCCGAGCGCCGCCCCCGCTCGCGCCGCCTCCTCCCTGTGCCCGCCCGGCCGGCCGCCGCCCCCTTCTTCCTCGCCCGCCGGTGTCCCGTCCGCCCCCTACGCGCCTCATCACCACGCGGATCCGGCGACCACCGGCGCCCGCTGAGCCCGGCACCCCTCCACCAGACGCCCGGCCGCCGGCGGCTCAGCACCGTCCGCCTGGCCGCTGGCGCCTCAAGACCGGCCGCTCGGCCCCTGCCTCCCCGTCCTTGGCGCCGGGCCGCACTGCCCAAGCCAAGGCAGCGGGCCACGCTGCCCCGGCCGGCCAGACAGTAGGGAGGTGGTGTGGTAGGAGGAAGAGGAGGGAGGAAGGAGGAAGAAGAAGAAGGGGAGGAAAAGGAAGAAGAAGGAGGATGAGAAAGAAGAAGAAGGGAGGAGAAGACGAAGGAAAGGAGGAAGAGATCGACTTTGGTCCGACGACCGTCCACGTCATCCACGCCATTCGTCCCCGCCCATCGCCGTTCGTCCACGCCGGAGAAGAAGGTAAAGGCTCTGGGTGTCGGCCTTCGTGCCATATGGGTCCTTGACGGCCTTCGTGTCCCAAATTTGGATGTCGGCCTTCGTGCCGTATGTGTCGTTGACGGCCTTCGTTCCCCAAATGTGGATGTCGGCCTTCGAGCCGACGGTTTTTCTTGCAGGTTTTGGAAACCTCCCCGTAATGGGAAGGTTCTGCCGAAATTTTCAACTAATAGTGATGTCTTTGTTGTTTTGCAGAGCAGGACGTGTCGGAGGAGACCCGGAGCACCTCGGCGACCCTGATCGTCTTCGTGCACCGACTCGCCTCTGCGCCACCACCCTAGGTATAAATCACTTCTCTTCCTTATAGTTGCCAGTCGTAGATCGTGTAACCGAGTTAGGCGTCTAACGTCCGAAAGGGATATGCGATCGTTGGTATGCGGATCAGTGCATATCTGCGACGGTATCTCTTTCGGATTGTCCACGTTTTTTGGACAGCCCGAGGATGCGTAGATGGGTTATCTTCCTTGTTCCGCCCCCGTCCGAGTCAGAGTTTCGGCAGCACCTCCCCGTTGTTCTCCGGATACACACTCTCCCTGTCGGGACGTGTATCGGGAGAACAACGGGGAGGTGCTGCCGAAATTCTGTCTCGGACAGGAGTGGAGCATGGAAGCTAACCTCATCTACGCATCCTCGGGTGGGATTAGGACCTATCCTTCACCTATTAGATGGTAGAAACGTCTTGTAGATGTAGAAGGTGGTTTTATTACTTGCTTACATTGGCGCATGACAGAGGATGGCTGGCCGTGAGTGGATGTACACGGGCTTCGCAAGTAAGAGCTTGGAATGGTTTAGGGGGACCAATGAGTTCCTGCAGCAAGCATTTGGCCCAGCTGCTAAAGGGTTGATTCGGATGCCGTGTCCCTGCAGCAAGTGTAAGAACCAGAAAAAGAAAGACTATAGTCACATGTACAGAGATATTTTCGCGAACGGATACGTTCCAAACTATACCCGCTAGATCCACCATGGTGAACGCCATCGTATTTGGGAGGAGGTGGTGAGACCCCTCCTCGAGGAGTTTGATGCTGATGCCTAGATGGCAAACTTGATGGCAGACTATCATGAAGCACGGTTCGTTCAAGGAATGGAGGTGGAGGAAGAAGATCCAGAGGAAACCGCAAAGGCGTACTACACCATGATGGAGGCGGCAAAGAAGCCCCTTCACAAGAACACTATGGTTTCGCAACTGGATGCCATTTCACGCCTAATAGCGTTGAAGTCGTCACTGGGCATTAGTCGAGAAGGTTTTGATCTCTTGTTGGTGGTTGTTGGCCAACTGCTTCCGGAGGTTCACTTCCTGCCGAAGAACACGTACGAGTCACAGAGGCTCCTTCGTGCACTCAAGATGTCGTATGACGCGATCCAAGCTTGTAAGAACGGGTGCGTCCTGTTCAGGGGAGACCACGAGACAACAACACACTGTCCAAAGTGCAAAGCCTCTAGGTTTGTGGAGGTAGAAGGCAGTGATGGCAGTAAGAAACAGTCTAAGATCCCCGAGATGGTCATACGACACCTTCCTGTCCTACAGAGGCTCCAACGGCTGTACATGACAGAGGAGTCCGCGAAACAAATGACGTGGCACAAGAATGGCAAACGATACTGTGACAAGATGCAGCACCCAGCAGATGGTGATGCATGGAGGCACTTTGATGACATGAATCCTGACAAGGCTGCGGCTCAGAATGTACGCGTAGCGCTGGCAACAGATGGGTTCAACCCGTTTGGAATGATGTCGGCTCCGTACACTTGTTAGCCCGTGTTCGTGATCCCTCTCAATCTTCCCTCCGGTGTCATGTTTGAACCCAGGAACATGTTCTTGACGCTGATAATACCTGGACACCCGGGCAACAATATGGGTGTGTGCAGTTTCATTCGTCGTTCACTCGTTTCACACATGATGTACCTTGCCTTCACATACCATCAACCTTGCGGGTGTAATATTGCAGGCCCAGATCGCACAGCTGCAGGCCAACCAGGCGGCCCAGGACGCGCTACGTCAGCAGCAGGAGGCGGCCCATCAGCAGCAGATTGCGGCACTGACCCAGCACTACTTGCGTCAGTTGACGGACCTGACCGGCTACTTCCGGTCCCAGATCCCGGGGACGCAGGAGCCTCCTGCCTCGATCTTCGCTCCACCACCAGTTCCTGTGCCTGCTCCTGTACCTGTACCTGATTCGGTGAGTATTTTGCCTGTTGCTTTAGCTTGTGCGGCCATCTTGCAGGTACTAATTATATCATTGTGCCTTTGTGCAGGCACCGTCCGCGGGTTCGAACCCGACTTCAGGTGCCAGCCCTCCACCGGGTCCTTCTCCACCGCAGGGCTGGCCAGCTTACCCGACCTTCCCCAAGCAGTTGTACATGTGGCCTCCACCACCGTCGCAGCAAGGGTACTCCTCGTGGCCGCAGGCGCCGACACAGCAGGGGCCTCCTCCACCGTCGCAGCAGGGGTACTCTGGCACTACGGTACGGCCGCGCAGTCGGGTTGGACTCCACACGAGCAAGATGGGCGTTCTGGGACCACTGGGGACGATGCACAGAGCTAGGTACCTTTACTTCTCGCTTCTGAACCTTCATCGATGAAGTTGTTGCACATTGGACATGTTTAGCGTATGCACTATAACACAACATGTCTTTGCCGACACTTTTTATCGTGGGCAAAGGGCACCTTTGCCGACTCTTAAACTGCCATGAAAACTTTTCCCGACAATTTAGAAACAGTCGCGTTAGAAGCCGTCGGCGAAAGTTTTGCCGACAGTTAAAAGAATCGCCGACACTTTTCGTGTAGCCAATTGGTATACCTTTCCCGACAGTGGATACGTACGCCGACAGTTGAACCTATGCCGACAGTTAACACATACGCCGACAGTTTATACCTTTCCCGACAGTTCATATGTTGGTGAAATTATTTAACATATATTCACATTAATCATTAATACAATGAGATAATTTCACAAATACACTTTATTTTATAGAGAAAACATCACATCATCAAATACATTCGATTTAATTGACAAACATATTAAATATTTTCAATACATACATAAATGTCTTGATGCAAAATGCATCTACATCTCAACAAACAAAACAAATACGTATAGACATGAACTTTTGAGTCAACAAAGCATGGTCTCACACACATTAAGTGCCAACCCTTTGCGTACAGCCCACTCTAATTCTACATCCTACATAGATCTGTAACTAGAATAAATTTAAGAAAAAAGTGAAAGTTCAGCAAAAAGAGTCCTTGTCTTAGCAGGCTCCTATGGAAGTCACAAACTCCGGCACCCTCGTAGTGAAGCACTTGTAACTTGTAAGTCCTGCATAAGAGAAAGTATTATTAATTAACTGGGCCAAATGAAACCAGGTTGTATATCGCATCATAATGACATAAAAGAACACCATTAGTAATCTTAACTCAAGCACTACATAACATACATGATTTTGGATACTTTAAACAATTGTCATCAGTGCTGCATGTACAAGAATTATATAGCTAACCTATCAACTTTGTGGTCATATTCGGGCATTTGAAATAATGTGAATCCTGCCTATAGCTGCTCACCCACACCCAATTCCCATCTAGCATTAAAATCTTAAAACTGATATGTATATAGGATAAATTAAGATAGTATATTTCAGAACCTGTCCAGAGATAAATTAAGATAGCATTAGGAACTTAAATCTGAATGTATGGCTGAAACTATTTTAGATCAGCATCTATAAAAAAAATAAATAGACATAGATAAGCATTAGTTGTTTTGTTGCAACAAGACTATGGCCATTACCTGTTTTGTTGGAGACATGAAGTATTTTCAGAAACAATCCTGCAAAAAAGAGCCGCCTTCCACGCTGATGGAAATCTGGGTGGGACTTGGGAGGGGAGAGATAAGGTGTGGCACACCGCACACGAGTCAAATTTTGATCACTGCCCTTTGCAAAGAATGCAACGCGTGCTAGGCCAATATCTCCTTTCAGCAATTCTAGGACACTTCAGAATACTCCTTTCGTTGATGCACAAATTTGGCATGTTCAGCTGAGTTGTTCTGCAGCAGTCACATTATGTATTTCTCAGACAACTTGATGCATCGATGCATATGCAACATTATATTAGAAAGTTGTGACAACTGGAATTCGAAATTTAAATTAACAGATTTTTAAAGTTAGATATATTGCCCATCAAAGTGAAAGGGAAAATCCAGTATTTCTTAAAACCCCACATGGACTCCCATTATTATCTAAACAATTCACCAGCCCAACTGCACCTCTGAAGCTGCTCATGTGTTTTTCCCTGACATTTGTACTCCATGATAGCCACAACAATGACCACCCACACCCAGTACCCTTATGACATAAAGATACTGGCTCTGTACATAGATAGACCCAATTTAAATCACCCCCCAGAGATGAATAAAACAATTGCACATGTGAGCTCAATCCTATACCAAACCACAAATGCCAGAAAGCAAGCAGCAAGTTTCACAATTTCACTTTCTTACCTTTCTGAATGGAGAATCCAGATGCTGTAGAGCTATGATTCTCTGCCTGAGCCTCTCCATCCTCACCTAATAAAAATGATTCAGTAATTTTCAGTACAACGACACATACACCTCTTTGGAATGAGGGCTCTGTTCAAATCTAGGGACACGGATGAAAGAGGACGAATTAAGGAGAGTGCGGCCTTCAGGAGCAGGGGGCAAACTCTTACCTGGAGCGGATGATTAGAGCCCCCGGAGTCGAGCCCTCCACGAGCAGCAGCGGTAGGATTTCGTGCCAGCCACGGGAACTCCAAACCCTAACGAATCCACGTAGATGCGGAGCTGCAAGTGATGGGGAGGACGCCGCATCTTGCGTCGACGCGGAACTCAGGTGACGGTGGAGCCTCGTCGGGCGTTCACGGAGTGGGATGGCGACGGCGGACGGTGGGAGCACGGGTTCCGCATCCGGCGGCACGTGGGGTGTGGATCTCAGTAGGTGGCGATGCAGCGGTGCTCGCCGCTGAGCTTGCACGGGTGGCAGCCGGGGCTCGGCACCGGGGATGAGTGGGTATGTTCAGGGATTGGAGCTGCGAACGCATGGCGGCGGCGGCGGGATTGCGGCGAGGACAACGAGCGGTGGCGGTGGGTTGCTCACTCGCGACCTCTTCTTTTCTTCTTGTTTTTTCGGTGCGGGCGTTTAGCCCACGAGTCAATTAAGCCCCACTGCGCGCTCGTCAATTTGCAACGCGAACAGCGAAGCGTTTTTTATCTGTACTATCCTTCATGACCCTTCACCGACACATGACCAGTAGGTAAGCCAGGCTATGCCGACAGATAGTCTGCCTACTAAGTTTGCCCGACAGTTTATGAGTGGCCACAGAAACGCCGACAGATAGTTTGTTGCCCTACTATATGATTGCCGACAGATGAGTTGACACTAAAAGATTTGTCTTTTCCCAACAGATAAGGTGTGTAGGATACTCATCCTTTCCCAACACATAATAGTGGGCAAAAGTGTGTCATGGTGTACTGATGTTGGACATATATGGATTCTTTTGGACATGTTATGTGTATTGTGGACATGTATCGATGGATTTGAAGAACTTCATATATGGATTCATGTTGAAACTGAATTTGATGCTGAAATGTGGTTTATATGTGATGAAATGTGGGTTTTATGATATATATGTGATGAAACGAGGTATAAATACAAGTAAACAGAAAAAAAACAAAAAAAATAATTTCCCAGCTTTGCCGACGGCTCCATTTAACCAGCTCGGCCCGGCTTTGCCGACGGCTTGGCCTGGCCGGCCGTCGGCAAAGTGACCAAATTTTTGCCGACGGCCTTTTTTAAACATTTTTTATAAAAAAAATAGCCACGTCGCAACTTTGCCGACGTTAGGACACGTCGGCCGTCGGCAAAGGCCGCCGTCATCGTGCGCGCCGCAACGGCCGACGTGGTGCCTTTGCCGACGTCTGACGCGACCGTCGGCAAAGATTTGCCGACGGCTGCCACGTGGCCGTTGGCAAAGATACCTTTGCCGACCCTTTCTTCGGCTGACGGCTCTTCGCCGACGGCCGACGTGGGTGGCTGCGTCGGCAAAGCCTTTGCCGACGGTGGAAGGACCTTTGCCGACGGCTTCGGGCCGTCGGCAAAGAAGGCAACTCCGGTAGTGATTGTGGTTCACAACTATAGCTAGAGCCATTTTTTTTGAGGAAATCGGCAGGGGAGCCCCTACCCATATTTTTCATTTATATATATAAAGAAGAGTAAATACAGAAGGGTTAAAAATACAAGGTCAGCAAGACCCAAAGGAAAAAATAAGTGCAACATTAAAGCCTAATCTCACACCACAATTTTAAAGGTTCAGCAGTCCTCTTTTTTGCTTTGATACAGACCAAGCTAAATTTATCCTTGAACAATTGTTTCCATTCAATAATCGAGGCTGCTTTTCTATCAAAAATCAAGTCATTCTGAACCCTCCAAATGATCCAGCAATCAGTGAGGAAAATCTCTCTAAAAATATGACTGTTAAAATCTGTAGCTAGAGCCATTGTCCATGGACTATGGAGTTGAGGGAATAGTGGAAGCTCCCATCAAAAACTCAAGATGGTGTATACGGAGTTTCATGCACTGACGACTTTAAGATGGTGTGCATTTTCGTCAAGGTAGAGTTTGTTAGATATGTGTTGACCATGTGTATAATTTTGTTACCCTTTGAGTTGAGTTGTATTAGGGGCTAGAATGGAGTTGGAGACAAACTCTGTAACCTAGGGATCCGTAAGTATAAGGCAACCCCTCTTGTAACTATGAGATGACTTGGCGGCTGGTTTCGGTGGTGACAAGGCTGCAGGATTGCCCGAATGTCAGTGTAGCTGCTGTTTTCTAGGGAGGAGCTTCCATAGTCATGTCTTGAGAATGTAGGCATATCGCTAAGCCTCGTTAAAAGCATCATGTCTCAGTGTTTCTCATTTGCGTATTCTTCTATGGTGATTAGGCTTTCGCGTTCGTCGGTTAGTAGATCCATTTGGATCTGGATCTAACTGTGCATTATTTTTTTTCGATTTGCATTATATTCCGATCCAAAGCATTCGTATATACATAGGATCATTATATTTACCTTCATTTATTGATCTGGTTTTCCTTAAGTCTCTCAATAGTGTTGAACAGCATTGTCCCTGGCTTTTAATAGGTCGCATGTAGTAGATAAATACATGAAGAGAGTAATTAGAATTGTAGAAAAAAAGGAAGAACACAATTCTTGAACTAGTTGGGCAAAATTCTAAATGTGAACAGTAAATCATAACCATCGACGGACTCTACCGCCGATTGATGATGGGGGTTTGTTGAGTCTGCTTCTTTTTTTTTTTTTTTTTTTTTTGTTTCTGTAATTTCCAGCGATGAGCCACGATGGATTGAGCTTGGGTGAGCCTAGCCTGTTGCTGGCCTGCATTCGGTAGGGTTGTCCCACACCATCTGTCCGAGTGGATCGTGTTCGTGTTCCTGATAAACAGCATGCTGCACAGCATGTCGTAGTTGCTGACCTTGCAGTCCACGGATGACAGCGACCAAGAACATGTAGTCTCGTTAGCTGAGGTGGGGGCACGCTTTTCTCCTGTGATTCTTATTTTTGTTTCCGTAATTTCCTTATTAGATATATATAAATTAATAGATATTGAGCCTAGCTTTGGCGGATATCGATAGGTTTGTTGGCAGGTATAGGCGCGCATAGGAAACGCAGGACACGCACAGGCTCGTATCCGACTCGTCTTGTAGACTCGTATCTGCAGGGATTGAGCATGCATAGCAAAGGCAAGTATCAGACGAGCTTTGTCGCATTCGGACATGACATGCACAGGAGCATACTGTAGAAGAATCGCGTCGGTGACTCGTGTCGGCAGGACGCTCGTATTTGACGTGCATAGGCTCGTATCAGAATCGTGTCGGAGACGACTCATTAAGAATTCAATGGGTTTGCTGTCCAAATAATGTGTTTAGAGATGAAATCATAGTTCATAAGTACTTGTTACCTTGGCTGTGAATTGACTGTCCTCAAACTATATGTGACAATAGTGGACATGCTTGTAAATGAAGGAATCAATGTTTGTACCGTTGGTGTATTATGAGAAGTGCTGCATGTAAATGCGTAAATGATGGAATCAATGTTTGTACCGTTGGTGTTTCGCAATAATTTGTGATGTTATTTTTCGTCACAATGGTTTGGATTTGGGCTTGGATATGGACCGGGTATAGTAGATGGCCAACTAATCCATGATGATCAAAAAAACCAACCTGTGACGTTCTATTTCGGTCCAAAAAATGTATGACGCGGGGTACATGACTTTTTACTAGATCATCTTCCATAGTTAACTGTGACGTATTTTTGCTTGTTCGTGACAAAAGCAAACCGTCATGCATCTCCAAGAGTTTGTTATTTTTTATTTGACAAATCTTGTTATTTGTCAACTCCCAAAACAATATAGGGAGTAAAAAAAAGCCTTTCTCCAAGAGTTTGGCATATTTGACTTGCCAAAATAAAAAATTGAAGGCCCACAAGCTGTTTTTTCCCTCAAGCCGATCTGTTTCGCGCGAAACCCTTCGCAAGCGCGCGTAGGTCGCCGCCGCCGAGCCTTTCCCCTCGACGAGCAGCAGGTACCAATCAACAACATCTGCCGTCCAATCAAGCAGAAGCGGGTAGCAGACATCAGCAAATACAGAACCGCCGACACAGACATCAGCAAATACAGAAGCATCTAGCAGGCAGCGCGCAGGAGCATCTAGCTTTGCCGGCCAAGGGAGTTACCAGTTAGCAGTCAATAATGCATGAACTTGCAGTAGCATAAACCAAGAACCACCATTCAGCACACAATTCGACAAGCACAGGATCAGGCACAGTACCATGCACGTCCGGCCAAATATCGTTCTGCAGCTAGCGAGTAGTATCAACCAGCGTACAAGCATCAAAGACCGCAGTGACATCTATCGAAACCATACTGCTCGGGAAGATGGACCGAACTCACCCCCCCCGACCCGTCTCTTCCTCCTCGCGAAACTTCCGCCGCCGTGAGCCCAACGCCGGCGATCTCCCTCCCAGCAGCGCCAACTCCACCTCCTCACCCAAATCTGTACTCCCCTCGCCCTGATCTTTCCATCCATGGGGCTTGTGGCCAGCCTTCGTCACCCCCTCGCGCTCCCGTGGCCTTGGTGCTCGCAGCCCCCATGGCGACCGGACTGGGCTCCGCCGCCGCGGCTGCCTCTTCTCCCGTCTCCGCATGCCATGGCCGAGGTTTTGAGCCCTCCCCTGCTGCTCCCCCCTTCTACCCCTCGTCCTCCGGTAGGTCCAAGGCACAGAGGTGGGAGGAGGTCTTTGTCGATGACTGCCCTGAGGAAGAAGAGGGCGAGCTGCCACCGCCGGCGGCCTTCCTCTCCGCCCGCCGTCGCGCCTTGACCAAGGTGTCCTCCTCCCCTAGCCTTGAGGACGGAGTGTCCTCGGCTAGGGTTCAGGGGGGCAGCTCCGACGTCCTGGTCGGGATGGTTGCGGCTGCTGGCGCCCGCGCCGCCACGCTGATGGCCTCCGCCGCGCTCGCGCCTCCTCTCGCCGGCGGCCCTCCCACGGGGGCTGAGCTGCGCTACCTGCAGGCCGCGCGCCGGGCCATCGAGCCAGTCGCGGGTTCCGCTACGGCAGATGGCTGCCAGACTGCAGGTTCAGGGTGCGGGGCCTCTGCCCCCGCGCGCCCGCGTCGCTGGCAGCGCCGGCGTAAAAGGAGGACACAGCGCCGCGCAAGGGTGCCCGCACACATGCGGATTGGCCCGCAGCCAGCGGTGCGTGCTCGCGTGCACCAGCGCCTGCGGGCCTCGACGACCGGTGGCAGTCAACGGGGTCCGGGAGTCTTGGCGTGCGCCAGGCAATCTTCGAGGTTGCAGGGCGTCCGCCCTCCGGAAGGACTCCCTCGACGCCACCCTCGAGCGGCTGCACCAGTTGACTCCGATGGCTTCACGCTCGTCCAGCATCGTCGATGTGGACGCCGCCACCCTCGTCGTCGGCGCCCTGTGCCGCCCTCGCTCGTCGGCCTCTGCTTCAACTGTCTGGCGGGAGATCACATCGCCGCTCGATGCACCTTCCCGTCCCGCTGCCTCCTCTACCGCGGCAAGAACCACCGGGCATGGGACTGCAGGCTTCGTTGCTCGCCACAGCCACGTCCCTTGGAGACTCCTAGGTGTGGCCCTCGTCATCATGTTGCTCGGGCTAACTCCTTCCCGCGCCTAACACGCCGCGGTGTCGCTAGCGTTGTGGATGGTGATGGGGTGGTGGCCACAGCACGGCTGGCGCGTCGGATCCGCCTCGTTCGACACCCATCATGGTCGGGCAGATTCTCTGCCCGGCCCGGTCAATGTCTATGCCGGCAGGGTGTGGCCCGTGTGCCCCTAGCAGTGGCGTGGACGGAGCCACGCAGGAGTATGTGGGCGGCATCGTTGGGGCCCGTCGTTGGCGCCGGCGCCGCCGGGGCAAGCGGTTGACGAGGGCCAATGCCATCATGCCTCCTCACGACAACGCCACCCCCGCTCTGGACCCCCTCGCACTCGCGACGTGCAAGGGCGTAGTGCCTCCCGCCTGGATCGACCCGATGTTCGATAAGCTCGATGCCTCCCTCGTTCTGGGTCAGTCTTCACTGGGACCCGCCTCTCCGGTGATTCGGGCGGCGCTGGCGGACTCCATTTCTCCACCGCGTATGGTCCCTATCGACTTCGTGGAGGAGGAGGTGAACGGGGTAGTTGCCGCCGCAGTGGACGCGGCTGCACCGAACGTCGGGGTCACCATGCCACCATGCACGCCGGTGGCTAATACAGCTCCCTCGCCGGTTGCCGCACCTACGGCGGGCTCTGTGACGTCTTCACCGGCACCCGCCTCTATGGAGTTTTGGGCGGCGCTGGTGGACCCCCTTTCTCCGCTGCATACGGTCCAGTTCGACCTCGCGGAGGGGGAAGCGAACGAGGTAGCTGACGCCGGGGAGGACACAACAGCAGCGGACGTCGGGGTTCCTCTACGCGCGACGGCGGCCATATCACCTGCAGCCCCCGCACCTGCTGCTGGTGCACCTACAATGGCCTCAATGACAGCCTTCATCGACTCCTTGAGGCTGCCGCTGGAGGAGCCTCTCATCCCGACGACGCCACATGCCCACGCAGCAAGGGTGCCTGACGACGACTGGATGCCTCGGCGGAGCGCACGCCTTGCGGCCAAATCGGCATTCCGCGACCCAAACCCAGAGCGGCAGGCCAAGTGTGTCCTGCTCAGCAAGTTGACGGGTCAGCCGACCAACAACGTGCCCGATTCCTACGTCAATGACAAATTCCACAATGCGTTCGCCGAAGCGAGTCTATCCGCTAGGAAGCAGGCCATGCAGATCCTATTCCCCCAGCGCAGCGGCCGCTAGGTGCGTTCCGTGTCCAGGCCGGAATAGGTAGTGGTGCCGATGTCGATATATCTGTCGCACGATTCGTTAATTAGCCAGTACGACCTCGGAAGCGCCACTGTTCAAGCCGGTGCCTCTTGTTAGTGTGCTGCCTGTCCGTTCCTTGGCTCATCGCCTCTAGGACGGTCGGGATGTATCGAACCTTTCTAACTTCTCTTAATGAAAAACGTGCCAAGCACGATTTCGAAAAAAAGCATCAAAGACCGCCAATTTTTTATTTTTTGTTTTGAGACGCCGCTAATCACAACTGCAATCAAAAGAAGCCAAGTGAAACACGCACGCACGCACGAACCGAAGAAACTAGGCATAAAACGTGTATACGAGGGACGGGCATGCAGAGCAGCTCTCTCACGCGGAGGCAGGCAGTAGCACTGAGCGGCGGCCGGCGTGGTTGAACCCCATCGAAGCCTAGCAGCCGCCGGTGTGGATCAACCCTATCGAACCCTAGCAGCCGCCGGCATTGATGGACACTTTCGTGAAGATCGGGGATTTCGCGTTGAGGACAGATGACGATCGGCGACGGGAAATACACGAGGGAAGATCGTACCTGAACACTAGCACGCAGTCGCCGGCATCGATGATCTGGGCTTCTCGACGAGGAAAGATGAAGATCGGGGTGACGATGATTTGGACTTCACGCGACGGGAAGGAAGCCTTGGCGTGGGAAGGTGGCGGGAAAGTATCGCGGGAACTCTTCACGCACGGGAAGGAGGAGAAGGCGCGGCGAAAGCCCGATGCCATGCTCGGACCGCGCGCATATTTGCGCACTGGAGGGGAAGATTTGCCAACTTGGGCAAGACAGGGAACATCTATGCCAAACTGTTGGAGAGACTTTTTTTACATTTTGCCAAAAAATTAAGGATGGAGAAGGAGAATGGCAAACCTCCAGGACCTACCTGAAAATCAATGTGATTATGAAATTAGTTTTGAGCAAAGGTTCTAAAAACAAATGCCATGTATTAGGAAACAATCAAAGTAGGTTGTTCTAGGGTTGCACTAGTCAAGCTCTTTACTGGCGTGTGGTAGAAAAACCAACAAGTGACCAACCAGAACAACAACTAAGTTTGAACCTAATGAATTGATCTCTAGAGTCTAAAATAACTAAACATGGGAATCCATGAGCATTCATGAGCACTTACATGGGAATCCATGAGCATTCATGAGCACTTAAATATGATAGAAGTAGAGCTACCCTATGTAAATTCAGGTTGTAGATTAAATTTGATATTTGGACTGAAGTGTTAGCTGACTTGCATCTATGTTTGCTGGTGGCTGTGGCATCATCTCCCTTGCTGGAATTTTAAGGTAATGTACAAACAGAGAGAAAATTATTTGACCATACAGTACCAACTTATACACACACTTATTTTATATATTTTGAATACTGAGGTAGAGAGGTGAAGGGTGCAAATGATTGAATTTTCTATATCTTCAGACAAGATAGACTCGCCGTGGCAACCAATCTTCATATTTGCATTAATCTTCAGAACATGTTAATCAACCTTGCTCCTATTGGCTGCAAAAGAAAAATCCCAGGCTAAGGATTCAATAAGCATTATTGCTAAACGAATATAAATTAAACTGAGAATTGACAGAGCAGTGTGCTACGACTGAGAATTGACATAGTCATTGTTCTTTCAGATAAAACTAAGATTGTCTAAAAGCAAAAACACAAACTAAGATTGTCTAAAAGAAAAAACACACTGAATACATCTTGATATATAGAGCATAGCTATAGAAAATTGTAAGGTTGACTAATTTTACATGACCTAAAGTACCACAGCTCAAGGAGGATGGATCTGACACTGGTGGAGAGGATCTGATGCCGCTGGTGGCTAGAGCTCAGCTGCTGGCTGGGGCGAGCTGCTGCTTGCCCTTGCGGCCTTGCTGAGGCACACACGCAGGATGGCGCCAGCCCAGAAGGCAGAAGCCTGCCACCCTGGTACCTGCCGCTTGGTCGTACTGCCGACGCTGAGGCATAGAGGCCCAGCACGAAGCACAGGCGCTCTTTGCCGTCCACGGCCCGCCGAGCAATGCAGGGAGTCACCGCCTCGGCAAGGCCATCCACCGCCGCTTCTCTGCATGGCCATCCGCTCAAAGCGCTGCCGCTCAGCAAGGCCGTCCGCCACCACCAGCAGCCAGCTGCCTGCCGATTTTGGGTTAGAGGATTGGGGGACTGGAGGGTGACATTGAGAATTGCGGAATCGACCGGCAGCTATGTTATGCGGCATGGGAGACGGTGTCGTGAGGGGCCTTTTTTGGGCTTTGCCGTTACTACACCAACCTCTGGGAGGGAGAGTCATGGAAAAGGATGTTACCGTCACAGATTAGTCTTTCTATGATGATTTTTCATAACGTCGAATCCAAACCGTCATGTATAAAGGTATTTCTTGTAGCGCTCGTATCGGCAAGGACCAAGCCAAAAGGCTTTTGTGTAGAAGGGGTGTGTAGGAATAGCCTACCATGAAACATTCTTTTCCACTGCCATATCCTTCAACATATATAATGACACTAATTAAAAAAACGCATGCTTACAACACAACTAATATACTTTGTGATTAGAGATAAACTGAAGATGTAAATTTACCACAGATATATAAACTATAGACTAATATCGGTATGTATAAATGGAACACCTAGGACAAGATCAGGAGTTGGTGCACCGGGTTCAATAATGTATACTTTATTCAATTTTTTTCCATGTTGACACAAGTCTCAGGTATGAAAAGCATAGAATTACCCTCCAAGTGAAGGTAGAGGGTTATTATAGTCACCGGAAGGTATCAGCTCTTGACAAATCATGTACATCCTCAGGGCAAATGAAGTAAAGCGACCGACTGAAGCCATAGGAAAAATCAAGCTGCATGTCCCTTGAAGCCTTATTTTTTATATGAAGTAGTCTATGTTGTCTATCAATCCATGCATCACTGGGAATGGGATTTGCCAACTCAAGCCTCATGGACTGTAGCATTCTCGCATTCAAAACAAAGAACTTAGCAAAGTTAGCATGTGACGTGTTTCCTCGATAGCCTGCCAACACAATTTCCTTTAGACTATTTTCAACCGTGCCAATAAGATTCCTGTACTTATCACACAACACATTTTTATCTCCTGGCGATGTTGTCTGAAAAGCCAAAATAAACATAGAGTAGTTACAACCCAGCATTAGAGAATGTATATGCTGCAATAGCAACAAAAGATTGTTAATGGCCTCCCAATTATGGAGTAAGCCAAGTCACCTGAATGTACAGCTTCTCCAAGTTGGGAAAACATTTCATGAATTCAATAACCAGATCCAAACTAAGACGCTCCTGTATTAATGACAACACCTTCACACTGTGCACCACAATCTTCTTGCTAACAAAGCCAGCCGATCCCTAGGTAAAGCACAAACTACAAATGTTAGAATCCTAGTCAATCATAGGGACTTCATTCGGAGGAAAAACTACGCATGGTGATATGGATACCTGAAGAACTGTGGTGCCAAACTCGAGTCTGGGGCTGCGACCAGACAGTGGCCCCAGAACAAGCAATTTTGGTGCCGAGATCACTGAGATGGCAATTCCCATGCAAAAGTAATCAAAAGAAAGTAACCTTTCTAGACAGGGGGCATCCTCGATGATGAGTTGTTGCAGATTGTCAGGGTCAAAATTAGAGCTGAGCTTCACGCCGATGCTCCGAATGGTCGGGCATGCAATTCGGATGGGAGAGCAGCTCATCCAGCTATCAGCACTAGTTAGCAGCAAGCTCTGTAGTACAGGGCAGGCAGCTAGCAAGGCACGTAGGGAACTCTCCGAGAATTTGACATCTAAAAGGCTCAGCTGCCTGAGAACTGGAAATTGGAGCCCGCCAGTATTATTGTTTCCATCCGGTAAACAGCAGCCACCAAAGCTGGCAACACGAAGCGTTGACGAGAAGCGGCGTAGAGATCCAAGCGGCTGAGGCTGCGCAAAATTCCACCCACAATGTCTGTAGTAGTGGAACTCGAGCTCCTGGAGTCCTTCCAGCGCGGGGGACATGAGCCAGCTGTCCAGGCTAGTAGCGAAGTGCTCCATGGCCCTGAGCCCCCTGTAGAAGTGGTAGACCTCGGGGACGGAGAAGCGGCGGCCGGGGCCTTGATGTGTGGAGAGAATGCGCGAGATTAAGCTGGTGGTGACGTTCCTAGCGCCTAAGGGGCCGTCCGTATCGTCTACAGAGAAGTTGAGAGGAGCAGAGCGCCAGATGTAGCGCCAGCGGGAGGAGAGCACCTGCGTGCGGGCGCCATCGCTGGTCGGGAGGAGGGAGACAATGTCGCCGAGGACGCCATCCGGGAGGAAGCTGATGCGGTCGAGGAGCTCATCTTCTTCCTCCAGTCCTCTACTACTCTTCTTCGCTCCGGGGACCATCGCCATCGCTGAATAGCAGCCCGGCGGCCAGGCGAGGATCGATATGGGAATCGCCGCCGAATCGTGGAGTTGTGGGCCAATCAAACCCTAACGGGTAATATATCTCTTTTAATTAGTTTTGACCCTTACGTATACGGGTAATATATATCCTGCAGAAATTTTTTCAAAGGGCTTATTTTAGAAAGCGCCCTGTTTCAGTTTCACATGCCAAATCGGGTTTGAGATATTTGAGCTGGGTACGATTCCATCCAGCAGCAGAATTGCAGAGTTGTGATCTGCGAGACTCATAGCCTACCGTCATATACAGTACGAGTTAGAACGACTTGCGTTAAATAATGGTAAGTAGTCTGACCCGATCTAAGACGCATCAAGCGACACCTCTATTCCAAAACATATTAGGTCATGTCACTGAGCGTTAAATAAAAACTGTAAAAATCGTCTTGGTGACATGTGTAACAGATTATATGTTATACGTCCCATGGGCATATCAGCTAGCTGTAATAAAGTAATATTGCCATATAAATTCTTTATGGAAATACTTCTCCTGTTTTAATCATTCCTTGTATCATCATTTTTGCTTCTCATATATATCCTTACACTACTACACATAAGCACTATAGGGGCGGCTAAATAAGCTCTGTAGGGGCGGCTGGGCGAGCCGCTCCTACGCGCCCGAGCTTACAGTGGCGGGCACTGTAGGGGCGGCTCAACACCAGCCGCCCTTACTACACAACCATAGTAGGGGCGGCTGGTGTTCCAGCCGCCCTTACTACACGACCATAGTAGGGGCGGCTGGAACACCAGCCGCCCCTACTATGGATTTTCAGCAAAAAAAAATAATAAATTACAATAATACATTTACAGCACAGCATATATATATATATATATATATAATCTCCATCACAGCCAAATTTAGCATGTTCCATCAACAAGTTTAAAAGTCCAATATATTACAACCAAATCGAAAGTCCAACATATTACAACCAAATCGAAAGTCCATCAAAAGTAACACAAGTCCATTACTACAAGTGCACAAGCACTCAACGACCTAGAGATAGCAAATCGGTCCGACGAAGGAACTCATACTCCGGAGTGCTACCTAACTCTGAGAGTAGGTTATGGTAATGACCGTTGACATATACCACTTGGTCCATTATGAAGTTGCATAGGTCACCTACCATCTCTATTAGCTCATCATCCTTGTAGGGGTCCCTTTGCACTCCGTGCTCTTCTTCCCACTACATTGGTCACAAAAGCCAAGTTTAGTTCTAGAGAGATTGCAAAGCTAAGTTTAGTTCTACGAGATTGCATGCATCATACTACGACCTACTAAGGATTCGAACTTACCAATTCGGGGTGTCTCCGTAGCCCTTCATGTTACTGATGAAATTACATACATAATATCCACAATGCATACTCCCCGGCTTCGCCGGGTGCTGTGTGTTTTCAATTTGCATATGAAAATGTCAAGTACAAGTATAGAAAACCATGTCATCTAGTGCCAAACTAAGTTGCACTTACCGAACAGCGAGTTTTGAAAGTCAAGTGGGTCCCCATCTCTGGATTATGTATGCCATCGTAATTTGTGACATATGTCCTGAATGCCCTGTACAAAAGAAACTTAGTATGTAGAATTCAACATCAAAGTGAATCATCTAATGTCAATAGGATTACAAATTTACTTACGTCGCGAGAATCGCTGTGAAGTCCATATATGTATCAGGGTCAAAATCTGCAGAATCACAGACGTATGCCATGTTTCTCCTGAGGGAGAGGCCTATGACTATCCAGTGGTTACTGCATGAGTTTTAAATATAGAATAGACACATAAGTTTGTTTACATCGAAATGAGATATACCGAACAATGTTTAAGTATACAGCCGAACTCACCTGAAGTGGTATGGTATCCATATTGTTTGGTAGTTTTCGAGATGCTTTATATATACGGCCATCCACGACGCAACCCTCAAGCCCTCCTTTTTTATTCTCTTCCAGCGGATCTTCTCTTTCTCCTCAACCGTCACCCCTTCATTAGCTCGGCGCATCCATCTTCCATCTCTTTGGGAAGTTAAAGGTTATCGATGCTATAGGTCATGGGTCGATATACCCGGCCTCTAAAGACTTCGTAGCTTTAATGAAGTGAGCTTGCATTCTACAGATCACGATGTAAGTTAGTTACAACAAAAACCAACTAGGTTACATTGAGCTCATATCAAGAGGAAGAGGACTTACAAGCACCAGTGCGAATCGATTCATCGACATTGAACCGAGGACAAACATTTCGCGGACCTCGCGAAGTCGAAGGAAATGGTAGTAGTTGGGCCTCCAAATGTGCCCTCGGGTACTATAGCTTCCACCAATTGCATTTTTGTTTTTGAAACATGCAAAAAGTACCAATCATGGAACCTTTTCATTCCAAGTGGCATCTTTTCGAGATACCGGTTTGGTAGGAAAGGTTTGCCTCTTACATATTCTCTCGGGCAATCCTTGGACCACGTGATCCTTTCCAAATTTGGATACCTCTTTGCAGCTTTGTATTCGAGGATCAACGGTTTTCCTGTAGGCAAAAGTGTTAATGCCTGTGTTCTCAGGCTTCCTACGGTCATGAGCATACCACTTCATCAAATTGGTCTTCGGCAGCTCCACAAAAGTTGTCGACTTTGTGTCCTTTCTTATCATGATGGGGATCTTCTTTCGAGCTTCGATTGTTTAGAAGACGTGCCATCTCTTCAAGGCCTTGCTCGGGGCGAGCTGGACATGGTTGTGGCTCGGGAGGCACATGGGGCGTCACATCACGCTCGGCTCGACATGAGCTGCACCTTGTTACGCTCGGGAGGCACTTGTGGCGCCTCGGCATGAGCTACGGGAGGTTGTTGCGGGCAGTTACTCACATGTGGCATCTCATCATTCTCTATTGGTGCCCCCTCATCATCCTGTAGTGGTGCCCCCTCACCATGCTCGGCGGTGCCCCCTCATCATGCTCGCCCGTGCCGCCTCATCATGCTCGCAGGGCCGCCTCATACATCCAGTTCTCCTCACGAGACGGTGAATAGCCGATCTCTCCATCCTCAAGGCGGGCTGTCTCCGAGATGTGCATCACTCGGAGTTGGCGATGTAACATTCAACACAATGTCCTTTTTGTACCGAGAGGATGAACTGTTTCGTGAGTAGTCCGAGCTCACGTACCCCTCGCTATTTGGAAAATCAACATTATGCTTCTCATAGCCGGGTTTCACGATTAGTGCCTCGACCTTAGTGTAGGCATTCGGGACCGGATTGCCGTGCCGAGATGTCGCCCGGGTTGGAGGATATGCCACACCCGTTGCCACCTCAGTCATCACCTGTGCCCTGCCGACGGGCGTCAACAGGGTGCAACTAGTTGGCCGTTGTATGTAATCGACTGAGGCGGAGGCTGCAGTGGAACCTTGGCTGCTTCGAACATCAGGAGGGCTGCTTATTATAGCCAAGTCTCGAGGCGGCTCCATTTGTGTCCGCCGCTCAGTAGACAGTCCTACCGCCTGGAGTCTCTGGTCGACCATTTCATTCACCATGGATTGAAGTGTCTCCGGGTTTCTCCCATGTTTCTTGTACATCTCCCTCTCCTCATTGAGCTTGAATCCATCCTTCCAGGTCGTATGTTTCCCTAACCCCCTGACACGGCCTGTGTGCTCGGGGTTTCCCAAGCCAAGGGTAAGCTCGTCCCTCTCTCTAGTAGGAGTGAATGTGCCCTTCTCGGCGTCTTCAGCATATTTCATTATCCTTGACACTGCCTCTTCGGTCTCTGGCTTGGAAAATTTCAGACTGCTCCCTGATTCACTCCTTGCAAAGACCCAATGCTTGGTGCGCCGCCTTAGTTTCGTCACTCGTGTGTTCCCAGCAGCTATGGCATCTGCTTCCATCTTATGAAACACATCTTCCTTGCCAGCATAGCCACCGGGGCCTAGACGAGGGTGGTGTATGTTCTTCTTCGCATTCAAGCGGTTCTTTTCACTTAGGGCCAAAGCTTCCGGCGTAGTCTTTTCAGCCACGAGCAACGCCCAGACAGCAGGAGTTATTTTTCCATACTTGTGGTACGGAGTTAACCCCTTTTGGATGTACTCTGTGTTTAGCTTAGTCTTCCACCGTCGGAAGGACTCTCCCATCGTCTTCATAGCACGTCGCCTTACTACTACTAGCTTCTCTTCCGGAATCCTAAAATCGAAATTTTTCAGCGAGACGCTTCCATAGGGTGTCCTTTTCCTCTTCGGGATGTCTTTCCAATTAGGGACTCTTTGGGTTACAATGGTCTTTCACGAGTGCCCCAATCGCATTGTGGTATTTTGATCTCGAAGGCTTCGGCTTGAGGACCTGCCCTTCTTCCCCGACCTCTTGAATCACATAGATCATTTTGTCACTTGGATATTGGTTTGGCTTCACGGGCCCTCGTGTCCTCTTTTGTTTGCTAGTCGAGGCCGAGGTTGTGCCCTCGGGTTGCGGAGCGAGGCCACATTGGTAGTCTCTGTGCATGTTGCCTCGCCCTCTTGTCCCCTACTCCGTCGTTTTCGGCAAAACGTGCGGGACGCCGACGACGTCTTTTCGGAGGTGGGGGAGGAGCCCGTATAAACAACGAGTCAAAGTGTTAGCGAGAGGTAAGCAAAACATAGCGTTACCAAACTTTATGATTTACTAAGGGACTTTCATATCCCTACCTCCTCGTCGACCTCGTCGTTTGGATCAAAGTCCTTGTCCAACTCATCCGCCGTTGGCTTATGTCCGGGTTCTGGGGAAAGGATCCTCGGGACTTTCATATGCCGAGGATGAGCCATCGTCCCCGCCGAACCTTCATCATCCTCTCCTTCTCCCCCGCTTCTCCCACTTGGTCCTCGGCAAGGTCCTCCCGAGTAAGCATTTCTAGATTCTGCGACGCCAGTTGTTCGAAATAATCGTATCCAAGCGGAATGTTGTTTCCGGCCCTCTAGGGCTAGGGTGCTCTTCAGGTGGGCTGGATGGGGTTGCATTCCTTGTTGTCCCCGCCATCACGTGATTTGTTCTAACAGAGGCAAGGAATAAAGTGTGCTTTAGTATCAGTACTAGTAGTAGTAGTCCTAGTAGTCCTAGTAGTACTACTACTACTAGTAGTAGTAGTAGTAGTAGTAGTAGTAGTAGTAGTAGTAGTAGTAGTAGTAGTAGTAGTAGTAGTAGTAGTAGTAGTAGTAGTAGTAGTAGTAGTAGTAGTAGTAGTAGTAGTAGTAGTAGTAGTAGTAGTAGTAGTAGTAGTAGTAGTAGTAGTAGTAGTAGTAGTAGTAGTAGTAGTAGTAGTAGTAGAAGAAGAAGAAGAAGAAGAAGAAGAGAAGAGAGAGGATGAGAGAGGAAGGAGGAGAAGTGTGGAGAGGGAAAGGTTTAAAAAAGGCCTCAGAAACATGTCTAGCCTCATTTGATCAAGAACTTGGAGCATCAAGGCATCAAAATAGAGAACAGAGAACGAGAGAAAAAGGCACGTAGGGGCCGGTAACGATGCCAAGTTGCTCACAAGTTCCCGATCATCGCTCATATTCCATACAAAGAATGGACTTAGACAATCTCATCATCGGCAAAACAAAGGAGAGGAGAGAAGAATATGAGCTTACGGTGGAGTACAAGTACAAACCCATGTGCCCTCAAATTAGCGGGTTCTTTGCTTTATAGAGCCATCCACCACTCTGCGGTGATCATAGTTCATAGACTAACATGACAAACCCGATAATAGGAAAAGAGAAAACCCATTGGCACTACGAGGCCGTACGCTTCTGGTGGAGGCTAGACTCTAATGGCACTCCATTTGAGACGAGTTTCCACCAGAAGCATACGGCCTGGGAGAAGCTATGGGTACTTGACTGTCATGTTGCCTCACTACACCTTTTGTATCATCGGGCAATAAACTCCGGAAAAAACCAAGTAGTACAAGTAGAAACCCTCATCATTGGCATAAGGAAAGTACTCAGAATATAAAAACCCTCATCATTGGCATAAGGCAAGTGCTCAGTATATAAAAACTCTCATCATTGGCATAAGGCAAGTGCTCAGTATATAAAAACTCTCATCATTGGCATAAGGCAAGTGCTCAGTATATAAAAACTCTCATCAATGGCATAAGGCAAGTGCTCAGTATATAAAAACTCTCATCAATGGCATAAACATGAAGAGTGGCATCAATCTGCAATATAAACAGTAGTAGTAGTAGAGAGATGGGAGAGATGGCAAAAAAATAGCAGTAGAGTGGCATATAATAGCCAGCCATATAAAGAGTCAAGTGTAGTAGTAGAGAGTAGTAGTAGTAAGAGTAGTAGTAGTAGTAGAGTCAAGTGTAGTAGTAGAGTAGTAGTAGTAGTAGTAGTAAGAGTAGTAGTAGAGTAGTAGTAACAGCCAGTAGAGAGTACTGGTAGTAGTAGAGGAGAGGAGTGGAGGAGAGGAGTAGAGGAGAGGAGGACATTAGTAGTAACAACCAGTAGAGAGTAGTAGTAGTAGTAGAGAGGAGAGGAGAGGAGAGGAGAGGGGAGAGATGGCAAAAAAAAAGTGGACAGAGTAATTATACCTCATTATACAAAAAAATTCAGTTAACATCATTGCACATGCCTTATGCCTCAGGTTTAAAGTAGCATCAAAATAACATCATTGCACATGCCTTATGCCTCAGGTTCAAAGTAGCATCAAAAAAACATCATTGCACATGCTTATGCCTCAGGTTTAAAGTAGCACCATTAATCTGCCATATAAACAGCAGCAGCAGCAGCAGTAGTAGAGAGGAGAGGAGAGGAGAGGGGAGAGATGGCAAAAAAAACAGCAGTAGAGTGGCCTGCCAAGAGGATAGTGCCAAGAGGATAGGCATAAGCATTGTTCAGAAACTAGAACAGGTAAGTGCATAGGACAGTTATAGCATTGTTCATCATGTTAAGCATCAAACCATCAGTTAAGCATCAAACAAGAAAGACAGTTAAGCATCAGTTAAGCATAGAACAGTTATGTGCACAGGTAAGGCATAAGCATCAGTTAAGCATAGAACAATAAAGGCATAAGCATTGTTCATCATGTTATAGCAAGAAAGGCATAAGCATCAGTTAAGCATAGAACAGTTATGTGCACAGGTAAGGCATAAGCATCAGTTAAGCATAGAACAATAAAGGCATAAGCATTGTTCATCATGTTATAGCAAGAAAGGCATAAGCATCAGTTAAGCATAGAACAGGCACAAGCTATGGCAGCATATGAGGTGAATTAAGCATCAGTGGACAAATGAAAAGGCAGCAGATCATGGACTGAATCATGGACAGTTAAGCATAGAACAGGTAAGTGCATAGGACAGTATAGCATTGTTAAGCATCAGCATAGAACAAGAAAGGCATAAGAAGCTAGGACAGTTATAGCATTGTTAAGCATCACCATTGTTAAGCATCAGAAGCTAGGACAGTTATGTGCACAGGTAAGGCATAAGCATCAGTTAAGCATAGAACAAGAAAGGCATAAGCATTGTTCATCATGTTATAGCAAGAAAGGCATAAGCATCAGTTAAGCATAGAACAGGCACAAGCTATGGCAGCATATGAGGTGAATTAAGCATCAGTGAACAAATGAAAAGGCAGCAGATCATGGACTGAATCATGGACAGTTCAGCATAGAACAGGTAAGTGCATAGGACAGTTAAGCATAGCTCATGAAAACTGAATTGAGGCCACATTGACAATAATCAAGGCCAGATTGACAGTTAAGCATTGGGTCGAACAGGTTGCAGTCGCCAACAAAGCTGTCCTAACAAGCAGAAACACCTCAGCACAGGCGCCAGATTGACAGTTAAGCATTCGGTCGAACAGGTTGCAGACGCCAGCAAAACTGTCCTAACAAGCAGAAACACCTCAACACAGGCGCCATTCTTACCGCGGCAGGTCGAAGCACAGGTCCGGAAGCGAAGCCATGACGGAAAAGGGAGGGAAGTGAAGGGGAACGGGCCGAGACGCGTACCTGAGGAAGGAGACGGCGACGGGCAGACGGCGACGGAAGAATAAGAGCTTGCGGGACCGAGAGCTTGCGGAAGGAGAGGCACACCGAGCTCCTCGCAGAAGAAGAAGAAGCTTGCGGGCCTCCCGAGCTCGCGGACGGATGCGGGGCGGAGTGGGCACGGAGTGCGGCGGCCTTCCGTCGCGGGGGAAGAAGGCGGCCGTCGCGCCGCAAACCCTAACCAGCGCGGCGCATTCGGAGGAGGATGCGGTGCCGGCCGCTGGGGAGCTCGCCGGGGCCGGGCCTGGCAGAGGTCGCTGCGGCGGGGGTGGGGAGGCAGCGGCACCGCGGGCGAAACCCTAACCCGGCGGCGGCGGCGGCGTACTTCTGGCGGAGGAGGTGGCGGCTTCGGGAAGGTGAGGGAAGGGGAGGGAGGGAAGGGGAGGGAAGGGGAGGAAGCGGCGGAGGGCTCCGGGAAAAATGGCGGCGGGGAAGAAGAGGTCGTCGGGCTCGCGGAAGGAGAGCGCCGCAGGGAGCACCGGGACGGTGCGGGCACCGAGCTCGCGGAAGAAGAAGCTCGCCGGGCTCCCGAGGACGAAGATGGCAGCCGGGCACGGGACCGGCGGCGGCGGCGGAAACCCTAGCCGCCGTGCGGTCTCCTTGGTGCGGGGACGGAGAGGTGGGGGCGGGACGGCGGCAAACCCAAGCCACCGGTGCTCGACGGCGGCCGCAGACCCTAATCGTCGGTGGCGGGGCAAGCGGCGGCGCGCGCGCGGCGACGCGCAAACCCTAGCCACCGGTGGGGGCGAGGGTGGCGGGGCTAAAGGGGGTGAGGGTGAGTGGTCCGGGCGGAAATGCGGCGGCGGTGGCGGCGGTGGTGGTCGGGCGAAGGCGGCGACGGCGGCGGCGAAATCCGCGGCTGCGGCGTCGGGGAAGGAGATTTCGCCCAAGACTTAGCCGATTTGGGAGGCACTGAAGCGCTCCCGGCATATATACTAGAGGCACCACGTAAGGGCGGTTCCAGATAGAACCGCCCTTACGGTGCTTTTTTTTGTTTTTTTAATTAATTCATAAAAATAAAAAAAATCGGTATTAACTTAAAAATAGGAAAATAATTCCAAAAAAATATTAAAAAACCAATATATATTAAATTTAGTTAAAAAATTTTAGTACAAAGAAAAAGAAAAAGTTTTGAATTAAAAAAAAATTGAATTATGGTTTTTTAAAAAAAATGGCACTTTGACCATGTTTTTTGGGACCCTAGATGGCCTCAGATGCAAAAGTGATGAACAGCAAGTTTGATCCACTCATCAAGATACATATTTTTTCCAATGGTCACCTTTTCATCCGGGATTGTTCGGACCTCTCAAACTTTGAAACTTCGGTTTTTCGCGGCTAGACGCGGTTTTCGACCCCCAAGACGGGCCCACCTCGAAAAGTCATGAACATCAAGTTTGATCCACTCGTCAAGACGAACAATTCATACAAAGGTCATTTTTGCATTCGACGAAGCGTTGCGAAAGTGTAGTTCTAAATCCACTCGTCCCGCATGAAGTTTCATTAAGTCGTGTGGGATTCAAGAATTTGTGACTAGAGTTTACCAACACTTCCTCAAATGCAAAAATGGTCTATCTATGAAATATGTATCTTGATGAAACAAAACTATCTTGTATTCAAAAGTTTTTCATTTGAGGTCATTTGGTACCTCGTTTGACTAGGGTTGACCAAGTCTCGCCTTGGATTTACAAACCCCGTGAGAAGAGTTTACTAAAACTTTTTCAAATGCAAAAGTGTTCTATGTATGAAATATGTATCTTGATGAGACAAAACTATCTTGTATTCAAAAGTTTTTCATTTGAGGTCATTTGGTACCTCGTTTGACCTAGGTTGACCAAGTCAAACCTCTTTTTTTCGGAAAATACACGTTGACCGGACCCTAGATGGCCTCGGATGCAAAAGTGATGAACAGCAAGTTTGATCCACTCATCAAGATACATATTTTTTCCAATGGTCACCTTTTCATCCGGGATTGTTCGGACCTCTCAAACTTTGAAACTTCAGTTTTCGCGGCTAGACGCGGGTTTTCGACCCCTAGGCGGGCCCACCTCGAAAAGTCATGAACATCAAGTTTGATCCACTCGTCAAGACGAACAATTCATACAAAGGTCATTTTTGCATTCGACGAAGCGTTGCGAAAGTGTAGTTCTAAATCCACTCGTCCCGCATGAAGTTTCATTAAGTCGTGTGGGATTCAAGAATTTGTGACTAGAGTTTACCAACACTTCCTCAAATGCAAAAATGGTCTATCTATGAAATATGTATCTTGATGAGACAAAACTATCTTGTATTCAAAAGTTTTTCATTTGAGGTCATTTGGTACCTCGTTTGACTAGGGTTGACCAAGTCTCGCCTTGGATTTACAAACCCCGTGAGAAGAGTTTACTAAAACTTTTTCAAATGCAAAAGTGTTCTATGTATGAAATATGTATCTTGATGAGACAAAACTATCTTGTATTCAAAAGTTTTTCATTTGAGGTCATTTGGTACCTCGTTTGACCTAGGTTGACCAAGTCAAACCTCTGTTTTTCGGAAAATACACGTTGACCGGACCCTAGATGGCCTCGAGATGCAAAAGTGATGAACAGCAAGTTTGATCCACTCATCAAGATACATATTTTTTCCAATGGTCACCTTTTCATCCGGGATTGTTCGGACCTCTCAAACTTTGAAACTTCAGTTTTTCGCGGCTAGACGCGGGTTTCGACCCCTAGGCGGGCCCACCTCGAAAAGTCATGAACATCAAGTTTGATCCACTCGTCAAGACGAACAATTCATACAAAGGTCATTTTTACATTCGACGAAGCGTTGCGAAAGTGTAGTTCTAAATCCACTCGTCCCGCATGAAGTTTCATTAAGTCGTGTGTGATTCAAGAATTTGTGACTAGAGTTTACCAACACTTCCTCAAATGCAAAAATGGTCTATCTATGAAATATGTATCTTGATGAGACAAAACTATCTTGTATTCAAAAGTTTTTCATTTGAGGTCATTTGGTACCTCGTTTGACTAGGGTTGACCAAGTCTCGCCTTGGATTTACAAACCCCGTGAGAAGAGTTTACTAAAACTTTTTCAAATGCAAAAGTGTTCTATGTATGAAATATGTATCTTGATGAGACAAAACTATCTTGTATTCAAAAGTTTTTCATTTGAGGTCATTTGGTACCTCGTTTGACCTAGGTTGACCAAGTCAAACCTCTGTTTTTTCGGAAAATACACGTTGACCGGACCCTAGATGGCCTCAGATGCAAAAGTGATGAACAGAAAGTTTGATCCACTCATCAAGATACATATTTTTTCCAATGGTCACCTTTTCATCCGGGATTGTTCGGACCTCTCAAACTTTGAAACTTCAGTTTTTCGCGGCTAGACGCGGGTTTTCGACCCCCTAGGCGGGCCCACCTCGGAAAGTCATGAACATCAAGTTTGATCCACTCGTCAAGACGAACAATTCATACAAAGGTCATTTTTGCATTCGACGAAGCGTTGCGAAAGCGTAGTACACATATAAATATGGTCTGACACATACATAAATATAGTCTCACACACACACACATACATAAATGTAGTCTCACACACACACATACATAAATGTAATTACGCTTATCGTAACTAGTCCTCCCCGAGACAGTTTTCCACTTGACATGACTTTTCGTTCCGCCCATGGCAATATGTTTTTGGGTAGTTTCTTTTCCACTTCATTGATCTTTTTTGTAAAGCTTGTGAAAAGCGGCATTTCATCGAACTTATTGTAGGCATCAACATCTTCGACGCCATCCACTCCGATAATGTGTTGTTTTCCGGGGATAACCACATGCTTAGGTTTCTTCTTTGGGGGTTGTATCTTGAGCGGGTCGGTCATAAAGAAAACTTGCATAACATGTGAAGCGAGCACCCATGGATCATCATTGAAGCCTATGTTCTCGGAGGTCCACGACCCTCAATCCAATTTCATTGATTTCGGGTTTATTGAGCCGGCGACATCGAAATAGGGCCACATTTAGTTCCTCAATCCCATAGTCAAGTTCCCATATTTCCTCAATTATGCCAAAGTAGTCGACCTTTTTGCCCCCCTCGCCGATAGCCACTACTCGAACACCGCTGTTTTGGTTCACACTTTTGCTATCCTTTGTGTGGGTATAGAATGTGTACCCGTTGATCTCATACGAACTCCAAGATGTCACCTGTCTTGATGGCCCCGCCGCTAGCTTACGATGGTAATGGAGTCTTTGGTTTCTCCAGTGTATGTTCTTGTCCTTCAACCATGAAGTTACGCGTTGCTGTGTTGTTTCATGACCCAGTCACCTCTACGACCGTGTGACTCCGATGAGATGATCTCCAAGTGTTCACTAATGTATGGATCCATCAGTTTTGAGCCCGCCAAGACAGCGTAGTGCGCCCGACTCACTTCTTGGTAATCTTCATCGATGAAGACTTTCCTACCATTTGTGCCCTTCCCGGCCAGCCTATTCTTGTAGCGAGAATCGGGAATACCAATCCCTCTCTGTACTTTTAGGTACTCTTGACAGCACTCGATGACTTCTTCATTAGTGTAGCCCTCTATCATGGAGCCCTCTGGGTAAGCACGATTATGCACGTATCGGCTTAGAACCGACATGAACCGCTCGTACGCCCACATTTCATGCAAGTAGCAAGGGCCCAACGCCCGTATCGATGAACCATGTGAATCATGAGATGTACCATTGTGTCGAAGAAAGCGGGAGGTAAACACATCTCTAGTTGGGCACGGGTCTCCACGACGAAATCATGTAGGTCATTCGGCTCGTTCTTGCTAATCTTCTTCTCGCGTTATCCTGGACCGAAGTAGCACATGCGGGTGATAGCCATCTTCAAGAACTCGGCTTGATAGCCCCGATTGCGATTGGTAGGAACACCGTCGGCATCATATGACAATCGTGAGCCTTGCGGTTTTCGAATGACGGGTCCTTCATCGACACTAACTTCTTCGGGTTTGCCGAAAACCCGGTTGGGACTTTGGTCCCCTTCACGAAGTGCATATACCTCTCCTCTCTTCCCGTTCTAGGTTGAAGCTAGCCGATTGATGGTGTATTTTCCAGTTTTGGGTCATGTATCGGGTGAAGCTCGGCATAACCTTTAGCTGCTCCATGTCCCTCCGTGCTCGAGACTATCCTTTGACTTGGCTTGTGTCCATCAAGGTAGCGATGAGACTCTCAAAGACATTCTTACGCACGTGCATAGCATCAATGGCATGGGGGACCTCCAATTCGGGCCGGTATTTAAGATGCGAAAGAAGATTGACTTTTTCTTAAAAGGCACGCCTTCGATAGGAGGTATGCTTACGTCTCTCTCGGGCGTTCCATCTATTTTCTTCTTTCCATAGACGACGCTTATGTTTTTCACCATTTGGAACACATATTTTCCGTCATGACGTCTCACCGGAGGCTGGTCTTCATCCTCTTCGATGTCGCCGAAGTACTTTAAGTACAGCTTGCTGCGGTACTTGTGACCTTGCTTTAGGAAGCGACGGTTCCCGATGTAAACAACCTTCTTGGATCCATCTAGGAACACCCATTTAGTATCATCCGACAGAGACTAGGCATCCCGTCTTACCTTTGAACTGTCCCGAGACAAGGCATACAACGCGGGTGGTCGTTGATGGTCACAAATATTATTGCTCTTAATGTGAAGGTCTCCTTTTTGAACGCATCATACATCGGCTCCCGGTCCTCCATAGTTTCTCGAATTCTTCCATCACGGGCTCGAGGAACACGTCCATATCAAAGCCTGGTTCTTGTGGGCCGAAACAAGAACGGTGAGGAAAAGGTACTTTCTCTTCATACACAACCACGTCGGGATGTTGTACATCGTCGGGATCAACGGCCGAGTGCTTGTGTTTGCTAGTCCTCTCGTTGAAGGGATTCATTCCATCCGTGCTCAAGGCGAACCGTACATTCCTTGGGTCATCACTGAAATCCGGGTTGTTTCTATCGAAGTCCTGCCACTGACTGCCATCGGCCGGGTGTGCAATCACATCGTCATCGATCGGGCGCGCATCGTACCACCATGTCATGAGCGCGGCTTCCTTAGGGTTTAGGAAGATACGCCTCAACCGATCAGTCACCGGCAGGTACCACATTACCAAGGCAGGAATTTTCCTCTTTCTTGCGTCATTGCCTAATGGGGTGTCCTCTGGAGGTTGAGATTGTGGTACCGCCTTTTTGGAACCCTTCTTACTCCTCTTGTTCCCGGTGACGGCTTCTCCGCCACTGTAAACGTCATTGTCCTTGTACCGACTTGCCCCACAACGAGGACATTTATCCAGGCCTCCGAACGTTTTACCGCGATAAAGGATACAATGGTTGGGGCATGCATCGATCTTTTCAACACCCATTGTCAATGGATTTATGACCTTTTTCGCATGGTATGTGTTGGAGGGAACTAGGTTTGGCAGTGGCGGCACGGATGACGAAGATGCAACGAGATCATCGAAGCTGCAGTCCGACCAGCCGTACTTAGCCTTCAGGAGTAGTAGCTCGAGCACAAAACGGAGCAGTGTCCACTGTTTTGGGCAGCCCTTATCAACACCATACACAGTCGCCCTCGACGACGCTTTCACCCGCTCAAGGTTTTCTAGACCCTTCTTCTGCTGTAGTATTTCTGGTCCAAAGTCCCGAAGCATTTGCTCTAAGTGGTCAAAGTTTTCTGCATCACCCTCATCACCTGCTCCGCCATCATCATTGTCGACACCACCGCCATCATCACCACGTGCCTGTTCATTGGCCAAATCATCTTGCATCCACACGTTAAACCCACACTGATCGTCGGCGGCGGGCAACTGGTCGTCAACGGCATCGTGCCATTCGTTGCCGTCATCCACCATTACTTCACCATGGTGAACCCATACCGTGTAGTCCGAAACAAATCCTCGCCTAACCAGATGTGATCTGATCACGTCCCCATCATAAGTTGCCATTTCGTTGTTGCAATCTTTGCAGGGACAAAGAATTGAACGATTAGCCCCTGATTGCCTTGCATGATTCACCGCGGCTTCAACAAACTTGTCCACCTCATCAGAAAAGCCATTCGAAATCCTTGGCCAACAATACATCCAAGTAGCCCTGTCCTCCATCCTTAAAAAGAATTATGAATGTAGATTAAATAATATTAGTAACACACTTATTAGTAACATTCCAATAATTTCAAATAGTGCCAAATAATTCTAAATAGTGCCAAATAATTATTAGTAACACACTTATTAGTAATAGTGCCAAATAATTCCAAATAATGCCAAATAATTCTAAATAGTGCCAAATAATTATTAGTAACACACTTATTAGTAATAGTGCAAAATAATTCCAAATAATGCCAAATAATTCTAAATAGTGCCAAATAATTATTAGTAACACACTTATTAGTAATAGTGCCAAATAATTCCAAATAATGCCAAATAATTCTAAATAGTGCCAAATAATTATTAGTAAAACACTTATTAGTAATAGTGCAAAATAATTCCAAATAATGCCAAATAATTCTAAATAGTGCCAAATAATTATTAGTAACACACTTATTAGTAATAGTGCAAAATAATTCCAAATAATGCCAAATAATTCTAAATAGTGCCAAATAATTATTAGTAACACACTTATTAGTAATAGTGCCAAATAATTCCAAATAATGCCAAATAATTCTAAATAGTGCCAAATAATTATTAGTAACACACTTATTAGTAATAGTGCAAAATAATTCCAAATAATGCCAAATAATTCTAAATAGTGCCAAATAATTATTAGTAACACACTTATTAGTAATAGTGCCAAATAATTCCAAATAATGCCAAATAATTCCAAATAGTGCCAAATAATTATTAGTAACACAATTATTACCTACTATTATTAGCAACAATTATTAGCTTCAACGTGTTCGGAAATATTTGCGGGAACAATAATTAGACACAATTATTAGTAACAATAATTATTATTAGCAACAATTTTAATTAGCAACAATTATTTTTTGCAACAATTATTATCTACCATTATTAGCTAACAATTAGCAACAACTATTAGTTTACCAACAAGTACTCATATGCCAACCACACATTCCAATAATGTCATGATATAAAAAAAAGACCACCTTAGATCTAGAACATGCACTACATCAAAACTACAATTAATGACCACTAAAATCAAGCTATATCATCAAATAGAGGGTGCAAGGTCATGTCTCCACCTAATCAACACTAGTACCATCAAAGATAAGCTCCAATTTGGGCAATACATGGCTCAAGCACCATTAAAGAGAGAGAAAACAAGAATGCAAATTGCTCACTAATCAACCAATGAAATTTGGATTAGAGGGTGGGAATGGCATTCCCTTACCTTAAACAAGCTTTTCACCAAAGGAATTGAGTTGAAAACCTCCCCTCCTTCCTAGAGCAAAATTAGGGAGGTGCCCAAGGCCTCCCAAGCCTTTTTTTTCGAGTTGGAGTGAGTGGCTCGGGGAGGAAGAAGGGTGGACACTTCACTTATTGCTACAGACCACTGTAGGGGCGGCTGGATCACTAGCCGCCCCTACAGTGCCTGTAGTAAGGGCGGCTGGATCACCAGCCGCCCCTACAATGCGTTAGCGAGGGCGGCGGTGATGCGGCCGGCCAGCTCCCCCCGCCAACCCTTGTAGGGGGCGGCTCCATCACGAGCCGCCCCTACTACAAATGGGCAAGCGCTCCTACAGTGAGTTTTTCACGTAGTGTTAGACAAATTAAGTTAGAAAACCATATATTTCCCCTTCAAGGCCCAAAAACCGCGAAACTGATTCTAGAAATCAAGTAGATGTCTATATGAAAAGATATAGTTAAAATAAATTAGAAAAGTCAAAGACACGCACATACTTCATGTATGTGTATGCCTGATCAATTGCTAAGTAAGTCGGATCGAACCGGGAAAAAATGTCAATATTTGGTATAGCCTCGACCGGTGCACTAACATGGTGGGCTCCTATTGAGTTTTTCTACTTTGGGTCAGATCTTTTGGGTTGGCTTGAATCATTGGTCAAAAAACTAATGTCCAAACCAAAATCGACCTAGAGGTAGGTCCAGTTGTATTGGTTCAGGTAGGTCGGGTCAAGTGGCCCACGATTAGGTGTACTCACATTTTTCTCATCATGTCAAAAATAAACCAAACAAAAAATAGGATCATAGGTTGAACCGGTAATGATACCGGGTTGGGGCTTCACTGTCGGGTTAATAGGATTCTTAATTACAGTGAAGTGAAACAACATTATTGTGCACTCGTGCAGAACATAGCAAAAAAGCTTAGTTGCGAGCATTAAAGAGTTTTAGTCATGATTTCAACAAACCTGTATATGACCAAACAAAATGCCCCTAGCACACAGGGAGAATGGTTTCTCCCACAAATTAAATGTGCAATGGAGTAAAAATATTTTTCAAAGCATCCACATGATAGACCTGTAAACAAGTAGCCAGGGTTTAATTAACCAAAGAACTCCATGGTTTAGCTAAAAAACTTGAGTTCAGTTCTCAAAACACTGAAGCTATATAGCTACTATCTGCATCAGGAAATAACATAAATACCGAAGCACACAGATTAATTTTCCAATCAAAATATCTGAATATATTTCTACTTCCTAGTGGATTTATCATTCATAAAAACACCATTAAGAAAAGTAAGATTAAGCATGCTCCTTTGACATAATCTTCAGTAATGATTATAAGTTTGTATCCAACTGCTGAGCATGCACGTACATAAGGGTCATATCCGACCAAGCCTAATGGCTTACAAAATCATCAGTTAAACCTAAACTACATCCAACATAATATTTATCATTCCACCACGCTTGATGGATTTGTGTATAGGCAACTCTTCAAGAAGCACGATCTGAAAAGTACAAGCATATATAGAAGTTAGAAATTGTTCCATTGATTAGGATAAACTGTTCCTTGAGAAAGATCAAAAACCTATATACCTTTATTATTTAGTTAAAGAACAAACAAACCCAAATATCAAAATATTATTAGATCTATAACTTGCAGTCAATTAAAAAATGAACTAGCTTGCCAATGTTATCAATCATCGTTGACAACTCTAGAATGTGAAGTTGCACTCAAAAACACTAGAATGTGAACACATTATGTGATGAGGCATTGCAGTCAGTTCCTAAAAGCAAACATATGATCTATTGTTACAACCAATTTCTACTATATATCAGAACCAGTAAAATGTCACAAACAAATAATGTGTGTTCAAGGTTTTCCAAAACTCAACGGGTCCAAACAAAACCTAAAGGGGATTACAAAACCAGTATTATAACACATAACTACAGGAGTGAAGAAGCTCATGAACGGGACGACGCTGGGGTAGTTATTGCTTGGATTGCTCACCATCGTCACCCGCCTCGACTTTAGTTCAAGCGTGAAAACACCAGCATTTGTGCTTATAAAGAAAAACACCAACGCCCTTGTCGAAACCAATCAAATTAGCATTGATACATTGCTTGCTGTCAACACGCAATATTTTCTTATGCTACATGATGTTCCATTGTTCACATTTTGCAGTCCCTCCCTTTGTCGGTTTATTGGGTCTTCTAGACCAAAGGTCAAGCGTTGAACCCCTTATGCCGGCGAGGCCCAGTGAGTCGTCTTCGTTCTGTATGAGCAGTGGTTCCCTTTTGTACAAGCGCGGCATGTCGATCCACGAAAAGCGACGCTCGACCAAACTATACTTCAGAATCCGATCACAATTACCTCGAAAAATGCAATAGATTCCGTCTCCGATGACAGTGGGGGCGCTTCAGGTTGAAGTGCCAGATGGTGCGGCCGGAAACAGGCGCTTGCCAGGCACGATCCTCCGATGAGAAAACACAAGCACGGACGGTTAGGCTTGTATCGCTGCCTATACAAACGACAAGGAAAGCGACCACCGCGGCAGTCACGTGGTCGCAGCCAGCCTCATCGCAGAGCACGACGGCGCAGTAGGACTCGTACTGGATGCCGGGCGGCGGCAGGTCCGTCCAGTCATCCTCGATGGGATCCCACACGGCGAGGCCCAAGCTGTCTGCCTTTTGGAAGAGGACGTGGCCGTGGCGGCAGTCGAGTGCCCACGAAACACGGCGGTCGCCGTTTGCCGCTGCATGGGCAACAGGGAGGCCGGCGGGGTGGCGACGAAGCGAGAGATGGGCGCCGGGAAGTCGAAGCCAGAGGAGGTCCCCGTGGTCGGGAAATCCAGGTTGTAGAAGAAGCCGAGCAGTCGGGGAGCACCTCGGTGGAAGGTGCGGTAGCGGCAGCGGAAGTCGTCGGGGTCGCAGACGATCGCCGCCATGACATCGCCGTTCAACTCCGGCAGGCCCATGTGGGCTGTGGGGCGTTCGTCTGTAACCTTGGCCCAAGGTTGGTTGGCTCGGGAACGATTTTTGTTCTGTCTTTGCGCGGACAGGAAGCACAAATATTATTGAAATTGTAATCTGTTCTCCCTACATACAGCTTTCTCTATATATTGCACGGATGCAAAGCTTCATTAAATAAGGAATAGTTTTTAATCCTAATCGACATAGATCTCTCCACACCTAGAAACCTAGGAATCCTAATTCTAATCAAATTGATCCTCCGATATACGATATAAAAAAGCCACAGCACAGTCGGTCAAGGAGGTACTCCACAGCGCCGACCATGAAAGCCATCCAGCCAGCCTATCCACAGGCGTGTAGCAGCCCTCGCATGCTGCCTGTCACGCGTCACGCCATTCTGAGCGCTCCCAGGCAAGGCGTGCCGCAGCTAGGCGAGATATGCAGACATCCTTGTTCGTCTGCTGGCACTCTTGACGGCGCGTGCCAGCATATCCTTCTCGCTCTTTCATTTGTTTGCTGGCTTTTGCTGCCGCTGAACCTGACAAGATCCCTGACCGGTCGGACTGGCCGGGTTGGTTGGATCCAGTAACACATGATGAGATATAATTTGATTAGTCTTATGCAATAATTGTAAATAATGTAATTTGTACATTATATATTGCAAATATAATTCTGTTTTCATCATTTCTTGGAATCCGTATTTTAGATTTTGTTGCTCTCTCAAAATGAACTACGAATTAATCAAATATAGTAATTAAAAAATTAACTAAGAAAGTAGCTATCTCTATGAAAGGATCGATATAGTAAAAAAACCAATTTGACACAATACCAGCATATCAAAATACACTACAACACAATTTTTTACCGTGACGGACAAAATATATTAACCGGGCAACATATCCTATGCAAACCAAGCATCCCGTGCAAACTTGCAAATTAACGATCTAAACCCCAGGATGCTCATCCGATGGCTGTGGAGAGTGGTGGGGTATTTTTTCATTTAAAGGCCCGCAGCCAGCTACTAATCTTGTTCTTCTTTTTTCAATTTGGCCCCTCCGCTTAATTCATCCAAGGGATCCGCCGCCCTGGAGGAGCAGAGTTCTTGGGCATCATTCCAGTAGACGAGTCCAGCGACCGGTGGTGAGTACCGGACAGCCTACCGGCACTTGAGTCCGGCGGCCGGGTGTTCTTCATCTTCGCGGCGGCGGCCGAATGGGGGTCCTGCACGGCGGGGGTGGCGGCCTGCCGGGGCTCTTGCGGCTGGGTGAGTCGAAGCGACAGGAGAAACACCACCGCCCTCAAGTCTCGAATAGACGTAACCCCTCCACGGGATGAATTAAGCGGAGGGACCAAATTGAAAAAAAAAGATTAGTAGCTGGCTGCGGCGTTTAAATGAAAAAATACCCCACCACTTTCCACAGCCATCGGAAAGTTAGTTTGCAAGTTTGCACGGAATGGCTGGTTTGTATAGGATATGTTGCCTATTAACCGAGGCGGCTTTTACAACTGCCTTAGTGGCAAGGGAACACTAAATGTGACAATTAAGTGGTGTTATTAGTACAGAAAAAAAAAAAAAAAAAAAAAAAAGAGAGAAAAGCTCTAACTAGGCCTGGACTAGGCCTCGCCACCGCCACCTCCTCGCCACCGCCGCCACCACGGACGGATCCGCCGCACACTGAATGCGTTGACTGGATCTGCTGCCCCTTGCCCGTGATGGCTAGATCCACCACCACTAGGACTAGATCTAGCCAGATCCACAGCTGTCGGGCAGATCTCGTTGGATCTCACCGCAGCTCCGGAGCCCGCACCATGGAGGGTGTGGAGCAGGTTGGATTCATGCCTCCAATCGCTGGAGTCACCACAAAGGGAGGGGAGGATGCCTAATACAAGCCATCACTCATCAAAGACTTCATGGAGGGAGAGGAGGAGGTTGGATCCGTGCCTCCACTTGCTGGAGATGCTACAGAAGGAGGGGAGGCAGTAGGATCTCCCCCGTGGCGCCCTGTGGCTGTTGGTTGTGGCCGCATGTGGAGGGAGGGGAGGGATGCACTGCCCTGAGGCCGTGGATGGAGGGAAGAAGGGGCGTGCCATCGGGAAGAACCGGTGCTCCCCACGCCATGTCCAGCCTTGAGATCCGTTTGGGTGACAGGGAGAGAGGAATGGGAGAGGGAGGCAATGGCAGAAAGGGTGGGCCATTTTAAGTTGCTTGCCTCGGTTAATTGATTTTGCGAGGTGTTTTTGTAATCGCCTCAGTAAATGAAAAATAACCACCTCGGTTAAACGAGGCGGTTTGCAGGGCTGCCCGCCCTGGTTAAAGAAATGGAAACGCCTCCTAAAATATTTTATGTGGTACTCCCTCCGTCCTGAATTAAAGAGCATAATAGCTATTTTAAGCCAAAATAAGAGAGATGGCGATAGACACATGTACCCCTCACTTAACTCCCTAATATAATTAAATCTGATCCGATTCTGCATGATTGTTGCGAGCAATCTATGATCCGATTCTGCATGATTGTTGCAAGGAATCTACGTTTCCTTACACAAAATATGGAAACGACAATCAGCCACAATGATACACTATTTTTATTTAGGAAAAATATCATGTCTCCCAAATGCACTATATTTAGGAACACCAACCAAAAGCCAGGATGCTCTTTAATTCAGGACGGAGGTAGTAGTGATATATTATAGAATCCAATTAGGGTCACAACTAATACTTTTAGAAAAGTTTTGTGTTTCATGTATGCGTAGTCCATATCCTAGGCTTACGATCTGACAGTAAAACAATATTATGCAAACTCGACAGTGATGGGCTGACAGTGTGGGAAAATGAGCATTCCCATTACTGAAAGAGCTGAAACTAGTCTTCTCATTATGCAATCGAATGTTAAGCCCAAGAAGCAAGGTTTATTTTTCAATAAAAGTGCAAAATGTATGTTCACTACGGATGATGTCCTTGGCAATCATGAAAAATAATCAAATTAATGCTCTCAACTATAAACTTGCAAGTCCCTTCATCGCCATGATCTAAGGAACCAGATGTTCCGTTCCATGTGGGCGTGCAACCGGTAGTATGCTGCAAACTTAGCAACCAAGCTTAGCCAGCCAACCATCAATACATGATGAAATAAAAGGCCCATAACTCACAGTGAGAACGGTTTCTCAAAATCCCATAAATTAAATGTGCAATGCGGTAATAACAGTTTTCAAAGCATCCACTGCTGGATACAGAAAACTATGCCTGATAGACATGTAAACAAATGGAGAGGTACTAACAATGTTCGTTAAGGTTGTCTCTGGCAATGGAAATAGGCTTCAAAAATAGTTTGGAGGGTACAATGCATACATAGATATGTTATCAATGATTGCACAGTGGCATGTACAAAATATATGAATAGAACTTTAAGTGTTTTCAATTCCGCTTATGTCTGGGTTAAAAATAAATTTTCATAAGAGTGAAATTCTTGTTATTAATGATGAGCATAATTGGGCTTCAGTCTATGCTGATATTTTCAATTGCCAAGTTGGGACCTTTCCCATTAAGTATTTGGGGGTACCAGTGTCCCCTAATAGGCTTCATGCAAGTGACTGGGTACCCCTTCTGGAAAAAAGTGAAAAAAAAGTTGGATGTGTGGAAAGGTGGATGTATGTCTATTGCTGGCAGAACTATGTTGATTAATTCCAGTTTAAATAACACCCCGGTGTATCATATGTCTATTTTCCTTCTGCCTAAGACAATAAATGATAAATTGGATCAGTTGAGAAGAAAGTTTTTTTGGCAAGGAGGGGGTACAAAAAGGAAATACCATCTGGTTAAATGGGTTAAAATCTGCAGACATAAAGAAAGGTGGTTTGGGTGTCAAAGATATAAGAAAAATGAACATTAGTTTGTTGTGCAAGTGGTGGTGGAAATTGGAATCTGAAAATGGACTATGGCAATCTATTATTCATTATAAATACTTGAAGGGTAAGTCTGCTTGTATTGTTGAACACAAGCAGACAGATTCTGCTATATGGAGGGATTTGCTAAAAATTAAAGACATTTACCTCCAGGGGAGGAAAGTCAAAGTGAGAAATGGGAAAGATACATTATTATGGAAGGATCCTTGGTTGTTTGACAAACCTCTAAGCAATATATATCCTGACCTGTTCAAGATCTGTGAACAACCTGATATATCTGTGTTCCAAGCTAAAAACAATTGTAATGATGTAACTTTCACTAGATGGTTGATTGATGACTTGAAAGAAGCTTGGGATCTTATTAAAGATAGTCTCAATAAAATACTTTTGCTAGATGAAAAAGACTTGGTAACCTGGAAATTGAATGCCAATGGCAAATTTTCTGTTAAATCTGTTTACAATGCTCTAACTACAAGTGATGCTGGACCTTTCCATAAAAAGATTTGGAAAGGGAAAGTTCCAGCCAAAATCAAGATCTTTTTGTGGCTTATGATAAACAATGCTGTGTTAACTAAAGATAACATGATTAGGAGGAACTGGATTGGGTCTCCTAGTTGTTGCTTTTGTGATGCTGATGAAAGTGTAAACCATCTGTTTTTTGAATGTAGTACTGCTCGTACTGTTTGGGCCATTGTAGCCCATGCCATTGGAGCTGGGAACATCCCTCAAAATTTGCAGCAGTGCTGGAAATGGTGTGAGCATTGGCTCCCTGCAGGTCCTCAGTTTCATACTCTGGGGATAGCTGCCATATGTTGGGCCATTTGGAAAACGTGTAATTCAATTTGCTTTGAAGGAAAACTAGTATCTGACCCTGTTCATATTATATGCTATGCTGGAGCGCTCATGGGTTATTGGGCAAGACTCTTTCTGGAGATCGACAGAGAAGTACTAACACAAGGCCTGGATACGTTGCTGAAGATTGCCACGAAGCTCTCGGCGCAGAAGAAACAGAAGTCTGAAGACCGGATGAAGAAGGAGGATGCAGCTGATAGTGAGCAGCCGGACAAGTCCCTCTGAAGAGAAGCGGATGCTGAAGATACAAGTCGACAACAAAGCACAGATGAAGAAAGAGTTCGGGAGACCATCTTCATTTGTCCTGGCGATGGAGGAAGATTGCATGTCACTCATAAAAAGTGCATGCTTGTTTTGTATTAAAACTCCTGTTAAGCGTAGCGTCTAGCAGCCTAGTAGCGCGCTTTCAAAACCTGGTAGTTGGGGCGTGGCCCAAGTTTACTCTGATCTGCTCTTATGCTTGCTTCCACCAAAACTCTAAAACAATGCATTTCCATTTTGATTAATGGAAATGGGGAAAGGGTCCTCGTGTCGAAAAAAAAGTGTTTTCAATTCCAATTGTACAGTAAGTGATCTATGTAACTATTTGTATCTCCTTTATCATTATAAAAGAAAATGAAGTGCTGTGGGGATCTCCCCCATAGTTTTTGCCTTCAATAAAAAAATTCCAATTGTATACTTGAAATGTCTGATGACCTGTTATCCTCATTCACGAATTCGAAATTACTCCGAGTTATCCTCATTCACGATCGAATTCGAAATTACTACAAGGTGTAACCCACACTGGTATCTCTTTGGTCCCTCTTCTGAGTTTAACCAAACGACTCCATGGTTCAGCCAAAAAAAAAACTTATGAGTTCATTCCTTAGGATACTGAAACTATAGTGCAACCATTGAAAATAATATATATACCGAGGAACATAATTTTTTTCCAATAGAGTATCCGAATATCTTTCTAGTTCGTTGCAGATTTCTCAGTCATAAATAGAGCATTAACCAAACTAAGATTAAGCATGCGCCTTTCATTTAATCTTTAGTAATGATTATCAATTCATACCAACTAGTGAGCATGCATGTACACAAAGAGCATATCAGATCTTGCATAGTGGCTTTCTCACAAAAAAAAAAAAAAAAAAAAAAAAAAAAAAAAAAAAAAAAAAAAAATCTTGCATAGTGGCTTACAATTTCATCAATTAAACCTAAACTATATCCAACAGAATATCTAACATTTTACTGCACCTGATGGATTTATGAATTGGCGACTCTTCAAGAAGAAAAACCTGAAAAGTACAAGGAAAAAATTTAGTAATTTTTCCATTGATTAGTATACAATTATATGATAAAAAGCATTAACCCAGATGCAAATCTTAAAAAAAATATTATTAGATCAAAAACTTGCTGTTAATTAAACACTGTGAATGCAGTATTGTAGTCAGTTCCTAAAAGCAAAGGTATCATTTATTCCAACAAACAATATATCTGATATGTACCTTTTGGGTTATGGTGATGGGCTTCTAATGAGTGTATCTTTACATGTGTCCGGACCGGCGACAACAGTGTATATTCTTATTCATGGACTGTATGAATTCAGTATTGGAAAACGATCAAACTGACTGAGAGTATTCTGATATGTACCTTTTGGGTGAATAGGAGTATATATGATGATATGTACTTCTCAGATAGGTTATCTTCAAGAAATTCCTTTGAAAGAAAAAGAGCAATTGAATTTTCATGAATCTGTGTATTGATGTTCCTACCATATTAGGACAAATTTATTGATTTTATTTTACTAAATGACTTATGTTTTATTATATCTTATATTTTAATTAATTGAGTGTGTAATTAACTATCAATGACAATTTACTGATCATCTCTTTTTCTTGAGAATCATAGTATAGACGCATAGTCCTGTGAACAAACACACATTCTACTCCACTACCACTACGTGAAAAAGCCACTGTAAGAGCGCTTGCCCATTTGTAGTAGGGGCGGCTTGTGATGCAGCCGCCCCTACAGTGGCTGGCGCTGGGTGGCTGGCGGCCAGATCACTAGCCGCCCCTGCTAATGCACTGTAGGGGCGGCTGGTGATCCAGCCGCCCTTACTACAGGCCACTGTAAGGGCGGCTGGTGATCCAGCCGCCCCTATAGTGGTTTTTCACAAAATTAGTTAAAAAGAGGCCCTGAATGACCTCAAATGAAAATCTTTTGAATAGAAGATAGTTTTATCTCATCAAGATACATATTTCATACATAGAACACTTTTGCATTTGGAAAAGTTTTAGTAAACTCTTCTCACAGGGTTTGAAAATCCAAGGCGAGACTTGGTCAACCCTAGTCAAACGAGGTATCAAATGACCTCAAATGAAAAACGTTGGAATACAAGATAGTTTTGTCTCATCAAGATACATATTTCATACATAGAACACTTTTGCATTTGGAAAATTTTTAGTAAACTCTTCTCACAGGGTTTGAAAATCCAAGGCGAGACTTGGTCAACCCTAGTCAAACGAGGCCCTGAATGACCTCAAATGAAAAACTTTTGAATACAAGATAGTTTTGTCTCATCAAGATACTTATTTCATACATAGAACACTTTTGTATTTGGAAAAGTTTTAGTAAACTCTTGTCTCAGGGTTTGAAAATCAAAGGCGAGACTTGGTCAACCTAGTCAGACGGGGTACCAAATGACCTCAAATAAAAAACTTTTGAATACAAGATAGTTTTATCTCATCAAGATACATATTTCATAGATAGAATATTTTTTCATTTGAGAAAGTGTTGGTAAACTCTAGTCACAAATTCTTGAATCCCACACAGACTTAATGAAACTTCATGCGGGACGAGTGGATTTAGAACTACACTTTCGCAACGCTTCGTCGAATGCAAAAATGACCTTTGTCTGAATTGTTTGTCTTGACGAGTGGATTAAACTTAATGTTCATGACTTTTCGAGGTGGGCCCGTCTAGAGTGTCGAAAACCCGCGTCTGGCCGTGAAAAACTGAAGTTTCAAAGTTTGAGTGGTCCAAAAAATCCCAGATGAAAAGGTGACCATTGGAGAAAATATGTATCTTGATGAGTGGATCAAACTTTCTGTTCATCACTTTTGCATCTGAGGCCATCTAGAGTCCGGTCAACGTGTATTTTCCAAAAAAACAGAGGTTTGACTTGGTCAACCCTAGTCAAACGAGGCCCTGAATGACCTCAAATGAAAAACTTTTGAATACAAGATAGTTTTGTCTAATCAAGATACTCATTTCATACATAGAACACTTTTGCATTTGGAAAAGTTTTAGTAAACTCTTGTCAGAGGGTTTGAAAATCCAAGGCGAGACTTGGTCAACCCTACTCAAACGGGGTACCAAATGACCTCAAATGAAAAACTTTTGAATACAAGATAGTTTTACCTCATCAAGATACATATTTCATAGATAGAACATTTTTTCATTTGAGGAAGTGTTGGTAAACTCTAGTCACAAATTCTTGAATCCCACACAGACTTAATGAAACTTCATGCGGGACGAGTGGATTTAGAACTATACTTTCGCAACGCTTCGTCAAATGCAAAAATGACCTTTGTATGATTTGTTTGTCTTGACGAGTGGATCAAACTTGATGTTCATGACTTTTCGAGGTGGGCCTGTCTAGGGTGTCGAAAACCCGCGTCCGGCCGCGAAAAACTGAAGTTTCAAAGTTTGAGTGGTCCAAAAATCCCAGATGAAAAGGTGTCCATTGGAAAAATATGTATCTTGATGAGTGGATCAAACTTTCTGTTCATCACTTTTGCATCGAGGCCATCTAGAGTCCGATCAACGTGTATTTTCCAAAAAACGAGGGTTTAACTTGGTCAACCCTAGTCAAACGAGGCCCTGAATGACCTCAAATGAAAAACTTTTGAATACAAGATAGTTTTGTCTAATCAGGATACTCATTTCATACATAGAACACTTTTGCATTTGGAAAAGTTTTTGTAAACTCTTGTCAGAGGGTTTGAAAATCCAAGGCGAGACTTGGTCAACCCTAGTCAAACGGGGTACCAAATGACCTCAAATGAAAAACTTTTGAATACAAGATAGTTTTATCTCATCAAGATACATATTTCATAGATAGAATATTTTTTCATTTGAGGAAGTGTTGGTAAACTCTAGTCACAAATTCTTGAATCCCACACAGACTTAATGAAACTTCATGCGGGACGAGTGGATTTAGAACTACACTTTCACAACGCTTCGTCGAATGCAAAAATGACCTTTGTATGAATTGTTTGTCTTGACGAGTGGATCAAACTTGATGTTCATGACTTTTCGAGGTGGGCCCATCTAGGGTGTCGAAAACCCGCGTCTGGCCGCGAAAAACTGAAGTTCCAAAGTTTGAGTGGTCCAAACAATCCCTGATGAAAAGGTGACCATTGGAGAAAATATGTATCTTGATGAGTGGATCAAACTTTCGGTTCATCACTTTTACATCTGAGGCCATCTAGAGTCCGGTCAACATGTGTAAATGAAGGTTTGACTTGGTCAACCTAGGTAAAATGAAGCACTAAATGACCTCAAATGAAAAAATTTTGAATACCAAGAATGTATGACTCTCGATACATAGATCTTTTTTGCATTTAAGAAACCGTTAGTAAACACTATTCTCAAAAATTTGAATACTACGAGACTTAAAGAAATTTAATGTGAGACTCGTGAGTTTAAAATTCTACTTTCGTAACATTTTGTCAAATACAAAAAGAAAAATTATATAAATATTTAGAGTTATCTGAATATTTAGTTTATTATATAAATGTTTTGAATTATATATATAAATATTTACAATTATATAAATATTATATAAATATATTTTATATTATAAAGACATTTTATAAATTAGAATGAAGGAACCGGCCGGCCCATCAGGCCCAACCGGACCCAGGCCATATATAACACTCCAAACCCTAATAATCCCCACCTAACCCTGCTTGCCTCCCACCCCCTGCCACTGCCAGCCGCCGCTCCCCACACCCCGACGCCCGCCGGTGCGTCGGCCGCCCTTCCTCAGCGCGCGGCGGCCGCACCCCTTCCTCGGCGCGCACCCCCACCTCGACACGGCCCGGCGAGGCGCGGCTTCCCTACCTCGACACGGTGGAGGCGCGGCGGCGCGCGCGACCCCCGGCCCTCCCCGATCTGCGCGGCGGTGCGCGCGACCCTACTCTCCACGACCGGCGACGGCGTGGGCGACCACGAGCTTGACCGCCAGTTCCGGTCCGGCTCTTGGCCGGATCGAGCGGCGACTCCGTCATCACCATCTCCGGCAACCATGGCGCCCCGTCCCGATCTGCGACTTCGGAAAGCGCACATCAGTGCCCGCGGCTCCATCCACCCGCATCGGTGGCGTCGGTGGGCTCCAAGCGACGGCGGCGGCCTCGCGCCACGCCTTCCCATTCACTGACGGCGTGGTTCCAAGCAGCCGCGCAGCCCTCCGGCTATTGCGCGGAGTCAAGCGACGGCTGGTCCTCCCCTCGGTGATGGAGCGAAGGCAAGTGGCGACCTCTCCCCAGCACATCCCGACTGGTTTCTACACGGCTCCAAATCTGGATTCGGGATACGTTTATCTCCCTGAATCCCTCTCGATTTCATCTTTCCTTATCTCATCTCTCTGATTTATCTCTCTGATTTTTGTACGTACAGATACAGATGTACTTCACTTGAGCCAGTAGATGTCCGCGCTCGTCCTTGGCAAGGTCAATCCCACTCTTTTTCCTGTATATGTTCCCTGACCTAATAAAACCAGTAGTGAATCAAGTTAGCTTGAAAGCAAAGACGACTTAGTTGACTACTACCTAACCTGTTCTTGTCATCAGATTCAATATTCAAGTTGACAAATGAACATACATAGGTTCATGGTAGATTAATCATTTGTTTTATATTTTTACCTATGCTCAAATATATTTTTACCTATGCTCATGACTTGCTAAGAATATATCCCTATTTGTTCCGTACTCAGTGTTTTGTCCACAGCAAGTTGGTACTGACTTTCTATCCGTAATTGAGACAAGGCCTCATGACTTCACCTAGATATCTCCCTTTCTATGCTCTCCATTTTTATATATATGCTTATGGCTATTTGTTTCTGTTGTAGCTGTTTTGCAGGATCAGCAGCAGCATCAGTTCGGCAGGAGGAGCAAGTTTATTGACATTAAGTTCAGGTGAAGTTTATGCTCTTCCAATTCTAGTTTAGTAGCAGCAGCTCGGTGGATGGCTTATTGGTGTGTTACTGGATTGGCTCAAGTAGTGAAGTCTAGAAAGTGTAGAACTCAAAGTATGCTGATATGTATCTATAGTTTGCTTGAAATATGCTGATAGGGAGACTGCTATTATTTCCCTTATGCAAAGCCCACTTGTTAGTCAAAAACAAAAGGCCCAGCTGTGCTTAGTGTACCATGTAGCTGATCATGGTATTTTTTCTAATAAATCTTTCTGTTCTGCTTGAGGCATAATTGGACTTGTAATTTGATTATTTGTTTAAATGCTTAATGCTTTTGTGGGGTCCTATGGTGGTATGAATCTTTGAGACCTGATTATTCTCAAGATTTGAGTTTTGAATTTTCTTCCTCAATTTAAATTGGTATGTGGACAAAATCATGTCAAGTAATTGCTATACACTTTTCCAGGTGAGTGTCTATGATGAGGATCCTCATGCGCGACGTACCCTAGGTATTCTTCTTTTCCTTACCATGTTCTTGCTGTGATGACTATACAAATATAGTGATATGCCATGTACCAATTTAACTGGCAATGCAGGTCCCCATCGTGTTGGAAGACTGTTGCATTGACATCGTTCTCATTGCTTCCAGCCAACAGATTCAAGTATTTCAGGTACAAAAATAACTTCACTCCAATATTTAGCTTGTGGATTCGATCTGAAATCTAGCTTTGCTAATAGGGAAGAACTGCTTGGCAAGGAGACTTACCCATATGATAGATTTTTGTATTTGCTTAGGTCCATTGCAACTTAGTGTATGTAAAGCATGTCAATTTGAGCTTCCTGTGTTCTGTTATCTATCCAGCGTTCTGATCTCAAATGTGTAATGATGAAATGATGGACTTGTGAAACTTTTAAATTATCGCTTGTAATGACGCTTGTATGTTTGTGGATGTATATATATCTATATATGGTGGTCAGATTTGGATTTGAATTCGAATTATATATTGCACGGTGTGGTCAGATTTGGATTCGAATTTTATTTTTTTTATTCTCAAAATTCACTGTAGGGGCGGCTCTAGATTGAGCCGCCCTTACGGTGAGTTCACTGTAAGGGCGGCTGGATCAGCCGCCCTTACAGTGAACCCATTGTAAGGGCGGCTGGTGTTGAGGCGCCCTTACAGTGGGTGACCACTGTAAGATCGGGGGCGTAAGGGCCGCTACAGTAGCCGCCCCTACAGTGACATTTTGACCGCCCGTGCAGTGCTTCTCTGTGGTAGTGTACAAGCTCTTCCAAAATATTAAGCCGCCAGATTTAAAGATTCATGAGTCACCCTGTTGTTGGTCGACGAAACAAAGTATGTATCGAATTGATTTCAAGATTTATGAGAATCAAATGTGACCATCTGTTGACAGACATATCGCATACCATGAGAAAAATAGTGGATATGGATATACCTAAATAAAACAACTAACTTACGTGGACAGCAAGATATGCAGTTAAACCCATAATGGCACGTACAGTGTGATCGAGTGCTTGAACCGTCGCTGGCATACTGTTTTTACTTTTTGGTGCCACAATTTAGTTTCGGAGGACTGTGTAGTTTGCGTCCACTGCAAAGTTAAGCGGCGGGAGCCTCTGCGTCATGAACTATGAAATCACAGATATAGTTCAGGACGCTTGTATAAAAAACTGTTTAGCTTCTTTTTTTTTCAGCGCCTGTTCTGGCATCTTTGCATTTAAATGGCTTAAGTAATTGGAGGTGCAAGAACCAATAAACACAGCAAATCCAAAACTGAAGAAGACACCCTCCAGTCTCTTGTTCTATTTTACTTTGCTACTTTTCTTGAACAGCATCACCCTTGTCTTCTGACAAAATAAAACTTTGTTCTGACATTATTTATTCATCAAAACGCTGAAATTAACTAGCTACTGTATCCATCTGGAAATAATATATATAACCCAAGAACACATATTAATATACGTAATGAATATTTTTAGGACAGACTTCTCAATCACAAAAATAACACTATTTATAAACTACTCTTATGACACACGCCTTAGAGATAATCTTCACACCCATGGTTATATGTTCATAACCAACTAGCAAGCATGCATGTACAATTCCATCAATTTATCATTTCAGTGGGTTTGAAAGATTTGTAAACTATCCAGATAATTCCATCATTTGGGTACAGCCAATGGAAACTTGTCCCAAGCACGATCTGAAAAGAAGCAAGTATAAAAGTTATAAATTGTTTCATATATTAGGATGCATAGTTCCTTGACACAAAATTATTGAGACACCTAACTATTAAGTTAAAGAACATACAAAGATCAGCAACGTGCAGTTAATTAATAATGAAGATCTTGCCAATGTTATCAATTCATCGTGAAAGGGTCTCTAGCGTGGTGGTTAGAGCAGCTGAGTATCAACAGACTTGGATTTGAATTTAAACAGGTCTGTATTATTAGAAAATAAATAAAAATAGGCTGGGGTTTTCCTTGCTGACTTCGGTCAAAAAAATGTTATCAATTCGTTCTTAAAAAGTCCAATGAGAAAACATTTTCTGATGTGGCATTGCATCACTCAGTTTACAGAATCAAAGTATGTTTTACTTTTTGAGAATTTGTGTACAAGGAAAACATGTTCAAGTTTCTAAGCTCAACAGCACGTAATTTCCACTTGCAATAAAAATTAAAAAGAGTATGCACAAGATAGAAGTTCATATATATAAAATAGCTGCAACCTCAGACAAGTTAAGTTAAGTAGCATGTCTTGCATGATCTCAAGTATGATCCTTAATAATAAGTGAAGCCAAGCCAAAATTTCGCCTAGCTTATTTGTCATATCATTCCATGAAATATATATAAAAAAATACAAAACCAGAACACATATAAGTGGATTACAAAACCTGAATCAGAACACATACCTGGACGACTGAGAAAGCTAATGAAGGGGAAGGCGGTGCGGTAGTTCTTGCTTGGCTTGCTCACCTTCATCACCCGCCCTGATGAATTAAGCTCAACCGTAAAGACACCAACATTTGTGCTTATGAAAAAAACTCCAACGCCCTCAGCAAAACCAATCACATTAGCCTTGATGCAGGGTTTGTCATCAACAGGCAACATTTTCCTAAGCTTGATGACCCTCCGCTGTACCCATTTTTCAATTCCTCCCTCCACTGCATGATTCAGTCTTGTCGACCAAAGGTAAAACGTTGAACCCTTTATGCCAGCAAAGCCCAACGAGCCATCATCATTCTGCATGAGCACTGGATCCCTTCTATTTTTCGAGGGAACCACTGAATCCCTTCTGTACGAGTAGGGCGTGGGGATCCAATCAGAGAACCGACGCTCGACCAAATCATACTTCAGAATCCATCGACCACCACCACTAGTGCAGTAGATTCCGTCTCCGATGAGAGCAGGGCGCTTCACGTCGAATGAACAGCAATGTTTGCCGTCAGAAACCGGCGCCTGCCAGGCACGTTGCTCTGACGAGTAGACACACGCATAAATGTTGTCGTGCCTGTCATCATTGCCCACGCAGACCACGAGGAAGCGACCACCGCGGCAGTCGCGGTGGTCGCAGCCGTCCATGTCGCAGAGCACGACGGCGGAGTAGGATCTGTACCAGACGTCGGGTGGCGGTAGGTCCGTCCAGATGTCGGCAACTGGGTCCCACACGACGAGGCCCCTGCTGCCTGCCTTCTTGAAAAGGACGCGGCCGTGGCGGCAATCTAGTGTCCAGGAGACACGGCAGTCGTCGAACCCGAGGAGTGTGGAGTCTTCTGCCGTGGGCAGCGGGGAGCCTGCTCCGGTGGTGGCGACGTAGCGAGAAAAGGGGCCCGGGAAGTCGAGGTTGTAGAAGAAGCCGAGCAAGGGAGGTGAGCATCGGTGGAAGGTGATGTAGCGGCGCTGGAAGCCAGGATCGGAGAGGATGCGATGCCACAGCTTGCAAACGAGGGACACACGGAAGAGGCGTGCAGGCTCATCTGGGACTACACGGAGGAGGATCTCCGCCGTCATGTCGTCGTTCAACGCCGGTGGTGACGACATGGCCACGGTGCGCCTGGTAGGGTTTAGATGGGCTAGGCGATCGGGCCGTGGAACGATTTACCTGAGCTCGTGGTGTATATATATCGTTGGCTCGAAAGTCAGAAGCAATTGTGCATATATATATGCGGACTTTATTTGATTTATTTTGTATGGCTACGATTGTTCATATTCTCTTTCATGGACTCTATAATAAATTCAATCTTGGAAAACGATCAAACTGACTGAGAGTACATGATACGGACTTTAAAGTTATATAGTGTATGTGATTTGGACTGTATTGTCTCTTGCAGAAACTGAACAATTAGACTCCCCATTGATGAGAAAGAAAAGAGGAACTGGATTTTCATGAATTTGTGTATCGACTAGCAAAGGTGCCCGTGCATTGCAACAGGAGGAAACAATTATCAAACATTAACAAGAGATGAGGACAAGACCATTGCATATTTTTTTGTTTATATTTTAGCTTTTTATAGAATTTAATTTGAAAAGCTATAATTTTTCTATAATCATTGTGCCAACAACGTCAATTGTGCCCACGACAACTTCAATTGTTTATATTTTTTTTCCTATAAACAATTGTGCCCACAACAGCTTCTATAATTTTTGCTTACATTTTTTGTACTCCGAGCACCAGCCACGAGAACTTCAATTGTGCCCACAACGTCGTGCCATCTTTCCTCTCAGCCTCGCAGGCTCGGAGTGCCGCTATGGACAGCCCGGAGCTGGTGCCGTCCCCTGTATCTCGCCACCGGCCCACCTGACATCTACGTCCTCTCGTACCCTCATCGGCTTGATGTCTCGAACCTGCCATCCATGTCCTCATCGCAGCCCTGCCTCCACCTCGTTGATGAACCGGTTCAACAACACCTTCCATCGGTGTGAGGTTCTTAGATTCTTGGTTTCATTTATTTGGTTTGATTTGATCTAAGGAGTTGTAACCTTATTGAGGAAATTTGATTTGGATTTGTATCTTGTTTGTGACTTGAATCGTATATGTATGAGTTGTTGCTTTACCAATTTGTATTTGTATATCGACTTGGCTTCCGACAAAAAATCATAGTCGACGAGGCGAGGGAGTCCGATTGAACTCAGAAGGGCGGACAGAAAAATTAGGGGCGGACAAAAAACATGGTTGGCAGACAGAAAAATGTGTAGGAAATTTTGAAGATTAATTAAAGAGATGCTCATGCATGGTAACGGGAGAAAAAAATTATCTAGATCAATAGACTTGATTTAATTCAAATAATGATCTCATCTTCCACCATTGATAACTGTAGCTCAAATCCAAAGTAAGTGTTTCTCTCCATTATTATATGAACCATTTCAATCAACTTTGGGTCCTATATCTTAGTTAAGAGCAAACTCCATTTCTTAATGACCGTATATTTTACCAACAACGAGGACATCCTCATTGTATTACTCCTTAGTTACCTCCGCATATTTTGAGTTTGCCTTTGGTATGTTCTCCGCATATTAGTTTGATCAACCCAATATTTATTTATTTTATCTTCCTAGCTCCTAATAATTTCCTTATGTTAACGTAAAAAAACTTCACATTACTGTGTTAACGTAAAAACTTTACAGTACTGCGATCCTAACAGAATACGGAGAAGGGGAGGCTGATAGAATACGTACAGGAGGAGGCGGACAGAAAATATTTGACGTAAGTGGCGGACTGAAATTTTCTTACTTCATTATTAGGTAATAATAGATTTGCCTACATTCACGATTCTGGATTTTAAAGAAGCTAGGAAGAACAATAATATATACCTATAATTATTACAATTTCCTATAAAGTATTAAATTGTGTAAAATTTCGGCATCTACACACCGTTGGATATAGCAAACTGACCCTGACAGACATGTAAATCATTAGCCAGGGACGATTAATGCTTACATTGGCAGCTATTAATTAATGACGTGTGGAAATATGTCACCATGGACGCCGCGGGATGTCTAGCTCCGGGCGCTCCTCCGGCCGCCAACCCGAGCAAGTGCGACCAGGGCGCCACCGGAGCCTCCGGCGGCGGATCTCGGCCCGAATGGCCTGAATCCGCCCGGCAGGGATGCCGCCGTCATCTTGGGCCGATGGGAGATCACCGGTCGCCAGAGGCCAAATCCGGCCCCTGAAGGCGGATCGGCCAATCGCCGCCGGGCCACCCCACTAGCCGCCGCCGGTTCACCGCCGGACACCAGATCCGGGGGGGGGGGGGGGGCGCCGAGATCCGGCCAAAGGAGGCACGGATCCATCGCCGGCCGTACCTCACCGGAGTAGGGAGGTGGAGGGAGGAAGAAGGGGGAGGTGGGTTGGGAGGAGGAGGGGGGGGGGGGAGGACCTCAAGGGCCGCGAGGAGGTGGGGTGACATCGGCGGCCGGACCGGCGCGAGGTGGGGAGGCGACCGGCGAGCCACCAGCGTGCTCTCTCCCCGGTGAGCCACCGGCGCTGCCCCGTGCCATCCACTTCACCGACCGTCGCTGCCCGTGCGCAGACTGCACCAACGAAGCAGAGACGCCCCCACCTTCCTCCTCCTGCAAAGGTACACCCCCACCTTCCTAGAGATGATGTTTGTGCCTTTGTGATCACCAATGGTTATGGATAATTAGGCCTTTCTGCAAGACTGGAAGAAGGCTGAACTGTACGAATTTGAGCCTTTTTACACTTCTGTTACAGTATGCACTAGCACATACAGCATACTTGTGATGCTCAAAAGCACATGCTGCAAGGTGTTGGCACTTCTGTTATTACTAATTGCCTCAAACCTGGTGCAATGTCACTTTTTTTTGGGAAACTTAAGAGGCTCTCATGGCCCTATATTGGAAACTAGATGCTCAGGCAAATCGCGAGCAACTCAAATCTTTACAAACTCCGGGAGGGGGTCCAACCAAACAAACGATTGTCCCGGGTCCCAACTCATACCCAACCTAGCAATCTCATGTGCTACAGAATTACAAGAGCGTGGAATATTTTGAATAATATTACATCTAAACTGTTCAGCAAGGAATTCACGTATGCCGCTGAACAACTCACCTTCTGGAGCTAAATCACAGTTGCTTGTAGTTATCGCCTCCTTCAACAAAACACAGTCAGTTTCAAGGGAAATTCTGGATACTCCATACATCTCCGCTGCTTCCAGAGCAAATTTGCAAGCTAAAGTTTCGGCCATCAACGCATCACATACAGGATTCACACTTGCTGCACCTGCCATCATTGGCTCGCCATTGCAATTTCTGATAATGAAACCACAAGCCCCAGTTGACGTCTCCATTCTGAATGCTCCATCAAAGTTAATTGTTAGATGATCCTCTGCCGGCGTTTCCCAATTCTGTTGTCGGACATAGGCTTGCTGTCTCTTCCCCTTGTCTGCTGCAATTTGTATTTCAGTCACCATGCACGTGACAGCACCACACACTTGCTGGCTTGTTAATGCCCTTTCACCAGCATTCACTTTATTCCTTGCATCCCATATCTTCCAAAAAGCACCACAACCTTAAGACATAAATCAGGCACCATGTTCAGGATGGTTTGCACAAACTGAATAGCAGTCTGAGCCTCAAGCAATTGCAACCTGACAGCTTCCAGTTGCAGTTCTCTCCAGCAGGCCCGTGCAATCTTACATTTTAAAAAACAATGGCCTCCATCCTCATCAAAGCGCCGGCATACCGGACATCTTGTGTCAAGGTCTATCCCACGACTTTTAATCCCCGATTTCATAGCTAAATTATTATGACCCACTCTCCACAGAAACTGCTTGAATTTGGTGCAATGTTACTTGTTTTGCCCAATGCCAAAAACAGTTGTGAGAGTTTGGGACTATGGTTGCACTGTCATGCTAAAATTGAAAGTGAATATGCTTAGCTCTGAAATTTACACTGTCTTGCTAAAACTGAAAGTGAACATGCTAAAACTAAAATTTACACTGTCATCCTAAAACTTGAGCATGCTAAAACTGAAATTTATACTTTCCTGCTAAAACTGAAAGTGAGAGTTTGGTACTATGGTTGCTGCGATAATTTGACAAGGCAAACATTGTTTATGCTTAGCTCTTTTGCCACTTTGAAGGTGAGCATTCTAATAACATGAGCTCATGCCTTTTGCTATTAGGATTTTTAAACTGAGCTCATGTCTTTTGCCAATGATGAAAGTTATTGTATGATGAGGTACACTCCTCTACTCTGTTTGTATGATGACAGTTACCTACTGTTTATATGGCAGGTTTACTGTTGTTTATATGTTGTCTCCTCTACTCCTATTTTGAATTGAACACATTTTTTATCCTTCTTTCTCTATTTTCTCTACCTAGTCACCTCTCTTTCCTCACTTGGTGGCTGATGGCCCCAAATTTGAGATGGCTGAAGGACTTAGCCCTTCGGGGTTGATTTTTGAAACTACTACTACTAGTACTTGTCTTAGTACTACTACTGAGGCATAAGGCATGTGCAATGATGTTTAATTTTGATGCTACTGTAAACCTGAGGCACCATGCATGTGCAATGATGTTTTATTTTGATGCTACTCTGACCCTGAGGCATGAGGCATGTGCAATGATGTTTTATTTTGATGCTACTCTGAGCCTGAGGCATAAGGTATGTGCAATGATGTTTTATTTTGAAGGTACTATGAACCTGAGGCAGAAGGCAAGCAATGATGTTTTATTTTCATGCTACTATGAACCTGAGGCATAAGGCATGTGCAATGATGTTTTTATTAATTTAGCTAAACTTATGATTCTCAAATGGCACTTGATTCTAAAATGGCACTCACTGTCTAGTTTGCTACTATACTACTTTGCACTACTTTACACTCACTGTCCAGTTTGCTACTGTACATTGTCTAGTGTAATAATTTGTGAGGAGCTGTTATGATTATTTGTGAGGAGCTGTTGTTATTCACATGCCATGTTAGTCTTCCTTCTTGTTACTCAATGGGTATATTGGGGCCTATTATTCTTGCTATTATTCACTCCTAAAACTTGTTTACTACTTGTATGCTGTCCTGTTTATCCTGCTAGTATTTGAGCATGTATGCCCACTACTTGTATGCTGTCCTATCTACTTGTACACTTACTAAACTGAATTTTGATAATGACTTAGCTTGCTTGTGGTGATGATTTTTTACATACTGAGCACATGCCTTATGCCAATGATGAGGGTTTTTACATAATGAGCACCTGCCTTATGCCAATGATGAGAGTTTTTATATACTGAGCACTTGCCTTATGTCAATGATGAGGGTTTTTATATACTAAGAACTTGTCTTATGCCAATGACAAGGGTTTTTATGTTCTATTCCTGCCTACTCTTGTTTTGCCGATGACGAAATCGTCCAACTCAATACATTATTTTAGAATATGAGCTGATGATCCAAAACTTGCGAGTAACTTGGCATCATTACCCCCTACAGTGCCTTCTTCTCTGTTATCTGTTTTGATGCCTTGATGCTCCAAGTTCTTGATCCTTTTTTAAACCTTTCCCTCTCCTCACCTCTCCTCCTTCCTCTCTTCTACTACTATCTCCCTTATCTTCTCTCATCCTCTCTACAACACTACTACTACTTCTACCACTAAAACTAAACTGCTCCTATCCTAAAGCTGAACAACACTACAACACTAGTCTACTACTAGTGCTAGCTGCTGCTCTACTCTTGTACTCTACTAGTACTATACTACTATTGGGGCTTATCAACTGCAACTAGTCTCCTAACACTCTCCTACCCTCTCTTCATAATGGACCATATTGTATATGTCAAAGGTCGTTATCATAACCTACTTTCAGATTTAGGTAGCAATCCGGCGTACGAGCAACTCCGTCGGACCGATAAGCTATGTCTATAGGTTGTTGAGTACTTGTGCACTTGTGGTAATGAACTTATGTAACTTTTGATGGACCTGGTGGACATTGAAATGTTAGACTTTGAACTTGGTTGTAATATGTTGATGGACCTTTGAACTTGTTGATGGAATTGGATGTAATATGGTGATGGGTTTATGTTGTGAATTTGATTATATATGTATATATATGTTGTACTATGGTCAGATTTGATTAATTGTAATTTTTATTTTTTTCTCTCGAAAAATCACTGTAGGGGCGGCTGGCCGCCCTTACAGTGGACGGATTAGTAAGGGCGGCTGGTGTTCCAGCCGCCCCTATAGTGGGCCACTGTAAGGGCGGCTAGTGTTGAGCCGCCCTTACAGTGCCGAGCACTGTAAGCACGGGGGCGTAGGGTCGGCTGGCCCAGCCGCCCTTATAGAGCCTGGGCAGCCGCCCCTGTAGTGCCCTGGTGGCACAGTGCATATTAGGTCATGTAACTGAGCGTTAAATAAAAGAAATCTCGGAGCTGCAAATGGTCTTGGTGACATGTTCAACAAATTATATGTTGTACGTCAACAAATATTGCCATATAAAATCTATATGGAATTACTTTTCTTGTTTTAATCATTCATTGTATCATCATTTTTATTTAATTATTAATTATACATGCAGGGGCACTTTGGGCCGACGCAGCAGGGCACTCCAGGGCTGCAAGCTTCCCTCTGCCGCAGCAGGGGTACTACTGGCCTTACGGTTCGGCCGCGTAGCCAGGTTTGTCTCTGCGAGAGCAAGGTGGGGCTCTGGGACCCCTGGGGACGGCGCCTCGAGCTAGGTACCTTGACTTCCCTCTTCTGGACATGTAGCAATGTTATGTGGCACGTTGGACATGTTATGTGTATGTTGGACACGTATGGATTCTTTTGGCCATGTTATGTGTATTGTGGACATGTATTGATGGATTTGAGAACCTTTATGTATGGATTCATGTTGAATTGATGTTTGATGCGGGTTTATATGGTATATTGTTGTGAATATATGTGATGAAATGTGGTCTGGAGGCAAGAAAATAGAAAAAACAAAAAAAATATTACCCAGCTTTGCCGAAAGATGGGCCATTTTAACAGCACGGCCCAGCTTTGCCGACGACCAGGCCGTCAGCAGAGCGTTTTATACTATTTAAAAAAATCAAAAAACGAAAGGCTGGCAGGCCGTCGGCAAAGAATTTTGCAAAAAAAAAAAAAACTTTGCGTCGGCAAAGCATATTTTACTATTTAAAAAAAAAATCAAAAACGAAAGGTTGGCGGGCCGTCGGCACCGTCAACAAAGCCCGCCGTCGGCGTGACGACGCGTGGCGCCTTTGCCGACGGCTGACGTGGCCGCCGGCGAAGGCTTTGCCGATGGCCTGACATGTGGCCATCGGCAATGGGGCCTTTGCCGACGAAATCTTCGTCGACGGCCCTTTGCCAATGGCAGGCCATGGGCAAAGCCTTTGCTGGCGGCTAAAAGCCCTTTGCCGATGGCTTCCCGCCCTCGGCAAAGGACCTGGATCCGGTAGTGACACGTATTAGTTTGATTCTCATATTCTTATAGAAAATTAAGTTAGAAAACCATATATTTCCCCCTACAAGGCCCAAAAAAACTGTCACACTAATTATAGAAGTCAAAGACACGCACATGCTTCCTGTATGTGTATGCCTGATCAAATGCTAGGTCAGTTGGATTGAAATGCTTCCTGTATGTGTATGCCTGATCAAATGCTAGGTCAGTCGGATTGAACCGGGAAAAAATGTTCGGTCAAAATATTTTGTATAACCTCCACCGGTGCACTAGCAGGGTGGGCTGTTGGTTCAGATCTTTTGGGTTGGCTTGAATAATCGTGGGTCCAAAAAAAATGTCTAAACCAAAATCAAACTAGAGGTAGGTCCGGTCGTATTGGATCAGGTAGGTCAATGGCCAACAATTAGGTGTACTTACATTTTTCTCATGTCACAAAAAAAAAAACAGGATCTTAGGTTGCACCAGTAATGATAGGGGGTAGTGTCTTCACTGCCAAGTTAATAGGATTCTTGAGCCCTAACACACAGTGAGAATGGTTTCAAGCACAAATAAAATATGCAAAAGAGTAAAAACATTAGTTGGTTATTATGAACTTCTAATCATTACTAGATATTATGTCAAAGGGCCCTATTAGGCCATGCCTAATGGCTTGCAAAATCATCAATTAAACCTAAACTACATCCTACATAATATTTATCATTTCACCATGCTCGATGGATATTTGTATTTGCAACTCTTCAAGAATCACGATCTGAAAAGTACAAGAATATATAAAAGTTAGAAATTGTTCCATTGATTAGGATAAACAGTTCCTTGAGAAAGAACAAAAATGTGGATACCTTTATTATTTTGTTGAAGAACAAACAAACCCACATATCATAATATTATAAGATCCACCACTGGCACTCAATTAAAAAAATAGCTTGCCAATGTTATCAATCGTCCTTGCCAACTCAAGAATGTGAACACATTATGTGCTGTGGCAAAGGTATGATCTATTGTTACAACCAATATCTACTATAAATCAGAACCAGTAAAACGTAACAAACAAATGATATGTGTGTACAAGAAAAACAAGTTCAAGGTTGTCTAAAGCTCAATAGCTCCTCACAAAAGCTAACATCGACTACAAAACTAGTATCATGACACATACCTTCAGGAGTGATGAAGCTGATGAATGGGACGACGCTGGCGTAGTTTTCGCTTGGATTGCTCACCTTCATCAGCCGCTTCGACTTCACTTGAAGCGTAAAGACACCATCATTTGTCCGTATAAAGAAAACACCAACGCCCTCGGCAAAACCAATCAAATTAGCATTGGTACATTGTTTGTTGTCAACACGCAATATTTTCTTCAGCTTGACGTGCTCCCATTGTTCACATTTTCTCCACCAAAGATTAAGTGTTGAACCTCTTACACCAGCGAGGCCCAGTGAGCCGTCCTCGTTTTGCAAGAGCACTGGTTCCCTTTTGTACAAGCACGGCATGCTGATCCAAGAAAAGTGGCGCTTGACCAAATTATACATCAGAATTTGATCACGGTTAACATGAACAGTGCAATAGATTCCATCTCCGACAACAGTGGGGCGCTTCTGGTAGAAGCACCAGCACCAACGGCGGCAGGAAACAGGCGCTTGCCAGGCATGATCCTCCGATGAGTAAACACAAGCATAGACAGTTTGCCTTGCGTCGATGCCTATGCAAACGACAAGGAAGCGACCACCACGGCAGTCACGATGGTCGCAGCCGGCCACATCGCAGAGCACGACAGCGCAGTAGGACGCGTACTGGATGCTGGGCGGCGGCAGGTCCGTCCAGTGATCCGAGATCGGATCCCACACGGCAAGGCCCAAGCTGTCTGCCTTCTGGAAAAGGACGCGACCGTGGCGGCAGTCGAGTGCCCACGAAACACGGCGGTCGCCGTCGTGCGTTGCCGCTGCATGTGGCAGCGGGGAGGCCGGCGGAGTGGCGACGAAGCGAGAGACGAGCGCTGGGAAGTCAAAGCCAGAGGAGGTCCCCGGGGTCGGGAAATCCAGGTTGTAGAAGAAGCCGAGAAGTCGGGGTGCGCCTTGGTGGAAGGTGCGGTAGCGGCAGCGGAAGTCGGGGTCGGAGAGGATACGGTGCCAGAGCTTGCAGACAACGGAAGCGCGGACGAGGCACGCGGGATCGTGCGGAGCGACGCGCAATAGGATCTCCGCCATGACGTCGCCGTTCAACTCCGGCAACCCAAAGGAGGGTTTGGGTTGACGTCGCCGTTCAACGCCGTGACGTCGCCGTGACGTAGCCATGGGGCCTTCGTGATGATCAGCAAGGGCCCAAGGGAGGGTTCGGGTGTGGCTCGGGGATGATTTTTGTGCTATCTTTGCGGAAGCACAGATGTTGAAATTTTATCTGTTTACATATACAGCCGTTGTCCACAATCCTGATCGAATTATATCGTCTCTCCAAACCTCGATAACCTAGGAATCCTAATTCTTGTCAACATGATCCTCGGATCCCATATAAATAGAACTCTTCTTATATATCAAATAGAAAAAACTAAGAGTGGGACTCTAAAGATTTGCTCCCAATACTAGCGAGCACCACCACAGCCTGTATATATTGGTGGTTGCTTACCACCCGTCAGACAGCCTGGCCCGTCGCGTGTTGTGCCCAACGTTTATTACACGCCGGCCAAGAAGGGACGCTGAAAGCCATCCAGCCAGCCCTGGCATGGTTGCAGCTGACCACGGATGTGTATCAGTCGTCGCTTCATGCTTCTTACGCGGGCCACCGTGTGCTAGCGCCATTTGGAGCACTCCCTGGCATGGCGTGCCGTAGCTGGGTGAGACAAAAGTTAAGCCCAAGAAGCAAGGTTTGTTTTTCAATAGAATTGCAAAATATATGTTCAGTTCTGGATGATGTCCTTGTCAATCATGAAAAAATAACCTAATAATTGCACTTAACTATAAACTTGAAACTGTCTTCATAATCAGGATTGAAGAAACTAGATGTTCAGTTCCGAGTGGTCATGCAACCTATGGTAGTGTGGTGCAAACTTAGCAACCAAGGTTATCATCAAGCATGAAAGAATCTCATGATCTCAGCCAACCAACCAGCAATACATGATGAAATAAATGTTCAGTTCCATGTGTGCATTCAACCTACCGTGTATGGTACAAACATAGCAACCAAGCTTGCTAGGCAATTAAGGATCTTAGTCATGCTCTCAGCCAACCAACCAACATTCGTGATGAAATAGAAGGCCCATAACTCGCAGTGATATTGCTTTATCAAAATTCCATAAATTAATTGTGTAATGCAGCAATAACATTTTCAAAGCATCCGCCGCTACAGCAAACTATGCCTGATAGACCTGTAAACAAATGGCCAAGTACTAATGATGTCTTCCGGCAATGGAAGTAGCCATCAGTTAACTTGAGGGTGCAATGCATACATAGATATGTTATCGAGGATTACACAGTAGAGTGCTTATCCGATGACAACATAACCCACCACATGTACAGAAAATATTAATACAATTTTAAGCGTTTTCAGTTCCAGATGTACACCAGAAATGTCTGATCCAGTTACCCTCGTTCAAGAATTCGAAATTACTGCAAGGAGGGTAAACCCACAATCGTTTCAATCATAAGTAAAGCATTAAACAATGTAACATTAAGTATGCGCCTTAACATAATCTTTGGTAATGATTATAAGTTCATATAACACAAGTGAGCATGCAAGTACACAAGGACCATATCAGATCATGCATAATGGCCTACAATTTCATCAATTAAATCCAAACTATGTGCATCATAATTAATGTTATCTTATGGCAATGGAAATAGGCTTCATAAAATCTTGAGGGTTGGATACATAGATATGTTAGCTATGAATAAAAAATCATGTACAGAATAACCCACATCATGTACAGAATATGAGTTTTTGGAGTTTCCAGTTCCAATTCTATACGTGAAATGTTTGATATCTGGTTAACCTCATTCAAGAATTCAAAGTTATTATAAGGAGGGTAAACCAAGAATGATATCTTCTTAGACGAAAGATCCTTGTAGTCCACTGTCCAGCTTATCGGTTTCACCACAGAACACCATAGTTCAGCCAAAAAAATTGTGACTTCATTCCTCAAGACATTGAAACTATATAGCTACTATCTCCATCTGGAAATATATACCAAAGCATGTAGATTTATGTTTACAATCAAATATTTGAATATATTTCTTGTTCCTAGTGGATTTATCAACCATAGAAACAGCATTAACCAAAGAAAGATTAAGCATGCGCCTTTGACAGAATCTTCAGTACACAACTACTGAGCATGCATCTACACAAGGACCATATTGGACCATGCATAAGGGCTTACAATTTCACCAATGAAACCTAAACTAATCCAACATAATATTTATAATTTTACTCCACTTGTTGGATTTTTGTGAATCAGCAACTCTTCAACGAGAACAATCTGAAAAGTACAAGCAAGAAGTTAGAGAATTTTCCATTGATGAGCAGTACAGTTCCTTGAGAAAAAATACATTATCCCAGATGCTTTACTATTTACATAAAGAACATACAAGCCAAAATATCAAAATATTATTAGATCAACAATTTCGAGTTAATTAAAAATTGGGCCATTTTTCCAATGTTGTCAATCATCCTAAACAAATCAAGATTGTGAACACATTATGTGATATGGCATTGTCGTCAGTTCCTTTTTTTTTACGAATGGACCATACGACCTGTGTGTCGTAAGTTCCTAGAAGAAAATGTATGATTTATGCTAACAACGAATATCTACTAAACATCAGAAACACTATAATGTCACAAACAAATAATGTGTGGTTTTGAAAAGCTCAACAGCAGGGTTTGTCCACTCGTAAGAAAATAACCTGAAGTGGGTTAAAAAACAAGTATCTGAGCACATACCTGGACTGAAGAAGCTAATGAAGGGCACCACCGTGGGGTAGTTCTCGCTTCGATTGCTGACCTTCGTCACTTGCCTCGACTTTAGGTGAAGCGTGAAGACACCAGCATTTGTCCTTATGAAGCAAACACCAATTCCCTCAGCAAAACCAATCACATTTGCTTTGATACAGTTACTGATATCAAGAGGCAACAATTTGCTAAGCTTGATGACCTTCCGCTGTACCCATCTTGCATCTCCCTCTCGATTATTCCATCTTGTCGACCAAAGGTAAAGCCTTGTACCCCTCACACCTACGAGCCCAAGTGAGCCGTCATCGTTTTGCATGGGGAACGATGGATGAACAAATATATTTGGCATGTAGATCGAACCAAAGCGACGCTCAACCAAATCATACTTCAGAATTGAGTAATCACGACCAGTAGTGCAGTAGATTCCATCTCCAATGAGAGCAGGGCGCATCATGTCAAAGCCCCAGCACTGTGTGCCGTCGGTTACAGGCGGCTGCCAGGCACCATCCTCCGATGAGTACACACAAGCATAGGCGGTTCTGTTCGCGTTGTGCCGTACTTGGCCTATACAGACGACAAGGAAGCGACCTCCGTGGCAGTCGCGGGGTCGCAATCTGCCATATCGCAGAGCACGACGGCGGCATAGGACGCGTACTGGATGCCAGGCGGCGGCAGGTCCATCCAATCATCCGCGATCGGATCCCACACGGCGAGGCCCATGCTGTCTGTCTTCTTGAAGAGGACGCGACCATGGCGGCAATGGAGGGCCCAGGAAACGCGGCGATTGTCATCCTGCACGCCCCCCCGTGGTGGCGACGAAGCGAGAGTAGGGCGCCGGGAAATCGAATCCAAAGGCAGGCAAGGAAGCCGGGAAATCGAGGTTGTAGAAGAATCCGAGAAGGGTAGCACATCTGTGGAAGTAGTGGTAGCGGCGGATGAAGCCGGCGGGGTCGGAGACGATGCGGTGCCAGAGTTTGGAGACGAGGGAAGCGTTGGAGAGGTGCGCGGGCTTGTCTGGACAGACGCGGAGGAGGATCTCCGCGGTGATGTCCTCGTTGAACTCCGGCAGCGGTGTCATGGCCATGGTGCACTCGGGAGAGCTTGGCTGGGTGATGGCCGTGTATTGACGATTGACCTCGTAATAAGCAATTTTCGTTTCCTCAAGTTTGTAACGGTATATATATAGATTTTATTTGATTTGTTTGTACGTAACATGTCCGGCCTTCTAGCGTTGTATATACTAGATGATATATACTAGATGATACCCGCGTGTTGCCGCAGGAATTTGTAAAAGTGATTTGTAGATAGTTCTCCTGAATTCATATAGAAGTGTCTGTAAGTATAGTTAACTAAGTGAGTATATATAAGAAATAAGAAAATATAATAACGCTTGTATAAGGTATGGGAATAAATTAAATTAAATGGAATTCATCCAAAAAGGAATATGTCATTCACAAAAAATACATAATTTGGTCATGGTTGCACGCATTGTTAACCATATCCCTCATGTTGTACCGAAAAATAGCATAATTAGAAAAGAGAAGAAAGCAGCCTAGACGACACGACGCTTACCAATTAACAGTACGACATCGATACTTCACATGGCTGGCGAAGACATGATGCAGGAGAAGCGTTCAAAACCGCCTGGCTTTTGGAAGGTGATGGTCCTCTCGGTGCCTGTCTTGGGGCCGCACAGGGAGGATCTACTCCTTCGCGTCGTGGCACCTAGGATCGCTACCAGCCACGTGCTGGACAATGAACGGCATGGCGACGCATGGTAGAGAGGGCGAGACGTAGCGGCATGGTGAGCAAGATGAAGGATCCAATGTCCCATCGCATCTTCAATCGAAGAAGGAAACAATTAAATTTTAATTAGAAAGCAAGATATCGAGAAAGACCCAAGGTGTATCTGAGAAAGGAAACCTTCAAGATCTGAGAAAATAGAGAGAGAAAAGAGAATTATGGGAGTGACATACAGATGGTAGTCCTCTGGTGCGGCCACTGCTGACACCGTCGCCCGTCCCTTGGTACGGCCACTGCCTACCGCCGCACAACACGTCGAACTCGATGCGGCATCCACCGTCAAAGGCACGGGCAGGACAGCCGCATATATGTATGTTCTATCTTTAGCTAGCACGCATGGACTGATATGTATGTTCTATCTTTAGGTAGCATGCATATACTGAAGTGGGGAATCGATGAGCAAAAGAGTGTGTGTACCTATAGGACATGGGAGATAGCAGTCAAGCTCCGCAGGAATTCCCTTGTGGGCAAATCATCGAGCACGTGGGACGTACCAATGAAGTTCAATCTCTGCAGGAAACAAATCATCGACCACCTTAGAGGAAAAGTGCAATCACGAAATCAGGGCAATTCACGAGCAAATCATGAGACCTTAAGGGGAGATTAACCTTTGGGATAGGAGAAAGGAGAAGACCAAGACCACTTGGCTGGGCATAGCGTAAGAGGATTTTGATGGGAAGGTGAAGGCCAGATGGATCGCTCCAGCTTCTTGAGCACCACCATGGATCGCACACATAAATGCGCATTAATGGATTGAGGAAGTGGGAGCAGAGAAGAGGGAGAGGCAGGGGCGACGCCATGCGACGCGGACGTACGGCGGCGGGGAAGGAGCGACGCTAAGAGACTAAGGGTGACATGGCTGCAGGAGATTGCAGATAAATATGGTAGTGGGGTCTCCTATTTAGGGAGGATTCTCTTTCGTGGACTCCATGAATTCTTCTGTGAAGACCGATCGATCAATCTGACTAATAATAGAGCATCTCCAAGAGTTTGCCAAAAGCACTTGCCATCCTTGTTATTTTGCCAAAACTTGAAAAATACATGCTCCAACAGTTTGGCAAAGCACTTGGCAAATTTTGGCAACTCGCCATCCACCTGGTGAATCAGCGCATATTTGCGAGCGATCCTCGACTTCCCATCGGTCTTTTTTCGGCTCCGCAATCCTTTCCCGCGCGAAGGGAAACTTCCCCTCCCTGTATAGGTGCGATTTGGCCTCCACGCCCGGCGCGCCTCCACTCCCGCTGGATCCGCTCATGGCGGCGGCAGTCGGCCCCGTCCTCCACTGCCCGGCGGCCTGGATGGCGGCCGCGGCAGCGCCTCCCCCACCTCGGCTCCGACGGAGGCTTCCTGGTGGCTGGACGAAGACGGCACCTCATGGTCAGGCCCAGCGGCGGCGGTCCCTGGCGCATTCGCCCGCAGCTGTGCCACCCCCCAGAGGACGGCCCGGGAGATTTGGCTTCCCCCGTGACTCATGTCCACGACGGCAAGGACTCCCGGCGGCGGTGCTCCTTCACCTGCGCCAGCGGCCTCGCTGGAGCCGGATTCAGCGACGCACGGCTTCCTGGAGGCGAGGCGACGGTCACCTCCTCCACCATCTTCCTGTCGCGGCGTGGCCCGTCCACCTCCCTGGCGGCGTGCTCCTTCCACGGGTCACGAGTCGAGGGCGCTCCCTTCACCCATGGGGCGGTGTCCGTGCAACTCGCACCACGCAGATGGCCCCCCATGGCGGCGGCGTGAACCCGAGCGCACAGCCGTGCTCGTTCATCAGGAGGCACCGGGCACCCGTTGCCTTCTCCACGGCGGCAGCATCAGAAGGCAGCGAGGTGTGGCGACGCACGGGCGGCGGACGCGATCGAGGGAGGAGTCGCGGGCGGTAGGCGAAGGGTTGAGTTAGGTACGGTGGTTTGGAAGTGGGCTTGTTTTTTAATTTTTGCCAAGCCCATATGGCAAACCATTGGAGAGACAACAAATTTTCACTTGCCAAATGCTCTAATAGGGACTTTATATGCGTCATAGAGTAGCAACTCCAAGAGTTTCCAAAACCCAATCCCAATCTAAATTTTTTTTGCAAGATTGAAAAAAAAATGCTCTCCAACTCTGTCTCAACTCCCAATCATTCTCCCACACATGGAAACGGAAGAACATGGGAACAAATAAATAGTAGAATAGGGTTTCTGATGTAAATGTATCTTTATCTATCACCTAATAATATTAATATCTATTACTACAACTTTAATAACAAAAGGAGAAAATTTCAGTACGCCATAATTTTTTTTTCCGCAGATCGTTTCTGTCCGCCTGCATACATCGGCTAAATACGGATATGGTGTTTGTGTCCGGTTTCAAGTAGATTAGATGTAGTAATGAGAAAATAAAAAACAATATAGGGTTCTAGATATAAAAATGCCAGAGAGAAAGAAAAGGTGGAAGGGTCTTAATGGTTTTCCAAAAAGATCGGGGTTCCTGATGCAAAATACAAATATTTTTTCTTTGTTTTCTTTTTTTTAAAAAAAAACTAACAAAATTCGCTAAAAATCATAGAAAATACGAAACCAATTTTGTTAGTTTCGTAAAAACATGGTCAGATGTTATGATTTTTTACTAGACTGTGTTTTGTTTGTAGGTGTGTTAAATCATCATGCATAAGTTCGGCAATGACCGAAAACATAGTAGAGGCAAACTCGGAATATGCGAAGGTGGCTGAGAAGTACGAGGAGGATGTTGTCGTTGTTGATGGTTACGGCCATTGTGAGATGGAGTCTACTCCTAACTAAGGTGTGAGACCCAACGAGATGAAAACAAATAAACAAAATAATAACAAGGTGCAAAATTCTTTTTAATAGTCATTGCCTAATAACTCAATAACTGGATAGTGGTGTTATAATAATGCTTCAATCTTAATTAATACCGGCCTATAAATTTGTATGATGGATCCGCAATGGATCTTGATGAGATCTATAGCTCTTTTTTATATTAAAATCAATTTAACAATTTATAAATAATTGATTTAAAAATGTTTAAGAAACACGGCCGGCTGTAACAAAGTCTTTACTTTTAAAAATTTAAGTTTCTTGGAAGGGATGGACATATTTGATACGGAAGCACAATTACATGAAAAATTATGTATTATTATTGTTATGGTTACTACTACTATTATTGGTAAGACTCTTTGTTATACTTAATGTGCCCAAATGATTTAGAATTATCTTAAGCCAAACTATTGTAGATATGACCATATATATTTATAGAAAAGTGTATAAATATTATGACACGAAATTGTCATTGTTGTGATGCGTAGTTGTGTTGGGAGAGAAACAATTTGAGTTGTAGTGATCAATGGTGGAATGTGTGGTTATCATTTAAGTTAAATTAAGTTTATTGCCCTAGAGATAAGGTTTTTTTCTCCCGTTGCAACACACGGGTTTTTTGCTAGTATTATATTATATATTATCTTTACCTAATAATTAATCATGATCATGAAAATTTCCTACCCTTTTTTCTATCCGCTCCAAAAATTCTGACCGCTCTTGTACGCCTTTTCTGTCCGCCAAATTTGCCAAATTTCCTCTGCCCGCCCATAGAGTCCGTAAAGAACTTGGCTAATTGCATCTGCACTATCCACCTTCTAAGTAAGACTTATTATCGAACAAAAACCAATTTACATACAATCAAAACCAGCACCATACAACTAGATTTTGAGACCAAATCGGAACTCACGAGGTGCAAGAGAACCAAATTAAGGACACTCTGCAACATCGAGACCAAAACAAGAGCACAGATCAAATCAATCCGAGAACGAATCAAAGCCAAGACAGACAACTAGACCGATCAAATAAAAACATGAGTCATGAATCATGGAAGCATGCCGATGGTGTTATAACTTTAGGATCGTCTAGCAATGATCTAGTGGGTACAACTTTGAGATCGGTAGGCAGTGAGTAGGAGAAAGAGAGAGAGAGGAGAGGACGGGTAGGTTTACCGGAGGGCTTCACAGGGGCAGTGGAGGAAACTCCGGCAGCGGCGCTGCTGCTGCCGTCGGCCATGTCGTCGAGGCAGAGGCTGGTGAAGCGACCGGCGACATCCCATCTTTTCTTTGTCTTCCACGACAAAACCTTTCGGTTGCGCCATGTATACATTTTCCTCTAAATCCCCATTTAGGAATGCCGTCTTCACATCCATCTGATGCAACTCTAAATCATAGTGTGCCACCAATGCCATTATTATTCTCAGAGAATCTTTACATGAGACTGGAGAAAAGGTCTCAGTGTAATCAATTCCCTCCCTTTGTGTGAAACCTTTAGCCACAAGTCGCGCTTTAAATCTCTCTATGTTCCCTTGGGAGTCATATTTTATTTTGTAGACCCATTTACAGCCTATTGTTTTGGCTCCTTTGGGAATTTCTTCCAAGTCCCAAACATCGTTGGCACTCATTGATCTCATTTCATCTTCCATGGCTTCAAACCACTTGGATGAATGATCGCTTCTCATGGCTTGTTCAAATGTGGTGGGATCACCCTCCATTTGATACTCTTCAGTGATATTATTTAACTCATATATATCACTGGAGATAGCTGGCCTTCTTTCTCTTTGAGACCTTCTAGGGGCCTCTACATTTGGCACATCTACTATTGGAGGCTGAGGTTGCTCCCCCTCATTTGTGGCAACATTTTCAACAGGTTCCTGCTGAACAGGTTCCTCATTTTCCTCTGTTGTTACCACAGGAGGAACAACAACAGGTTCTTGCTCCACAGTGTCTTGCACTATTGGTGCAGGAACAATAGGTAGCTCGAAAAATGGCTCCTGAATCACAGGATTGGGTGCACACACCCGCTTCTCTTCAAGATCAATTTTCCGAGCAGCCATACTCCCCCTCATCATTTCATCCTCTAGAAAAATAGCGTGTCTCGTTTTCACAAACTTTGTGAGTCTATCGGGACAGTAGAAACGATAACCTTTTGACCTTTTAGGATAGCCAATGAAATGGCAACTCACCGTTTTGGGATCAAGTTTCCCAATATTTGGGTTAAAGACTTTAGCCTCGGCAGGACACCCCCACACACGGAAGTGATCTAGTGAAGGTACCCTTCCCCGTCCATAATTCATACGGTGTTTTGGGCACCGATTTACTTGGCACTCTATTGAGAATATGAATGGAGGTTTTTAATGCCTCTATCAATAAACTCAATGGTAAATCGGAGTAACTCATCATACCGCGCACCATATCCATCGAGGTACGATTACGCCTTTCGGCTACTCCATTTTGCTGAGGTTCACCCGGCATGGAATACTGGGCAACTATACCATTTTCCTGTAAAAACCTTGCGAAAGGTCCAGGAACTTGACCATATGGGGTATGCCGACTATAGTACTCCCCCCATGGTCGGACCGGACTAGCTTAATCTTTAAACTATGCTGATTTTCCACTTCACCTTAAATATTTTAAATTTATCCAATGCTTCATCTCTTCCTTTAATTGGATAAATATAGCCAAAACGGGAGTAATCGTCGGTGAATGTAATGAACGAATCATAGCCATCCACACTCTTTACGGGGAAAAGGACCACATATGTCGGTGTGAATGATCTCTAATATTCACATGCTTCGTTTGGCATTCTTTTTAATTTGCTTTACATATTTTCCTTTTATGCAATCGATGCATTGCTCTAATTCAAATAACTCCAAAGGAGGAAGAATTTCATTCTTTACTAGTCTTTCTATTCTCCCCCTCGAAATATGGCATAAACGACAGTGCCATAATTTCGCCGTTGCATTTGTAGTTCGCTTTCTTTTTCTTTTCTCATTTGTAGACGAGGAAACGCTATCATTCACATTACATATGGAATTCACACTTTCACATAGTGATAACATATATAATTCGTCTTGTCGGAAGGCAAGACCAACACAAATATCATTAAACCAAATGACACATTTGCCATGTCCAAAATTACGGTAAAACTGAATCATCCAACTTTATTACACTTATCAAATTGCGCTACGCAGTGTAGGAACATAAAAAACATCTCTCAAAGTAAGACTATAGCCATTAGGTAAATCTAATGCTACATCTCCAATTGCCTCTACTGCAGCACAATACGCCATTCGCAACGCTAATGGCCTCTTCTCTTTTAGCGTAGTTCTCGTCGAAATGAATCCTGTAAAGAATGTGCAACATGAATAGTTGCACCGAGTCAATAAACCATGTTGACTTTGAAAACTTTGCATACAGAGATTCGTTTACAAATGAAATAACATTCTCACCCTTTTTCCTCATGAGCTCTCTTAACCAATCAGGGCAGTCAGTCTTCTTGTGCCCCTCCTTACCACAGTGCCAGCACGAGTTGTCACCTGCCTGTGGCTTGCCCTGTTGCTGAAACTGTGGTTTCTGTTGCATGGGACCTTTCTTTGCTGGGGAGCCAGGATTGAAGGGCCTTTTGCCCTTCCCTTTGACCAGGTTCGCTTGGCCACCAGGTTGGCCATTGATCCTGAGCTCCTCATCAACACACTGAGCAATGAGCTTGTCTAAGTCCCATTTCTCAAGCTGCATGTTGTAGTTTATGACAAAATTCTCATACTCTCTAGGCAAGGAAGCTAAAACAAAATGGATAAGGAACTGTGGTTGTATTTCCAGATCCATTCCTTTTAGCTTATTTGCCAAGTGACTCATTTTTAAAATATGGTCACGTATGCTACCTCCTTTGAACTTTTCATTTGTCAATTGCTTGAACAAATGGGTAGCATACACTTTGGAGGAACCAAAGGAACGGGTTCTTGATCCTCTCAAAGTAAGCAACAAAGAAGGTGTCACACTTTTCAATTGACCTGTTAGAGCTGGGTCAATTGTATTCTCAATGACAAAGCACAACATTTCTTGTTGTCACTGACCCATCGAGTATGCTTTATGTCATAAGCCATCTTTATGGGTCCAAAATCTTTCACCCTTTTGTCCCATGCTTCATCACTTTCACTGGTCTCCCGCACCGGTTCCACAGGAATTGTGGGACACGTGTGTGAGCACCCAGTCAACCTCAGCTATAGTGAAAGTGAAGTCAATCTTCCTCTTCCACTAAAGGTAGTTGTCTCCCCTTAGTGGTGGAATCTCTCTCAGGGCAGACATCAGGGAGAAACTACCTGAAATTACAATTCATATGAGGTGAGAACATAATATAAAATTTACTTTGCAATAATTCTAAATCACCGTTGGGCAGAAATAGAATTAATGTAGGCAACAACTATTAATCCACATCATAATATTGCTATTAATCAACATTGGTCAGAATAATAACAACATTATAATCACGGTAAAATTATCCATTTTCAAATATTAAACTCTCCCGTTGGTTCGAATTTAACAATGAAAACGATAATAACTATAAATACCAGCGAAACTTTAACTTTGCATAATCAATTTTCAAATTCAGGTTCAAAAATTGGACTCGATTCAAAACGGAAAATATACAAAACCGCACGTGGAGGCGTCGGTGGCAGCTGGCCAGCTGATGTGGGGCCCGACCTCGTCCCGGCCTCGCGGTGGTGCCTGTCGGGCCGGAGCGCCCCGCGCGATGGCGTTGTACCGGACAAAGTCGGGACGGACGGGCGATCTTCTTCGTCCCCTTTTCCCTGTTAGGGTTAGGGTTTGAGATTAGGGTTTGACAGAATCAGATTACACACGAAAGACATGGTGAGAAAATGGGGGAAAAAATGCTCGATGCCACCGTCCTGCCGCTGAAGTCACTCGGAGCCGCAACTCCGCGCGGCCGCAGGGCCGGGCGCCTCCGATCGGGCGCGAGGTTCACAAGCGGCACCTTGAGATCATCCTAACAGATGGCACAAATCAAATACCAGCGACCACAATTACAAATTCAGGTTCCTTGGACAAGCACGTGGAGGCGTCCATGCGCCCGCACAAAGTCGATGAGATCGAATCAGCTCCTGTGCCTCGGCCCCGCGCACCGCGGCCTCACGCACCGTGGCCTTGCCATACGTCGCTGGTAAGCTGCTATCCTGCAGTAGCTTCCCTGCATGGTTGTTTCAAGTAGCTAGGACCCGAGAGCACCAGATTAGGGAGCCTGGAGCAGTCGTATGTGTTTGGAACAAGATTTAGCTAGGAACTGAAGGATTGAAGGGAGGCGGGTGAGACGTGAGAGCAGAAGTGCCTGACGGCTAGGGAGGGGAGGAGAGGGAACTGCCGAACTAGATGGATGGATGTTTTTTGAGCAGAATGGATGTTTGGTGGTGGTATGTAGGGTTCGAGTTAATTGACTTGCATAGATGGGCTCAAGGTCTGTATGGGTTTAAACTCGGTTCTTTGGTTAACCGGTCCAAGGAACCGAAATAACCTGATATATTTTGTTTTACTTACTTAAAACTGCCAACCAAATTAGGAACATAATATTCGGTTTCGGTTTGTTCGGTTTGGGTCCCTATTTGTTTGGTTTGATTCCCAGTTACTTTTTCCCAGGCTTAATTAGGTATATATAAAGTGGGGATTCTCTCTCACAACTTTTGTCTCTTTCTCAATTGGGGAGCCAAGTTAGAATTTGATATATGTAGCATTGGATTTATTAAGAATTGACGATAGGAATATTATGTGCTAATAATCTTTTCTTTGCAAACATGCCTAATTGTCCGTCATAACAAAACCACCTTAGGATCGAGCCTGACAATTAGCGATCAAACTAGTGAAACTGAATTATAACACAGACATACACAGACAGGTTTGATTAATTAAAAACAGAGGAAACAGGAAAGTGAAAAGATGTGTCAGCACTGAAAATTGATTCAAACAAAATCATAAACTGAACTGATAGACAAAGTAATTCACTGCAGAACACAAAGCGCAAAAGCTAGCTGCACTAGAAATGAAGGGTAATGGCTTGGAGTAGACTGAATTATTTTTGTTACGCTATGGCAGCTGGAAATAGACAATCTCTAGAGTTCAGTCAACCATCGAAGCTAGCACTTGCACTGATCGATGCCTCATGCCTCATATAACAGAAGGAAGAACACAAAAAGAAAGAAGAAAAGAGGGGGAAAAAAGTCCTACATACATCTTAAGCGCCCTCTTACTCGACCATTGATGCAATTGCCATTGATGGAAAGGGACTTGTCGCGTCCTGTACAACTCCTCTTCCTCGATTCTTCTTCACCTGAACCATTTGACCACCACCATGAGAGACCACAAATCATCACCTAGCAAGTGCTAGCTTAGGAACAGATATGTGTGTGTACATAAGCCCCTGTTTATCCCAAATCCAAACCCAAGCAACAATAATTCCACAAAATCTGAGCAATCCCCAATCCAAATTCTGCGAGGCATTAATGTTCCCCACCCGGCCATCCCCCATCCCTAATTAGGAGACTGACAACAACGTGAACGCACCAGTACAAGGGTTTACCCATGAGCACGTGGAGGCCTAATATGGTCGGGCTTATAGCCTGCACGCCGGCTGCACGCGCCGAAAACCAACCGCCGCCGCCGCCGCCCCGGATCCAGCCGTCGTCGCCGCCTGCACGCCGCGAACCGGCCGACGCCACGAGCGAGGAATCAGCCGCCGCCACGAGCGAGGAACGAGCCGCCATCGCCGCTGCCCCGGAATCCCGCCGGCGTCGCGGTCGACGCCCCCGGAACCGGGAGGAGCTCGCGGGGGAGGAGGGCTACCTCCATAGCCGGATGGGGAAAGGGCGGAGGAACTCGGCGTGGGGTCGTGAGGTGCGAGTGGTGGAGACAGAGAGACTGGGTTGAGGGCGAGATGAGTGAACGAGAGTGCGTTCGAGATTGCCCTTGGACGATGCATGGACGGCGGTGGGAGCGTGCATGCCGGTGGACAAACGGACGCAGGGATGAAAATTAGTCTTTACCATAGATATAGATATTTGATAGTTTTTTTTCTCCGGATGCACACGAGCATGTTTGCTAGTCTGTTGGCTCAAAAACGTGATCATCTAACTTCAACAACGCTTGTATGGCTCTAACTTACCGCTTGCTGAATGCATTTTTTTTGGTTTTGTTTAACTTTTTGGGGATCACAATAACACTTATATGTATAATAATGTATATATGGCTACTACCTTGGAGTGTAGAAGCTCATAAAAGGTAAGATGCAGTATAGCGTTCCTTCATATACCTTCTTCATCTGCCTTGACTTGAGGCTCAGTGTGAATGTTCCGTCACATGTCATGCTCAGGAAAATCATGTCCGTACCCTCTACAAAGCCTATCACTTCACCGATGACTGATCCATGTTCCAGTGGAGGGAGCTCCATAGACTTGTGTTTCACCCAACCACAAATGCCATTAGTATCCTGTTGCGACGACCACATGTCAATACAATTATTGTCTGATAAGGTCACAAGTTGTAGGCGTTGATCATCTCCCTCCATGACAAGAGTAGTCGTAGTAACATGCGGTGCACCGATCATGGATAGCACATGGTTGTACAAGTCGTACTTGAGGATCCTTAACCCCGGACTAACAGGGCTGAAGTACAGCGCGTCTCTAATTAAAACACCAGGAATCATGAAGTTGCAGCTGATATTAAGGGAGGATGGGGAACTCCACGCAGCATTCTCTGATGAGTAGATGCTTGCTGATGTGCGCATCCCGGTATCGTACATCTGCGTCCACACAAAGACCACTGCAAACGGGCCACTGCCACAGTCGAGGTGGTCGCAGCCATTGGCTGTGCATAGCACAGACCCTGTGCAGTTTGAGTCGCTCGCTGAGTTCAGGTAAGGAGGCACACTCAGGTGGTGCTGGCCGCCGGTAATGGGGTTCCAGAGAGGAGCCGCTGGATTAGGTCACGGCTATGGCGACAGACGATGTAGATGAGTACGCGGCCATGGCGACAGTCGAGGGCCGCCCAGTTGCTGCCATCAAGCATCCTCGTCAGTGCAGCCATGGAGATAGGGCAAGTCCGAGAGGTGGTAGGGAAGAAGCGGGCGTGGGCGCGGACAGCTTCAGAGTTCTGGTTTTGGATGTAGCCGAGTAACGGCGGCGTCCGGTGAAACTTGCGGTAGCGGCGGCGGAAGCCGTGGTCGCACATGATGCGGCGCCAGGCCTTGCAGACGAGAGCTGCGGACACTAGGCGTGCAGGCTCGTCAGGTGAGATGCGGATGAGGATCTCCTCGATGAGCTCCTCCACCAACGTAGCCGCCATGTCGCCGCCGGCCGGCTCAGGTTGGGCCCGATATGGGATACCAAAAGATGGAGGCAAATCGATCATACGACGGGCACGGGACGTGAGGGGTCCTTTGACCTTTATTGTTACGCGATTTGTACATAGAATCTGAGTCGATTCGACTCGGAGTTGGACTCTATCTGCTGCCTTCTTGCGTATGGAACACGATCACGTCTCCTTGAAGGTCCGAACACCTGAAGAGAGACGAGTGTCAACTGCGACAATCTAATCTCCAACTGTTTGAGTTCTGATCACCACGACACCAGTCGTCAGCATGGTATAGCCAACGCACTTTAGGTTTTCTGCTACCCTTATAAGATTCCCAACCTTGGATTTTATTACATCTTATTAGATTGGCACAGATACCTATGCTATGTTGTGCCAGAGAAATATAGTCCTCGGCTGACATGATAATCGAACCCACCTTATAGAAGTGTGATTAAAATTTCAGTCCCAAAAAATTGAACCCACTATTAGATTCAGCCACTTTGAGCTGTTTGCACTCGACAAATGCTTTGCTGAGTGTAGCGCTCGGCAAAGTGTCCTCGGCAAAATTTCTCTCGGCAAAGCTTTGCGTTGGCACACGGCAAACATTTTCTGAAAAAAAAAAAAAAACAGACACTACTAGAATCGACGAGTTTACCTAGGGTTTATACTCTAGGGAAAGACTGCAAAACGGTAGGGAAAGACGTTTCCCTAGGGTTGTTCGTAGGGAAACGACCCTAGGGAGGAATTCGACGGGAAAGAAATCGTTTGCCTAGGGTTTTCACCAAAACCGTAGGGAAACATTCTTTCCCTAGGAATTGCATCCCCCTAGGGAAACTTCCTCGCTGGCGAGTCCACCTGACGTGTAAAGGTGTCAGGCAGGTGCCAGTCTTCTGAGGAATCTTTCCCTAGGAATAAGAACTCTAGGGAAACATGTAAGATTTTATATATTTGAATTCAAATGCAGATTCATATTCAAATCCAAATATACAAATATTTCACATTCAGATTCACACGTATACCATAATTAAGCACTCATTCCATCCAATTCATAACCACAAATCCAAACATTTATAATATTATCACAAATCCACACATTTAGAGTAGTTGTAATATTGTCACAAATTCAAACTACAAGTCCACAAACTCAAAAGCGGCTGTCCAGCAGCACGTGAACAAACTGATCAACTACAAGTCATGGTTTGACGACTGTCAAAAGAAAGATTTTCTTCTTGCTCTATAGGAGGAGAGTATGTGCCTCCACCACTTGTCGTCTCATTCACGCCATTAACTCCAGCACTTGTCTCCGGATGGCTATGAAATACTCCACAAGCGATCCTACTTATTCTTTCCTCTGGAGTTTCCGCTCGAACACCAACAGATGAGCCAAAGATAGCAACCTGTGAGATTAAGTATAAGTTAGAAAAAAATGTTGAACTAATTGCATACAAGGGCCATGAAGTGTTGAAGGTACAGTTAAACATGCTGTGACTTAGGGGATTGCCCTCTATCAGCCTATTCGGGAGACCAAAACTTCCAATACTGCAATCATAACTAAGAAGAACCCAATCATCTTACTGTTAGCCATTTGATTCATATAATAGAAAATAGAAGAAGTGGCTGCTTGCTTTTTTTTTACTGTACCATTTGATTCATAGTATATGGAAGAAAGGAAAAAAGAAACCACTAAAAAATAGGATTGGGTTGAGAGTAGTCTCTGTGACAACGGATTGTTCCTTAGTTTCTTTTAGACAAAGTGTTAGTAGGATTGTTATGTTAATTCACCTAGCATATTTCTACATATTCAGGTGTGGCCTTTCTATGCTCTGATGATGCTTACAGCATGTATCTTCTATTTTGCTAAATAGAACTATAGAAGTGTGAAATACTATTTGATCTAGTGTATCCATAAACTCTAATGTTACCTTGATAGGTTACTAGAAAAGTATGAAATACTACCAAATGCATTGATTACAGAGAAGGGTAAAGAGCAAATACATGAGAATGTTTTAGCACCTTGTGATGCCATTGTCACTGACAAGGGGCTGGATGTCCTAACCATAAGCCGTCTCTTTAGCAACTCTGCAGCATCACAATTATCAAGTATGAGAAGGCCACTTACACAGATCGTATATGTTCAGGTCATGAGGTACAATCCTATAAGAAAAACTCTATAGGAAATTCTTATTAATCCTAGTACTAGCTATTGAACCAAATGCAGGACCTAGTGTTCTGTACAATACTAGCTACTGAACCAAATTATGCAAGACCTCCAATTGAAACAAGTCAGTACCGTGCAAAAGATAGCGAGTCATAGCTGATTGGAATGTATTATAATATAAGGACTTCATGCTTTTCCATAATGGAAAATGAGTTCTAGCTTTAATTTAAGCTAGAATGAAACTCAACTTACCAACTCATCGTTGCAAGAACAAGATATGTTAATATGGTAGTAGATTCAAGGTGACATGATTGGACAACACTAACATACTAAAATTGATCACTTAGAAATAGGTACAGAGAAGATCGTATCCATCTTTGGAAATAAGAATTCATTACACTGAATATACAAGGCCATACACAAAGATCATATCTGTAAGCATTCATGGTGCTCTCTATAGCAATCCATCATCTCTTCACCTGACTTGAACAACACTATTATAACTTGTCCCAGATTAGAATTATCAGCATGTTATATTCGATCAAAACAGAATTATGGCCTGGCATCTAAGTACTTCAGATTCAATTTCGAGCAGATCTACAAGGACAAGTTCTAAACTAATACTGAATTCAATAAAAAATTCTACACCCACGCATAGTACATATGGAAAAACCAATGAAGCATAGACAAAGACAACTACAGGTTGGGAGGCATGACGTTGGGGAAAACTTGCCTCTCAGTAGCAGCCGCATTGCCTGAAATCTCCCGAGAGCAACAACAAGTTGTGCAGAAACCTTGCCTGACCTCTCCCTAGAGCATCAGATGTTCATTGCCGCCATTTGTTGAACTGCTCCAAATCCACAACAAGTAGATCTGAGAGGAGGGGGGCGAAGGAAGCACGCGAATCGGAGAGGGGAACCAGAAAGAAGTCGAATCTTAGAGGGAAGAAGGCGGTTGGTGGATTGCGGGAGGGGGGCACGTTCCTGGTGACCGGCGACGTGGAGGCTGCCTCCTGTGATGAACCACAGGTCAGCTCGAGCCCGCAGCAAGGACGGAGGGAGCGGCATTGGCCTGCGTCAGCTCCGATGTGGGTGGCGCGGAGAGCGCGGGGAGCGGCCAGCGGCAAGGACGGAGGGAGCGGCGGCGGCCTGCGTCAGCTCCGGTGCGGGAGGCGCAGCACGGAGGTCGGAGGCCGGCGGCCTGGGTGAGTGCGGCGAAGAGATGTGGGCGACGCTAGAAAAATATCACGGCAACTTTTCGGAGATAGGGTTTCCCTAGTGTTTCCCTACGATTTCAATCTGTTTCCTAGGGAAACTTCTAACACGCAAGCGCCAGCGTGGCTCGCTGAGCCTTTTTCCTTGGTTCCGTCCCGAGGAAACTAGAATTTCGTAGGGAAAGAGTAGTTTGCCGAGGGTTCTGCCATTTAACCGTAGGGAACAATATCTATCCCTAGGGTGCTTAAAAACGGTAGGGAAAGAAATATACCCTAGGGAAACTCGTTGATTCTAGTAGTGAGAGACCCACCAAACCCATCCATAGGACCGCACGAGCCCATCAATGCCGGCCATTGCAACTCGTCGCGCCGCCTTGCCACCTAGGGCCGCTATGCCGTCAAACCACCGCGGACCGCCTCTCCACGCGCCGGCGAGTGCCACCCTTCTCGCGGGCCGGTGAGGGCTGGCCTCCCCGCGCGCCGCGCACACCCCGCCACCGTCCCCAGGTTCAGCTAGGCCGGATCCGGTGTATGCTCGGCGGCGCGACCCTTTCTGGCGACGCTGCACACGGATTCGGCTACCCCAGGCACGCCCAGCCCCGACTAACGACGACCTCCAGGCGCAGGAAGAAGACGGCCATGGAGTACCTCCCCCACGATCCTCCATCTCCCACTTCCCCGCCGATGTCCTGATCAAGAGGTCGAGCGGCCCTCGTGCGGCGTGCGGTGAGAAGAAGGCAGGTTCCATCACTCACCGTCGGTGCATCCCCCTCCTCCTCGGTGTGTAGGCCCCGCACGGCCGTGGGCGCACGGTGGCCACCTCCGGCGCGACGTGGCGTGGGTGCACGACCTTCTCGGGTGCACGGCGAGGGCCACGAGGAGGGGGAGGGGCCGCGAGGTGGGGGAGGGGGAGGGCGCGCCGTCGAGGGGTGGGGGCGGAGGGGGAGGTCACACCGTCGAGGGGGAGGAGGAGGGGGAGGGAGAGGGGCAGCGCGAGCCGCGAGAGAGAGTTAGGGATGATGGCCGGGGAGGGCGGCGGCCAGCTAGGAGACTGAGGAGGAGGAGGGGGACTGCGCCCAGGAACCCTAGGTTCCTCTTTATATAGTGCTGATGGTGCTTTATTTGTTCTCGACCTGAACATTCTGATCAGTGGCTCAAATATAAAATCAAAAGAGTTGATTCCCCACAGCTATAAACTTTCCTTCAATAACCAGCAATACAAATGTGCCATGGTAAAAGTTCAACGATAAAAAAGGAACACAATTTGGGTTGAGTAGTAATCATATCAAACCAGATTTAAAGCTAGAAGAAGCTGAACCAATTTGGTGCATTATTGATGAAAAGAGTACATGTATTCATTTACTACTAACTTTACTGCTACGAGAGACCACTAACGATTCCATACACAAAGATTTTGGGAACATGACGGCCATCTGTAATACCAGCAGCAAATCGATGAACAACATAATATGTCACCCATAGCCCAATGATGACCACAAGACACATAATTATTCTTCCACTAGAAATTTGAGTTCTGACGTTCTTGCAGTTTGATACACCTGCATTTTGATACAGCCGAAAATCGATGAAAAACAAAAATATGTCCCCCAGTAAAGGCAAACCATAAACTAATTAAGATAGGATACTGTTGCAACGTTAGTTAGCTACTTAGACAATATACGAGAGTTCCTGGCAATAATGGGCCACTCAGGAAGAAGTATATATGCAAAGTAAGTTATGTTTTTACCTGGAGTGCAGAAGCTCAAGTAGGGAGTGAAACATAAAGTAGAATTGTTCTCACATAGCTTGGTCATCCGTTTAGATTCTATATCAACACTGAATACCCCATCATATACACAATGCCGAGTACATAGATAGGGGACATACTAGAATAGGGCACTTCGGGGAGCTCAATGACTCGAGCTGATTCCCATATGAAACTTCTGTCCGGACCAGCCTCGCTTGACCACCATAACTCAATCCTTAACTTACCCACTGCAGCAACCCCCAATAATCCACCATATTCTGAAGCTGTGACAAGCAGAATTTGAGGCCCTCGGCATCTAACTGGTAGGTCGACCGAGCTGATTTCCTGTGCACCCAAATCGTACTTGAGGATTCCAATATTGTTCACAAGCTTGAAGTATACTGCGTTCCCATATACCGCCTTGGCTCCAGCATCATTATGATACAAAACTGTGGAGCCAAAGACCCCAAGGGTGTCCCATGCAGTAGAGGTTGTGTGGCTCCACGCACAGTCTGCGATGAGTAGACGTAGGCATACACGTCCTCTTGCCAAGAGCCAACGAAGACGACGAGGAAAGGCCCACGGTGGCAGTTGCAGTCGTCACAGCTGGCTGCGGTGCTGATGGGGCCGCTCGAGGCGCACAGGACCACAGCATTCCAGGTGAAGTTGTTGTACCCACCGGGCTTCCGTTGCGACAAGCTCGGCAGGCTCAGCAGGTCGCCAGCGATGGGGTCCCAGACGGCCAGGCAGCAGGCCGAGGGGTCCGGATCCATGCCGACGTGGGAGACGAGGACGCGACCGTGACGGGAGTCGAGTGCGTACCGGAAGCTGAGGCCGCCGGCATTGCGGGGACGGAAAGATGAGGTGGGCGTGAACAATGGCCGCGTCGTTGCTGCTGTCGGACCGTAGCCTTGGCGAAAGTACCCCAGCAACGGGGTCCTCCGGTGGTGGTGCTCGCAGAACCGGCGGCGGAAGCCACGGTCCGCGAGGACGCGGCGCCAGCATCTGCAGACTAGGGCAGCGTTCACCAGACTCATCGCGTCGTCATCCGGTGGGAGGCGCAGATCGTCCGATAGAGCTGCAGGCCGCGTCGTCATGGTGCTCGACACCAGGTCGGCGACGATTGAGGATTAGGTCTTGTGGGCTCCTTCTTTTTGTCGACTCGATGATCGAGTTTGGCGGCCGTGAATGACAACGTGAGAAATAATTTTCATCGGCTGCACTTTGATTCGCATAGATGGGTCGATAACTTTAGAAACAAGATTTGGCAAAAATTGCACACAGCGTCGTTGGAAAAAGGGAAGCACAAGCGCTAGGACGTCCTAGCGATAGGACGCCCTCCCACACGGCCCATCTTGGCCCGATCGCGCACACACACCACCCGCCTCCCCCTCACACAACCCCGCACACGCGCACGCGCCCTCGGAACTGCGCACGGACACGCACGCCTCCCAGGCACGGCCCCGCCACCGACAGCGGCCCGCACGGCCCCTGCTCCTCCATCCACACCACAGACGCCAAAAAATTGGCCGCCCCGCATCATCTGAACAAAAAAAAAAAAGAGGAAAAATCTCAATGAAACAAAGCAGGACATATATATGATTCAAACAACAGATTATGAGGCAATGAAACAAAACACATGATTGAATTAGTTGAAACATAGATTGGAACAAAAAAGTGAAACAAAAAAGATTGAATAATTGAAACAACATGAAGAACTGAAAAGAAACAAAAACACAAACAACATAGAAACATCACCGACACATGAATTGAAACAACAGAGGAATATGTGATGCAACAAATAGAAATGTAAAAACAAATTGAAACAAACAGGTCAAGAATTCTGAAACAATCAATGGACGGCGATTGAACCAACAGACTCAAACGATTTGAAACACCATGCAACACCACCTTGTGTTGTGACAAAAATAGATAGAACGGAAAATGAAACAACAAAATCAAATAATTTGAAACAATCAATGGGCACCAATTGAACCAATAGACTCAATCGATTTGAAACAAACATGTAAAACAATCCACTCCCCTCGGCCAAATCCACCACCGCCGCCGCTGCTCCACCACTGATTCCGCCCCCACCAAGGACGTGGCCCCGCCATCCACATCCCGAAGGTTTTCGCCGGTGATGGAGGTGAGGACCTACCTTGACACGACACGAGGCGCACGTAGAGGCAGGATGGCACTCGCGAGCAGCCCGGGCGAGGGGTTGGCATCGCGAGCGGCTTGTGGAGCGCGAAGCTCCATGCCACAGAATGCACAAAGGTCGATGATGTGGAGCGCGGCCGCGGCAGCGCGGACCTCGATGATGGCCACGACGAGCAGATGGGGTGCAGCCGCGACGGGTGGCGCGAGTATGGGCGGCACCGGGAGCAACCTGGTTGGACGACGCCAGCGGGGCGGCGGGGAGCCGCCTGGACGGGGCCAAGAAATGTGCTGAGGATGGGCCGTCGTTTCTCTTTGAGCCTTGCAGCTGGGCCGAGGAAAGAACGTATTCTTCAGGCGTTGAGGATGCGGACCTGGTCCTGTCCGACTGTGACTCCGGCTTCGGCCCGTACTCCTCTACGACCGCTGACGTGAGCGCTGCTGTCGAGTCCCTGCAAGGGGATGATGATGGACCCAGGAGATGGTCGCCAGAGAAGATGCTGTGCCCCCGGTCGATGCCGACGCTGGCACCCGGGAGGCGGGCGATGAGGCAGATGTCGAGCCACTGGAGGACCTGGCTCCTGTCCGTGTCGAGGCAGACGTTGTGCCTCCGGTTCCGATCGCCCAGGGCGCTCCCTCTGTCGAAGAGTTCATCCAGGACTTCCACAAGCCCCTGCCTCCTTCAGTTCTCAGCACGCCACCGCTGAGGAAAACCAGGGAGCCAAACGTTGACACGGAGCTCTCCTGGCTGCCGAAGCGCAGCGCCCGACTGGCTGCGAAGAGCAAATACAGGGAAGGCAAGCCGGACGCGCAGGCAAGGAAGGTCCTTATGAAGAAGCTGGGCGTCGACGTCGCCACGGAGCGACCAGATGAGGCCACGTTTGAGGAGCTCCATCAGGCGGCATTCCATCAGGCGGGACAGGCCGAGCAGGTGATGGAAGCTTTCCTGCAGGGACAGGGTCGTCGGGCTAGGCGCACCTTTGCCGCCTAGTTTGCATACTGTGGTACGTAGTCGCGCAACAGGTTGTAATCATGTCAGAAAACATTCTAGTGTGGAACGTTCGTGGGCTCAATATGCGAGCGCGTCGAGATGTCGTGCGTCAGTTCCTGCTGCAGGAACGCGCCTCCGCGCTGTGTCTAGTCGAAACAAAACTCAGTGTAATGTCTACTGCTCTCGCAAATCATCTAATGGGAACGTCGTTTGAGTATGTCTGCTTGCCTGCCGTCGGTGCTTCTGGGGGTGTTGTGGTCGCTTGGCGCCCTGATGTGTGGACTGTTTCGTCCAATATCTGTCGTGAGTTCTCGGTCACGATTGACATCGCTGCCGTTGGCTCCCTAAATTTGTCGTGGTCGCTCTGCGCGGTTTATGGTCCGGTTGTTGATGAGCTGAAAAGCCTGTTCCTCGACGAGCTGAGGCTCGTGCGTGCCGCGGTCGACGGACCGCTTCTTTTTTGCGGTGATTTTAATCTCATTTATCAAGCGGCGGACAAAAACAACGATCGTTTAGACTACCGATCCATGCGTCGCTTCCGTCGTTTCATCGATGACTGCCAGCTCGATGAACTCTACCTGAACGGTCGGCTCTACACTTGGTCCAGTGAGCGGCGCCGGCCAACGTTGGAACGTATCGACCGTGTGTTCGCATCCGTCGACTGGATTGAGGCGTTCCCTAGGCACCATCTGCGATGCCTTTCATCGGACTGCTCTGATCACGCCCCCTTGCTCCTGCAGCTGAGCACTGAGGACTGGGCCAAGTCGCGGTTCCGCATTGAGGCTTTCTGGACAAAGCTGGACGGCTTCCAGGATGTGGTCCAGCAGGCCTGGGCTGCGCCCGTGCCGGGGGCAGACGCTTGCCGAGTCATCGACCAAAATTTGAGACGGACGGCCCGGGCGCTGCAAAGTTGGAGTACGATCTCAGTCGGCAGCGTCCGCCTGCGGCTGTTCGCCACGCGAGAAATCATTGCGCAGCTTGATGCGGCCCAGGAACACCGGGAGATCAACGAAGCAGAGCTGAACATGCGCCAGCACCAGAAGCTCCAGACGCTCGGGCTAGCGTCCCTGGCAAGGACAATCGCGCGGCAGCGTTCAAGGATCAGATTCCTGGAGGAGGGGGACGCCAACACAAAGTTTTTTCACCTCCAGGCCTGCCACAGAAATAGAAAGAACCAGATACCGTCGCTCATGCACAATGGGACATGGTTCTCGGCCAACGACGCCAAGTCGCAACTGATCTTTGACTATTACAATGACATCCTGGGGAAGCCGTTTCAGCGCTTGAACTCCGCTGACCTGGAACACCTTCTACCACGGCTAGACCTACGGGGCATCGACTCTTGCTTCTCCGAGGAGGAGATCAAGGCCGCGGTGAATGATATGCCATCCGACCGTGCCCCGGGGCCGGACGGCTTCATCACTTTGTTCTACAAGGTCGCCTGGCCAACGATAAAGGCCGACGTTGTCAATGCCATAAACGCTCTCTGGTCGCTTGATGCCCGCAGTTTCTACCTGCTAAATGATGCCCTCATGGTAGTGCTACGCAAGAACCAGGCACCAACGACGCTCAAGGATTTCCGGCCGATCTCACTCATGCACAGTTTCAGCAAGCTTTTTGCCAAGTGCCTTGCCAGGAGACTTGCGCCGCGTCTCAAGGAAATAGTCGCAAAAAACCAAAGTGCCTTCATCAGAGAAAGGGTGATCCACGACAACTTTCGCTCAGTGCAGCCTGCGTGTCGATGGCTGCACAAAAAAAAGGTACCTTCGGTACTTGTGAAGGTGGACATCGTGAAAGCCTTCGACTTCGTCGCATGGCCGTTCTTAATCGAGGTGCTGCAACACATTGGCTTTCCTCGTAGATGGACCAATTGGATCTCGATCCTGCTGTCGTCCGTGAGCACCCGGGTGCTTGTCAATGGCAGGCCTGGAAGAAGGATAGCTCATGCCCGTGGCTTGCGACAAGGAGACCCAATTTCTCCCATGTTGTTCGTCATAGTAATGGAGGTACTGAACTCGCTGATCAGGGAGGCCGATTGTCGTGGCGTTCTCACGCCGCTTCCTGGCAATGCGATACTGCACCGTACGTCGCTCTATGCTGATGACATGGTCGTGCTACTTGCGCCACAGCAATGTGACATACATTGCCTCCATCAAATTCTCCAACTCTTTGCTGGCACGTCGGGCTTGATCACAAACACGGAGAAGTGCACACTGACACCGATCCGCTGTGATGATGATGTTGTCGCCGAATTGCTAGCGGTGTTCCCTTGCACTGCTTCGCAATTCCCTACCAAGTACCTTGGAATACCACTGTCGTTGAAGAACCTAAGGCACGCGGATGAGCAGCCACTTGTCGACGCCATTGCTGTAAGAATCCCAACTTGGAAGTCCAGTTTGCTCAATGATGCGGGACGGCTCACGCTGACTACAGCGACCCTTTCGTCGATCCCGGTGCACCTTAGCATAGCTTGCTGCCTCTCCCCGTGGGCAATCAAGCAAATCGACATGAGAAGACGTGCTTTCCTTTGGACAGGTGCTGAGACTTGCTCGGGTGGTAATTGTAAGGTCGCGTGGCCTGTGGTTTCTAGGCCGAAGGATCTTGGGGGTTTGGGCATACTCAATCTCAGGCTCTTCGGGTATGCACTCCGCCTTCGTTGGGCTTGGCTTGCGCGCACGGACGAGTCGACTTGTTGGGCCAGGCTACCGGCGCGCCAGGAGAAAAATGTCGTAGCAATGTGTGCAGCCAGCATCTCAGTTCGTGTCGGCAACGGCAAGCGTGCACTGTTCTGGACCGATAATTGGGCGTCGGTTGGACCTCTGGCGAGCTATGCACCTGCCTTGTTCGCCATAATCTCTAGGCGGGGCAGATGCAAGTCGATAGAGATTGCGTTACTGGGGAACAGCTGGACGAGGGATATGCGGGGCTCGGCGACGGCAGCTGTCTTGCGTGACTTCTTCAGAGTGTGGCTCATCTCCCAGTCCGTCGTGCTGGTGCCCGCGCAACAAGATCAGTTCGTGTGGAAATGGTCGCCGGACGGTGCTTACTCAGCCTCGGCGACATACAGGGCCTTCTTCGCAGGTTCCACGGTGCTGCTCGGTGCGAAGGAGCTATGGAGGACTAAAGCGCCACCAAGGGTGAAGATGTTCTTCTGGTATGTCTTGCACCGACGCCTTTGGACAGCGGAACGTCGAGCGCGTCATGGCCTTCAGGCGAGCGTCGTGAGCTCCCTGTGTGACCAGGTGCCTGAGTCGTGTGCTCACCTTCTCCTCGGCTGCACGTTCGCCCGCGAGGTTTGGTTCTTGATGCTCAACCTGGTGCTGCTCGGGTCACTTGCTCCTTCAGCTGGGGATGAGCCAGGGCCTTGGTGGATGCGACAACGCAAAAGGTTGAGCAGCCAGTCGCGTCCGATCTTCGACTCACTAGTACTTCTTGTCGCTTGGAATATTTGGAAAGAGCGAAACAATCGTGTCTTCCGGCGCTCTTTGAGAACTCCTTCTCAAGTCGTGCAGGCAGTCCTCATCGAAGCAGCGGACTGGGCGTCGGGAGGGTACACGACGGTTAATGAGTTCTTCCAGGCTTGGTCGCAAAGCGGTGCACTTATGTAATGTAGGAATGGAGGATCCAGTAGTTTAGGTCTTGTGTGCCTAGCCGCTTGTTGGATCCAGCATCTTGCTTAGATCCAACATCTGGTTCATGTAACTTTGTGGCGTTTCGCTCCCTCTTAATGAAAAACGGGTGAAGTCCCGATCGCGAAAAAAAAATCGTGTTCGACCCTCGCTCTGCCCATGATGGCTAGTGCGTGTTCTGCAGTCTGCTCATGTCGTGCCTCGCCGATGAAGACACATCTCCCTGTCCGTGCTAGTTGGCAACATGGCGATCTCTCCACCCGTGGGGCCATGCCTCAGGATGGCTGCGGCAGCAGCACCCGGCTTTGTCAATAACAACACCATCTCCTTCAGCAGCAGAGGCCATGCCCGGCGGCCTAGGCGGGCCCGATGGTGGAAGGGCTCGACCATACCATGGCGTTTCATTTATTCAGCTTGGAAAGGAAAAAGGAGCAGCTCTAGATCGACGGTGCGGATTCACGCTGTTTAATCAAACCGTGGTAGAATTCGAGTCTTGTTTAAGGTAACAAAAATTGACCTTTCCATGGTATTTCACGTGTCCCAGACATCTTGAAGCGATTATTTCCCAAATGCTAGCGTGTTAACAAGTAGCGGCAAAGGAATAAATAGCGATATTTCACGTGTTGCAGCCGCACAAATCGCCAACCCAAACCCAACAAAACCCTCGCGCTCAGATCTGATCCGCAGGATGCCACCGCCACGGCCACGCTCGCGGCCGGCGTTGCCGGACGAGCTCATCGAGGAGGTCCTCATCCGCGTCCCGCCCAACGATCCTGCGAGTCTTGTCCGCTCCGCGCTTGCCTCCAGGCGCTGGTGCCGCCTCGTCGCCGATCCGTTTTTCCGCCGCAGACGACTCGAGTTCCACGGCGCCACGCCGCCCATGCTCGGCTTCCTGTGCAACGCCGTCTAGGATGGAAAAAACTCCTCCGCCCGATTCGTCCCCACGTCATCCTGCTGCCCGCCCCGTGCCGACCACCATGGACTGCGGTCGTTCGATGCTCGCCATGGCCGAGTCCTCCTCCAAAGCTACACTGACGATAGTGATTTCATCGTTTGGGACCCAGTCACGGACCAGCGGGTGGAGCTCCCCAGGCCGCCATGGTTCTCAGGAAACAGTAGCATGAAAGCCACGGTGCTCTGTGCTTCCACTGGCGCTTGCGACCACCTCGATTGTCACCGAGGGCCCTTCATCGTCGTACTCGTGGGCACCAATGATGACACAATTGTTCTTGATGCGGACAAGGACTGGTTTAGTAGTGAAGACAACGATATCTATGACGATGCGATGTACGGGTGGTGTCGGAGGGTTCCCAAAGACATGTTCTCCTGCATCTACTCATCCGTGTCTGGTAAGTGGAGCAAGCCAACCTATGACAAACACCCTGGCGACTGCGTAGCCTGGACACGCAGTGCACTCGTTGGGAACGCACTCTTCTTCATACTTAGTAGCTACCGAACAATCCTCAAATATGATTTGGGCACACAACAAATGTCGGTGATAAAGCTACCTTATGTGCGTACAGATATGATATTTACAGACTTTGTGGATATTGAGCTCACAACTTTGGAGGATGGTCGGCTCGGTTTTGCCAGGGTGGAGAAATCCAATGAGCTATGCCTGTGGTCGTGGGGTGAGGGTGATGATGTCGAGGGGTGGACTCTACGCAAAGTCATTGATCTCAAGGACCTATTCCCGCTTGTTGATTCGTTTTACTTCAAGAATTGTCTGGTTGGCTTTGCGGAAACTGTTTGTGTTGCTTTTGTGGCACTCGAAGGTGGGCTCTTTGCTATTCATATGAAGTCTGGACTGATGAAGAAGGTATCTGAGGGCCTTTGCATCTGCTGTGCTATTCCCTACATTAACTTCTGCAATCCAGGTTGGCGCCATGACATTCTTTTTCCTGCTGCAATCGGCGTATATGTAGAGCTGTGCTCAACAGTTGTGAGTTATATATGCAACTGTAACATGAAACATTGCAAAAAAAAAAAAAAAAAAAAAACTCCTTTATTCACCAATTATACCTTCTAACTTGATATGCATGAATAGAATAATTGCACTTTTCAATCTGATTTGTTTGGGTTTAGTTTTTTTGGAAACATGTTTGGGTTTAGGTAAACATTTTAATCTCGTATGGTTTCTATTTCATTGTCTATGAAATCCATTACCTTACATGACCTTCTTACAGTTCAAAGGTCTACACATTGTCTACCTGAAAGCTGAAACCTCCATTGTCTATCTGAAACCCAGTACATTCCTACTATATGGATGATTATGTTGTGTCAATGTCACAATGAAACACGGAAATGTGGCTGGTAATATCTGTATACTGAAAAGAAAAATGAGTTGTTTAAGCCCATCTTCTCTTATTGTCTTGTTGTATCTGGGGTCTTTATAATAAGTTAGTTCTTTACCATTTTGGTAATCATTAGCATTAATTCATTTATCCTCGCAGCTTATTTGAAACATATTTTTTGTTTGATCAAATCTGTTACTTAGACAGTTGATGATAGTTTCCAATTGTGGCATTGCGTTAATGTGTGTGCAGCATTGGAAGTACCCTCTAGGGACGATGGGCAAACGGTGGGTATCTCAAGTGGCAAGGGTGGGCATCTCAAGTGCTTAGAAAGCTAGTTAATGGTGTCGATGTGCAGGCAGCGGTCTTCATAGTTAAGGTAAAATATATGCAGTGATACTAATGAATATTGTTTGAACAGACCCATTATTTGTCAATTATCAGTGCTGGGTCCATTCTCCTTTAGTTGTATTTTTTAGGAATTGCATGGACCCATGCTCATTTCATTGGATCGGTTAGTGTACGAAGAAAAAGAAGAATTATAAACCCTGACATAGACTCTAATATTTCGTATCTGAAACCCTGAACCAATGTTCCTGGTTTCTACTGTGCTGAAAAACCTGTATGGGCTCTACCTTACCTTGCAATGACTTCTAGGAGACTCACTAACCAGCAAGAATCTTGTGTTGTATTCTTTTGGACAAAGAATTAATAAAATCTGTTCTTGAGATCATTTAAATTGTTTCCACGTTCAGATTGCGGATCTATATGGAAACTACTTAGATTTGTTTATTAGTCTAAGACATTTGAATGTTCCACACTGGTTTTCCTTTGGACATCCTGTGCTACTCATACTATCGTGCTCATTTCCCAAAATCTCAGAATATAAGACCACAAAACATTTTGATTGTTTGCAGAAGTTTGGACTTGCATCCATACTAGTTTTTTTTTTCTTTTTGTACACCGGCTAATCAGATATGTGTGGGTGCTGTCACCTGTCAATTTGATATGGTTGATCTTTCATTGAGTGGCTAATCGGTTAAAATAAGATTCTACAGATCAAATTTCACCCCTTGCTTTCCTGATAAGTTAGTTCTGTTGACCTTTTTGGCTAATGATTAGTAGTTTGTGTTTTGAAACATATTCTCAACTAAAACAACTGGGTTAAAGCCAATTTGTATGTATCTGCAGCAATGGGAGCGCTTGCCATCTAGGGATGAGGATTGATGCCTATAGTGCTTGAAATTATAAAGGCTAAAGATGAGAGTTGTCACAAAAAAAGGCTAATGATGAGCTGGTAACGTACTTCAGAGTTAGCATGTGGTTTATGTTAGAACAAACTCTGGATAGCATCACTAGAATTGTTGGAGCTGACTTCTATATTGTTACTTTCGTGTGCTTTCTTGGCTCGTTTATGTTTACTCTATTGATCAATCATTGACCATCGCCATCATGTCCCATACTCTGTTAGATTAATCTGTGTCAGCATGTAATCTGTTGTATTGATGGCGATATAAACTTAAGTTTCCACGAAACAAGTGTAACACCTTTTAATTATGTTTAGCTCGGCCAATGCCAGGGAGTCCTTCAATGGATGGCGAGTGCGTCAAGAGTCTCCATGGGTATGATTGTAAATGGTCCACTTCACTTTTGTTTGTCAGCTTCGCTCCATGTTTATCAGCCAAACAAATTCAGCTGTACAGACTCTACTCGAAGAAAATAGATGGAGTTGGGCACCTAAAGAGATGCGCCAAAAAGATAGAATCTCTAGGTTTCTACGTAACAGTTGTGCGGTGAAATTAATAAAGCATAATTGGTGGAGCGGGTCACATGAAGTTCCACAGTACAAAATAGGAAAAAATGGATCTGTAGCATTGAAAGATAGCGAGAATAAGAAAATACCACTAGAAAAAACTGTTATGTGAAATACCCTTGCAATTGAAAAATGGAATTGTTCCACTTCATCAAGCCTCACACTCCCCGTCCATGATAGTCGGCATCTTATCTCTCCAAGCGTGGGGACCATGCCCCATGGTGGTAGCAGGGGCAATGGCACCTGGCCATGTTGATGACAACGCCTCTATGCGCCCACGCTGGTCGCCTCTATGGGCCATGCCCGGTAGCTGCGGCGGCGGCCTTGCCCTCACAGGAGTCACCCTCGGAAACGTTGACAACACCATCACCGGAGCACTGTGACCACGCCCCGCAGCGGCGGTGGCAGGTACCTCACCCTCGCAGGAGACGCGCTCTGCAATCGCGGCTGTGCCTAGGTGCGCCCAAAGGTGGCATTGCCCCTTTGGCCTCGGCCTCGCCGTAGTGCTTCATTAATGCAGATTTGTGTCGTTAGCTTAATATATCTGACAGAATGCTAGTTTCACGTAACCATCGTATTTCCCGTGTCCAGCATCTTTTAGTAGTATTTTCTAATTCTCGCAATCTCTTGAACATTTTTTTTTCCTAAATAAGTGAACGTAGCCATCGTGCACGACAAGTAGGGGCAAAGGAACATAAATAGACAGAGGTGGCCCCGACCGGCAGAGCACCTCCAGTCCCACCTCCACGTCAGAAGGGAGGAGGCTCGGCTCGCAGCCTATTGCACAAGCCGCGCGACCAACAAAACCCCTCCGCTCAGATCTGATCCGCATCATGCCGCCGCCACGGCCGCGCGCGCCACCGGCTTTGCCGGACGAGCTCATTGAGGAGATCCTCCTCCGCGTGCCGCCTGACGACCCCGCGAGTATTGTCCACGCCGCGCTCGCCTGCAGGCGTTGGTACGCCGCCTCATCGCCGATCCGGTCTTCCGCCGCAGGCGCCACAAGCTCCACCGTGCCACGCCACCCATGCTCGGCGTTCTGTGCGACAGCTGGTTGCCCGGCGAACGGCCCTCAGCTCACTTCGTCCCCACGTCCTCTTGCCGCCCACCTCACACCGACCTCCATGGAAAGCGGTTGTTGGACGCTCGCCACGGCCGCGTCCTCTTCCACTGCTGTGTCTACAAGGGTTACATCGTTTGGGACCCAATCACGAACCAGCGAGTCGAGCTGCCCGGCAAGCCGAGGTTCCTAGGAAATATGACCACGATAGCTACGGTGCTCTGTGCTGCCACCGGCATGTGCGACCACCTCAACTGCCACCGTGGACCCTTCATCGTCATCCTTGTGTGCACCAACGACATTGTGGCTGGGAGTCGGTTCGTTCCCAGAAACATGGTCTCTTGCATCTACTCGTCGGAGTCCGGTGCGTGGAGCAATCCAACCTCTCACGATCAACCCAGTGAGAACTTTGTTGGGGCACGCAGTGCCCTCGTGGGCAACACACTCTTCTTCGCGCTGCATAGATATGAAAGAATCCTCAAATATGATTGGCGCACGCAACAAATGTCTGTGATAAGGCTACCATATGTGCGTACCAATACCAAATTTACACACATTGTGCCAATTGAGCTCACAACTTTGGAGGATGGTCGTCTCGGATTTGCAAGGGTGGAGAAATCAAATGAGCTATGCGTGTGGTCGAGGGGTGAGTGTGATGATGTTGAGGGTTGGACACTATGCAAAGTCATTGATCTCAAGGGCCTGTTCCCACTTGTTAGTTCACGTAACCTTAAGTGGTCTTGTCTAGTTGGGTTTGCAGAAAGTGTTTGTGTTGCTTTTGTGGCAGTGCAAGGTGGGCTCTTTAATATTGATATGAAGTCTGGGCTAATGAAGAAGGTATATGATTGCCCCGGCATCTGCGCGGCAATTCCCTACATTAACTTCTGCACTCCAGGTACCTATTCTTTGGCGCCATAACATTCTTTATCCTGCTGTAGTCTACTTATTTGCGGAGCTGTGCATAACAATTGTGAGTTATTCAAATGTACAATTAAAAATTAACAAAAAGTATACCTGTTGACATGATATGCATGGATGGAATTGCACCTTTCAATCTGATATGTGTGGGTTCAGTTGCACCTGTAAATCTTGTGTGGTTTTCTCTTTGATTGTCTAAGAAATCCATTACCTTACATGACTTTTTTACAGTTCAAATATCAACCCATTGTCTACCTGAAACCCGCACTGTCTATTTAAAACCCTGTATGTTCCTACTATGGATGCTTATGATGTGTTTGTTGATATCTATGTAGTGAAAAATGAGTATTGGTGTCTTACCTTATCTGGATCTGTATATATAATAAGTTATTTTTCGATCATTGCCTTTTTTAGAATCATTCGCAGTATTTTGTTTATCCTTGAAGTTTATTTACGAGACATTTTTTGGTTTGATCAAATCTATTACTTATAGACTATTGATGATACGACTATCCCTATGTGGCAATGCGTTTATGTCGACTCTGCAGCATTGGACGCACCCTCTAGGGAGGGTGGACAAACGGTGGGTATATCAGGTAGGAAGGATGGGTGTCTCAAGTGCTTAGAAAGCTGATGGTTTTGATGGGCAGGCAGCGGTCTTCATAGTTAAGGTAAAATATATGCAGTGATAGTAATGTATATTATATGTGGTCTATGTTGGAACGAACTGTTTTATCCATTAGTCAAATTATCAGTGCTGGCATCATTCCATTGTTCTTAAGTTTTTTATTGGGCATGCGTATATCTTGCATCTTCTACTTTTCATTTGTGCTCAATGCAAGGTCCCATACATGCTCTGTTAAGCTTAATTATCTGAAGCAGGTAAACACCACAGTATATCCTACTTTTTTTGAATTAAAACAGTATATCCTACAAGGAAGAAAATTATAAGGTATAATCTTTGAAATAGAGTCTAATGGCATCTGAAACTCTGAACCAATGTTCCTGGTTCCTAGTTCCTACATAGGGCTATCGTTTTCTCCCTAGAATCTGTTGTTAGTTTGCCACTGCTCACTGATCAGACCACTATTATTATTGTTAAGTTCGAGACCTAAATTACCCTTTTTATTGCATTTTCTGCACCACTTTACATATTACACATATGACATATGTCTTGCTAACTGGCAACAATGTGGTCTAGGAGACTCGCAAACTGGCAAGGATGGGGTCTAGCTAGGAGACTCGCAAACTGGCAAGATTGTGGTCTAGGAGACTCTAGCAAACTGGCAAGAATATTCAGATGTATTCTTTTGGAATAAAAGCTCAACTGTTAACCAGTTCATATACTAACTTCGATTTGTTTATCAGTCTAATTCATTTGAATGGTCTTACGGACATCCTCTGCAGCAACTCCTACTATCTTACTTGTTTCCCAGAATCTCAGTAAATATGAAACAGAACTTTTTGTTTGTTTCCAAGAGTTTGGACTTGCATGTATACTTCTATTTTTCGTTTTGTACACTGGCCAATCTATGGATGCAATTTCAACTATCAATTTGATATATAATGGTGCCATTACACCTCTTAATTTGACAAGGTTTCTCTTCCATTGACAAGATTCTGCAGTTCAAATTTCTTTGGTTTATTATTGTTGCAAGATCAGATTCAATGCAAAACCAACCTACATAAATAGAATATCGTCTCAGACATCTCTGAAGTATGTAAGTCTGCCTCTAAAACCAGTACTCACCTACTATTCTACAGCCCTTTTGCCAACTCCTGGATCCAAATTGACTGGTCTGGGGCCTCCCCCCAAAGTTTCTCAGTGGTGGAACTCCACGCCTCCTAACACTATGCCTTCTGAATACCTTCCAATTTTCTTGCTTCTCTATTGTTGGAACAGGACATTCGGAACCACCAAGCACTTCTCACTTCCCTCTCTAGGGCAAACATTCCTCTGTACAGTCCACAGTCCACTGTGAGGAAGCTGGGTCTCTCACCTCTCACTCGCTTGCTCACTCAGAGGTGTGAGTTCGATGTGATGATGACTCTTGGTGCCTGCATCATGGGAAGTGATGCTGTGGCCTGGGGCTCAGGCTGACTGGCTGGATCCTCTAGCAAACAGCAGGCCGCCTGCTGCATGCGTGTGAAGTAGGGGTAAAGCAAACCATTTATATTCTCATTGTTGTTGACGAAATTGTCACTAGTAGGTTTGTCTGCTGCTCAGCTAGCTATAGAAATCTGGTGGCTCTACAATTTAAAGCGTGTATTTGTTTTTTACAGGGTAACGACACTAGGTTAAACTCGCTCGCTTTTGTCGAAAGGCAGCCATCGGTTGAGCCAGGCTCCACAGCCGCAACCTTCCAAGCCACACCCATGTCCTGCACAGATGCAGCACGGCATACAGAATCTAACAATGAACGGACAACAACCCAGGAAAATCCCCACTCTCTTGTTACTTCCCACCAACGGCACTCGTGCTCGTGTGTGCGACACTGCTCGACACCGGCCACCCAAGGAACTAGCTAAAGCCACCAACACCCTGACAAGCATGTTACTTTGTCTTGCCTCCCACTCTTGTATTAAGTTACAAGTGCAGCCCTCTCCTTTTATAGAGGGGCTTGGTCACAAGAGCCAACTACGCCTAGCTCCAAAGTTACCCGTTAGTCTATTGATCTATGCTATAAAAGATTATAAAATTGACAAGCCTAAAAGAGCGAAGGAACGAGAGAATATCTATCATGCCTAAAAGTGTCCTACCCACTTAAGCTGTCATCGTTTAGATGTGTTTCAATTTTACATCTAAGGCTTGATATAAAACTGACATGCACACCCAAGGCAAAAAAAAACAAATACCTTTAATTATGAAACACGCATGTTCCTCTCACTACATGAAAAAAGCACTGTAAGAGCGCTTGGCCATTTCTAGTAGAGGCGGCTCGTGATGCAGCCGCCCCTACAGTGGCTGGCGCGGGGAGGCCGGCGGCCAGATCACCAGCCGCCCCTGTTAATGCACTGTAGGGGCGGCTGGTGATCCAGCCGCCCTTACTACAGGCCACTGTAAGGGCGGCTGGTAATCCAGCCGCCCCTACAGTGGTTTTCACAAAATTAGTTAAAACGAGGCACCAAATTACCTCAAATGAAAAACTTTTTAATACAAGATAGTTTTGTCTCATCAAGATACATATTTCATACATAGAACACTTTTGCATTTGAGGAAGTGTTGGTAAACTCTAGTCACAAATTCTTGAATCCCACACAGACTTAATGAAACTTCATGCGGGACGAGTGGATTTAGAACTACACTTTCGCAACGCTACCAAATGCAAAAATAACCTTTGTATGAATTTTGTCTTGATTAGTGGATCAAACTTGATGTTCATGACTTTTCGATGTGGGCCCGTCTAGGGGTTTGAAAACCCGCGTGTAGACTTGCTCAAAATTAAAGTTTCAAAGTTTGAGTGGTCCAAACAATCTCATGAAAAAGTGACCATTGAGAAAATATGTATCTTGATGAGTGGATCAAACTTGCATACATTCATCACTTTTGCATTTGGCCATCTAGGGTCCGGTCAACTCACGTATTTTCCAAAAAAAAACGAGGTTTAACTTGGTCAACCTAGGTCAAACGAGGCCCCAAATGACCTCAAATGAAAAAATTTTGAATACAAGATAGTTTTATATCATCAAGATACATATTTCATACATAGAACACTTTTGCATTTGGAAAAGTTTAGTAAACTCTTCTCACAGGGTTTGAAAATCCAAGGCGAGACATTGTCAACCCTAGTCAAACGAGGTACCAAATGACCTCAAATGAAAAACTTTTGAATACAAGATAGTTTTATCTCATCAAGATACATATTTCATACATAGAACACTTTTGCATTTGAGGAAGTGTTGGTAAACTCTAGTCACAAATTCTTGAATCCCACACAGACTTAATGAAACTTCATGCGGGACGAGTGGATTTAGAACTACACTTTCGCAACGCTTCGTCAAATGCAAAAATAACCTTTGTATGAATTGTTCGTCTTGATTAGTGGATCAAACTTGATGTTCATGACTTTTCGAGGTGGGCCCGTCTAGGGGGTCGAAAACCCGCGTGTAGCCGCGAAAAATTAAAGTTTCAAAGTTTGAGTGGTCGAAACAATCTCGATGAAAAAGTGACCATTGGAGAAAATATGTATCTTGATGAGTGGATCAAACTTGCTGTTATTCATCACTTTTGCATCCGAGGCCATCTAGGGTCCGGTCAACGCGTATTTTCCAAAAACGAGGTTTGACTTGGTCAACCTAGGTCAAACGAGGCCCCGAATGACCTCAAATGAAAACCTTTTGAATAAAAGATAGTTTTATATCATCAAGATACATATTTCATACATAGAACACTTTTGCATTTGGAAAAGTTTTAATAAACTCTTGTCACAGGGTTTGAAAATCCAAGGCGAGAAATGGTCAACCCTAGTCAAACGAGGTACCAAATGACTTCAAATGAAAAACTTTTGAATACAAGATAGTTTTATCTCATCAAGATACATATTTCATATATAGAACATTTTTTCATTTGAGAAAGTGTTGGTAAACTCTAGTCACAAATTCTTGAATCCCACACGAGTTAATGAAACTTCATGCGGGACGAGTGGATTTAGAACTACACTTTCGCAACGCTTCGTCGAATGTAAAAATGACCTTTGTATGAATTGTTCGTCTTGATTAGTGGATCAAACTTGATGTTCATGACTTTTCGAGGTGGGCCCGTCTAGGGGGTCGAAAACCCGCGTGTAGCCGCGAAAAATTAAAGTTTCAAAGTTTGAGTGGTCGAAACAATCTCAGATGAAAAAGTGACCATTGGAGAAAATATGTATCTTGATGAGTGGATCAAACTTGCTGTTCATCACTTTTGCATCTGAGGCCATCTAGGGTCTGGTCAACGCGTATTTTCTTAAAAAACAGAGGTTTAACTTGGTCAACCTAGGTCAAACGAGGCCCTGAATGACCTCAAATGAAAAACTTTTGAATACAAGATAGTTACATCTCATCAAGATACACACTTCATACATAGTTACATCTAAATTTATATATCAACATCCAATGAATTTTAGAATTTCATAATTCAATCAAAATCCAATTTTTAGAACTCTAGCAAAATTCAAATTTAAGAATTATACATAGAACAATCATAAAAATATTAAGATATTACTGTATAAATATTCGAAATTATGTAAATCCAAAAGTTTATTTTTTTGAAAATATGTTTATTTTTTAAAAAATGTTTTTATTTATTTAAAAACACCATAACTATGCATTTATATGTATAAAAAATAAAAAAGATGAAACTATGTGTAAAAAACACCAAATTAAACCAGCCCCCACTGACCCACCGGCCCATCCACCGCCCACCTCCTCAAGCCCCATATAAATTCGCTGTCTCCTCAAACCCTAATTGTCACCGATCCACCCACCCATTCCCCACCCTCCGCCGCTTGCCTGCCCCCCTCCCGCGCTGCGCCACCAATCGCCATCGCCTCCTCCTCCCCGCTTCCCTCCTCTAGGGTTTTTGTTCCATGCGATCTCGCGGCCTCGGTGGCCGGGGACAGTAGGGACGCCTCCTCTCTCCGTTCGAATCTAGGGAGTCGGCGGGCGACCCAATGGGTAAGGGCGGGCAGGACGAGGGTAAGCGGCGGGACGGATCCGCCGCCTCCGGGGCGGACCCCGCCGCGCCGGCCTTCCCGGCGTGGGCGCGCGCCCCGAGCGAGTGCCTCGCGGAGCTGGGCGTCTCGGCGGACCGCGGCCTCAGCTCCGAGGAGGCGGCGGCGCGGCTGCAGCGGTACGGGCCCAACGAGCTCGAGCGGCACGCCCCGCCGTCGGTCTGGAAGCTCGTCCTCGAGCAGTTCAACGACACGCTCGTGCGCATCCTGCTCCTGGCGGCCGTCGTCTCCTTCGTCCTCGCGCTCTACGACGGCCCGGAAGGCGGCGAGATGGGGATCACCGCCTTCGTCGAGCCCCTCGGCGCCGATGGATGCGCCGGGCGAAGCCGCCGCCGCCGGCGCAGCGTCCGCAGCCCCCCGGCCCCCGCCGACGACGACTACGCCGAAGAAGAACCGAGCGTGCGTCCGCAGCCTCCGAGCGTGCGCTGTTCGAGAAGAAGCGCCGCATCCGGGCGGCGCTCGAGGAGGGCATGCCCGTCCCCAGCGAGCTCCACGACGGGGAGCACGAGCTGCAGAGGCAGATCGACCTCGAGGACCAGGAGGAGCCACGAGGTGCGTGCTGTTCCCGTACCCCCCTCCATTCCCTTGGTTCGCTCGAGCGAGTGGAATGCAGTGTCCTTGCTCGTTTACATTTGTTTGTAGGGAGATCTGTCTAACCATGTGTTGCTCTGTTGTTTGGATTGGTGATTGTGTGCCACAGTATCGTCGATAACTAGTACGCTACTGCCGCAGTTCGGGAGCCCAAGGTACTCTTGGCCACGTCTCGCAATCCCAGCGCGCCTCTAACTTAATTTGTTAAGGTGTTTTTGCAATCCTGGAAACTTTGGATCCTTGCCGTAGGTCCAAATGGTGCATTGCATTCAGCTAACTGCCCCTTTCTGCTTCTCTTCCTAGTAGCTAAAGACTGTCTTTCCAATGTTGCAGAGAATGAACCGCGGTGGCCAGGTAAATTTGCGGTAGCATTTACCATGCTATTGTCTTTATGTTTACCATGCTTGTTTATATGCAATTTCATTTCACAATACTGAGGATGCTTTTGCTTTTCTGAGTTCTAGGTCTCAGCAGTTGTACTCCTACTACTACTGTCCATTTCACTTTGATGCATTCCCGATCCATTTTGTGCTTGTTGATCCGACGAGAGGTTTGTAATCTAAAAAGAATGCCCGAAGTCTTGCTTGTGGAGTAATTGACTATTGATCTAGATACTCACCAAGGAAATGGACATGAAAAAGACTTTGTGAGTGATGGTGAGAGGCTGCATGCTCTATTGTTTTCTTGCACAAATTTGGTAGTTGTCACTATTTCATGGCTTATTGACTTCTATACTTCACTTTCAAAGTTAGTTAGTATATTAGATTTCTTCCTACATTTTTAGATATGTAGAAAGAGTGAAACTTGTTGGACTTGTGGATCTAATGGACTTGGAACTTGTTATGATGGACTTGGAACTTTTGAATTTGTAAATTTGATGATGGAACTTGAATTTGATGTTTGTGGTCATATTTGATTATATATATATATATATATATATATATATATATATATATATATATATATATATATATATATATATATATATATATATATATATATATATTTGCTGTGCTGAATGCTCTATTGGATTATTGTAATTTATATTTTTTTTGCCAAAAATTCACTGTAGGGGCGGCTCTAGATTGAGCCGCCCTTACAACAACTAACTGTAGGGGCGGCTGGTGTTCCAGCCGCCCTTAATGTGCCTTCCACTGTAAGGGCGGCTGGAACACCAGCCGCCCCTACAGTGGTCGTGTAGTAAGGGCGGCTGGTGTTGAGCCACCCCTACAGTGCCCCCCCACTGTAAGAGCGGGGGCGTAGGGCGTTCGCCCAGCCGCCCTTACAGTGCAAATTTGACCGCCCCTACAGTGCCTGAATGTAGTAGTGTCTACGTTTGAACCTTCACATGCACACAAACAACGCTAATTACATCGAGCTCCGAGAACATGAACTTAGCGATATGCAGCGGATGGCTAAGGAGCCGAACAGCAGGACATGCACCAGCACCGCGACCTTATTGTCCGACTCCTAGGTGCGGATGTTGATGCAATGATGCGGTAGTACAAAGCGTCATCTCTGTGATTGGCTGGAGCAGCATCGCATGGGGGTACTCTGAGAAGCCAGACGACTGCGGCGACCGACGTGGCGCAACAATGGAAGCCCTTCTCAAAAAGACATTTCATGTGAAATACAATTTTCCTTTTCTATATATACACCTGATTAAAGTGTGGGATACATTTTTCTAGGTTTGGCATATCATTATTAATTTTTGGCATGTCATTATCCATAAGATTGTCCTGCCGGATTTGAATTTTTTTTTGAGTGGATGCGACAAAGCGAGATATGTATGTGTGTTGGCCTGCGTGTTGAGGACGAGGATTCTGAGCTCTCAGATCCTCTGAGTTGGAGGAGTGCTGGCTGGGTTTCTTTTTTCACATGTATTTCCCTTATATCATGTTTTCCTCTTGGTGCCTATATAAGTGATCCGGTGTCACCGCGTGGGGATGCGACGAGAGGCAAGGGCGCGAAGTGCAGGCATCGGAGGCTAGGGCATCAGGGATAGAGGTATATGCGAATTAGTTATTATGCTGGCTCGTATTGACAATGCTAATACATATATCCACAACTCACAAAAAATACAACAAGCCGACTAGGTGGATTGGTCCGAGTGAAGACATGATTTCTTGATTGCCCACTGGTGCTAAATGTCCTACCTGCGTGCACACTTCTCTCCGCCACCCCGGCCCCCACCCCCACAGTACCACACCACTCCCGCATACCCCACCACCTCCCACGCATAGGGCCATGGCTAATGCCACGATGTGTTTCAACAATTTAATGTTTGATATACATTTTTGCACCCTAAGTGATAGGACAATGTTTTCCTATATGTGTGTGGCAGCGCTATTTTTGCATGCTGAAGCTATTTTCTTTCTTAATTCAGTAATGCAGGGCATATTGTGGCCATCAACACTTTTTCCAGAGACAGCTCCATTAAGCTCACCACCAGTAACAACCATATCAAGCAACATTTCTTGATTGTCCACTGGTGATGAATGTCCTACCCTCTTGCATGTCTTTCTCCCCCCACCCCCACTGCACCACAGCACATCCGCGTAGACCACCACCTCCCACGCATAGGGTTGTGGTGAATGCAGCGATGTGTTTCCACACTTTAATGTCTGATATATATTTCTGCACCCCAAGTGATTTGACAAAGTTTTTCTGTATGCGTGTGGCAGCGATGTTTCTGCACATTGAAGTCATTTTCTTTCTTAATTCAGTAATCGAAGGCATTCCATGGCTATCGGCACTTCTTCTAGAGACAGGTCCACTAAGATCATGCGAGGTTGTGGGGTGCAGGCGCAGGCACGGGCCACTGGAGCTCGTCGGGTTCGGTAGCCTAGGCTACATCACCGGAGATTTGAGAGAGAAAGAGAGACGGGGTGGAGGGAGGTGGAAAATGCAGTGCGCATGTGTGTGGTGCGATGTGGTGCAAGTAGACGCTAGTAGGACCTTCAGCAGCAGTGAACAATCGAGATATCTTGTCTGATATGGTTGTTGTTGATGGACAACTTAATGGACCTGTCTCTGGAAGAAGTGTTGATGGCCATGATATGCCTTCCATTATTGAATTAGGAAAGAAAATGGCTTCTACGCATAGAAATAGCGCTGCCACACACATACTTGAAAACCTTGTCATATAACTTAGGGTGAAGAAATCTATATCAAACATTAAAGGGTGGAAACACACAACCGCATTTGCCATGGCTGTGCATGTGGGAGATGTGGGGGTATGCGCCTGTTGTACGGTGCGGTGTGGGTGGGGTGTGGGAAAGAAAAAGCATTTACACGGTCAGGACATTCACCAGTGGACAATCAAGAAATCGAATCTAATATGATTGTTACTGATGGTGAGCTTAATGGACCTGTCTCTGAAAGAAGTATTGATGTCCATGATATGCCTTCCATTAGAGAATTAAGAAATAAATTGGCTTTAGCTGAAAAATAGTGCTACCATACACATACATGAAAACCTTGTCAAATTAGCGTCATGGAAACACGCCGCCTCATTCGCCATGTCCGCGCACATGTGGTGGGGTGCACAGGTGTTGTGTGGGTTGGGGTGGGGGTGGGGTCGAACGAAGAAAACGCGTGCATGAAGGCAGGATATTCAGTATGATTGGACAATCAAGAAATCATGTCTTATATGGTTGTTACTGATGGTGATCTTAATGGACCTGTCTTTGTAAGAACTATTGATGGCCATGATATGCATTCCATTACTAAATTAAGAAATAAGAAAATGGATTTAGCACACAAAAATAGTGCTGCCACACGCATATAGGAAACCCTTGTCAAATCACTTAGGGCGAAGAAATGTATAGCAGACATTAAAGCGTGGAAACGCACTACTACATTCACCATGGCTGCGAGTGTGGGAGGGATTGGAGCGTGCAGGTGTGGTGCGGTGCGGTCCAGGTGGGGTTGCGGGGAAGAAAAAGTGTGCACACGAATTAGAAATTCAGCACCACGAGACAATCAAGAAAGCCTGTCAGTTATGGTTGTTACTGATGGTGAGATTGATGGATCTATCTTGGAAGAAGTGTTGATGACCATGATACGCCTTCCCGCTTCTGCGTTCAAACAGCGCTGCCACACACATATGGAAAAACCTTGTGTGGAAACACACTACTACATTTGACAAGGCTGCGCGCGTTGAAGGTGGTGGGGTGCGCGGGAATGGCACGGGGAGAACCGGGTTGGGGGAGAGAAAGCGTGCAAGCAGGCAGGACAATCAGCGCGAGTGGACAATCAAGAAATCTCGTTTGATATGGTTGTTATTAATGATGAGCTTAATGGAACTGTCTTGAAGAAGTTTTGATGGGCATGGTATGCCTACCATTACTAAATTAAGAAAGAAAATGGCTTTAGCGCGCAGAAATTGTGTTGCCACCCACCTAGAAGGATGGACAAGAAATAGAGAGAGAGAGAGAGAGAGAGAGAGAGGAGGTGAATTGGGAGGAGGAGAAGCCTACCTGCCGCTAGCTCAGGCGGATCCACAACCACATTTCCATGGTCGCACGCGTGCGAGGTGGTGGGGTGCAGGCACAAGCGGGGGCCACCAGTGCTCGCTAGGTTCGGGTGCCTAGGCTATGTCACCGGAGATTTGAGAGAGGAAGAGCGAGGGGAATCGTGGGACACTACTAGGAAACCTCCCTCATAGCTACGCTTTATTTGTAACGCACATAAAAACGTCTCTATGTCACCATGTAAAGACGCTATTTGACACAATTTTAAGATTGCATCAAAGTGCCACGATATTTAACACGCTTTATGCGTTAAGAGATATTTAAAAACATTTTTTAACACGTTATTGAATTCATATTAAAAAGACACGAAATTAGACACGCTTTCAAGCATTGGTAACATCTACACACATTGTAAAGCGCATCTCGAAATCGTTAATAGAAACCTAAAGATGCTTTTTGACATGAAACTAAAACGTATTAAAACAACACATAGTTAGACATGCTTTCAATCGTGAGTAGCATGAAGACACGTTGCAAAGCGTATCAAACAACCGTCCTTACGTGCGTAGAGATTATTTTCTATGCGATACCGAAATATCTCTAGTTGGCATGAGATTAGATACGCTTTTAACATTACTAAATGATAGAGACGTTTTAGTGTGTATTAGATATTTTTCCGTAACCATGTTTAGATGCATTGTGGTGAGAAACTAAAGTCGTGTAATCTACCAAGGAGCTATATGGTGATGTGGCAATACCATTCAGTAATTTATTTTTAGGTTTCTCTTAAGTAACTAATAGGAAAAAATTAAAAAATAGTAGTTGAGAAAAAAAAGGCCAAATACTACGGTGTTGAGACCCAGCCTTACCATTTCACACGTTATTTTTTTTTACCATTTTCACCAACCGTTAGGTTTTATATGACGAGGTTAATTGTTTACTTATTTATTATAAGCATAGAGCCGTATAAGAAAATGAAAAGTGGCGATTGACAAATAAATTTTAGTGGCGATTGACAAAGAAATTTTAGTTGCAGCTGTGTATACCACTACCGTATTGGGATTTGTTTGTGAGATAAATCTTGCCTTGGCGGGTGGTTTTGGGTCTGTGCCAACCTTTGCCATCTTTTTTTAATTTTATTTTTATATTAATTTATTTATATTAAGAAAAACAATCGGAGACTAGATTGGGGCTGCGCTATTCTTTTAATATTTTTTTGTCTTACTATAGGCTAGTTTTATAAAGTGATCATAGCTTCGTCTGCGCATGGCCAACCAAGGTGGGATTAATGTGCTTGATGTCTGTGAAGCACGAGCATAGCAATCAAACCTATATATGCGGTTGCCGGTTGGGCTCAAGGCCAAGCCCATGACAATACGTTAGCTATCATGATGGATGACGTGACACTCTGAATCCGATTGATTTTTATTAATTAAAATTAGATTTATTTCAATTACCAACTACAAAGTTAACTTTGTAACAATAGTATGGACTGAATAATTATATTTCGAATTTACTAGTTAAATTTTGATCATTTACATTTAATTTGGTAAATCTCTATCTCTACCTAACAATTGATTACTAAAATTTCTGGATTTTTCTGATTTCCGCCTTTTTCTCATCTTCCTCTTTTTTCTATCACCCGACTGCCAGTTATAGAGTGCTAGTTATAGAGTCTGTATTTTTCTGCCAACCGTCAGCCAGATTAAATAATTACTAAAGAACGTCTTTTCCAAAGCTATCTTCTTGTTTTGGCTAAAAAAAGTAATAAGAAGCATTACTTACGTTAGATTCAACGATCACCGTCGATTCAAAAAAATTCGCTTCACTATTGGATTTAAAGCCGACAGTAAAAACCAAAAATTTGATCGGTTCAAAAAATCTGTCTTCATTATCGAATTTAAAACCAACAGTAAAATCCAAAAATTCTATAGGTCAAAAAAACACATTGTGGCAAATGGGGCTTGAACACATGATGTCCCTCTCACACATATCCCTGTCTACCACTACGCCCTTGTAATTTTTGTATAGGTTTCATTCTGGTCCTCCATATATTATAACAATCCGAGTGTAAATTGTTTTTTTATGGCACTCAACGAAATCAAATGAAAAACTTGTCAACTAAAAAGTTTTATAACTTTTCAAGATCTATAATTTTAAGTATGGTAGTTTCTCCATCTGAAGATGTTTGCAAATTTGAATTTAAAATTGAGAAATTCAAACTTAGTTTTCCTTGTCAAGATGATTTTAAATCAAAAAGTTGTCAACTACATAGCTTTGTAACTTCGTGAGATATATAACTCTTATGTTTGGTTATTTTTTTTATTCAAGGTTATTTGAATAATTTGAATTTTAAATTTTAGAAAATACAAACATACTTTTCCATGACAGGATGATTTCAAATAAAAAAGTTGTAAATTACAAAGTTTCATATCTTTTCAATTCTACAACTATTATTTTGGTTGTTTTATCATCTGACAAAGCGGTAGCATTGTTGTTCACAAACTTTACATATCTCTCACATGGTTCCATAGGGTTCCATAAACTATAGGAGAGATATGTAAATATTATGAACAATGTTACTTTCACTTTGTCATATGAAAAAACAACCGAAAAAAAGAGAATTGCACATCTTGGAGAGTTCTACAACTTTTGTGCTCAAAACTTCTTTAGTAGAAGTCATTTGATATTTGAAAATAATGTTTGAAGTTATCAATTTTAAAAATCAAAATATGAAATGTTTGTAAGAAAATATGACCAAAATAATAATAGTAAGAACATAGCAATTTGATAGACCAATTAGGAAATTTTAGGAACAAATCATCACATTTTGAGTTAGTATTAGGGAGAAAGACTAGTTACAAGTTTTAGCCGCAGATTAAAAAAGAGAAATTAGAGTTCTTCGCCAATTTAAAGTTAATTTTTCAAACAATATTTTGAAGTAGTTAATGATTTCAAATTTAAAAGTTATTGATTGAAAAAAATGTATAACTTTTTGAGATCTTCAACTTTTCCATTTGAGTCATTTAAAAATTTCAAATTTCAAATTTCAAAATTTTGGACATCAAAACTATCCCAAATTAAAAAAGTTTGAACCATAATTTAAAACTTTAAAATTTAAACAACATTTTTGTTGTATTAAATGATTCCAAATGCAAAACTGTAAACAATCAAGTTCTACTATTTTTAATATATGTTTGATGTACAGGAACACGTACCTCCGGTTAGCTAGTGTGTGAGGCTTACGAAGAAATGTGCATGATTTTTTCACTTGCCGCCGTAATTTGCCGCCAGAACAACTTTTTGTGATTTTTTTTCACCTGCTGACCCACGCGCAGAGATTTTGACTTGGCCTCTAACCACCCACCCCGCTTTAACCTCCCACCCCGCATTCCCGTACTCCCGAGTTGCCTCTCTTTTCTCATCCATCTCGGCCACCCGTCGCATTAGCCGCCTCGGGGAACATCACCTGCGGCCTCCCGTCGCCATCGATGGTCGCTGGGGCAAGCGTAGCTGCCACGACAACTGACGCTGGCTGCCGGACAAGAGGGTGCGGGGCCATGACGCTTCATCGCTAGGGCCTGCGCCGCCGCCATCCAGGACCCACCACCTACGACAAGATCATGCGTAAGGTATACTGCTATCTAACAATCACTTGCCCTCATCGTTTCCTCTTAATCTGGGCTCCGTGGATTGCTAGAGACTGAAATCCCATCCAACGCGCACCATGGGTACCAAACTGTTCCGCGAAGAGAAGAGATTTGCTGGAGGTGTTGATTTAATTAGTGTTGATTTATTCTGTGATCTCTCTCTCAGATCCAGGGATATGGAAATTATATATATAAGGCATGTGGTGGCGGCGCCCGATCAGTGTTGATGTGTGGTAAGGATGTAGTGCAGCGTCGACAACAGCCTCTACCCCATTGATCCCCTTCTGTGAGACGTGTCACCATGAGTCACATACACACAATGCATGCATGCACTCTTCTCCCTCCAGGTAACGAAGGTGAGGCATTTGCTCCTTTCTTCCTCAGATCTGCACTTGTGTATGTATATTATGAAATGGTGGAATAATATGATCTGCACTGAATCATGGTCTTACTGAATATTGAGAAATTGAAAGTGGAACACTTGTTTCTTCCTCAGGTACGCACTTGTGTTTGTGTATGTATATTCTGGAAAAGGTGGAACAGTGTGGTCTAGCGCTAAATCACGACCTTACTAAAATAGTAAGAAAATGAAAGAAGAACACTTCTTTGTGGAAACCTATCTTGTCTTTACTTTTTTTTTTTGACAAATCTTGTCTTTACTTTGAATCTATATGTATCTTGTTCATGTCAAGTTTGTCAATTTGCAAGTCTAATTTACATGTGTGTGTACAAGTATCAATTAATGGATCTTAGTGTCATAGATACTTGTTATTCGATAGCTTCTCTAATTGAATCATTCTCTAACTGAAGTGTGCTGGACTATATATTACATATTTCTAAAATCTTAGTGTATGGCAAATGTGTCTCTATTCCGCTTAGGAATAGTGCTATGTTGCAGTAAAATGTCTTAGTTGTTTCTTCGATTCTTCTGGACTACATATAATCCTGAGCTCCATGTTACGTATCCCTGATTAAGCATGCTTTTAAAGTGTACACACGTGCCAGTCGACATGGTGATCTGCTAGACAATGCTTGTTAATTCCAGTTGCTACTGCGTGGATGCATATGCTGCTAGTTATTCATTGTTGCAAGTTTATCCTAATGAACCATGAGTAGTCTAACAATAATTCTTGGCGAATGCGTGTGTGGGATGTGATGCAGACTATTATAGAGAACTTGAAGGATTAAAGACTCCAACATGAGCATGACAGAATCAGTATGTGCTTTTATTTGCCTTATTTACTTTTAAATCACATTAGTTACCATTTGAAATATCATTTTGTAATTTGTAGAGACAAGAGGAAGGTCTATCTTATTTTACTGATAAATAAAGGCAGAGTTGTGTCCAAAGGGAAGTTAGCGACTCTTGTTGCAAGTTTAATTATGTTAAAGGCCTTGAAAATATTGAACGTGGTAATAAGGGAGATGAGGAGATACCTAAACTATTTGATCAGATTCGTACATCAGTTAGTGCTATTGGCTATATTATCCCTTGGTCAGCTACACATGTAAGTTTTATTTGTTTAACTTGAAATAGTACATGTGTCTATAACATCTTCAAATTGAGTTATTCATCTAACACATGTTCCATTGTAGGCGAAGAAAACTAGAAGCTCATCTCATACCCTGCAACAAGTTGGTACCCGTAGAACGTGGACAGAGCGAGATGGGAAGCAAAGTAGAACTTTCAAAGTGAACAAGATATATTGCCACTTTGTCTAGGCTTCCTTGTGAACACAATTGTCAGTTGAGTAATAGACACGCTAGTTATAGAGTTGCTCAGAATCTTTATGTTTTGTCAAGGCCAAATGTAATATGATTGATGGTTCACTTACCATTATGTTATATATATAATATGATTAAAACACATATTTTTTTTTTGTTGGCACGTTTTAAAGCGTTACCATATAACGTGTCTATACTACTAGACACAAAATATAGATGTATGTACCAAATCGTTTCTACAACTATTAATATGCACTATGATGTTACTATACAACGTATCGATTTATGTAGACACGCAATAAAGACATGGCAACAATATTGTTTCTACTATTGTTGATACGTGTTTAGGTGTTACTATAAAACGTGTCATATGCCATGTCACCTCTCCACGCGTTGCCACATCATATCTCCATGTCAGGCTGCCATGTCACCATTCCACGTCACCTGCCACGTCATCTTTCACGTCACAAACAGCATCGTCTCTATATTGCTTAACGCGTAATAACGCGTCACTACAAAACGTGGCTATAATGGTAGACACGAATTGTAAATGTATCTACAATATTGTCTCTATAGTTTTTCACATGTTATGAAATGTTTCTATAAGACGTAATTATACTAATAGACACGTGTTATATGCGTATCTATAAAAGCATATCAATGTGTTTAGACATGCATATTATGTGTCTATGAAACGTCTATTCATTTTGTAGATACACTTATGGAAATCGTCTCTACAGAGCCAGACACGGTCCATGCGAAGACGTTTCTGACACGCTTTTGTAAAGTGTGCCAACACCCATATAGAGACGCCTAAAAGCGTATCTAGTGTCTAAAAAAAGCGTAGCTATAGGGGGTGGTATTCTAGTAGTGGGAGGTGGAAAATGCAGTGTGTGCACGGTGCGGTGCAAGTGGACGCACTAGTGGACAATCAAGAAATCTTGTCTAATATACTTGTTGCAGATGGTGAGCTTAATGGACCTGTCTCTAGAAGAAGTGTTGATGGCCATGATATGCCATCCATTACTGAATGAGGAAAGAAAATGGCTGCAACGCATAAAAGTAGCGCTACCACACACACACATGAAAACCTTGTCATATGACTTAGGTCGAAGGAATCTATATCAAACATTAAAGGGTGGAAAGACACCACCGCATTCGCCATGGCTGCGCACATGGGAGATGGTGGGGTGTGCGGATGTGGTGCGGTGCAGTGCGGAGTGGGGTGGGTGAAAGAAAAAGCATGGCCGCAGGCAGGACTTTCACCAGTGGACAATCAAGAAATCATATCTAAAACGGTTGTTACTGATGTTGAGCTTAATGGCACTATCTCTCGAAGAAGTGTTGATGGGCTTGGTATGCCATCTGCTACTAAATTAAAAGAAAATGGCTTCAGCGCGCAGAAATTGTGCTGCCACCCAAATAGAGGAAAACCTTGTCAAATCACTTGGGGCGAAGAAATATATATTAGACATTAAAGCAGGCAAACGTACCCTACTCAAGAAGTTTGGGTAAAGGGTCGGTCGCTCTAATAATTTGAGACCTATTCCTTTTGTTTTGTAGCTGGAGTAAGGGTGCCTGCGTATAATTTTCTATTTCTGTTATTGTTGAATTTTTTTTTGCTTGTGCAGATTCATTTGATGGGAAAGATGAACTTCTCCATTCCGGACATTGTTTTAGCTTGGAGTGTCTCTGGGAATGGCCGGACTATTTTATCTCCAGATAGATTTGTACAGACTTGTGATTTGGCTTTTAAAATGTCCTTTCTGTATTCATATTCATGTGTTTTGTTCTAATTTGGGTGTTAGTTGGGACAAAACGGGGTTCAAGTACAAAGGTTCTTATATATGTGTAATACATTTTCAACACACAACTACTAGTCTGCTCAGCCATCAAACAGCCCTAGCATTCTACCTTGGTTTCTTTCTAGCCCAACAACATGGATTCTCTGATTCTGGTGTTTCTACAGAAATACTGGATGTGCACAACCAGACGGCACCTGGATCTGGCACGGTGAGACAGCCGATCATACTTGTGGGAGGCCTCTGGATTCCCCAAGAGCATAGCGGCTCGTAGTCTGGATCTTCCCATGGCCCCTCCACTTCTCCACCTCGGGCATCATCGTCTGATCGGCATCCACCGTCAGCTGCGAGGACGAAGGCAGCCTGAACGAGAGCAATGGCTGGAAATGATGAGGCTGCTACTGCATTATCAATGTGTGTTCAGGGATCAAGAGGCAAATTGATCGTAGTGTAGCTGAGGCAAATTGATCGTAGTGTAGCTATGTGTACACATATATAGTTACATACATGGAGACGAGATGAGATGGGGGCTTGAGCGGCCAAGATCAAAATGATGGCACGTTTCGTCGGGTTTGTACATCCCAATGACATATTACTAGGTACAGTTTTGCGGCTTGCTAATCCATGTTAAGGAAAGAGCTACAATTTTTGCCCCTGGAGTGTTGTTTACTCTATTGTGGGAGCAACACAATCCATGTGCTCAACTCTGTCAGCGGTACCAAGCATTACGGGAATCAGGCGTAATTACACTCGGCAAAGAGCTGATTCCACTCGGCAACGGGAAAAACTTTTTGCCAAGGCACTTCGCCGAGCGCCTTTTATCGGGGCACTCAGCAAAGGTTTTCTGAAAAAAAAATGAAAACCCGCCAAGCCCATTAGCAGGCCCAGCGAGCCAATCGACGACGGATCTGGCGCCACCAGCGACGTCGACGACGCCAAATCTGGCGCTGGTACACGTCCTCCCTCCTGCTTGCGCTCGGCCTCATCCTCGACACTGCCCTCCATCTCTTTCTCATCACCGCCTAATGAATACCGCCCTACTACAGCCGCGCTATGATTTCACCAGAGCTTCGTGGCTAGGGTCTCTTGCTTCCTTAACTCCCCCACACCCGGCCTCCAACTGCCGCCCTACTCCACGCCGCACTACCATGGCCATGTTCACGTTTTGGAGGGCTTCTCCTCCGATTAGGCGCCATATGCACATGAAATGAGCCCTTTGTGTCATCGCCTTCGGTTCTATCTTCTTTTGTATACTACATAGTAAGGAGTAAAAGAATTACATATATACTATATAAAGCCTAAAATTATTAATGAAAAAATAGAGTTAAATATACTGACAGCCCCTAAATAGAGTTAAAATAGAGTTAAGAATTACATATATACTATATATATATATATATACTCAAACAGTTAGCCCGCTACATCTTGGCTCCACCTGGCAGAGGCCTCAAAAAACTAAGCCATCGCAAGTCCCAACCCTAAACGAACTCTAGCTCTGCCGCCACCTGGATGAGATCCATCCGACGGACCAGCATGGCAATGGTGCAGCAGGCACCGGCGCTGGTGGATGACCTCGTGGATGATATCCTCCTACACTTCCCGCCGGACGATCCCGCGTCCCTTGTCCGCGCCGCCCTCGTCTGCAAAGGCTGGCACCGCCTCGTCTCCGGCCTCGGATTTCGGCGCAGATTCCGTGAGGTTCACGGGACGGCCCGCATGCTCGGCTTCCTCCGCCAGCACGGGTCTGACTTCCGCTTCCAGCCCACCACCTCGTTCCACCCGAGCTTTGCAGGCGAGCGCAGCGGCTTCATCTGCCGGGCGGTCGACGCCCACCATGGCCGTGTCCTCATCCACCGCTACTCCTCGCGCGACCCCGCAGAGGCGGGAGTCTTCGTCGTCTGGGATCCCATCAGGGGCGACCTGCGGAGGGTGCCCAGGCCACGACTCCTGCCGTGTTGCTGGAGTGTTGCTTTTGCCTGTGCAGTTGCCGGTTGCGACCACCTTGACTGTGGCGGCGGTCCCTTCCATGTCGTCTTTGTGGCGACACTCTGGCGTTTGCCGTCACGCTCACGCGCGTCTGTTTACGTCTACTCATCTGAGATTGGTGTTTGGAGTGATGAGCTCACCACCGTTCAGCACAGGAAACCCATCGGAGCAGGACGAAGCGCCATGGTGGGGAATGCACTGTATTTTTGGTTTCAATGCCGCAGCGGAATCCTGAAGCACGATTTGGCCACCCAGATGTCTACGGTTGTGCGAACACCTGCGTCCATTGAAGGTGAGAGAGTATTGCTCACAGCGAACGAAGATGGCAGGCTGGGATTTGCCATGATCCAGAAGTCTAAACTCTCCCTGTGGTCAAGGCAAGCTGGTCTTGATAGCGGCAAGGACGTCGACGCTGGATGGGCACAGAATAGAGTCATTGACCTCAACACATTGCTCCCTCCTAGTGCCCTCTTGTATCCGCCACAATTTGTTGGCTTCGCAGATGGTATTGGAGCTACTATTATATTGCAGATCGTTGATGGCCTCTTCGCTATTGATCTCAAGTCCAGCCAAGTTAGGGAGATAGGGAAGGGTTTAAAGCTCCATTCCTATGGCGTTGTTCCCTTTGTGAGCTTCTGTACTCCAGGTATGGCTTGAATGTTCAGAATGAAATACCTTAGTTACTGAAATGAAAATGTGGAGAATGGAATATATGTCATCAAGAAACAAGAAAAATAAGTCTATAAATGTAGCCATGCCTTGCACCATTCTTGAAATTGGCTAGAAAATGCCTAGTTGATTGCATTTTCTAGTTGCATTTACTTTGTAGAATTCTTCTTAATATTTTTTTAAAATTGCCTCCACTTAGTAGAATTGTTAATTAATATTAAGTGTGGCCCCTGGTTGCAGAGAAAAAATATTTAGGATAAATTCTGTTCATTAGCATAGTTTTTAAATTTGGAAATTCTCTGTATTTTTCCAGCTTTGGGAGCCGCTTCTTTGGGTGTGGCACAAAATGCGAGTGCTTCAACTGCTTTACAAACTTAAGGTGCTCATGTGAGAGCTTCTGAATCAAGTTGAAAATATGCATGAACAATTTTAGCATTTTTTATTGGTCTTTAGATTGCTGTGGTTTTCTTTGATGCAGTTGTTTCTCTTAAGTTTCTGAACATGATCATTATTTTCAAGTCTACAGTCTTGTCCACAACGTGGTACGTGGTAGGCTTAGACATGTACGTAGAAACTATTCTTTTGATGTTAGTACTATTCAGTTTCATGTGCCATATTCCTCGTATCCTATGTTTAGATTGGTCAACCTGCAAGTACTATATTGGGGCTTGATGATGAGAACTGAGATGAAATAAAGCAATCATTCCACCACATCCAGTAATGAAACTAGTTCCCAATGCTCTGATCTACCTCGTTATTCTTTCGGTAGGAACGACCAGGCAAAAAGATATTTGGCCATATTTGAAAAAAAAAAATGGACGATGAATGTTCAAATTTCGGATATCCTCATTTGGTAAAGAGGTAGTTACAAGAGGGAACTGACAGGACAGTAAGATCCCAGTGTCTGAAAGTTCTAGGAGATAAAATATCTGTATGTGAAATTGCACATTCTATAAGTAGGTCAGAGAATCATCGTGTATGTGAAATGGTTTCTCATATATTGTTGGATCATAATCTCAAAAAAAAAAAAAAATGTTGGATCATGTGCAACCCATGTTGTTCATTTAATATATTGTTTTTTTTTTTTTTTTGTAACTCGGGGCATCCCCATTTCCATTCATTCAGAAAATAAACAGAAATACAGAGTTTGATTTAATATATTGTTTATTTAGGTAGAATATTTTGCTTTCAGTGATGTCAGGTAACACAGTTCAGCCATTTTTTTGTGGACACATGAAAGTTTTTTTGGTGTGACTTCCGGCCTAAAAGACAATTGGTGTTCTGATATCTGAATGCCACATATATCTTAATGCCTACCAAAGCACCTGTGCGATTCAGTTCAGCTCCCTAGTAACAATGTCAATTCTGCTCGCAGTCTTGCTTGTATTCTCTATGTTTTGGTTGGTGTTCATTATCTGATACTGAGCAAGATTTGTTATGGCCCAGTTTTCTGTTACCAATCACGCAGCATGGTGCCAGCTGAAACAATACATCAGCAGCCTATTGATTCCCTCGCATCGCATCCTCAGAGTATCGAACCAGCCAGCCATCCAACACAAACCATCGGAGCTGCCACCTGCCGGAAGAGCTGCTCGAGGAGGTCCTCCTCGGCTTCCCTACCGAGCGGACCCTAAATTCAGTAGTAGTGATCGGTGCGGATTCAGAGGTGGTGTCAATGGACATTATGAAAAACAAATATTATTAGATTATCAGCAGATCTCCTATTGGTCTGAGGTCTGGTCTGCCTTATTCTGTCATCCCTCGTCCATAAAACATTTTTGTAAACGATTCCTCCAATTCGTGAACTGGTGATCCAAGAGACGAGCAATCATGCATCTGTACAAAAACTGAAGGAAAAGCTAAGTGTTTCCTGGTTCAAACTGTACGTAAATAACTATACATTCAACTAACTCAGGATATGCGTACGTTAGCAAAGCTACTCTCCAAAGTACATTGGGCCGGCCGTTTTATACAGGATAACAATGCCATATTCTCAGTCGGATCGATAGTCTTGGACCATTCTGATCTAGGAATCATCATCAGAACGTCCTGCTGGGATCCAAAATCCGGGTGACGCCTCGATCGCGTCCATCTTCCACATGTACACGTTCGTTTGTCCCTGGAGACCTGCAGGGTCGATCGTATCGCATCTGGAGTGTACGTACTATTTGTTCAGTTTTTTTGTGCCGTATACCTAGCGACGACTTGCATGTAGTCCATAGAATCCAAGATCCAACCCAGAACAGACTCGCATGGCGTCTTCATTGCCGGAGGAGCTCGTCCAAGAGATCCTCGTGCGCCTCCCCCCTGACGAGCCCATGCACCTAGTCCGCGCCAGCGTCGTCTGCAAGGCCTGGCGCCGCATCCTCTCTGACCAGGACTGCTTCCTGCGCTGCTGCCGCGGATTCCAAGGAGCGCCGCCGCTGCTCGGCTACATCCAGAACCGCTACTCCGATGCCTCGAACATGCAATTTGTCGCCGCGACAACCTCCGTCGCCTCCCTGGTTCGCATGCCTGCGATCGACTACAACATCTGCTGGGATGCCCTCGACTGCCGCCACGGCCGCGTGCTGATCCACTTCAACGACGCGACAAAGAGGATACTCGTCGTCTGGGACCCCATCACTGGCAGCGAACAACACCTGATATTGCCCTCTGTTAAGTACCCGTCCTACAGGTCCAACAGCTACACAGGGGCGGTGCTGTGTGCCAAGGACGGCTGCGATCACCTCGACTGCCATGATGGCCCGTTCCTTGTGGTCTTTGTAGAGCCCAACCTTCTCAGCCCTGTATTCGCATCTGCGACAAGTTACTCATCACTGACCGGTGCATGGAGCACTCCCACCCCTACTCATTTCTTCTTATTTAACCTGCGCCGGTTGGGAGGTAACGGGCGTGCCCACGTCGGATGCCGCCGTGGACCCATCGTGGAGTCCAGTGTGTTACAGCGTTCTCCAGTGGTCAGCTGCCGCGTGCTCGTTCACGATTGGCGTCGCCTTCTCGTCGACGTCGTCCACGTGTGCACGTTCTACTGGCCCGTTCGTTTGGCTTTCCATTTAATTCCTCCACCTACCTTCTGCGTCGCCCCCTCCGTTCTTTCGGCTTCCCAGAGCTCGCGTCGCCTCCGTTCTCTCTCCCCTTCCTTTCTCCCTCCTTCCCCTCCATATGCGGCGACGGGTGCAAGGCGACGCCGGCTTTGGCGGCCAGCGCGCACGCAGACGTGCCTCGGCGGCCCCCTCCCTTCCCCCCACCCCGGTATGGCGCTGCGTGGCTCGGCCGGCGCGCGCGGCACGGTGCGGCGCCGCCGAGCGCCGGCGCCGACCTCCTCCACATGGTTGGTGTGGCTCTGCTCTCCCTCGATGGCCCCCGGGCCGCTCTGGTGCACCAGCGCGAGCACGACCGGCGGTCGGTGCCCCCAGCACGGTACCTCCGCGCGGCAGGGCGCCCAGGGCGCCGCCGGTGAAGTGCGGGCACCACCGGTGGCCGTGGCTCCCCGTTCGCTTCGTGGAAGGAGGCAAGCGAATAAGGCAAGATCAGTTTCGCCCTAGATCTATGGCTGCCCCCCCCCCCCTTCTCTTTACCAGTCTACATGTTACTACTGCAAATTCTTTTACGTTTTGTTGGTGTGGCCTGCTCAGTTGGATTGGATCTTGAGAGCAGACGGTTATTGTGCCATACACCTGAGCAGGTGACCATCTCAATGATATTTGTTTCGTCATTTCTTAGTGTACGATAAGAATTGAGGATGACATCTGGTTTCTTTTTGCATTTTGGTCACCTGCAATTGAGAATACATTTTAGAGGGAATGGGTTACTGTTTCCAGGGGTTCTACCATCTAATACTTTGACAGCTTTATATTTATGTCTGTTGTGTTTCACAGGTTTATTTCAGTAGGCTGCAGACCTTGACATCTACAACTCATTTGAAGCAAAATGTTACCTCATCTAAGAACACATTTGTCCCACACCCATCTATTATGGAGGTAAAGTTTGTGTCTCCCTGTTTGGCGTAATTGTGCTTCATTTCAGAGTATTGATTTCCTCACAACATACAAGAACTGAGTGTCCCTGACCAAACTAATATTTCTCATGATGTAGTCAGCAATGTAGAATAGTTAACAAAAATATGTTCAACACTCAGCACTATTCTTCCCTTGAATGCACATGTTGTCTTATCACAGTCCATTGGCTTTACCATTTGTAATGGCTCATCCCATATAGGCTTCATAAAGGAATAAGTTATGGTTACATAAATGCGTCAACGAAGCCATGCTAAAAAATGGAACATGGTGGACTCCTTTATGACACACCTGTGCTTTCATTGAGCTCAGATCGATTACCGTTTACTCTTTTTGACTATTGCTCTCTAATCCTGATAACATAGACTCTTGATTGTTTCATACTTGCATTTTTAACACGCACGCCTAAAAGAAGAGAGTTGATAACCTTGCTCTGCTCACACGGTGTTTATTATTTCTACTTTCCTGTTGGTGTGTGGAACCTAACATTTTTGGCTGAGCCAAAAGTTATCTGCGAGATGTCTGAACTATTATTGCATATGCTAGGAATTCTTTAGAATATATGGTTACCATGGGCTATAAGAAATAAGAATTTTATGCATGCTTCTGAAGAGTAAACTGATCCAATCTTTATCTTTTTCCCTACCAGAGGCTAACAATAATGCACCTACACATTGTGTGATGCTATATGAATGCTTTGTCAAAAAAATTGCCTAAAACTGGTTCTATTCATTTGTGCAGCTCCGTGCAATCGAATTTTGTTTGCTGTTTCAGGGTGAGTGAGATACTAATCTACCTGTTACTAATTTGGTATAGTTTTGGATTTATTACTAATTTTGAGTTCATTTTTCAACCAGTCCTTGCAATATCTGTTGTTATGAAAGCTTTTCTCACATGCTTCTTCACCATTTGCCTCATTGTTGCTAAAGAGGTTAGCCACATGCCTTGTTTCTTTTTATGCTTCTCTATGCAAGAGCATGTGAAATGATACAGTGTTATGCCATTACAGAGATTTACAGATTGTTTGATGAAAGTGCTTTTTAGTGAGGAGTAAGAATCATAGACTACTTGATTTACAGGTCAGTAACTTGCTTCATGCCTTTTGGATTATAACTCTCAGTTTGTGAGCTGAATTTGAAAAGCATTTATGCGTTGCTCCCAAAATTTTATTGCAGGAAAGGGATAGAGAGAGTTCATATGCTCCTCTCAATATTGAAGTGTTTTTATGCTATCAACGATTTAACTATATCTTATTTGGTGCTAATTCAGGGACATTTCTTTGCGTGGGTGACTGAAAAAGACTCTCCATGAATATTATCTGAAAGGTACCATATTTATTATTTTATTCCCTCGGTTCAAAGAAAATATTTATTCTTTTTTTATAGTTAAGGACAGATCCTAATATATAAAAAGCGGGAGTATGAGATTTTGTTGATTTTATTTCTTACCCTACAACTATGAAATTTGTTTGCTCAACCTATTTCCTTAATCTGTAATCTCATTGTTTGAAATTGTGATTTTTGAAATATATTGCTTCATGTTCCTTGGGATTTTTAGAAAATATAAATCAAGATTAAATTATCCTGTCCTTTTCACTGCATATATGGTTTCCTACAGAATATAACATGCATTTTCAAGCAATGAAAATCAAAATTAAATTATCTCTGCTTGGATGTGAGGCACTGACAGGTTCTCTGGACACTTTTGGATTTGAAGATTTCAAGAGTATCTTAACAGTAAGACATTCTGTTATTTGTTTTCGATAAGTCATTACTGATAGTTTTTACTTGGATTCATTTTTTTACCTTGTATATACTCTGTAATTGCAGATACGTAATTGCAGTTGCAGGCACATAGTTCCTTCGTCTTAAGAAGTATTGTTTCCAGTGTCTCAAAATTAATTTTGATAGTCAAAATAGACCAATATCCTTTTTTAATATGCAAGTAATAGTTTCTGGGTGTAAAGAGAAAGTGGAACAACTTTAGAGATGCCATATGAAACTTATTCTAAGCACCTGCTCTTCAGCTACGAACAACATATGTTGTGTGCAATCATGCTTGGTAGGCACATACTCCCTCTTTCCCCTTTTGTTTGTCGTTGTAGCACCCCAATTAAATGACCAAATGCATTCAATGTTGCATGTATCTATACATAGGGTGTGGTCAGATTCATGGCTGGTCCAATCCTAAAACGATAACATATTGGGATAGAGGGAGTATCTTATATTGGTACTTTACTGAATTACACATTAATTCTGATGCAAGCTTAATGCGAGTTTTTTTTTGGAAAATCAATTTGTAGTGTTCACTGCTGTACCTAATTTCTTGTCAAGAATGATACATTTTTCTAAGTGTTCGAGCAGGCAAAAACATTAGGAACCAACAAAGCTAGATCATATCGATCTCTTTGACAAGTTTTATCTGCCAAGAAATAATGCTTTGGTGCTGATTTCATGAAGCTTTCATTCGGGTAATATTTTATTTATTTTGAGAAACTTGGGTGTGAGATTAGGGCATTCTCTCTTCAACTAGCCTACGACAACCATAATATTTACGTCTTGGTAAGCTTGCTATTCTCTTCTGGTTTGCAAAGGGGTGGGTCGTTCCTTTGGGTTCTACATCTCTTCAATTCTTCCTTGCAAGTCCCATATTTATATGACAGCTAGAGAAAAATTATATTGTATTTGTTTTACTAGATCCATGATGTTTACACAATAAGCTATGCTCTACAATCGAGCAGAGTAGCTGTTGTCTATAAGTGATTTCTCTCAACTGCTCTTAGATTTCATTAGTAGATGGTGTATTTCTCTTTATTTCATTCACACTTCCATATCAGAGAGGACAAACTGGCGTCCTCTTCTAAGTGACCGATGCATACTGGACTCCTCTTCTAAGTGACATATGCATACTGTCATCTCAGCTAGCTCATCCTAAGTTGCCGTACTCATACTGCGTTAGTTGCTAGCTAACTGGTGGTCTGTTGTTACAGTTAAAGCCTAATGCAGTAAATAAAGATTTATTTTTTGCTCAAAAGTAATGCTGGTTCAAGAATGAGGTTTCTCAAAACAGATAATACATGTTCCATTTCTATTTCAGAATGCAGCGACAATAGTTGTGTTTTTTTTAGCGTTTCAGGTTCAGTAGCTGAATGAGGTTTCTCAAAAAGTAATGTAGTTTCCATTTCTATTTCAGAAACAAGCGACAATAGCTACATTTTTTTAGCGTTTTAGGTTCAGTTCAGTACTGCAGTCTCTTTTCTTTGATCGTTTAAGTTTAGTTTTTCTGGAACAAATTGTTTGGGTCGATTGCACTTTTCATTGTTATATACTAAGCCTGCACTTAAGTTCATTAACAGCTCATCATTATTTTACTTACCTTTGTGAATTTCTTCAAGCATATTTTGCTCTCCAGTTCAGTCTAGAGATGATATAGTGTTTGTGGGCAATACCTTCCAGAAGGCAAAGAAAAGGAGAGTTTGAGACAGAGTTCTCTGTTTTATGTTGGTGGGTGCTTTCATCAAAAGGATAGTTAATTAAGTACAAAAGTATCTCTTCTTGCTGCGCAGAAAACCATAGATGGAGTTTGGGGGCAGCTCTGTCAAAAGACAAAAAACAAGACTATGAAACCATGGAAGAAGTTCAGAAGTTAGGTGCTTTCCAAAAGAATAGTGTAGTGGAGTTTTCGTCCTTAAGCTTATGCTGGTTCATTATTATTTGCTTGTATTATATTTATGGAGATATTTTCCTTACCCCGTTTGTTATTTTCTTTTGATATGGTGTACTGGAACCTGACTGCTGTGAATTCTTTATAATATTTCAAATAGTAAATGACTGTGGGTCTTCGGTGACTAAACTTTCTTCAACTATACAAGCTTTTTGTTGCTTCTTCAGTTGCTTGAGCGTGCGCGCAATGGCGCGCGCAACATACTAGTACCACTCTAAACGACAACTACCGTTTCAGAGGCAGTCGCAAACCCAGTCTTCTTATTGGAGATGTCATATACTTCCACCTTTGAATATACCACAAGCATCCTCAAGTATGACCGGTGTACTCATTGGCTATCTGAGATCAACATGCCACGAGGTATGTCTAGGTCGGTTCTCATGAAGACAAAGGATGGAGGGCTGGGGCTTGCCACCCTGTCTGATGACAATTGCATCCATATCTGGTAGCGACAAGATGTTACAATTGACATCGATGGTGAGTGGGTGGAACGCAGGGTCATGGAGCTTGGGACCTTGCTCCCAAGACGTGTACCACACAAGTCATATCAAGTAGTTGGCTTCGCCGAGGGCACAAATACTATTTTCATTAACATATCTACTGAAATCTTCACACTTGACCTCAAGTCAAAGAAAGTTAGAAAGGTTGGAGAAAGACAGGGCGACCGGTTTGACTTCATCTTACCTTACACGAGCTTCTACATTCTAAGGTATAGTAGCTTGGTGTATTTCCTTATTATATACCTATTTTACAATTTTCATGTTATATAGTTCTGTCCAAAATTTTGTTTACTTCTGTCACCTATCCATAACCCTTGGAGCCTTTTATTCAGTACATTACTGTCACCAATCCATCACCGGAGCAATAGGATGAGAACAATACAAGATGGTGTACAGGAGAATATGGGACCAGTACAGGAGAATGACGACGACGGCCGGCAGCGCGCTTGGTGGCGGCGAGAGAAGACTGCAGCGGCTTCCAGCGGACTCCAGAGGGCGTAGGGGACAACTTTCGGCGGCGGCTGGGGAGGACTCCAAGGCTCCGGTGGCCTCAGACTCGCTGGTGGGCGGAGTTTGGCGGGGCAGGTTGGTTCAAGACCCTTCTTGCAGCAGATGCTGAGGAGCACAGCGCACCACTGTGGTGAACTCCGGAGGTGCCGGTGGAGGGCCGGCCGGCGGCACGTGGCAGAGACGAACGGTGTTGTGTTCTGCACGGAGAGATTGGGTAATTCTGCACTTAACCACCCACTCTTAATCACACTTTTACAAATCTCTCCTTCTACCTCTCTCATGCGCTCCCTTGGATCAACATCCTGCGGTTCAGATCGTTAGTTTACAAGTTTACACGGGATACCTAGTTTCCATAGGATCCGTTGCATTGCTAGAGGGCAACGACCTTCAAATATCTATATATACTATGGTCGGATCCTGCTGAAGCAGGGTTGCAGCACGTAGTAGCAGACGGATCCATGGATGCTACCCCGAGCTCCTTCCACGGTGCATAGGCTCCCTCACAATGGCGGCGCTCAGGTCCACGGCACGGTGGCTATGGAGGATGCCACCCTAAGCTCTCATATCCCTAACCCTACCTCTCATATCCCTAGCTCATCTCCCTCTCTCTTCCTCTCTGATCTCCATCCCTAACCCTACCTCCCTCTCAGATCCGTGACGAGGTGGGTGCTGCGACGGCGTAGGTGATACGTACGGTGGCTTGGGCACACACAGGGAAGCCCTTTCTCTCCTAGCGGCGAGTTCCGGCGGCGCGGAGGAGTTCCCAACGGCGCAGTCTGGATGGGCTCGTCGGGCCCGTGGATGGGCTCGGTGGGCCTATCTAGGGTCTTTCTTTTTTTTTGAAATAGCAAGCATCCTAACTTGCCTGCTGCGGTAAATCCATTTACCACGGCGGACACCCTAGGATGCCCATTGTGGTAAACGGATTTACCGCAGCAGGCATGACGCCCGCAGTGGTGCCGCGACGATTAACCGTGGCGTGCCACCGGCAGCGGGCGCGTTTGCCCGCTGCAGTAAAGCAAAAACGTCCGCTGCGGTAAAGAATCCTGGCATAGTGATAGATAGCTAGTTGATGTTATTTTGTTGTGACAGAAAAACATTATGCCATGGTAGAGAAGCAAGGGTGATAAGTTCAAGCGAAGGAGATAGTCCAAAATTGAATATTTGTCACATTTTTGTAAAATACCAGGATATACGAAAGAAATAAATCTATATCTATATCTATACCTACTAATAAAGATGCAAAATTTCCGTCGCGTTTTTTCGTCCATCTCCGATCTCTATTAGGATTTTATTTATTTATTCCAACATTTTTTTTAGCCGTCCTACCAAAAAATTCTGCGTTCCGCTTAAGAGTCCTTATAGGACTAGGGATTGTTGGTTTCGTTTTTGGTTAGGAAAAGATGAGAAAAAGAAATTTAAGAGAAGGAAGGGTTCCCGATGGAAAAAGCATATATGACAAATAAAAGGTGAAAGGACCTCAATTGAAAAACGAGGAACCCGGAAATTATTGATGTAAAATTGCATTTGGCCGGCTGCTGTTGGGCTAGATCAAGGAGATATAGCGTAAACATTCACGTAAACCGTCAGCTGAATGTATTTTTCTTTTACTAATTGCATCCCATACCGTGGCCCACCACGCCGTCATGACCTATGCAGAAGACTGGACCTCTCTTCATCCACGACGTGATAGCTAGGTTTGACAACTACATCGTGCCAAAAGCTTCGCCAGCACGTCCCAGTTGTGACACTGGCAACAAGACGTCTACATCCACGACACGACCGCGCTAACGACTAACAAGCACGAAGTGATGTCAAGGCAGGAGCGACAAGTGTCCCTGGACTCTGCCAACCTTTAAGAGGGATGATGCTACACAAGTTCATCTCCGGTGTATGCATGGCGAGGCCCTGTTATTATGCCAAGGGTGTAAAAAATAGGTTAACGAGGTACCTCTCCTGGTGCCCTCGGTTACTTGTTATATAGGCCGGGGAATAGCCCCCACGGCGTGGCTTACAAGATTAGGATTGTTACATGGTTGTTACATGGAAAGATATCCCTTGGCTACAATCTAGTAACTACCAAATATACAAGATACAATATATCTATACATAGGAAGGATATCTATTCTAACATCCCCCCTCAATCTCAGCCACATACAAGGTTGAGATTGCTTCTAAAATCTCGAAGCTTCACACGTGGCAATGCCTTGGTGAAACCATCTGCAACTTGATCTTTGGTGCTGATGAACCGAATTTCCAATTGCTTCCTCGCAACGCGTTCACGTACAAAGTGGAAGTCAATTTCAATATGTTTTGTCCTTGCATGAAAGACTGGATTGGCCGAGAGATACTTGGCCCCTAAGTTGTCACACCATAGTCGAGCTTTTGGAGGATGAGGAATCCGAAGCTCGGTTAGTAACTTTTGTATCCAGATCATCTCTGCAGTTGCATTAGCAAGTGACTTATATTCTGCTTCTGTGCTCGAACACGAAACCGTGGCTTGTTTTCTGGCGCTCCATGAAACCAGATTTCCACCAAGGAATACGGAAAAACCACCAGTAGACCTTCTATCATCAACACAACCCGCCCAATCTGCATCTGAAAAAGCACTTATAAGCATATCTTTAGAGTTGCCAATTTTGAGTCCAATATTCCTCGTTCCTTGCACATATCTGAGGATTCGCTTGGCTGCACTCCAATGAGTAGATGTTGGAGCATGTAGATATTGGCAAACCTTATTAACAGCAAAACAAATATCTGGACGAGTGAGTGTTAGATATTGAAGAGCACCAACTAAGCTTCTGTAACTGGTGGAATCATTCGGTCCTAGAACATGACCTTCATAGGCGCTGAGCTTGTCGCTGGAGGACAGAGGTGTATCTATGGCTTTGCACTTTGACATACCTGACCGAGTCAAAATATCAGATGCATACCGCTGCTGTGTGAGAATCAGACCATCTTTTCCTCTCTTAACTTCTATCCCCAAGAAGTAATGAAGATCGCCAAGATCCTTTAAGGCAAAGTCCTTCTGTAAATCATTAAGCAATGCTTTTGTGGCCTCTGAAGATGAGCTTGCCACAATTATGTCATCAACATATACTAAGACAAATAACTTATATCTTCCATTGTTATAGAAAAATAATGAAGTGTCTGCCTTCGAAGGTGTGAAACCTAATGACACCAATTTTGCACATAACCTGGCATACCATGCTCGAGGAGCTTGTTTCATGCCATAAATTGCCTTGTCTAATTTGCAAACATACCTCGGATAATTTTTATCTTCATAACCCGGTGGCTGTTGCATGTAGACTTCTTCATCTAAGATTCCATGGAGGAAGGCATTCTGTACATCCAATTGTCGCAAGGACCAACCATTAGTAACTGCAATGGACAAAATAAGCCGAATGGTAGCTGCCTTTACCACAGGACTGAAGGTATCTTCATAATCTATACCATACCGCTGTTTGTATCCTTTTGCCACTAAACGAGCTTTATACCTGTCAATGGAACCATCTGCTTTCCTCTTTACCTTGTACACCCATTTGCAACCTATTACATTTTTCCCTTTAGGTGGTGGAACTAAGTGCCAAGTTTTATTTCTTACCAACGCTTGATGCTCGGTGTCCATGGCTGAGACCCACTTTTGATCTTTAAGTGCGTCGTTAACGCTTGCAGGTTCATCAGTGGAGATGGAGGAGACCATAGCCCAGCGTACAGTGCCGTCGGTGTACTGCTTTTGCTTGACTATCCCATGTTGGGATCGAGTAGATGGCCGGTGTGGTGGATTGAGTTGAGCAGGCTCAGGTGGCACAGGATTGTGCACAGGCGAAGCACCCGCACCAGATCCGCTTCCGTCCACACCAGATCCAGCAACGGGATCAACCTGGGATCCCGTTCCCCCGTGCGGATCGGGCTGTGAAGCCACATCGGCGGGCGTAGGCGAAGTTGAGGAAGCGCCGGCCGCAGAAGACCCCGGACCAGCGGAGGGAACCGGAGCCGCTGTCGCGCCTGGCGGTGTCGATCCCGAGGAGGATCCGCCGACCGTGTCAGCGTCAGGTGCAGGCGGATCAGCACCGGTTGGCGTGCTGCTTCCCGACGGCCGACACATAAAATGACGCCGCGGAGCACTTGATGAATCGCCGTCTCCATGATCTTTTTCAGCCGATTTTTCTCCTGTTTCCTGTTCAACCATGCCAGAACTCAAAGAGGCATTAGATGGGTTAGGGGAATCACAAGATTGATCATGAATTAGTGCATCTCCAAAAGACATGGACGGATTCAAGAGAATATCAGGAAGAAGGCAAAGTTCGGCACGAAGTCGCGAACCTGCATTTGGATGTAGTGTGGAAAAAGGAAACACGGTTTCATCGAATACAACATCACGAGATATATAGATACGGCCTTCACTTGGATCTAAGCACTTAAACCCTTTATGTGAGTTGCTATACCCAACAAAGACACAACGCTTGGAGCGGAATTGAAGTTTGCGTGCGTTGTAGGCCCTGAGGTTTGGCCACACGGCACAACCAAAGCTGCGAAGAAAGCTATAATCAGGCTCCTGGCCATACAGGCGATGAAGTGGGGTGTCATGATCTATGGCTTTAGATGGCAGCCGATTGATCAAGAATACGGCTGCTTGAAAAGCTTCATCCCAAAACTTAAGAGGCATGGATGCATGTGCAAGCAAAGTGATCCCCATCTCAACAATGTGCCTATATTTGCGTTCAGCAGGGCCGTTTTGTTGATGTGTATGTGGGCAGGAGACAAGATGACGAATACAAACTCGTTGGAAGAAGGTATTAAGAGATTGATACTCCCCTCCCCAATCGGTTTGCATAGATTTGATCTTTGTGTCAAATTGGCGCTCAACAAGACTTTGAAAATCGCGAAAGCATTGGAAAACATCAGATTTGTGTCGAATCAAATAGATCCAAGTGAACTTTGAGTAGTCATCAATAAAACTAACATAATAATTGAAACGACCGACGATGTTGGTGCAGGTCCCCAAACATCGGAAAACACAAGTTCTAAAGCACTAGTAGACACACTAGTTGACTTAGGAAACGGTAGCTGATGACTCTTCCCTTGTTGACAGGCATCACAAACTTGACTATGAGTATCTGGAACAAAAGGTAACTTGTGACGACTAAGGACACGACTGACTACAGGACTCGAAGCATGCCCTAGCCTGCTATGCCGATGGATGAGGAGGGCTTGGTCACGCCAAGAGCCTGTTTTATTGATGATGATGACGACCTACTCAAAGACTTGATAGGGTAGAGGCCGCCTTCAGCCTTGCCTGTTAGGAGCGTTTTCCTCGTCTCCAGCTCCTTTACAAAAAAAAGATCAGGATGAAATTCAACAAGTGCATTGTTATCACGAGAGAGGCGATTAACAGATACTAAGCTTTTATTGGCAGTAGGAACATGTAAGATATTACGAAGATGGATCTTATGTGGAGGAGAATGCACAAAACCATGACCAATATTTGATATCCCCATACCTGATCCATTCGCGGTGTGAACATACTCGCCTCCACGATACTTGTCGCGGAAAGAGAGTTTCTCCAAGTCGCTGGTGATGTGATCGGTGGCGCCAGAGTCCATGTACCAGTTTGTATCTACTCCATAGGACGAAGTGATGTTGGAGGCGGACTTCTGTTGCTGCTGCTGCTGCGGTGCACCACCCTGAAAACGTTTATCATACCTCTTGTAGCATCGGAAAGCAGGATGACCCTCCTTGCCACAAACTTGGCAGAAGAGGCCGGCTTGGAAAGAGTTGCCGCGGTTGTTGTTGTTGAAGTTGCCGTTGTTGAAGTTGCCGCGTCCTCCCTTCTGCTTGCCACCACCGCGGGTGAAACCACCACGGCCACCGCGGTTGGAGTTGGATCCACCGCGATTCCGAGATGCCAGATTTGCGGAGGATTGAGATCCTCCACTGCGCATCTCCATCCTTTGCTCATGAGCAACTAGCTGAGTGTAGAGCTCAGGCAGCGAGATCGGTTTGACTCGCTGGGCGACAGATGTCACCACGGAGTCATAGTCATCATCAAGGCCCGTCAAGATATAGGAGGCTACTTCATCGTCCTCCAAGCGGCGCCCTGCGGAAGCCATCTCATCGGCAAGTGTCTTCATCTTGCCGTAGTACTCAGCGATAGTAGATGAGCCCTTGGACGCAGTCGCTAGGGCCATCCTGGTGGTGATCAGCCGGGCTCGAGATTGAGAGGCAGAGAACCCCTCGATGGCAGCCCACGCTGTGGCGGCGGTCGTCGCCGTCGACACTTGCTGCTGGATCTCTCGCGATAGAGAGACAAGTAGATAGCTCAGGACCTGTTGATCCTTTGCTACCCAGGAGGTATACTCCTTGCTCAGGATTAGTTCCTCGTTGGCATCATTGGGGTTCTTCTTGGGAAGGTATTTTGCTGGTGGTTGGGCTGTGGGGCTTAGGAACTCGTAGAGCTCCGCTCCTCGGATCGAGGAAAGAACTTGCGCTCGCCATAGGGGAAAGTTCCCGCGGGTTAGCTTCTCGCTCACCGGCAGGAGACCGAGGGTGGAGAGTACGGCGTGTTGGGCGGCGGAGGAGGAACCCATGATGAATCTCCGTTAGGAGTTTTAGGCTCTAGATACCATGTAAAAAATAGGTTAACGAGGTACCTCTCCTGGTGCCCTCGGTTACTTGTTATATAGGCCGGGGAATAGCCCCCACGGCGTGGCTTACAAGATTAGGATTGTTACATGGTTGTTACATGGAAAGATATCCCTTGGCTACAATCTAGTAACTACCAAATATACAAGATACAATATATCTATACATAGGAAGGATATCTATTCTAACAAAGGGACCATGCTCATCTGAACAAGATCCGAGAAACAAGGTGGACCATGTGTGTCGTGGACTCTGGCCACCATGATCATCGGCAGCGGTGCGCGTTCGCTTCATCATTAAAGAAGACCACATTAATCGACATGAGATTATAAGATTCTATTAGACCTGGTAACATCGAGACGACTACAGATGCCATCAGCAATCTACATCAACGACGTCACACCACCGAGAAGGCGAGCCTCGACACCATTCACTAGGTCTCCACGCCTGCACCAACAACATCACTGCACCAGCATCCCTTTCTTTGCTTTCCATACATTGCATGCTTTCTTTGCTTTCCATTAATCTTTGATATATCTTTTGTCTCTCCCGTTGCAACGCACGGGCATTTTTACTAGTTAAACCTAAAAATTATTTTTGGAAAAACTTTCGAAGCTGCAAAAAGTCAAACGGACTGCACTTTGCACTATCTAGGAAGTAGGAACCGGGCCAGGACGCAAGGAAAAATTGTAAACCTTAATTAAACGTGGCCCGCAGTGTCGGTCGGCCCAAACTGATTCCTCATATACGTCCAGGAATTAGGAAACGGACGAATAGAAGTTCGCTCTTCACACGACAAGACTTAGTTCCCTCAATCTACGGATTATATATATGTACTATCTACTACTACGTATCCACCAGGCCCAAGCATGGCGTCGCCACGCCCACGCACACGCCGGCAATCGTCGGAGCTGGTCGACGACACCATCATAGACGTGCTCCTCCGCCTGCCGCCGGAAGACCCAGCGCACCTCCTCCGTGCCTCGCTCGTGTGCAAGCAGTGGCGCCGCGTCGTCACCCACCCCGATTTCCTCCGCCTCTACGCACGCGTCCACCGTGTTGATCTCAATCCCGTGCATGATCTATCTCATGATGTAAATAGGCATAGCTGCATGTCATGTTTACTTTCTATGTTTAGCAAGTTGTTTAGCTTAGCTAGTTGTTTGCAACATGCATCATTCAGTTGTAATGGCCAGAGCTGAGCTGCGTTCTCAGTGCGGCCTCGCGTAGTCTCGCCACGCCACGCAAAGGAACGTTCCCGCGCATTAGGCGGGCACGACGCAGCGTGGGCGGGCGTGGCGGAGGCCTCGGATCGTGGACCGTGTGCAACACATAAATGAATGAAAGAAACCCGAAAAGGGCCGCGACATTGTGCGGCGCAACTTCTGTCTCTCGCTCTGTGTGCGTTCGAGTTCGTGTGTTCGTGCGCAGGGCGCGTCGGTTGATCGCCGGCCGTCGTAGATCGCCGTCGGGGCCGCCGTTCCGGCACCTCGGCGCCAACAACTGGTATCGGAGCCACGGTGCATGTTCTACGGTGGTTCCATTAGCCCACCGCGAGAACCGGCGAAGAAAAAGTTCGTCGTCCCACGGAGATCGCCGCCGCCGCCGCCAGACATGGCTGGATCGGGCGCCGGGGCAAGCGGATCGGGGCATGGGGTTCGCGAAAGCTCCCTGATGTGGCCCATGTTAACTCGCTCCAATTATGCGGAGTGGGCGATCCTCATGAAGTGCAACTTCGAGATCTTGGAGGTGTGGGAGGCGATCGAGCCGGGAGGTGAAGGTGTCAAGAGGTCCCATGATTGCCAGGCCATGGGCGGACTTCTCCGGTCCGTCCCTCAGGAGATGTGGCAGATGTTGGGTGCGAAGAACACTGTCAAGGAGGCGTGGGAGGCGGTGAAGAGCATGCGCGTTGGAGCTGAACGCGTGAAAGAAGCTAACGCCCAGCGCCTGCTCCAAGAGTTCGAGAACATTACGTTCAAGAACGGAGAGACGGTGGATGATTTCGCCCTGCGCATCAACGCCCTGGCGGCGGACCTGCGCACATCTGGTGAGACGATCGAGGATACAAAAGTGGTGAAGAAGATGCTTCGTGTTCTCCCCAAGCGCTATCAGTCGGTGGCAATCTCAATCGAGACGCTGCTGGATCTGAAGACGCTCACCATTGAAGAATTGGTGGGCAGGCTCAAGATGGCGGAGGATCGCCTCGGGATCGAGGCTGTCACGCAGAAGACTGAGCAACTGATGCTGACCGAGGACGATTTCCTCGCCAAGTATCGCCATCGGCTCCTCCCGGAGTCATCATCCTCATCGGGTGGTGACAAGAAGTTCGGGAAACCGTCGAGGAGTGGTGGCGGCGGCGGCGGGGGTGGTCGTGGTGACCGCGGAGAGAAGAAGGAGCCGGTTGTCAAACTGACAACCATGGGCACGCCGCGGAGGAAGGGTCGATGCAGAAACTGCGGCATCTATGGCCATTGGGCGGAAGACTGCAAGAAGCCAAAGAAAGAGCGCAAGGAGGAGGCACACCATGTGGAAGCAGATCCCACGCAAGCCGCGCTACTGCTGGCGACCGTGAACGCCGTGCGCGTCGCGCCACGCGACGTCGAGGGAACGGCGACAAGAACAACTCGTCAGGTGGTGCATCTGAACGAGAAGAAGGTGCATCCCACTGACGGAGATGTTGATGAAGATGTCTGGGTCCTCGACACGGGGGCCAGCAACCACATGACGGGGCGGCGCGAGGCACTGGCGTCGCTGGACACGTCGGTGGGCGGCACGGTGCGCTTCGGCGACGGGTCACTCGTCGAGATAGAAGGCATCGGGTCGGTGATGCTTCAGTCCAAAGAAGGGCACAAGGTACTGACAGAAGTCTATCTCATTCCTAAATTGAAGAGCAATATTATTAGCCTTGGTCAATTAGAGGAGGGTGGTTGCAAAGTCGTGATAGAGAATGGTTACTGTGATGTGTTTGATGTTAAGAAGTCACTTCTAGCTCGAGCACCTAGAGTGAAGAATCGTCTTTATCTGCTGAAAACAAAACTTGCAGCACCTGTTTGTTTGGTTGCCAAGACAGATGATGTTGCCTGGTTGTGGCATGGGCGTTATGGCCATCTAAACTTCAGAGCACTCAGGGAGTTAGGCCTGAAAAAGATGGTAGATGGCATACCCATGATTGATAGGGTGGAGGAGTTTTGTGATGGATGTGCATTGGGGAAGCAAAGTAGACAGCCATTTCCACAAGTGGCAAAATTCAGAGCTGACAAGCAATTTGATCTGTTCCATGCAGACCTTTGTGGTCAGATCAGACCTAAGACACCGGGGGGCAAGAGCTATTTCTTGTTGATAGTTGATGACTATAGCAGGTTTATGTGGGTTGAGCTCTTGGCAACAAAAGATGAAGCATTCAGTTATTTCAAGAAGGTGAAGGTGTTAGCTGAAACAGAAAAGAACAGTAAGCTACGTGCATTTCGTAGTGATCGAGGAGGGGAGTTCAACTCCATCGAGTTCAAGGAGTACTGTGATCAGCATGGTGTGAAACACTTCACCACAGCGCCATACACACCACAACAAAACGGTGTGGTTGAAAGGAGAAACCGCACTGTGGTTGAGATGGCGAGATGTTTACTGAAGAGCAAGAATATGCCAGGAGAATTTTGGGGTGAAGCAGTAACAACTGCTGTGTTTCTGCTGAACCGAGCTCCAACAAGAAGCCTTCAAGGCAAAACCCCATATGAAGCTTGGTACAACAAGAAGCCAAAGGTTCACTACCTGAGGACATTTGGATGCATAGTTCATGTCAAGAAAGTCGGACCCGGTGTGAGCAAACTGTCAGACAGATCAACACCAATGGTGTTCTTGGGCTATGAAACAGGTACAAAGGGATATCGTGTATATGACCCTGTGGCCAAGAAACTGCACATATCTAGAGATGTCATCTTCGAGGAAGGTCGAGCATGGCAGTGGAAGCAAGATGCTCGGGCTGATCCAGTGGCATCAGCGTTTGATGTGGAGTTTTTCACTGTTGCCGGACAAGGAACAGTAACTGAAGAAAATGCAGACAATGATGCAGACAGTGAAGTAGCAGTCTCAGAAGCTGGTGGATCCCCACCTCAGGGAGAATGGGCAATCAATGACAATGTAGAGGCAGGTCCAGAACAAGTCACACCACCAGGGAGCCCTGCACAAGCAATTGAATTTGTAACTCCACAGACTGGTGATTCAGTGGATTCAGAAGGACAGCCAAGAAGAATTAGAACACTTGGCAATATTTATGACACATCAGATGAAATCCATGATTATGAGTACAGTGGAGTTTGTTTCTTTGCTGCAGAGGAGCCAAGGAGTGTAGAGGAGGCTTTGACTGAGCAATGTTGGAGAGAAGCCATGATGGTAGAAATGAACTCAATTCAGTCAAACAAGACCTGGGAGCTGTCAGTTTTACCTGCTGGGCATCGAGCTATTGGACTTAAATGGGTTTTCAAAATCAAGAAAGATCCTGATGGCAGCATCATTAAGCACAAAGCTCGACTTGTAGCCAAGGGGTATGCTCAGAGAGAGGGGGTGGATTTTGATGAGGTCTTTGCCCCAGTAGCAAGGATAGAGACAGTAAGACTGCTTATTGCGATCGCTGCACAGAGGGGATGGCAGATACATCACATGGATGTGAAGTCGGCGTTTCTGAATGGTGATTTGATTGAGGAGGTGTATGTACAGCAACCTCCTGGATTTGTTGTTAAGGGAGGCAATGGCAAGGTGCTGAAACTTAGAAAGGCTTTGTATGGATTGCGTCAGGCTCCAAGGGCCTGGAACTCAAGACTGGACAGTGAGTTAATCAAGCTTGGTTTTGAAAGAAATCCACTAGAACATGCAGTGTACAGAAGATCACATAGTGATGGCTACTTGTTGGTGGGTGTATATGTCGATGACCTGATAATCACTGGTCCTAACAGAGCTAATATTGATGCTTTCAAGCAAGAGATGATGAAAAGTTTCAGTATGAGTGACCTTGGTCTACTGAGCTACTACTTGGGCATTCAGGTGACACAGGAGAAGGGGGTGATCACATTGTGTCAGAGCTCATACACTCTGAAGATCCTGGAACAGGCAGGTATGAAAGGTTGTAATCCCTGTCATGTACCTATGGAGAACAGGCTGAAGCTGAGCAAGAATGACAAGACACCACCTGTTGATAAAACTAAATACAGAAGTGTCATTGGCAGCCTGAGGTATTTGGTTAACACCAGACCAGATATTGCCTACTCGGTGGGAATTGTGAGTAGATACATGGAGGACCCAAAAGCAAGCCATTGGGCTGCTGTTAAGCAGATCCTAAGATATCTAGCAGGCACTGTTGGCTATGGTTGTGTGTACAAGAAGTTGAACATCAATGAAACAATGCTTACAGGCTATAGCGACAGTGATCTGGCTGGTGACATTGATGATAGAAAAAGCACCAGTGGATCAGTTTTTCTGCTTGGATCAAGCTTAGTTACTTGGGCATCTCAGAAGCAAAGGGTAGTGGCCCTATCATCATGTGAGGCTGAGTATATAGCTAGTGCTAATGCAGCATGTCAGGGCATATGGCTCAGCAGACTTCTGGGAGAGCTACTTGGGATTCAGACACCGAGAGTGAAGCTTCTAGTTGACAACAAATCAGCAATTGCATTGAGCAAGAACCCAGTTCACCATGACAGAAGCAAACATATTGACACTCGATTCCATTTCATTAGAGATTGTGTTGAAAGAGGAGAAGTGGAGATCGACCATGTGAGTACTGTTGATCAGTTGGCAGACATACTGACCAAGGCACTTGGTCGTATCAGATTTGCAGAATTGAGGCAGCAGCTCGGAGTAATCAAGGTGCAGCGGGATTAGGGGGTGAAATGTTGATCTCAATCCCGTGCATGATCTATCTCATGATGTAAATAGGCATAGCTGCATGTCATGTTTACTTTCTATGTTTAGCAAGTTGTTTAGCTTAGCTAGTTGTTTGCAACATGCATCATTCAGTTGTAATGGCCAGAGCTGAGCTGCGTTCTCAGTGCGGCCTCGCGGTAGTCTCGCCACGCCACGCAAAAAGGAACGTTCCCGCGCATTAGGCGGGCACGACGCAGCGTGGGCGGGCGTGGCGGAGGCCTCGGATCGTGGACCGTGTGCAACACATAAATGAATGAAAGAAACCCGAAAAGGGCCGCGACATTGTGCGGCGCAACTTCTGTCTCTCGCTCTGTGTGCGTTCGAGTTCGTGTGTTCGTGCGCAGGGCGCGTCGGTTGATCGCCGGCCGTCGTAGATCGCCGTCGGGGCCGCCGTTCCGGCACCTCGGCGCCAACACACCGAACCCCTCCGCTGCTCGGCTTCTTCACCGCCGGGCCGCCCATCCCTTGCTTCGTCCCAACCACGGCAGCGGCAGCCGCAGCCGGCAGGGGGGCACTCGCGTTCGACAACTGCTCCTGGCTGGTCGTCGACTGCCGCCACGGCCGCGTCCTCCTCCAGCGGCGATACATGGCGGACGACGCCGGTGCCTTCCTCGTCTGGGACCCCATCACAGGCGACCGCCACGAGCTGCCGTGGCTCTACAACACCTCCAAGCTGAGGTCCGCCGTGGTGCTTTGCGCCGCCGCCGCCGACTGCGACGGCTGCGACCACTCCGGCTGCTACCGTGGCGGCCCCTTCCTCGTGCTCTGCGCAGACGTCGGCATCCACGGTACCGCCGGGTGGCGTGCGCGTGCGCGCGTCTACTCGTCGCAGCTCCGCGCGTGGGGCGCGCCGGTTCACTTGGACCTCCCCCATGGCTTTGAACATTTGGAGCAGAGCCGTGCCGTCGTCATCGGAGAGCAGGTCTACTTGTTCCGGCTCTTCCTGAGTGACCGGATCCTGATATACGATCTGCGCCGGCACTGCTTGTCTGCGATCGACTCGCCGGAGTTCTTTGGCAGGGATACCGACGTTGATCTCGTGACTACTGAGGAGGGGTTGCTTGGTCTCGCCAGCACTAGGCGTTCTAGAGTTCACCTGTGGTCGAGGACGGCGAATGCTGGATGGGAGCAGTCTAGGGTCATAGATCTACGGACGACGATATCACCACCTGCTGGTGCCGGCATTGACGACGACAACAGTATCGTCAACCATGCAAATGTGATTGGCTTTGCTGAGGGTGTCAATGCCATCTTGGTGGGCACAAATGCTGGCACCTTCGTTATCGATCTCAAGTCATGGCGAGCAAGGAAGATATGCGACACTTGGATCCAGAATCCCGTCGTACCCTTCATGACCTTCTAAACTCTCCAGGTATGATTTGCTTTGTAGCTACTCCTATTGAATGCTTCTCTGTAAACCTTCCTTCGAATATAATATATAATGCATCACCTGTGTGTATGCTCTTGCTTGTTAATCCAGCTGGCTCTCCGAATATATACGACTTATATATATGTCCTGTTTTATACTAATTTGTAGGTTTTTGTCGAATGAACAAGCGTGTGCTTGAGATAACTGAATATATGTGACACTGCAATGTCAAATGTTATTATTCCATTATTTTTCAGATTCAACAAACGTTTTTGTGGCCTAAACTTTTTTATACTGACTGGTAATATTTTCTCACACTACTATTGAATAAGTATATTCCCATCTCTGTGTGAACACTGTTCATCCTAGAAGCTATACATCCTTTCACAGTTTCAGGCATAGTAAAATGTTTTCAGGTTGTAACAATAGAAAATTTTCATTGCCAGTTGAGACACCACATTCCAAAATTTAGTTTTGATTCGAAAACTAAATATCGGACTATGCAATATCATGTTAACTGCAATTTTTTGAATTTGTTACGAACAATTATTCTTTGTGTATTGGTAATTTTTTATTAACTGCAAATTGTTGGTTTAATATTTTCCATGTACTGTATATTATTTTTCCTCTCTTTGTAATTGTTAATTAGTATATATATAAATGATTTTAACTTGTATATGTGATTGGTATTTTACAGATTGTGCTTGTGACAAATCCCCAATGCCAGCAGACACATTGCAAGGCTGAATCTGATAAGCTGTGACAAGCCCATTTACAAATCGGCTAAGCTGAGACTTTGGCATGTTGGGAGGGTTATGCTTCTAAATGTTTATTAGCATTCTGGTTGGATGTTTTTTAGTTTCTTGTAGCATCATCCATCGTGGCATATGTTAGAGCATCTCTAACAACTTGGTAAAAATCACTTGGTATATCTTAAGTTAGGGAACGTATGCTATGAAAACCTTCTAGCTATGCAAACTATGCAAACTTTAATCAAACGCACATAATTCTAATCCGATGGCTTCCGGTGGAGATGGGACAATTATTCACTTAAACCCTCCCACCAAAAACTTCCTAATCACTTAAACCCACAACTCCGTTACATCGATCGATCTGTTACGTCGTTCTCCCTCTGTCTCGTCCGTGACTTCTTTCTGCTCCGCGTGACCGGCTTCGACGAAGCGTAGACGTACCTGGACTCCAGACGCCGCCGCCCTAGCCTTCTCCCGACGCCACCGACTCCCGAGGTAGGGGCGGCCGCCAGCATCCTGACGTGCATGCTGGGACGCCAAGAAGAAGGGCGTGGTCGACGGCATATCTTCCTCGTCATCAGCTTCCTGCCTAAGCTCAACGAGGCGATCAGCAGAGATGGTCAAGTCGCGGACATATCCACCTGAATACCATGCGGGTAGCCACATGCTGGACATGGTCACCGACGTGATCAAGCTCGAGAACCAGCTCCGGCTGCAGGACCTGCTCAACGTCCACATCGAGGCCGTTATCAACAACACCGTGGTGGCCACGGCGATCAGCAACAGGAGCATGCACACAGTAGCATGCACGTCCATGGCAAAATGAAGTAGCAGTAGCACATGGACAATGGTACCGATCAATAATGAAGTAGCAGTAGCACATGGAACACAGGAGCTTGCAAAATAAAGTAGCAGTAGCACATGGACAATAATTAACTGCAAATAATTCTCGGAATTGCAAGTTTACTTAGACAATGATATTGATAATCAAACATAGGTTCTTCCAAATAAAAAAACAAACTCTGTGTTGACTGAACAGGCAAACAACATACGCTCCCGAAAATATCAGCCAACAATATTGTATGGGCAGTTGCGTGCATCATGACCCGCAACTTGGTTACATTTTCGACATTTCCGTTTACCCTATCCTCCACTTCCAGCATTCTTCTCCTTGCCATTCTTAATCCTTTTGCATCTACCTTTGGACTTGACATCGTTCGGTGGATGTATATCGACTTCGGTTGGAATTGTGTTACCCAAGAAAGTTTCATATTCCACCTGTTTATCAACTCTCACAGCAGGCGAGATTTTTTGGAGAGGTTCTACTAGACTGGATAAACTAGAATATAAAAAATCTATCCCTTGTTCTGAGTTCTTGGCCATTTGGATAAGATCTTCAAACTTGTTGGATAAACTAGAATATAAAAAATCTGTCCCTTGTTCTGAGTTCTCCACCATAAATTCACAAAAGAAGGCAGGATTTACTTCCTTCTTTCGCTCAAGCTGTGCCACAAACATTTGTGCATCCGCATCCTTGATTTTTTTTTCCTAAGGTCACTGAAATAGTTTTGGAAATCCCTCTTCGTGCACCCAACATTCTCAAACCCACCCTCACTGACATGGAGAAGTCGATATGCTTGTGATGTGCCAATGCTAGCCTTATGACAATTGAACAAAGTACTCTTTGCTCTCTCACTGACATTTCGGTTGGGTCGTAGCAAATGCCTCTTATCTGGCGACACAAAACCATGGCTGTGCGCCTCAACCATTGAATATATTCGATATTTCTTATCACCGTCAAGCTTGACAGCAATATGTGCCTGACAACCACATCTGGTTTCCATCATATTTGGTGACTTTCTTTTCTTTCCAGATTCAACACTAATTTTTTTTACACTCTCCTGTCTGTACCCTTCCCTTGAACAAATAAACCGCTTTAATAATATTTCATCATTTTCCTTCTTTTGCTGACCAACACGAACAGAGAAACCAGCTTCATGTGCATACGATTTGTAAAATGTTTCCACAGCTGTGAGAGTATCAAAGATCATTCCAACCATAGGCTTCAAATGCTCTTTGCAATTTGTGTCCTATACAAGTGTCCTATACCAGGTCTCCATGTCGGCAGCGGGTGCCTCCATGCCGGTCTCCATGACGGAGGTGTCGTAGGGTCGTACGGGAGGGCCAGGGAGCCCTGCTCCTTCTCCTGCGTTGGCCTTCTCTATGGGGGTAGCCATCTAGGGCTGGTGGCGGCCGCCTGTCCGACGCTGCTGGAGGACCGAGATCGATCATTGTTGTAGGGTTGCTGAAGGACAGATCGCTGGCTTGCTGGAGGACCGATCGCTGGCTGAGGACCGATCGCTGCTGTAGGGCTGCTGGGGGACCGATCAGTTGACTAGCTGTAGGGCGGTGGCGTCGGGAGTCCAGGTCTCCGCTTCGTCGAAGCCGGTCACGCGGAGCAGAAAGAAGTCACGGACGAGACGGACGGAGAACGACGTACGTAACAGATCGATCGATGTAACGGAGTTGTGGGTTTAAATGATTAGGAAGTTTTTGGTGGGAGGATTTAAGTGAATACTTGTCCCACCTCCACCGGAAGCCATCGGATTAGAATTGTGTGCGCTTGATTAATGTTTGCATAGTTTGCATAGCTAGTAGGTTTTCATAGCATACGCTCCCCTTAAGTTATAGCAAGTTGGTATTTTATTTGGCAAGTGAAAAAAGATCTCTCTCCAACAACTCTTTATTCCAACTTGGTAAAAATCAAAAAAGGTAGGCCAATTAGTACCGATCCAAAAATTTTCTCCCCTCGCGCTACTAGCTTCCTCGGCGCGACTCTTCCCCTACCGGCATCTCCTCCCTTTGGTCTTCGGCACAATAGCATGCAAACCACCATTCAACGTTGATGCCAGGCCATCCAAGTCAGGTTTGAGAGGTTCATGTCCTATCGCCAAGCATGGAGACCGCAGGATTTGCCGGCCACTAAAGATCAGTTTCCATCCTATTTGTAGACAGTAGCGACAAAGAAGACACCACGGGAGACAAAGAAGCATGCAGACCGCACAGTGGTATTTGTAGACAACAGAGACAAAGAAGCATGCAGACCGCAGGAGGGAGCCCGTCGAGGCCAATACAAAGTCCACCCTGCGCGCGGGGACTCCATTTACCAAGTTGGAAAATATACCAAGTGGATTTACCAAGTTGTTGGAGAGGTATTTTTATATTTTTGCCAAAATAATAAGAATACCAAGTGGATTTGAGGAGTTGTTGGAGATGCTCTTAGTCCTCCCTAGTTTTATGGTCATATGTCTATGAAAACTATGTCTAAACTTTAGAGTTATTAAAGCTTACATGGTTAGTGTTATCTTAGACTCCTATAAAATTATGATCTGCACTTTCTCTAGCATCTCCTTAAGCCACATCATTCAACCAACAAAGTGTAAATTGCCTCAAATCTGAAAAGGCTGATTAAAAACTACTCCAAATGTTATCACCCACTCACATTCTCCAGACATTCTCATTCACAAGCAATTAATAAATGACCACTATATTGGCCACTCATCACAAGCAATTAAGGAATGGCCACTAGTGTTGCATCGCGGAACACTGTGCAATTTTTCATGACCGAGGCCTTTATATATGCTACCGAAGAAACAAGAAGGTTCCTGGACAATTCCATTCACGCGTTCATCTTGCCCATTACCATGGTGCTGCCGTGTTGGCATTCTCAATCCTGAGCATCACGCCGGGTTTTTTTATGAATACCGGAGGGGTTTACACCCCTACAGTTCTTTATTAGAAAATTAAAAAAGTTTTACAGTACATAAAAAGAGGGGGGGGGGGAGCTAAGAGGTAGAAAGAACTGGGAGGAGCCAAAGCAAAGCATCACGCCGGGTGGCTTTGGCAGGATCACCACTTCACTAGGAGCCAGCAGCAGCGGTGCGAAGAGGAGGGTAGGGAGAATTGATTGTCACGCTCAAGACACAGTGAAACAGAGGGCAGGCGATGGAGAAACGATGGAATGAAGGATTTCTCATTGTCATCAGCTGTCACACTCATGGTAGATGTTTGAGTAGCTATTTGTATTGAATGAAATATCAATATATTCTTTTCAATAGGGTCCAAGTCCAAGTAGCTTCCCGTAGCAACGCACGGGTTATCACCTAGTACTAAGGATCGACAAGTGTACTTGGTCAAAAAAAGTGTATTGTGGTTTCTTTTGATAGAAACTTGATTTTTGATTGCTTTAGCTTCTGCTTGGCTTGTCAACGGCGACAGTTGTTTCAACCTTTTCATGAAATAGAAAGTCTATATATTTTTGGGACTTGCTATATCCATGTCGCCTGGGGTTTTTAAAAAACTCAAGCAACCTACTGCACCATCTGCGGAATATTGCCGGATATAGGCTAGAACATCAGTGGACTCTAGAAACCATTCGTATTTCCTGTCTTGGTTTGTAATAGGTTTCCCTTTTTTGTTTAACTAAATAAGGTTTCTAAACAACATAAAATGTATATCATTCTAAAAAATCCAACAAAAATCATTGATATATAGGTGCAGCATACTATTCATCTCCTCACTCAGCCAGCCCTCCCGCTCTCTCCCTCGGCCTCCACCGCCGCACTTGGCCAGCGGCTCCCTCGCCACCCACTGACGATTCCCACCACTCCACCTTGCCCTCCGCTAACCTCGAAAGAAACCTTGGCACCAGCGCGTTCCATCTTGCCTCCTTTCCGCTGCCCACCCCTGCCGCTCCACCACGCCCTCCTCTAACCTCGACCAAAGGAACCATAGCTCGAGCATCTCGCCCGTGTCGCCGGCTCCACCCATCCACTTGTCCTCCATCGCTTCGCTCGCCGCCATTCAACCTACCACCACCGTCGGACCGACCGCCTCCCAAGGCCGTCGGGCATAGAAGCCCTAACAGAGGAAGAAGATGACGTGACGTGTCGACTGATTGCGCTTCCATTACGTTTTGGGTGGAGGGAGTAATCTTTTACTTACATGTTCCTAAAAGTCAAAATAATAACATATATATAAGTTATGAATGTTTGTATTATTCTAAGTGAAGTCTTGTACTAATAACTAATAGTTTTTCCTTCGGATTTACTAATTGTCAGACTCTTCTGATTCAGGGACAACTAAGGCTCTATTTTTCTGCATAGTACACAACCACTTGCAACAGTGAGCAGCATGATGTTTAAAGTTTAATCCTCGCACCATGTGGCCCCACCTGGCAGTTCCATAGCCACGCAATCACATGCAACCCGTACCCATTCAACCAAAACCCTCGCGCCGCTGCCGCCTCCGCCTCCGTCACATCGATCCGACTAGCATGGCGACGGCGCGGCTGGTACGGGCTCTGCCGGACGACCCCATAGAGGAGATCCTCCTCCGCTTTCCTCCGGACGACCCCGCGAGTCTCTTCCGTGCCGCACTCGTCTGCAAGGGCTGGCGCCGCCTCGTCTCCAGCCACGAATTCGGGCACAGGTTCCGCGAGTTCCACCGAGCGCGGCTCATGCTTGGTTTCCTCACCTCCCATGGCAGCTTCCAATCCACCACATCCTTCCACCCGCGGTATGCGTGCGACAGCAATGGGGTCCAGTTCCGGAGGCCGCTTGACGCCCGTCACGGTCGCGTCCTCCTCTGCAGCTACTCGCCTGGATCTACTACGCGGCAGCGTGACGCTGAGGACCTCGTCGTGTGGGATCCTGTCAGGGGCGACCTCCAAACTCTGCCACCACTACTCCACCGCTGGTGCTGTGACGGCTGGACCGCAGCGGTGGTCTGCGCCGCCGCCAGGTGTGACCACCTCGACTGTGCCCGCGGACCCTTTCGTGTTGTCTTCGTGGGCACGGACTTGATGTTGCGGTTTTTCACCTCTGTATTCGTCTACTCATCTGAGGTTGGTGCATGGAGTGAGCTCCGTGAGGAGGCCCTCGTTCCGCCACCCAAAGCCCCATGCCCTATCTGTTAGACCCAAAAGATCATTAGCAGTAGGATCTAGTAGGTGCATTCTCATACAGTAGGTAGACAGTGAGGGAGAGAGGAAGAGAGAATGGGAGAGATCATCACCAGAGGGCTTGACGGGGGCAGAGGAGGACGATCCGGCGGCGGCCACTGGAGTCGGCCATCGTGTCGAGGAGAGGAAGGGGCGACGCCGGAGAAGGAGGTCGGGGCGGTGCGGTGGCGGCGGCGCGGAGGTGCTTCCCGTCACTGGCTGCGCCCTCCTAGATCGGATTAGGGTTTGTAGGTGGGTGTGGCGGCTCACGGTGAACCTCGTACTGAGAGCCGCCGGCGCCCACCTCTTTATATAGCGCAGGGTGACGGGGGCCCTCCGGCCAATAGATGGGCCGGGCGCCCCCAATCGGCGCGAGGTTCACAAGGGGCCCGAGTTGGGCCGTTGGGCCCAACTCGAGATTGAGATCATCCTAACATTCTCCCCTTGATCTCATCTTTAACTTTATCTTTAACTTTACTCTTTCACTTTAACCTTTTCATTTTACTTATTCCATCTCGCATTTGTGCGTAGAACATGTTTCATCGTCACGGTCTATTGCCGTTGGATTTCACAAAGCTACAATACACATCTCTCGGTTTGAAATAAATAAATACTTTATCTTTGGGCCCTTATTATTATCCAGAATCATAGGCTTCGCCTTAAACCCATGCCGGCTACGTGTTCAACGAACACTTTGGGTGGTAAGCCTTTTGTAAGCGGATCCGCGAGCATCTTTTCGGTGCTTATGTGCTCAAGATTTATAACACGATCCTGGATTTTCTCTTTCACAACATAGTACTTTATGTCAATGTGTTTGGCAGCACCACTTGACCTATTGTTGTGAGCATACTCTATAGCCGGATTATTATCACAAGATAGAGTCATTGGTCCATTGATGTCATCGACCACTTTTAAACCGGGTATGAATTTCTTTAGCCAATTCACCTGCCCGATGCCTCATAACATGCTACAAACTCGGCATACATAGTAGAGTTTGTAGTAACTGTTTGTTTTGAGCTTTTCCATGATATAGCTCCTTTTGCGAGAGTGAACACATATCTAGATGTGGACTTTCTGTCATCTCCCGCATAATCAGAATCTGAGTATCCTAAGATTTTTAGCGAGTCGATCTCCCGTACGTTAGCATCGGGTCTTTTGTTCCTTGTAAATATCGCAAAACTTTCTTTACCAATTTCCAAAGTTCAACACCTGGATTACTTTGGAATCTCGCCAAGCGGCCCGGTTACATAAGCCAAGTCAGGGCGTGTGCATACTTGAGCATACTGTAAATGTCCAACTGCAGAAGCATATGGCACACTTTTCATTTGGTTGAGCTCATACTCATTCTTGGGACACTGAAAATCCCCATACTTATCGCCCTTGACTATAGGTGCAGGTGATGGACTACATTTATGCATCTGGAATTTCTCCAAGACCCTTTCAATGTATGCCTTTTGAGACAGTCCTAATACCCCCTTTCTTCTATCACGGTGAATTTCTATGCCCAAAACATAGGAAGCTTCACCAAGATCTTTCATCTCAAACTTTGAGGACAAAAATCTTTTTGTTTCCTGTAGTAGACTCATATCATTACTTGCAAGTAAAATATCGTCTACGTACGTAACTAGGAAAATGTATTTCCCATTCTTAAACTTTGTATAAACACAATTGTCCTCGACATTTGCTTTAAACCCAAAATTCTTTATAGTTTTATCAAACTTCAAGTTCCACCGCCTTGAAGCTTGCTTTAACCCATAAATCGATTTCTTTAGGCGACATCCCATCTTTTCTTTGCCTTCCACGACAAAACCTTTCGGTTGTGCCATGTATACATTTTCCTCCAAATCCCCATTTAGGAATGCCGTCTTCACATCCATCGATGCAACTCTAAATCATAGTGTGCCACCAATGCCATTATTATTCGAGAGAATCTTTACATGAGACTGGAGAAAAGGTCTCGGTGTAATCAATTCCCTCCCTTTGTGTGAAACCTTTAGCCACAAGTCGCGCTTTAAATCTCTCTATGTTCCCTTGGGAGTCATATTTTATTTTGTAGACCCATTTACAGCCTACTGTTTTGGCTCCTTTGGGAATTTCTTCCAAGTCCCAAACATCGTTGGCACTCATCGATCTCATTTCATCTTCCATGGCTTCAAACCACTTGGATGAATGATCACTTCTCATGGCTTGTTCAAATGAGGTGGGATCACCCTCCATTTGATACTCTTCAGTGATATTATTTAACTCATATATATCACTGGAGATAGCTGGCCATCATTCTCTTTGAGACCTTCTAGGGGCCTCTACATTTGGCACATCTACTGTTGGAGGCTGAGATTGCTCCCCCTCATTTGTGGCAACATTTTTAATGGGTTCCTGATGAACAGGTTCCTCGTTTTCCTCCTCGTTGTTACCACGGAGGAACAACAACAGGTTCTTGCTCCACGGTGTCTTGCACTATTGGTGCGGGAACAATAGGTAGCTCAAAAAATGGCTCTGAATCACGGGATTGGGTGCACACACCCGCTTCTCTTCAAGATCAATTTTCCGAGCAGCCATACTCCCTTCATCATTTCATCCTCTAGAAAAATAGCGTGTCTCGTTTCCACAAACTTTGTGAGTCTATCGGGACGTAGAAACGATAACCTTTTGACCTTTCGGGATAGCCAATAAAATGGCAACTCACCGTTTTGGGATCAAGTTTCCCAATATTTGGGTTAAAGACTTTAGCCTCAAGCAGGACACCCCCACACACGGAAGTGATCTAGTGAAGGTACCCTTCCCCGTCCATAATTCATACGGTGTTTTGGGCACCGATTTACTTGGCACTCTATTGAGAATATGAATGGAGGTTTTTAATGCCTCTATCCATAAACTCAATGGTAAATCGAGTAACTCATCATACTGCGCACCATATCCATCGTGGTACGATTACGCCTTTCGGCTACTCCATTTTGCTTGGTTCACCCGGCATGGAATACTGGGCAACTATACCATTTTCCTGTAGAAACCTTGCGAAAGGTCCAGGAACTTGACCATATGGGGTATGCCGACCATAGTACTCCCCCCCACGGTCGGATCGGACTAGCTTAATCTTTAAACTATGCTGATTTTCTACTTCAGCCTTAAATATTTTAAATTTATCCAATGCTTCATCTCTTCCTTTAATTGGATAAATATAGCCAAACCGGGAGTAATCGTCTATGAATGTAATGAATGAATCATAGCCATCCACACTCTTTACAGGAAAAGGACCACATATGTCAGTGTGAATGATCTCTAATATTCCTATGCTTCGTTTGGCATTCTTTTTAATTTGCTTTACATATTTTCCTTTTATACAATCGATGCATTGCTCTAATTCAGCGAACTCCAAAGGAGGAAGAATTTCATTCTTTACTAGTCTTTCTATTCTCCCCCTCGAAATATGGCCTAAACGACGTGCCATAATTTCGCCGTTGCGTTGTAGTTCGCTTTCTTTTTCTTTTCTCATTTGTAGACGAGGAAACGCTATCATTCACATTACATATGGAATTCACACTTTCACATAGTGATAACATATATAATTCGTCTTGTCGGAAGCCAAGACCAACACAAATATCATTAAACCAAATGACACATTTGCCATGTCCAAAATTACGGGTAAAACCCGAATCATCCAACTTTATTACACTTATCAAATTGCGCTGCAGTGTAGGAACATAAAAAACATCTCTCAAAGTAAGACTATAGCCATTAGGTAAATCTAATGCTACATCTCCAATTGCCTCTATTGCGCAGCACATGTACGCCATTCGCAACGCTAATGGCCTCTTCTCTTTTTAGCGTAGTTCTCGTCGAAATGAATCCCCAGTAAAGAATTTGCAACATGAATAGTTGCACCGAGTCAATAAACCATGTTGACTTTGAAAACTTTGCATACGAGATTCATTTACAAATGAAATAACATTCTCACCCTTTTTCTTCATGAGCTCTCTTAACCAACCGGGCGGTCGGTCTTCTTGTGCCCCTCCTTACCACAAAGTGCCGGCACAAGTTGTCACCGCCCGTGGCTTGCCCCGTTGCTTTAAACCGTGGTTTCGTTGTATAGAACCTTTCTTTGCCGGGAGCCGGATTGAAGGGCCTTTTGCCCTTCCCTTTGACCAGTTCGCTTGGCCACCGGGTTGGCCATTGATCCCGAGCTCCTCATCAACACACTTGAGCAATTAGCTTGTCTAAGTCCCATTTCTCGTGCTGCATGTTGTAGTTTATGACAAAATTCTCATACTCTCTAGGCAAGGAAGCTAAAACAAAATGTATAAGGAGCTGTGGTTGTATTTCCGCATCCATTCCTTTCAAACTTATTTGCCAAGTGACTCATTTTCAGGATATGGTCACGTATGCTACCTCCTTTGAACTTTTCATTTGTCAATTGCTTGAACAAATGGGTAGCATACACTTTGGAGGAACCAGTGAACTGGTTCTTGATCCTCTCAAAGTAAGCAACAACAAGAACACACTTTTCAATTGACCCCGTAAGAGCCGGGTCAATTGTATTCTCAATGACAAGACAACATTTCTTGTTGTCACCGACCCATCGAGTATGCTTTATGTCATAAGCCATCTTTATAGGGCCAAAATCTTTCACCCTTTTGTCCCATGCTTCATCACTTTCACGGTCTCCCGCACCGGTTCCACAAGCTTTGTGGGACACGGTTCGATGAGTACCCAAATCAACCTCGGCTATAGTGAAAGTGAAGTCAATCTTCCTCTTCCACTCAAGGTAGTTGTCTCCCTCGGTGGTGGAATCTCTCTCAAGGCGACATCGGGAGGAACTACCTGAAATTACAATTCATATGGGGTGAGAACATAATATAAAATTTACTTTGCAATAATTCTAAATCACCGTTGGGCGAGTAAATAGAATTAATGTGGGCAACAACTATTAATCAAAATCATAATATTGCTATTAATCAACGTTGGTCGAATAATAGCAACATTATAATCACAAGAAGATTATCCATTTTCAAATATTAAACTCTCCCGTTGGTTCGAATTTAACAATGAAACGATAATAACTTTAAATACGCAAATGGAAACTTTAACTTTACATAATCAATTTTCCGTAAACATGAAAACTTTATCTTGCTCTCCGTGCAAAATTGTCGTTGGATCAAATTTTGCATGAGATTTGCATCAAAAAACAATTCAATTTGAGCAAAATATGCTCAAAACAGTTTCTGGAAAAAAAGAAAAACAAAATTTTGCTGTTCACTATGCAATCGGCCATTCTGGCCCAGAAACGCAGCCTTGGCCCGCGGCCATTTGGCCCTTCGCGCACGCTGCGCGGCCTGCCAGCGGCCCAGTCCTTTGCGCGCGTGCGCGCTCTGGCGCGGCCCAGCGCGGGCGGCCCAGCAGGCGCATCTTTTTTTTTTTTTTTTCTCGGCGAGCGAACGGCCCAAGGCAACAAACGGCCCGGCCCAGCGCTGCGGCCTCGTTCTTTATACAAAAAAGAACGGCGCAGCCCAAAGGCTGCCGCATTTGGCCCGGCCCAGCAAGCGGCCGCGCGCGTGCCCGCCTGGGCCGACTTGGCCCGTGCGATCCCCACCGTTCGTCTTGATCCGACGGTCACGCGCGGAGATCGGGAGATCAAAACCCCCAGCAGCCGGCGCCCTGGAACCCTAACTCTCCATTTCCTCTCCTCCCTTCTCTCTCTTCGCGCCGCAGCACCACAGCCGAGCAGCGGCCAGACCGGAGGAAGGAGATGGCTGGCGCCACCGCAGGCCCCTTCGCCGGCGCGCGTGCTCGCCCTAGGCGGAGCACGCCGCCGTCGAGCGGGTTGGTGGTGGTGCCCTTTCTGGCGCGCGCGCGCAGCGCAGGCGGCGCGGCCCTTTGTTTGTCCTTGCGCCGGCCATGGCAACGGCCGGCGGCGAGGATGGATTACGGGTCAAGGTAGGTGACACCAGCACCGTCCCCGTCTCTGTTAGGGTTAGGATCTGTTCTTCCCGATCCAAAACTTTAGGGTTAGGGTTTGACCTTGTCTCTTCCCCTTTCCCTGATCTTTTCGTTTAGGGTTCCTTTTCTTTTACCGATTCGAAATCGATTTTGGTTCTTTCTTTTCCCCAAATCCCAGATCCGCTTAGGGTTAGGGTTAGGGTTTTCTGTTTCTGTCCGGATCAAGTCCGGCGAGTCTTTCTTTTGTGATTCAAAACACCACTAGATCCACTAACTAACCAGGCGTCTGATACCATTGTTAGACCCAAAAGATCATTAGCAGTAGGATCTAGTAGGTGCATTCTCATACAGTAGGTAGACAGTGAGGGAGAGAGGAAGAGAGAATGGGAGAGATCATCACCAGAGGGCTTGACGGGGGCAGAGGAGGACGATCCGGCGGCAGCGCTGCTGGAGTCGGCCATCGTGTCGAGGGAGAGGAAGGGGCGACGCCGGGAAGAAGGAGGTCGGGGCAGTGCAGTGGCGGCGGCGCGGAGGTGCTTCCCGTCACTGGCTGCGCCCCTCCTGGATCGGATTAGGGTTTGTAGGTGGGTGTGGCGGCTCACGGTGAACCTCGTACTGAGAGCCGCCGGCGCCCACCTCTTTATATAGCGCAGGGTGACAGGGGCCCTCCAGCCAATAGATGGGCTGGGCACCCCCGATCAGGGCGCGAGGTTCACAAGGGGCCCGAGTTGGGCCGTTGGGCCCAACTCGGGATTGAGATCATCCTAACACTATCAACTTGGGCCCAGGTGCGCTGGTGGGGAATGTGCTCTATTTTCGATGTTCCACTGGAATCCTGGAGCATGATTTAGGCACACAGGTGTCCAAGGTTATACGACCACCTGCATTATTCATGCATGATCACGGTGCTGTGCTCATGACTACAGAGGAGGGTACCCTGGGATTGGCCATCATTCAACAGTCCAAACTCGTCTTGTGGTCAAGGCCAAGGGAGCCTGATCTCGACAGTGACATGGAGGATGCTGGATGGGCACAGAACAGAGTCATCGAGCTCGGCAGTTTGCTCCCCGTTAATGCCCTCTTGGATTCAGCTCAATTGGTTCGGTTCGCAGATGGTATTGCAGTTATTCTAGTGAAGATTGTCGATCAGGAACTCTTTACTATTGATATTAAGTCAAGCCATGTTAACGGGATAGGAAAGACTTTGGACGTCGACAGCTATCATGTTGTCCCCTTTGTGGGCTTCTGCACTCCAGGTATGAATTGAATGTTTCAGCATGAAAGCACTTCACTTGATAACAAGAAAATGTTTACAATAATGTGTGCCCTCAAGAAACTAGAATAATAACTTTAGTAAGGTAGAAATATCTTTGAAACTGTGCTACTGTTTCCTTTTGGATTCTCCTGAACCGTTCTTGAAATTAGGCTGCAAATATGCACTATGTGTGTTGATAGTTTTGGATCGATAATTATATGGAATCCTAAATCTTCAGTTGACTTAGGTTTAGAATGGGCTGGGAACCTATCCAGCAGGAGATCGTATCATCTTAAGGAGGCTTGACACATTCTTCCCCATTTGGAGTTCACTATCTCAATATTTTTGTAATTTGCTTTTATTTGGTGGCACCCTTGCTGACGAGTACTATTGCTTTCTTGGCTATCCATGGACAACTTGTTGTTTCTTGTAGTTCGAGAGAAAAAAATGTTAATTGAGGAGAAAATTTGAAATTGGCTCATCAGCATGATGTTTATTTCAAAAAATTTTGTGTGCTTTTGCAGCTCTAGAAACAGGCTCTGCAGGTGTGGGACCAAGTGTGAGTGCTTCAACTGCATCACAAACTTAAGGTGCTCCGGTGCATGAGAAATTGAGCCAGTCCCTAGTGCTAATTGTAATCAGCATGAGCTTTACGCACGATAAGTTCTAGCATTTTTCAGGTTATCTTAGATTTCTGGGTTTGATGACTTGATCATTATTTTCATGTTCTACTGAGCTACTGGCTTGTCTGCAAGATGGTACCCCTTCATTTATCCTATTTGGCATCGAGTATGCCAGTAACTTTAGGTTCCAATGAAAGCTTGGAACCTACACGTTTCCTTTTTTCCCAAAGTTATATATGTTTTGTTATTCTGACATTACCTTTGTTTTGAACCTACATGTTTCCTTTTGCCCAAAGTAATACATGTCATGTTATTCCGACATTTCCTTTGTTTTGATTCAAGAACTTGTAGCCTGTTTTTTTAAGTGAAAAATAGCAGGATCCCCTATTGCGGTACTTGATTCTTCAAATGGTTAGATGATCACTAATTTTGTTTGAAGTAAATATTATCCCATTTTGTAGCCCACCTGATGTAAGCATAAAAAAACATACTCCTTCGTTATTCATATGTGTGAAGAGCAAAGAGTTTGTAAAACTTGGATATTGCAATTGCACATAAAGATGAATTTAAGCAAAAACTTTTACCTGGCATAAAAAAATTTCATACAACTACAAAAAGGCGATATTTTAGAATTTTTTTATGAATTTTGCCGAAATTATAAAATCTTGTGTGTACCTGTTAATACTTCCACATTCAGATTCAGGTTCACACATAACATATGCTGACTTCTCCACCAGCTCATCCGTTGTTGTGGCTCCCTAGGAACAACAACACTCCACCTGCTTCTGGCAATGATTGGATCATGGGTTTGATGATCTAGGCGAAAACCGTGCCCGACTTGTCGGTGCTATCGACAGCAATGCCCTTGGGGCTATGTTAACCTCACTGTAAGATATCTTCGGGTGAAAACCTAGCTCCAGATCTCTAGGTGCGACAGTGATGGTGGTGTCGTCGTCATCACACTCTACTTGTAGGCATTGCCATGGAGGGTCATCTAGACTTAATCACATCTCTTCTGGTTGCTGGATGGTGTCTACTAGCTAGTGTCCTTACCCTGACGCACCATATATGTTGGGTTAGCGGGACCATGATCCCTCTCTTGGATCTTCTCGGTCTCCGATCATTGGTCTCCCAACATTTGAGGCTTCCTCCCCTCTAATAGCATAGGTGGAAGGCTATTGGATCCAGCTTCTATGACAAAGTATCTAAACATACTCTTCTCTGGAAAAATATCTAAACATATTCTTCTCTGAAGTATTCGACCATGCTCTTAACTAAAACCATACACATTTTTCTATATTTTCTTAATTAAATATGCTAGAACATCTTCAAGTGATAGTCTTCTAATTAAATCACAAATTGCTAGCCTAGCATAGTGAGTATTATGAGAACTATGCATACATACATATTATATTCCTGGGAGTATATGTACATACATGGTTAAGAGAAGTGTGCAGACCCCTTAGATGCAGCAATACCACAATCAGCCAGCCAGCGAGCAGGTCAATGAAATGTAGACGAAAACAGGGGTGTGAACCTGCACCTCCAACAGGGAGGCCACTATCTGTAACCATGGCATAGAAGAGGATCCTTCACCTCAACATTGCATTGCTGGCCAAATTCTTTCCTAGATTAACTCCTCAAATTGCAAGTCATGATCCTAACATATTGGGAATATGGATAATTAATTCAAATATTTGTTCCATAAAAACAAGTGCATGACCTGACCATATGAAACGACAAGGATGCAAATGAAATATTAACTAAGCTTTGAATTCCAAAGTCTGAACCATTGCTTAACCGAGATTAGAGAGTAGACCTACCTCCTGTTGAATCATGTCATCACAGAGGTGCATTGGTGTGCTTTTCCTAGTATCTCGTTGTATTTGTCATACATTGATAGAGAGATCAGGTTTTGTTTGGCAAGTTGACATGTTCTGTTGAAATCTGTTTTAAGAAAAATATTTAACAGACTGCCGGGCAGAGACATAAACAGTAAGAAATAATATCCTCATGAAGAAAAGCTCTGCCAGCGGCTACGAAATCCCATACCAGACAGGGCTGGATGGGTCGGCGGTCATGGCAATTGTGAGGCTGACCTCCCTCCAGACCACAGCGAGTTCCTGGCGGTGTGCGGCAATGAGGCGCCAGAGCGCATCAGCATCCATGTGGCGGCATATCCACTGGAGCACGCAGAATCTTGATATTTGTAGGCAGTGCATGCACGATGAATTCAGTCTTGGCCTCAGTGAGATCTCAAAAATAGAAGAAATTAAACCAAACAATATACGATCAATTTAAGAAATTAAGAATAAAATTAAAGATTCAGACATTTGTTCAGCAAATTTGTGCTCAGCTTAACAAATAGTTGTTTGTGTTTCTGGTTGGATGCAATATTTGGTTACAGACCCAAATTAATTCACACACTAAATTAATCTCTCTCTCTCTCTCTCTCTTTGCGAGGAACACACTAAATTATTCTCTCCCAATGCAACAATAACTATATATTAGATGAGTTCATTCAGACTAACCATCATTTCTAAGCAATGAGTAAGAAGGTGAGACCCACAACTTGGACAACCAGATAGGGATCCCTTAATCAAAGTTCAAAACGCTCAAAGGCGAAGCAAGCAGACATAGACGAATGAGGGGTTCAGCAAACTGATAAATCATATAGATGTAATGATGGGTACACACACTATGAAAGGGGTATTAGTACATACACATTACCTGAGAGTATATATGCATGCCGAGGAGGTGCAACCGGGGCCATCACGCAAGAACGCTCATCTTGCCGCTGGGAGCGTTTGATGTTGGCGAGTGGCCTTCATCGAGTTGCCGCTGGGAGCGTCGAGGGGAAGTCGACAAGATCCACCACTGTCGCTCGAGGGAGGGGCCAGGGCTACCGCTGGTCGTGGCTACCACTGCCGTCACCATGCGGGATCCGTCGTGCCTGGGGCGCCACTCGCTTGAGGACGGGAGCCGCCATGGCCAGTTGGAGACCCGCGCCGCCGAGCAATTTGCTTTGTACTGATTTGGTTGGAAAATTAGGTCTGTAATTCAGTTTATGTTTTGAATCATCACAATCCTTATCCTGCTGCATTCCTGAATGAAACGTTCTCTGTGAGAGGCTAAGCTATTTCCCTGCCTAAGCTGCTTTCGTTCCCTGGCCCCACCTGGCAGAGAGCCTCGTCTGCATGGTTGAACCGGACCAGGCGACCAAGCAAACAAATCGGACATTCCCCTTCTCTTCACTTCTCCTTTTCGCACATTTCGCCAAACAACAAAACCCGCCGCCGCCGCCGCCGCCGGGCACCGGCGCGCGGGGTTCCGACTTCCGACCAAGCAGCAGCCTCTCGCTTCTTCCCGGATCCTCTGCCGATTGCACATCGACCAAGCCTCCCCTCCACCCGCCCGCCGCGATCCAATGGAGCCGCTGCCGCGCCGTCTGCCCGCGCTGCCGGAGGAGATCCTCGTACGGTTCCCACCGGAAGACCCGGCGAGCCTCGTCCGCGCCGTGCTTGTCTGCAAGCCGTGGTGCTGGCTCATCTCCGCCGCCGGATTCCGCTGCCGGTTCCGCCAGTTCCACCGCACGCCCCGTGCTGGGCTTCGTCTGCCAGCTCAGGGACGGCGGTGACCCCGTGGCCCGCTTCGTCCCCACCTCCTCCTTCCGTCCGCGCCAGACCGACCACCACCACTTGCGCATTCTCGATGCCCGCCACGGCCGTGTCCTCCTCCGCAACGCGGATTGGGGCCTTGATTGCTTCGTCGTGTGGGATCCCGTAACAAACGAACGGCGGAAACTTCCAATAATGGCGTTGTGCGTCCACTCGCGCTTGCGACCACCTTGACTGCCAACGTGGACACTTCCTCGTCGTTCTCCTGTCTGGCCACGGCAAACTGCAATTGTGTATCTACTCGTCCAAGACCGATGCCTGGAGCGAGAGCCAGCCCACTTGTTTGGCACCCCAGCGGGAAGTTGATAAGAGTGTCGTCGTCTTGGTGGGGAATACACTCTACTTGAGAATTGATTCAAAAAGCATCCTCCGTTATGATTTGGCCACACAGGAAACTTCCATGATTCTACAGCCTCCTGGGTCGCGTAAGCTCATAGCAATGGAGGATGGTGGGTTGGGAGTCACAAAAACGGAGGCTGTGAGACTCTCCCTCTGGGCAATGGAGGCGAATACCAATGGAGATATTCAATGGACACAAACTAGAGTCATCGATCTTAGAAAGCTACTACCCCCTGAAAATGTCCGGTTCATCTATAATAAGAGTATTGGGTTCGCGCTTGGCGTAGGAATCCTTTTTGTGGGGACAGATGTTGGGTTATTCTGTTTTGATCTGAAGTCAGGCCGGTTAAGGAAGTTATGTGAGGAGACTTGCGATGTCCGTAGCATCCGTCTCATTGTTCCCTATATCAGTTTCTACACACCAGGTACATGTTTGCTAGGTTAATGACCTTACCGGTTCTTATTGTTTATAATGTTAACCATATCATAGGAGAATTTGTTCGGTTTATAAACATTTTATATACCTAGAAAAACCTAGGAGTTTATTAGTCTGTAATTCATGCCCGGGGCAAAATGATGAGGTATTGACAGTTTCAGACTTAGTGCAATCATTACTGTTTATGTATCTTCCTCCTGCCACCTATGTTTAGCAGTGCACATTGCTTAGAACAAATTCAGCTAATTTCACTTGATAATATAAAAGATATCAATTTCTGCTAATTGTGCTGAACAAAAAGTTTTGTTTCTCTTGAGTTTTGACTTTTGAGTCCATCTTCTCTTATTAATATTTTGCAAGCGTGTCTGTCAACCTGTGGACATGTGGATGATAATCAACTTATTTGTTAGTTTTTATAACCAATATTCAGTTGTTTATACCTGGTTAGAAGTAAATATATTCATTGAGGGTAAACTGGTTCTCAAGAATCTGATCTTATCTTCAAACTCTATGTATGTCTCTACAGCAGTGGTCTCTACAGGTGAGGGACCAAGTACGGGTGCTTGATGTGCATCAAAAGCTTACAATGGTGATCTGTAGTCTTCTAGGTGGAGCGGAAATTGGGATGCCGTGATGGTAACTAGTGTAAGATGTACAATGGAGCAGTTATCTGACATCAGCTAAGAGTCTTAAACTTTTTGTACTTAGTTTTGTATTTTCTTCAAGGGATCATACCATATCATATCTCTTAAAGTTGTTAGTCTGGTCATTAGCCTTGTCCGCGTAGCAGACTGCCCTAACCAGACTTTGACCTAGTTTATGTGCATTTCCTAGACTTCTGATTGCAACAAACCCTGGAATGAATATGGTTACTTTTATGTTAAAATATCGATACCCAAGTGTACAGGTATTAGCAGTTAAAACTCTACAAGCCTGAAACTGGAAGACTGAATACTGACATCTTGACTCATTTTGCTGACAAAAGAAAGCACAGAGAAAAGTTGAGATAGTAAATGCACATGGGTACTGATAGAATAGGATTGAAGATATGAAATGTTGAGGCGAAATATCGTTTCTGTTTACACAGGTGTTAATTTTGTTTAAAAAAATATGGCAACTTTATGTAGCCTGAGTTATAGAATTGTGTCTGCACTCATCATCAACTGTGTAGGAAGAACAGAGGAGTCAAGAATGACCTTGTAGCTTTAATTTGGTCTCCAAAACTTAAACTTGATTGTTTACAGATACTCTGTCCCACACTTCCCAAATTGCTCTGATCAGACATGCAGTTCTGTATTGTTGGATCATTTGCTCTGTCCCCAATGGTTGTGTAATAATATTTTCAAATAGAGATATCCATCTTCTGATGCAGTGGATTGTCAGTTTCGAGCAAAATTTCTAGTGCTGCAGGTCAGAAAATCCCCTGTTTATGAATGTGCTTCCTGGAGATTACAGATTTGTGAAGTAAAAAAACATTAGGAGCAGACAAACGGATGATTCATGTTTTCTGATAAGATATATATAGTTGAAACATATGCTGTCCCTAATAATTTGGTTAAGCAGGTCGTGCTTAGTGCCTACCCCACAATGTTGTGATTTTTTATTTGCTTTCGCTCAAATTTTCATCCAATAAAATGTGGCATCGTTAGGGACCAATTTCTTTTGATATGGGAAACCACAGTTTTATTCACTATTTTAGCAATTCCCCGATTTTATTTACTGTGTACTGAAACATTTGCGGCATGTGCAAAAGAAAGCACGGCAAGACTCACGAGATTGGAGCAGAAATATTTTTAGATCAAAGGCATTCACCCAGCTTTTATTGAAAGCTTAACAAAAGCCCAAGACCCTGCTCACTGGGTTACCAGTTTTACAACCAAGCACAGAACTCCACCGCAACCAAACTCTACGCCACCTTAACCCGAATCGAAACTCTAAAACCAAACTCAACATGCCATAATGCCTGGAGAAAAGAGCATCCACGGTTTTTAAAACATCCCTTCAAATTTATTACAGTTCCCTCAGCTAGGCAAAACAGAGAAGGATAAACACGGAAGCCTTTTTTCTAGCTGACGGTCTGCACTTCACTTCTTTTCTTCTCTTCGCGATCTTGATCATCTTCTTTTCCAGGATCAGTTCACCCCTGCCACATTGGCCGATAGCAGAGCGATAGTTTCCTCAAAACTTGGCTTTAGCTTGGGCTTGACCAATGGCACCCACGACTTGAGCAGTGACAGCGTCTTGTATATCGCCACCTGAGGAGCAGCTACCACCTTCCGATCAAAGACAGCTTCATTCCTGATCTTCCACAATGTCCATAGAGCACCAGCACGAACGTGAAATGTTGTTTTCTTGGTTACACCTCTACATTCTTCTAAGAACCCATAAACAAAGTCAGAGCACGTCATCGGGGATTGAGACCACCCAAGAACTACTCTCAGAAAAGTCCATAGGAAAACAGCTATAGGACATTGAAACAAAATATGATCTGTTGTTTCCAGAACTCCACAAATCACACAGTCCGGTTCTCCAGACCATTTTTTATGTTTTAATTGGACCCCAGATTGAATCCTATCATGGAAGGCCATCCAAAGAAATATTTTAACTTTCAAAGGGATATTACACTTCCATAAAGTCATCATCTGAATATCTCTAACCCCCCCTGTAGTCATATCTCTATAAAGTGATTTAGTAGTATATTTCCCTGATTTTTCTAAAGCCCAAGAGACCTTATCTCTCCCATCTGTTAACTCTATGCCCTCTAATAGCTGAGACAAGTCCTGCCATTCATCTCTAAGAATACCTACAAGTTGTCTTCTAAATTTAATATCCCAATCCCCCCATTATAAGCCTCAGCCATAGACATATCTTGATTATCAGCAGCAAGGTATATATTGTGAAAACATAACTCTAATGGTACACCTCCCAACCACACATCATGCCAAAAGCTAGTCTGAATTCCACTTCTTATCTCAATCACTCTACCTCTTTGATACTCACTTCTTAAATCTAGCAAAGACCTCCAGAATTGGGACCCTGATCTCTTCTTTAATTGGAAAATGCTTTGATCCCCTAAATATTTATTTCTCAGTATAGTGCAACATAGGCTAGTATCACCTCTTTCCAATCTGTCTATCCACTTCACCATCAAACATGCGTTCATAACTCTTATATCACTAAATCCCAAACCCCCAAAGTCTTTTGGCCTTGCAAGAGCTTGCCATTTGACCATATGATATTTCCTCTTCTTTTTGATACCTTCCCAGTAAAATCTAGATCTTATAGTATCAATTCTTTGGAAGTTTCCTTCATACAAGTAATATACCCCCATAGTGTAAATAGGAATGCTAGATAAACAAGACTCAAGCAAAGTTGATTTCCCACCAGATGTCAGGAACTCACACTGCCAAGTACCTAATCTTTTCTCTAGTTTATCCTCCACATATCTAAACTGAGCTTTTGAGATCTTATTAATGCTCACAGGTAAACCCAAGTATTTCATTGGGAATGTGCCCACCTTACATTCCATAATCTCTGTAGCAACTTTCTGTTCTTCTTCTATCAACCCTACAGTAAATATCTCACTCTTCTCATAGTTAATTTTCATTCCTGACATTGCCTCATAGCACATTAGTAGCATCTTCATGTTGTGTAAGTTTTGCTGATCAAAATGTAACAGTATGACAGTGTCATCTGCATATTGAAGGTGGGAGAGACCACCAGGTATCAGATGTGAGGCCAGCCCCTGTATCAACCCTGCTTCACTAGCCTTTGAAAGCAATCTTGACAGTGCATCTGCTACTAGATTGAAAAGCAGGGGAGACATAGGATCACCCTGTCTCAATCCCTTAAAACTCTTGAAGTACTCACCTCTTTCTCCATTTATATCCACACATACTCTGCCACCCTCCACAACTCTTTTTACCCAATCAATCCATTTAGGACAAAACCCTTTTCTGGTAAGGACCTCTTCTAAAAATTTCCAGCTTACTTTGTCATACGCTTTCTCAAAATCCAATTTCAGAATAACCCCAGATGCTTTATTAACTATCAAATCATGCAACACCTCTTGTAGAATTACAACTCCTTCTAAAATATATCTCCCAGGTATAAATGCAGTTTGGAAAGGACTGATCACTTTGTTGATAACCCCTGTGAGCCTAACAGTCAGAATTTTGGTAATAATCTTGTATATCACATTGAGCAGACAAATGCGTCTATACTGCTTAATATGAGTTGCAGGTTTGACTTTTGGTTAATAAGGTAATAACTCCATAGTTTAGTCTCCACAGATCTAATGTCCCCTCGTGTAAATTTTCTAACATTTCCATCACAATCTCTTTCATTTGTGGCCAAAATTTCTTGAAAAATTCAATGGTGAAACCATCAGGGCCAGGAGCAGTGTTGCCCTTGATCCCTTTCATAACCTGTTCCACTTCTTCTAAAGAGAAAGGTCTAACCAACCATTCATTATCCAGGGAGGACAACTGCTGATCACTAGGCCACAAGTCTTGCTGAAGAGGTAACTCTAAGGTGTTGGCTCTCCCAAACAACTCTTTATAAAAATCTGTGACATGTTCCCTTAGTTTTTGAGGCTCCATAATCTCTTCTCCTTCATGTTCTAGCATTGTTATCTTCATTTTTCTTCTCCTCCCATTAGCACATTTATGAAAGTAGTTAGTGTTAGCATCTCCTTGAAGCAACCATCTCTCTCCTCCTCTTCTCTGCCATTGTATTTCTTCATCCCTCATAATTTCTTGTAATTTACCTTCAAGTTTATACCACATATCCCACTCCGCACTTGTGAGTTCTCTGACCTCACTATTGCCATCAATGACCCCTATTTCCTTCTGCAACTCTACTTTCATTCTTTTCTGATGACTATCATTGTTCAAACCCCAACCCTTAACTAATCTTCTCAACTTACTTGAAGTAACATGCCAATGATCCAAGATATCATATTTGTATCTATTAGGCCACTTTTGACAAACTAACTCAATCAAGCCATCCTGATATAACCACTGATTATTGAATCTAAAATAATGTATCTCTTGGCTCACTACCCCCCCCCCCCCCGAGTCCAGGATCAAAGGGTTATGGTCTGACCCAACTCTCTGAGCAGTAAGTACACAAAGAAGGTTGAAATTATCTTCAACCCCACTGGAAATCAGAACTCTGTCTAACACACGCATAGCAGGTGGGCTTTGTTTATTTGTCCAAGTATATCTACTTCCATTTCTCTGCACTTCTCTCAAGGTTAGGATGTTAATCACCTCATTAAAATTATCCATCAGAGGGAAATTCACCAATCCTGATGATTTCTCCTCAACCTTCCTAACCAAGTTAAAATCCCACCCCATGATAGTTGGTAGCTGTGATGCCTGACCCAAATTTTGTAACTCCACTAAAAATTCTGGCTTAAGCTCATCATGAGCAGGCCCATAAATAGTAATCAATCTCCAACACCAGTTTGAGACTGTCATCTGCAACTCTACACTCTGAAACCATCTCCCCTGATTTGGGTTGCTTACCTGAGCAAGCTCCTTATCTACCCCAAGTAACAACCCCCCAGAATGTCCATCACTAGGCTGGAACATCTAGAACATATCTCTTCTGCCAGAAAACCTCTCTAATTCTCTCTGCCAAGGTTGACTTAATGGTTTCTTGCAAACAAATACAATCAAAATCATACTTTGATATTAACTCTAATAAATGTTTTCTTCTACCCTCACCTCCCAACCCCCTTACATTCCAGAATAAAATCCTCATTTTTTGGATACTTGATTAGTTTGTGACCCTCTTGAATAACTCTTTTCTAATATCTCTGAACTGATTGGAGCAGAAATATATCTCGCCAGCATTCAACAATCTTGAAATGTTTTTTCTTTGAAAACGGAAATCTTCAAATTGTCCTGTTTGGGGTAAAATCCTGATGGTTTTGTGTCATTTTTAGGACTCGGGTTAAGCTGTCGCCGCGTCACTAGGCCTGGCCCAGTTTGCTCGTCTCCTCAGAAAAACAACGAAACCCTCGATCCCCGCCGGCCGCCGGAGTCGGAATCCTTCCCATCACCATGGCGGCGGCAACGCCCGTTCTGCTGGATGAGCTGATCGAGGAGTTCCTCCTCCGCCTCTCGCCGGCCGAGCCCGAGACCCTCGCCCACGCTGCCCTCGTCTGCAAGCCCTGGTACCGCATCATCTCGGACCCCCGCTTCCGCCGCCGGTTCCGGGAATTCCACCGCGGCGCACCGATGCTGCTCGGCCTCTTCACCAACGGCCTAGACGACCGATTCGTCCCCACCTCCTCCTTCCGCCTGCCCGAACCCCGCCGGCTCGGCCGCACGTTCGACGCCCGGAGCTCCCGCACGTTCGATGCCCGCCACGGCCGCGTCCTCGTCGACTCGTGGGACGACATGGATGAGTGCCGCAACATCAGCGACCCGTGGCCCGGGATGGACGTACGCTTCCTCATCGTCTGGGACCCGACGACGGATGAGACGTGGGATGTAGACCTACCACCCCCGGACGAGCCAGAAGTATGGGGATTCGAAGATTGGAATGCGGCTGTGCTATGTGCGGCCGCAGTGAGCGCCACCTGCGACTGCGACCACCGCGACTGCCACGGCAAGCCATTCACCATTGTCGTGGTCGGCCCTGGCGTTGAGGCCGAGGACATGTCCTTCTTGCATGTCTACTCATCGGAGACGGACTCCTGGAGCGAGCCGATTCCGGTTCCAATGTTCTCTGTCGATGAGGTGCTCACTGCACTTGTCGGGAGCACAATCTACTTCTCGGTTGACTGTGGCAGTCGAGCTCTCAGTTATGATCTAGCTACACGGCAAGTTTCTGTGATTGACCTACCTCCCAAGCCTGACGTGTGTGCTACTGCGCTCATGGCGATGGAGAATGGTGGGCTTGGAGTCGCAAGATTGGAATTGGATGAGGCTGCCAAACTCTCCATCTGGTCGATGGATGTGAATCCCAATGGAGAGACCGGATGGACACAAATCAAAGTTGTTGAGCTTGAGAAGGTGCTTCCCATCAGCGCGCGCTCCATATGCTCTGAATTCCTTGGCTTTGTGCAGGGTGTTGGAGTCTTTTTGATAGGGACGAATGATGGGTTATTCAGTTTTGATTTATCGTCTGGCCGGGCGATGAAGGTGTTTGAGAAGCCATGTGATGAAATTGCAATCAACAGTTGTTTTCCTTGTGTTGTTCCCTTTGTTAGTTTCTACACTCCAGGTACTTCTTCATTCGTTTGGTTTATGGTTTGCCATTATTTTTAGAAAGAGCGGCAAAAGCTTTGCCACAGATTTTATTAGACGATGTTTGTCATTTTTTTGAACTTGTGAATTTTCAGTTGTTGACATGAAACTATATATGGACAAATAACTTAATATTTATTCATGTGTTATGCCTACTTACATCTCCAATTTTGGTCAGATAGATGTACAGCTCTTGTATGCCTACCTACGCATTCTGTTTTAGTTGTGGATCATCCTTGATACATGTTTTTAGTTTATCCATATGGCACATATCTAATGATAGACATATCATGGGGTATTGAAAAGTTTAGGTACAAAATACTCAGTAAAGTGAAGTCACTACTATAACCTCCACATGTTTGCTCTGTGTTTAATGCTGCCCATTTCATTTGCTCAGATCAGTCATTAGATAAATATCACTTTAATAATATAAAGATACAGTTATGATATGCTTGTTAAACAAAGGGAGTTTTCATGAGGAGGTTTGAGTTGATCTTCTCCTAATAATTTGTGCAAGTATTTACTGTAAACCAGTGGAGCTGTGGTTAGTAAGCTTGGAGTGTTCTCTTGGCAACTTGATGGAAATGTTTGGTCGATGAGAAAATTTTCACTGAGATGGCATATCAATTCCTTAATCAGCAATGTCATTTTTTCTTTGTTTGTTGGGTGCAGCACCAGGATTTATCGCTAAAGATGAGGAGCATGGAGCTGATGCTACAAGTGTATGAAAAAAAAAACTATTGGTGTTAAGTTCTAGTGGACTTGAAATACAAGAAGTGTGCTACTGGTGTGGTATAATACTGGTGTTAAGTTCTAGTGACTAGTACTTGTTGCCTGCTGCCTATTGTGGGTAATACAGGTGTTGAGCTTTAGTGAATAGTACTGGTTGCCTGCTGCCTAATTGCCATTTATGTGCAGCCGTGGCTATCTCGTGGAGCTTGTTGCTTTAGTTTAAATTTTTACTACTATAATTTGTGGATTGCCAATGTGTTCTCTTGCTGGGCCAATACTTTGTCCGTGTGGAATGAAATCTCCAAAATACAAAAGCTGCACCATTCTCTGGCCAAACAGTGTAGCCACGTCGCGGGCCGTTCCCGGACGTCCGATCGGTACAAAAAGGCCCTCAGACTTTATAAAAATAGAACCCACCGTCCAGCCTCCTCTCTTAGAAAATCTTACAAAAAGGCCCATACCATTATATTGGTCGGCCTGCCACTATGTTCAGGCTGTACGCAGGCCAAGCTGGGCCAGATTCGGCCCAAATAGTTTTATCCTTTTTATGTCTTTTATTAAATCATATGAGATGCCGATTTTGTTTACATCATACAAAAATAACAAAAGCTCCTAAAATCATGAAAATTTTGTGTAGCCACTATATGATGTACTCTATGTAAAAAAAAAATATAAAACTTCAAAAATAAAGAAATTTAGAATTATTTAAAATAACCTCTTCCGATTAATAAACAAAACTTAAATATTTTATACATATTAAAATATTCTTTTGTGGATGATTTGTAATGCTGACAACCTCTACAAAAAATTTTAGAAAATTTTGAAATGTTTCAAAAAAATTCCTTGCTGAATTAATAAATTAATTTAAATAAGGGACTTTGCAGTCGACCTTCATAGAACCTGAAATATATAAATAAAAAAATTCAATGGTAATATATACAATCATCCACAAATAATAATTTGTAAATAATACGAACAAAAACACTAATACATTGAATGAAGAACAATTTAATTAGCTATCATTATTCATACTCATTCACCTAACTACAAAGAAAAACAAAAAAGTAACAATGGCCAAGTGCAGCAAAGCCGCACGCCTTTCTAGTGAAATCTAAATTCAAGCAAGCACTGCTCGCCAATAAGGATGGTAAAGTTATGTGAGAACGATGAACCTTTGGTCCCTTTACTCTGCTATCGCCTCATTATGCTGAGCACTGTACTTAGTTTTTTGGCTGTGTCTTCCTTTTTCTTCTCTCTTCTGCCTAAATTATTTGTAGATGTCTTCCTTTTTCTTCTCTCTTTTGCCTAAATTATTTGTAGAATTAGTTGTTTGTTTTATGTTCAGTTTGATTATCTAGAAAGACTTGGGAGTTGGCCAAGTTGTAGTTCTCTTGCCATTTCTTTGCCATTATACATTGCCACAGGTTACCCCAGCGAGAACTGAGGTGAATGGTCGAAGATGTTTTGCATATTAAATCAGCACAGTGATACTTGCCTTGATCATATCTTTCTTAATGGATCCTTCAATATTCAGGAACCATGATTCAGAATTTCGAGTTTACAATTGTGGAAAAGGATCCAAGTTTTAGTTTGATGTCACAAAATTGTTTTTATGTTTATGCTTAGAGGTATTTTACCACGCTTGAAAATAATGTGAGCCCTCCGTTTGCTTAGATCCGACGGTTATAAAATAGAAGGAACCATGTGGGAGGAACTTAAGTCGCGGGACGGAACTGAAAATCATGTGGGCCCGGAACTAGCTGTTAATTAAATTTGAAGGGTATTAGAGTACTTTTTACGTGTCATAAGCTGCTTCACGTTGTGAATCAAAATAGGAGCCGCTCTTCAACATCTTTCTCTTGTTCAAATGTTCTTCGTCCCCCACCCAACCCTGAAAAAGATAGATAGCAGGGCACGAGCACGACGGCGGCGGTGCCGGCCGGTGGAAGGTCTCCGGCGGCTAAGGCCGTCCGCGGGCTCAGGGCCAGGGATTCGCACAGTCCAGGTTGGAACAGAAAGGCACGGGAAGTGCAAGGGCTAGAGGCGACGACGGCTACGGCCGTATTCGTGTGCCCCGGTGACGCCGTGGCGTTTTCCGTTTCCCTCATTCCCTGTACGTGGCGGCCTTGAGGAACGTGACATGCGCCTGTGCCGGCACCCGTTCGCGGCGCCCGCGTCTAGCGACTCGATTGGCGGCGCCGAGGCGACGAGCCAGCGACCTGGGTGTGGCGGGCTGGGAAGCAGCGAAGCGGGCGGCGAAGCTTCCGGCCGCGACGCAGATCTCGCGAAGCAGTTCGTTCGTGACTTCGTTGAATTGGGCCAGGGAGTTAGAATCTGTAGAGTAGGACAATGACTAGTCTACCCTTAATTATAACTCTTGAATAAAAGTTGCCGCAAATAATTTCCACGGGAGGAACCGTGGTTCCGGCCCAGGCACTGTAAAAAATCACTTATGCTTATTATCTAAACCACCTAGAATTGATATATAGTTCTGCCCCCTAGTGTGTCGAGCTAACACAAGATTGCCAATTATCTTTTGGGGTATATCTAATGAAACAATTTCTATTGTTCAGTTCAATTTTCATCAGTAATCAGACTAAGAGCTTGTCTTGAAGAATCTCTCTATAGGTTATACCTGAACTGTATCAAATGAAAGAGTCAATGGTAGGATGGGACTACACAGTTTAAGTTAGAACACTACTAACTATTCACTATCTTCTCGATTTTAGTCATAGTTTTATTTACCTAGAAATAATGCATTATGCTACAGATGCTGAATCTTCTTCCTTATGTGGAAGGACGTGCTTCTTCCAAGAGTATGTGTAGGTCATTTTTTTGGATGCTGTACTTATCAGCAAGCCTCTGTTGTGTGCTCTGCTATCCATGACCTGAGGTAAAGCTACTGGCCAGTTATTGCTAGTTGTAGCTTGTAGAGCTCGGGTTTCATGTTCCCTGGTTGTCCAGCTACCCAAAGATTGCCGTCCATATATTGCAAGTGTTCAGTTCAACTTAATCAATAGTCTGAATTCAGCTCTTATCTTGAATATTTTGTATCAGTTATCAGGTTACAGTGCAGTGGAACAGTACTATTCACTTTGGGTCAAGAGGTGTTCCTCTCACCAAATGTTTCATAGGCTGAAGGTATTTTTCTCAGAACTTATAAAATTGAAATTTTGGCTGAGGGTACTTTTCAGTTCATGCTTATCACAAGTAACTGGAACTGAACATACATTTCTATTTAAAATATTGCTTGTTCTTGAGAAATGGATATAAACTATTCTCGAATATATACTCTGCTAGTGCCTGGTAGCCATTTTTCTCATTGGTAGTGCAGGGTCTTCATTTTTTTTGACTTATGCTTCATACATAATTAATATCAGAAGACTACCAGACTTTGGCTTTTATAGTCCACTTTCTACCATTTTAATAGGTACGCCTTGACTTTAAGTGGTTATAGCTTTTTTTTCTTGAATATGCAAAAGATTTGCAAGTGGTTATAGCTTTATTCTCACTTGGAATTCTTTTGAATCAAAAGGGACAAGCAGAAAGTGCTTGTCGATCAGAAAGGATATGGTCAACATCAACAAATATGCATGCACTATTGGACAGGACTGACCTTCTTTATGAGTTGAACAAGTAATCTCTTTGGATTTTTTTCATGTCATCTATTTCACCCCACCTCTGTCTCATTAGCTGTGTTATTTCACCCTGCCACGCTCTCTTTTCTCTCCTTCCTTCTCGGTTGCACATCAGCAAAAATATTGATTAGCTTGGCTATAAGCCAATTGCTGTACTTGCTCTAGGATAACCATTGCATAGCTTGGTCCTTACAATTAGATTTATAGCCAAGCACTTGATGGTTTTATTACTGGGCTTGCTCTTAGCAAAAATAATGACTAGCTTAGATATAAGACCATTATTATATTTGCTCTTATCCCATTAGTCTGGTGCCCAGTTAACCAACTAGCATACGGATCCAAGCGTATGCATGACTGTTAGATCCAATTACAAGATTTTTTTAAGGTCAATTAGTACAAGATAGTTTGTCTACATGCATAGGTTCTATTTGGAAATATTTGTACCATGATTTTTAGTAGTGAACCAATCCAAGGGCCTTACTGCAAATATTTATGGTTGATGAGATTAATCTTGATTGCAGTTCAAATGCCAAAATTGTTTCTACTGACTACGAGTTTAGCGGTCAGACACAAAGTTCAGAATAAATGTCTTCTTGACTTCAGCTAGTCTTCTTATCTATCAGGGTCTATCATCAAAGGTTCCATGTTTCCATGTGGAAAAGGCAAAGAAAAAAGGGGGGTAATGCAAGAGCCTACTCAATGTCGGCCAATGCACGTTTGACATTTCTCTTTATAGTACACAAGACAATTATAGCCGGCAGAGAATCTGGGTGTTCCAATTCAACCTTGCAGGCCATTGGTCAACAGAATGTCTGAACCACATGGTCATGTTTGCTATTTGGTCAAACTGATCCACTTGCGAGAACTATTGACTCTCTCAGCTTGGCTGTTCTTATAAGTCCCTGTTCTTGGAGTTTTGATGAGAAATATAGACCACAGAGAGTTTCAGAAACATCAAAATTGTTGTTAATCTCCATGCTCATCTGCCTTGCCTTCCTCATTCCTGAGTAGATATCCCAAATGGAAATTTTCATGTCTGCGTTGCTGGGTGACCTGACCTCTAGATCCATAAACTTCATCATCAACAAGTACTACTCCAACTCATCGGAGCTCACCGTGGAGAATAGCTTGCAAAGGGCTCTCCTCCGAGCACAGGTCATCGTTGATGAGGCCATGGGACGGCGCATCACAAACCATGCCATGCTCCTTCAGCTGATCATGTTGAGAGACGCCATGCACCGGGGCCATTACATGCTCGACACCTTCAAATACCAACCTCATGACGAGGAAACCGAAGATCAAGCTGTGAGTCACTCTTCATCTCTGCACATAATAAATTCTGTAAAGCGTCTATGCTTCTCCAATAGAGTCCCTCTGGCTTTGAAAGTACTGCAAGAGACACTTGACAACTTGAACTCCACAATACTTGATGTAAATGAGCTCGTCCTGTTCTTGATGAGCTATCCTCGCCTATACTGTCAGCCTTACAGTATGCATCTCCAGCTGGCCAACTGCATGTTTGGCCGCCAAATGGAAGCAGAACTTCTTCTAAACTTCTTGTTGCATCCACCACAATCTCATGGTGTTGTGGAATTGGATGTCATGCCGATTATCGGACTAGGACGAGTCGGCAAGAGCACCCTTGTCACTCATGTTTGCAAGGATGAAAGAGTACGTGCTTATTTCTCAGAAATCATGTTCTTCCACATCCAAGGTTTCACTGATGATGAGGAAGCTACTTTTAGAGAAGAATGTGCAAGAAAACATCAAGGCGATGTGCTGAACTCGAACAAAAATATGAGATTTCTAGTAGTTATTGAGTTAATTGGGGATCTAAATGAAGATGCATGGAATAGATTGCATTCTGCCTCCAAATGTTGTGTGCCAAGATGTACTAAAATCATAGTTACAAGTAGGTTTGACAAGATTGCAAAGTTTGGAACAACAGAGGCTCTAATTCTAAAGCCTTTATCCCATGAAGCGTACTGGTATTTCTTTAAGACACTTACATTCGGAAGCATGGATCCAGAGATGCACCCAAGGTTCATGCAAGTAGCCATGGAGATAGCTAGGACACAGAGAAGTTCCATGATTGGTGCAAACCTCCTTGGTCGTTTGTTGAGGGTGAATTTTGATGCCCACTTTTGGTTGAAGGTCCTGGCCTTCTGGAGAGGGTCTTTCAAGAAGCATATCTCTAGATTTGGTGAGCATCCGTTTGAACTCCTAAAGCAAAACATCACTGCGCGTCTTGGTAGAATAACTGCACCGTACGTCTGAAGATTTTGTGATTTATAATCATTATCAATTATCTTCAGAACAGGATGTTCCAAAGATAAGAGTGGAGGACGTACTCTTTGGAAGTGTTAAGCCTCATGGAAACTTTGAGGCCCTATCATGGAGGTCTAGGATACCGCCGTACTACAGCTATGTATACAGTTGTGAGATCCAGGAGCTACAAACTAGAGCCGTGAAGCGCAAGCGTTCAATAAAAAATAGAGTCACAAATTGCTAGTTTGTTGACTACCAGGCTCATATAGGAAGACATGCAAACATGCTTCTTTTTCTTTTTCTTTTTCTTTTTCTTTTTCTTTTTCTTTTTCTTTTTCTTTTTTGAAGAAAAGAACATGTTTTCTTATTAGTGTGTCAGCAATTTATAACATCGATCGTGGAACTAGTGGACTGCAACCTGGTTATGTATGTCTTTAGCTTTTTGAAAGAATAATGTATAATCATAGGCTTTTGTCATGAATGATAATGAAGTGCTTCTTATTCTTGTTTTGTTTTCGCTACAGATGTAACAAATTATATGCTGATGGCCTTTGATTTTTCTGAATAATGGTTGTTGCAAATGTTGCCTTAGAGAGGTTTCACTCACAAGTGCATGCAAATGGAATTGGTCCATCATTTTTTTGGTAGTAAAATAACAGTCTGTTTGACTTACTATGCCACATTGGTTTAGGGAGTTGACCCAACATCCATGGCCGGCGTTAACTGGTTGTTTGTTGCTGCACTATGAACCTGTTTAGGAGATTTTTTTTTTCTCGAACATGACATTATGTGTCATTGTATTAAGAAGGAGCTGAAGAACAGCTTACACCAAGCACAAAGGACCCACGAGTAATCCACGGAAAATCGGCAGACTCCTGGAAACACAAACACAAACACAAACACACAACAAGAAAAAAAACATGGGGGGAGACCTCCACCAAACAACCCTGAGCAAGCAATCAGGAACGGCAGTGAACACTCTGACAAGGCTGAAGATGGGTAGTAGTGGTGCCCTAGTGAAGCCTTCAAGAAGGTATTTGACATCCGCAGATGCCAAAAACGCTGGAGATGCATCGGAGTAGGTCTCTCGGCCTGAGCCTACACCAATGGGCATGAGCTTCGACGACGCGTTCAAGAAGGAACATGGCGCACAAGCGGCACCGCCATCGGCCCGGACGAGCCGGGCAAGGTTTTCACCCAGCTCTAGCGTCCCTCGGAGCATGCCACCCATACGCCTGGGCGCCGCCACCGCGCCAGCTCCGAGGACGGGCATGCCGGACCAGGGCCCAGAAGACCCGGATCTGGAGCCCTGGCCCGGCGCTCGTCGCTGCCGTCCTCCGTGCCCTTGCCGCTCCAGATCCGGCCACGGGGGCCCTAGATCGGGCCGGCGAACCGTCACTGCCGGAGCCGGAGGTGGAGTAGAGAGGAGAAGGAGGGACGCGGTGGAGAAGGAGGGAGAACCGCATGGGGTGGCCTTGTTGAGCCCCCCTGCTGGCCGCTGCCGCCGCCGGTACCGAGGAGGCCGAGACGGCGTGGCAGCGGCAGCTAAGCCGGCGAGGAGACTTAGCCCGGCGGCGGTGGGTGGGGAGTCCTCGGGTCCCCCCCCCCCCCCCACACACACACACACACACTAGCGGAGACGACGCGAGGGTCACACTCCACATGTTTAGTAGATCGAGCTCCAGTTTTGAAAAGCACATGCACTCATCAGCTCTGTCATGAACAGGCTCATATCAGGATCTAGGCTCAGAACGCATACTCTTGTACGATTCCGCCATGCTCGACCTTATCACTAGAAGGCGTGGAGGTTGCCCACGCCATGGGGTCAAACATATGCTTACCGTGCGGGAGCGCTGCCTTGGCATGCGAGGTGGTAGGCCACCTGACTATTATACTACAGCAGTACAGCCCTCAGTACTTATTGAAAAATTCATAATTGTTCATATGAAATATGATAAAGACGAATTTTGTATAAAAAATTATAGTGCTTAGCAGCAACTTTGCTGTGATAATTTTTAAATAAAAAACTTTAAAGTATGAATTTTTTAAAATATGTAGATTTCAAAATTCAAGATTTAGAATATCTGAAGTGTTTTATAATCTTAAATATTCATTTTACTTATAAAATTTTTGAATCCAATCTTACAATTTCCAAAGGTCTAAACAAAGTCATTTAAAAATTTTAAATTTGAACTTAAAAATAGATATTCAGAACAAATTGACTTGACATAGAAGTAATGAACTATAAAGTTATACAAAAGCTATAGATTAAATTAATACTGCAACTTATATATAGCATGTCAACATCCGCGTTGTTCAATAATTTTAATTTTTTATTTAAAAACTAAAATTCAAAAGTGAGTTTTGGCACTCGATAATTCAAAATAAAAGTTTTGTTCATCCTTCATATGAAAAATTAGCAATTGCACTACAATATGGTCACCTTTAACTTCTTTTATGTTCACTTGAAAAAAATATTATCTTAATAGCTATAGTGTCTAGTATGAGTCAATTGTTATTACGACTGAAAAGTATATCTTTTAAGTTATCATTTGTAATTTCAATATAACTATTAATGTTTATTAATTAATTATTGACTCACGCTCATTGTTTCCCTGGCCACACGGTTGCTTTGACATGCTCCAATCTCTCCATCGCCTTCGCTCTGCCGACCAGCCATGCCGCCGCCGCCGCCGACGCTGGTGGTGGACGACCTCATCGAAGAGGTCCTCCTCCGCCTCCCGCCGACAACCCTGGGACCCTCCTGCGCGTGGCGCTTGTCTGCAGGGCCTGGCGCCGCCACGTCTCGGACTAGGGCTTCCGCCGCAGGTTCCGCGAGTTCCACCGATGCCCGCTCATGCTCGGCTTCTTCCACAGGTCCCATGGTGGCGGCGCCACCGCCACCTGCTTCAGCCCGGTCTCGCCGTTCCGCCCTCCCCGCGCCACCTGTCCTAGCCCCGCCAACTGGATCCCACTCACGCCCGCCACGGCCGCGTCCTCTTCTACGATTCCAGGAGCTCGAGCTCGCCGTGCTCAGCCCCGTCACCGGCGAGACGCGGAGGCTGCCCGTGCTGTCACCATTCCCGCACGCTTACGACGGCTGGAGCGCCGCCTTTGCGTGCGTGGCAGCAGTCTGAGGCCACCTTCACTGCCCCTTCGCCCCCTTCGTCGTGGTCTGTCTCGCCACGTCCAAGTCCGACGGGATCACCTCCGCGTGCATCTACTCGTCTGAGGCTGGCGCATGGAGGGAAATCTCCTCTGTCCAGCACCGCCGTGGCTCTCTCCTGTTACCGCACAGCGCCTTTGCCGGGAACGCCCTCTACTTCCTCTTTGAGAGGAGTGGCGGCCAGATCCTGGAGTACGATTTAGGCAGAGATGAACTCTCTGTGATCGCTCCGCCGCCTGTGAACAGGGTGTGCAGCCCTCATGACAGCAAATGGCAGTGGGCTGGGATTCGGTGTTGTTAATAGAAAGCTCAAGCTCCACACATGGTACAAAGAGTCTGCAGCTCCCATGCTAGCGCTAGTTCACACAGCAGCAGCTTACAATTTTCCAACGTTCTAAATCCTTTTGGATCCTGCACCATATAATGCAGTACATACTTGGTAGTAACTCAAAACAAAACATTGCACTTGCACTTTGTGACTTGCTGAGCAGAGGGCTCCCATTACAAAGGAAAAAACTTGCTAGTTTCTAATGTTTTCTCGAGGCCATCTGAAGCTGGAAAATAACCGATGCTAGCAGCAGCAGACAGACACCAAGTTTACTGAAAACCGAACCATATAACCACAAACACACTTTCGCTTCCAGGCACGAACCCAAGTAAGGCACATGCCCAGTACAACTGACATCACTTGCAAGAGGATTTAACAACTTAACAAGCATGAGCTCGAAAGTAACTCCAATAAGGAGAAGGTACACCAGAACAGGCAACAGATATCAGAAGCGGATCCAAAGTTGACAGTGAAGTGTTTGCTGATCATACTCATACATTTTTACGGAAAGAAAAATCAAACCAACTATAAACAGTTCCAGGTGGCTGTGACAAGCATGAAGATAAAAATGACTTTCAGCCTAGATATCAAAGTCAAGCATATAGTGCCTAAACATATGGGCTATGGCCATTCAGTAAGAATAAGAATGATAGAACCAAAAGTAGCACTGTTCTTACTCAATAAACTGCAAAAACAACTTGAACCCTTCATCTTCTCAGCTCTCTCTGGATTCACCTATGGCAATTTATAGTGGACAGGGAACTGGCATCAGGACCACAAATTTCCAACTTGCAGAGAGACGTACTGTCATGATGCTCCATTAGATTAATACTGAAAAGGCTTTTCAACTCTGCCTTATAGTTGAAGAAACCTCACAATCTGGAACAGTTAAAGACTCGCATCAACTCCACGGGCAAGGCGATTTTCTTCAAAAGTTCACAACGATGACATTCTGCAAACATGCCCTTTTCCACGGGCAAGGCGATTTCCTTCAAAAGTTCACAGCATTCTGCAAACATGCCCATATCCATGGGCAAAGGAAATGTGTGGGCGATTTCCTCCAAAAGTTCACGGCATTCAGCAAACATGCCCATCTGCATGGGCAATGAAATGCATGGGCGATTTGAGAAATTGGCTATTATAGGACTCCAATCGTGGTGGCTTCTCCCAAATAGGACTCCAATCGTTTCATCCTCCCAAATAGGACTCCAATCGTGTAACATAAGCTATAATAGGATTCTAATACATTTAACCCATTTTCTTATATTCCAAATACATGTATTTTGTAATAATGCCCAAAGTACCCTTGTGTACTATACACCGACGATTCTGCTGATCCCCTTGCCTCCTCCTCGGTCGTGCGTGAGATCTTTGACGTGCGGGAGACGAACCCCAGGACAGGCCGCCCTGATATTGGTAGCAGTAGTTCAATTCACATTTGATAGCAAGATCGATCAGGATAGGAAGAGGTAGCGCTGTCCAGCAGAGGCGGTGATCTGCGAAGGAGTTTGGACCAATAGAGGCGGCGGAGTTGACGGAGGATCGGAGGTGAAGAGGTGTGGCAGTCCGATAGAAACGGATCCAGAGAAGATGACGATGTGGTGGCATGCAAGGTGAATGCGGTGACATGCAAGGAGTCCGTCTCCTGCTCCTTTCTAAATTTAGAAAAATAAAATAAGAAATCCCAGGCCATCTCCAACGCATTCAAAATTCAAAATTTACTCAGTTACCAAATGAAACATGTTGGTATAGCCAAACAAATTCTTTTGATGAGATCTATGCAACTGTGGTCTCTGATCTTCCATACAACTTATGGTTCAAAATTCGTTTCTTATCTACTGTTAGTCGGCTTGGTCCACATATATATTTAGAGAAATAATAGGGTTTATATTGAAGAAGAAATCAGGATATATTACACCAACAGCCCCAACATGACGTTTTAAAAGCCTAGGGGCAAAAAGGTCATGTTATGGCAAAACACATGTATTTAGGAGTTAAAACATGGTTAAATGGAGCTAAATCCTATTTGGGAGGATGGAAAATGATTGAAGTCCTATTTGGGAGGATGAAACCATTGAAGTCATATTAGGGAGAAGTCACCACGATTGGAGTCCTATAATAGCCAATTTCTCGGGCGATTTCCTCCAAAAGTTCACGGTATTCAGCAAACATGACTTTGTTTATATTTGAACGGCCAAAGAGAAGTTGGTTCAGCCTCTGCCATTCATTCCATCTTTGGATGCCTCCGTAGCACCAAGTACATCTGTTGAACCAGACACAAAACAAGTATGTGTTCAGACAATGAAATTGAAGATTGTATTTTAAAGAACAATGTTTGTCAAGAGCACTACAGAGTTTGAAAGCATGGACTCATTCAATCAACAAGTAAAATCTTGTTATTGGTTATAATGCAGAGTCCAATACACAATGTTATTAGTTTATTCTAGCACTTTAAGTTTTGGTCAACATTTAGAGGTTTGCCTTGAATTATCCCAGACACCCCAACATCTACACTCATGTCATCTATATGTTTTCTCCATTGTGATGTCTCATTATACGGTATCAGATCATTTGAGTTAACATTTCTGAAGGGTGTAGACCTCAGTAATTGAAAATCAATTCCAGTCACATTCCTTCTATCAACCATTTCACTAGTCCAAACAAAAACACTACAAAAGGCCAGGAAGCTCTATTCTCCTAGTCTCCATGGCACAAAGCACCTGTCATTAGCTTGACAATCTCATTGGCTCGCGACAAGCGCTGTTGCAACTCTTCCTTGTCTTTAATGAGCTGCGCAGTCTCCTCTTTAAGGCAATCCACATCTGCCCTGTTCTGTTTACTTAGCTCATTGATCATCTGCTTCTGGTCTACATATAAAAATGAACACATTAACTCTAGCCTTAGGGAAATTTAATTTAACTTAAAGGACAAGAAGATTTCACAACCTTTAGACTTAATCTTTCAACTTTGTAATTTCTTTGAGGTTTAATAGAAAAAAATGAAAACTAAGAAAAAGAGATATTGCGTTGTGATGACTAATGACCTTCCTGCATTTAACATATTTATATAATAAAAAAACGTGGCCAGAACTTTAGTTGTCTCATCTTTCAACATTGTAATTTCATTTTTTCAATGCTTCCTGCTCAGCTTTCTTCATCCTTTCTGTTAAGATCCTTTTGTTTTATTTGAGATCTAACGGCAATGTAAAACAAAAAGAAGAAAAAGAGATATAATGCACTATGATCACTGAGTGACTGACAATCTTCACGGAGATAGCACAATAAATGTGTTCATACCTTTCACTTGTTGCAGCAGCACTATCTGCCCATCCTTCAGGCGTTTGTTCTCCATAACTAGCTTGTTTGCTAGCTCTAAAAGTTTGGTGGAGGCTGGCTCACTCAAAGGCACTAACTACAAAGTAGGGAACAGTGAAGAATTGATCTTATCATGTTGAATATTCAATATAACATCATGAACTTTACAAGAAAATATCAGAATAAGTATATCTATTGAATACACAATATTCTTGACATGTCAACTATATGCAAGATTAAACCCACACAAATATAATATCTATTGATTCTCCTTAAAACAAAGTAAGAGTATAAAAAATCTAATATCTAGATTGCTCTGTGCAAACTGATTATGACTCTGAAGTTACTCTGCATGGATAGATTAATGAATACTTAGGCTCATAGGGGAATTACTGATTCAGTCTTAAACATAATGATTGAATAGGGAAAATTAAACAGCACTTGGGATGCACATAAAAAGTTCATTGTTCGTTGGAGATATCTGAATCTATGGAAAGCCGTTGGTGCAATGCAAATGCTGCATGGAAAGCATTGCTTTGTTTTGAAAGAAAAAAATCAATCCATTATTTATCAGACTCAACTTCCTACCTAGCCTGCAAAAGAAAATTTTCCTTTGTATGTACCAAAATGTTTTGGAATAGTTGAACACCTTTAAAACGTATATGAAATATTTGTATGTCCAGCATTGCAGAAAAGGATTGGGTATTCAGTGCACACAGGTATGCCCTCCAATTTTAACATATGAATGTTCTTTTATATGAACAAAACTTTTTTTTTTCCTAAAGAACCAATATGAAGAATTTTGCATTTTCTGAAATAAGGGATACATGAAAGTAGAGTCCAGCTAATTGGCACTTACATCATCATCATTAACATTTGACTGTGGATTCAGAGCCACCACTTCCTCTATCATCGAGAAAGTCTCATTAACAGAACCAGTCCTGTCAAAAGATGGTGAATTTTGATTCAGTCAGATTATGAAGGCATGGTTTTCAAACGTAATATGCTGCAAGAGTGTTTGGACCAACTGAAAGTGATGAGTACTTTGCTTTTGTTTGAGGTCCTGATGGGGAGGAGAAGGGCTTTCTTTTGGCTGCTCTTCCCGCTTCAGCCTCTGTTTGTATGAGTTTCAGCGTTTGTATGAGTTTCAGCGTCGGTGAAATTTTTGAAACGCGGTGTGAGGAAATTGAAATTGAAATGCTAGCTTAAGAATCTCACCCGTGATCTCTGCAGCTTCACCTTGCTCGCAACCTTCCCCGCCCACCGTCCTTCCGTGAAACTCCACATCCTAGAAATTAGTAGACTCAGTTGAATAATAATAAAAAATGGATTATATATCCAAAATTTTATTCGATTCAATTTTTTAGATTGAGTATAGTGTTCATGGCATCCTCTAATACGAATCAGTTTAAAAATTCTGTATACGTAGAGTAGAGTGGTACTTACCGACACAACAGACTTCATTAGCCGATCCATCTCCACCTCCTTCTGCGATTGCCGTACCTTCTCCCATTGGCCACCCCGCCGCACCCGCATCGATGGCGTCCGACCGGGGCACCGCACGGCCTCCTCCGACCCCTCGCTGATCTGCGCGCCCCACCAGGTTCCGGCTCTCGCCGCCTGAGCACCCCGGATTCGACCAGCAAGCAGCAACCCCTAGTCGGGCATGGCGTGGGAGGGAGACGCGAGGAAGACGGCGGAAGGAAACCTGATGCGGGTCTCCATTTGGGCTTGGGCCCAGTAATGCACTTCCAGCCCAATTCGAGGGATCCAAAGTTAAAAACAGCCCAATTGGAAATTCTCTTCCAGCCCAAGTCGAGGGAAAACCTTCCCGTCGAATTAGAGCAGCCAGAACCAAAACCCTCGCTGGCGCCATGACCGCCAAGCATGCGAGGCCCTCGTCCGCCGCCGGGGAGGACCGTCTGAGCGCGCTCCCCGACGAGATGCTGGTCCTCATCCTCCTCCGCCTCGGCACCGCCGCCGCCGCCGGCCGGACCAGCGTCCTCTCCCGGCGTTGGCGCCGCGTCTGGGCGCTGCTGCCGGAGCTCTGTTTCTCCAGTGCGCCATCGCCCCACGCTATCGCCGCCGCGCTCGCCGGCCACGAAGCCAAAGCTGCGCTGCGCGTCCTCGTCGTCGAGACCGAGGTCGCCGACCCCGGATCCGTGGCAGCCTGGCTCCCCGCCGCCGCGCGCCGCCTCTCTGGCACCCTGGTCTTCACGAACCAGGTGATGGGAGCAAATCGCGTCGACGGCGGCGCCTTTGAGCTGCCATCCTTGGAGCGCGCCACCTCGGTGTCGCTGGACCTAGGGTTTCTCGGCCTCGCTGTGCCGCCTGCCGGCGTTTTTGGCCGGCTCACCGAGCTTTCAATGAAGCGTGTCCGGTTCCACGGCCCGTGCCAGCTCGGCGATGCCATCTCTTCGCCACGGTTCCCGTGCTTGCAGAAACTCAGCATTCGTTATGCCCGTGGGCTGGAAAATGTCGCCATCCACTCGGAGTCTCTGCTTCGAGTTGAGCTGCTCCGTTTGGTTAGGTTAAAGGAACTCATCATTGTGGCGCCGGCACTCCAACGATTGATAGTGCGTCGTTGCTTTGTTGGCCGCCGGCCGCTTGCCAACATTTCAACCCCTCAGCTGGAGTACCTCCTGTGGATTGAACTATACGATCCAAGCTCTGTTAAGCTTGGCAACTTGGGGCAAGTTAGAATGTTGGGCACGAATTATTTTTTGGTATATGGGAAGCAGCACCCCAGAATCAATCGTGCCTTTGTGTTGCTCTTGGATCGGTTTCTAGGCATCCGCAGCCTTCAAACAAAACTTGTCTATCCCACGGTGAGTTCAAATGCTTTCTTATTGGATTGGAGTTTATGTCCTCAAAAAGTAGCTTGCTAGCAAACAATTTTTTTTTCTCAGCAAGTTAATAAAGCTAACATGGCTTCTTGTGAATAAACAGGGCATCATGAACTCTCAATACTCAATGCAACGTCTTACAGTGCTCCCTTGGATTAAGTACTTGACCCTCTTTGTAAGCAATAAAGGGCATAACTTTGGAGCCAGTTTATTTCATATTCTCAGTCTATGTACTTGTTTAAGTGTACTGAGACTGTGGCTAGATAAGGTAAACCATTGTTTATTTATGAAATATCTTACTGCAAACAAGTGACAGAAAGACATTGAAGTAGCCTCATTTTATGTTTTGGTTTTACATCTATAGTTGCTTCAAAGTTTGTCTTTCATATATTCATGTTTCTGTATCTCCTAATGAAAGTAAATTGTTCTATTAGAATGAGACAATTTCCATGGTAATAAATTGCTACATAATAGAATCAATCTTGACAGTTTGAGATGTGGTAGATAGTAAGAAGTTTGGGGTGTGTGTTAGTCTATATAGTGCAGTTAGTTTAAGCTTGTACGCATGGAATCTTGTTGACAACAGTGATATGGAAGTTGTGCTCACTACTATAGTTCCATTTATAACCTTTGGCCCATTGAATATTTTTTTATGGGCTATTGATTGCACAGTACTTGCGGATTTGTGCAATTTTAAAATTACTTGTTTGATCATTGTCTTTGTTGACAACCATATTGGCATATTACTGCTACTAATTGGCTTCCAGTAAGTAAGAAATTATATATCTAGACATTGATAGTTTTTTTCCTCTTCTTTTTCTTCATAATTGCATTTGATAATACTTGATAGTACGACTGGTTCTTCTTGTTATAGGTACAGTCAGTTTGTTCATCAGGCTGTATTTGTGATCAACCAACAAACTGGAAGACTAAGGAGCTCATTCTCAAACACCTCAAAGAAGTAGAGATCACTGAGATGGAAGGATTCTATCATGACCTAACTTTTATGAAATGGCTGTTCTGTTGGGCAGTGAAGCTAAAACAATTGAGACTAAGGTATCACTCTGTCAATGTAAGCACGAGGAATGAAGTGTACGAAAAGTTGCTAAGCCTTGCTATGCCAGAAACAAATGTAACTTTAGAAGAATTAAGGTGATGAGTAACAAGTCGTTTGCTGGTATCAGAAGACCTTGGCATGGGATTGCAAATCCAATCACTAGCTATCTAATTTTGCATATGTATTGACAGCCTTATGCCCTCGTCTTGTGTTTTTTAGGCTTCCCTACATTGATTCTGTGGAGAATGAGAAACTTTGTCATACTTGAATCTCATATTAATTTAGTAGTCTCTACCGCTGATGAAAGGGATGATACATATAATGGGCTTTCGGTCCAACTATCTTCCTCTAGCTGATTATGGAATAATCAACCAGGAAATGATTTGGAATTTGTTGATGTTTGGTTAATCCCTTTTCAGGTCTGATATGCTGAATTCAGAAACGATGATTTTGGCCACACACCCCAAGTGGAACAGAGATAACAACTTATCTTTCCATGTATGTATTGTACTTACTAGTTTGGTGTAGGTACTCTGCATTTTTGTTCACTAAATTTAAGCAGAAGTGGCGATGTGTTGCCGTGTAAAGAACGAGTGGAATAGTAGCCTCCAGCAGGCACATAGGAGAAGCCAGTGAATGCACCAGGTGCAGGTGGTAGCCAAATCATCTGAAGTTGCAAACCATTACTTCTCTGAAACCAATTCAAATGTTCTAGATTTGACTTCTCCGTGCTGCATCTACATATTGACTTATGGTGTTGCAAAATAATTCAAAGATGCATATGTTCTAGGTGCCAGATTCAGGGCAATGGCCAGTGGGCTGAAAAACCAGAGTACGACATAGCATTATTGGCCACAACAGTACATAATCTCTGAAATCTGAACACTGATGAAGTTAACCAAGCATTGACCACTCTTTCTTTTGTATCGGAACGGATGGTCAGAATCTTGGCAGCGAGGGGATGCGGAACCTGAGGTCTCAGGGAGCTCGTGCCAGCAAATGCCTTGGCCAGCAGCTAGACCTTTTAGGCTGGATGGCAATGGCAGAGCTTCATCGAGTACCACATAGCAAAAAACATGTACTCTGCAATTGAGCTGCCGGGCTTTCAAGCTAAATGAAGGAGCATATTCACCATGCTCCTCCCGCGCCGCCGCTCCCGGGGCCCTACCGGCTACCATGGCCGTTGAGATCCAGGGCCGCGCCTGGCCGTGGCCCGACGGCGTGTGTGCACCGCCATTATCAGAATTTTTCGCTGCTCGTTTGTTATAGGATCCCAGACGACAAAGCGATCTGGCCCCCAATCCGCGTTGCGGAGGACCCGGCCGTGGCGGGCATCGAGAACACGCGGGCGGTCGGAAGGCGGAGGTAGGGACGAAGCAGGCCATGGGGTCACCGCCGTCCCTGAGCTGGCATACGAAGCCCAGCACAGGGGGCATGCGGTGGAACTGGCGGAAGCCGTTGCCAGAGACGAGCCGGCACCAAGGCTTGCAGACAAGGACAGTGCGGACGAGGCTCGCCGGGTCTTCCGGTGGGAACCGTATGAGGATCTCCTCCAAGATCTCCTCCGGCAACGCTGGCGGATGGCCCGGTGAGGGCTTCATTGGAGCGGTCGGACCGCAGCGGGCAGGCGGGCGAGGCTGGTGGTTTGGTCGATCTGGAATCTAGAGAGGATCCGAGCAGAATGGTTTCTCATGCAAAACAATTCAATGATGCACACGCTCTAGGTGCCAGATTCAGAATAACTTCCAGTGGACTGGGAAACCAGAGTACAACATGTTTTGTATAGTAACATGGAAGACATACAGTTTAGGTATAACCATATATAATCTGACAGTGCAACAACAATCTCTGAAATTTGAACACCGGTGAAGTTAACGGGGGGTAGCCGGTAGGTGTCTGGAACAAGAAAGAGGGAGAGCGAGGGGGGTGTCTGGAACCTGAGGTCAGGGACTCAGACTACCTGCACTGCAGAACGCAACAGCACGCGCTATACCTCCAGATCAGCTTTTACCAGACCCAGAATGAAAAAAAGAGCTGCAGCGGGAGACGGTAAAGTTTCATGCATGGGCATGCAAATGGCAAATTTGGGGTTATTGCGGGCGAACGACAAAGCCGGTGCCGTCCCCACCTCACAAGCACCGAGGAGAAGAGAGAGAAGGCGGAGAGAGAAAAGGAAGGAAGAGGAGTAGCGAGCGCTCGCCGGAGCCAGCACGCGGCCTCGCTGGCGCCACCGCTTGACCTCGCCGACCCGTCTCGGAGGGCGGGCGGGCGGGCAAGGCAGAGGACGGGTCCTCCATGGCCGGACGCAGGGAGCTCCGCCGCGAAGAGGACGAGGGAGCAGGGAGCTCCATGGCCGGACGCAGAGGACGAGGGAGTAGGGAGCTCCATGGCCAGACACCGGCAGCCGCGCTCACCGGCAGCCGCCCTCTCAGGCGAGCGGCGCTCCCTGGCAAGTGGCGCACCCCGGCGGCCGCGCTCCCTGGCGAGCCGCGCGCCCCGGCGGCCGCGCTCTCAGGCGAGCGGCGCTCCCTGGCGAGTGGCGCGCCCCGGCGGCCGCGCTGCCTGGCGGGTCGCGCTCCCAGTTAGTGGCGCTCCCGGCGGCCGCGCGCCCCAGCGGCCTCGCCGCCTCCGCCCCTCCGCCGTGAGCGCGCGCGGCACTGCCCTCCGCCGGCGCGACCTCCGCCGTCGCTGGAGTACTACTTGCTCTGGAGAGAGAAAATGGCAGCGAGGGGAGAGAACGGGGAGGGAGGAAGAGAGAGATGGCGCCAGGAGAGGGAAAAAATAAAAAAACAAATGTGTGGGTCCCACTTTTTGGTATTGAGGAAACCATAAAGGATTGGTGAGTGCGGGAGAAAGTGATATAGAGGAGAGAATCTTGATGACCAGGATGAATAGAGGAAGAAATATAGAGTTGCATGAGTGTGGGTAGTCTCAGGGAGACAGGGACCTCGGGCCAGCAATTGCCCTTGTCTGTTAAAAAAATCAAACTTGATTAGCAGCTGGACCATATGGATGGCAGTGGCAGAGCTTCACTAACGAGTAATTAGTAAAACATACCAAAAAACCATGTGCTATGCAGCTGAGCTGCCGGCCTTTCAAACTGAAGGAGAAGCTTCACCATGCATACAGACCCGCTGTCGCGTGATATCCCTAATAGAGCAGATCATACTACCGTAGCTAATGAAGCAAAGCTGATAGTTAATGTGTCATAGCAAGATAGTTAGAGCATCTCCAAGGGACTTGGCAAATGGACTTTGCATTTGTTGTTGTTTGTAAAGTCCCAAAACAAAATACAAAGTATAAAAATAGGCCACCTCCAAGGGCTTTGGCAAATTGAGTTGGCAATTCCCCAAAGTGGACCCGGCCGGTACATTTTTTTTCCATCGCTCCCGCGTGCGCTAAAATCTTTCCCGCGCGCCCTTGGTCCGCGTGCGTCGCTAGGTCACCGCCGCGTTTGCTAGTCGCCACCGTTTCTGCCTACGTTCGCAGCCAGTCGATGCTACCTCCTCCCATCGGTGGTTCCCATCGACGACCAGGGCATCGAGGACCCTGGTGCCCATCTCTGTTGCCCAGGGACGAAGGCATCGACGACCCTGTCGCCAGGTCGTCGTCGTCCCGGACCTGGTGCCCACGATGCCGCCGCCGACTCCATCAAGCAGGCTTGCGCTCATGGCATGTGAGGCAGCGCGATCCCACCCTGCGATCGAGGACAACGCGGTGGAGGGGCGGAGGACAGCGCGCGACCGATACACGAAGACTCGTTGGTAATCCAAGGATTACAAGCGACGTCCCCAACACAACACAAACAAAGCAAGAAACATGAAGGGTGGGGTGCCCTCCACCTAACAACCCCAGATGACTGCACCTAATACAAATAGACTCAACACAAGGATAGCTAGCAGTGAGGAGTAGCCGTCGAAGATAAGACACGGCGGCAAAGCATCCACCCAAAACTCCTGACGGCCAAGCATCCGTCCCCACCACAGCTACCTCAACGACCAACTCTGCCGGAGACGCGTCCTCGGTGGCAAAGTAGACCAGGGCGGCAAAGCATCCGCCAGAAACGATGACCTCGACAAACGACTCCTCCGAGTCACTAAGGGCCAGCTGCCCTCAGGACCACGGGAGAGGAGAGTCATCATGAAACCTCTTCGACAAACAAGACCATCAACGTGGCAAAGCATCTGCGGATATGGCCAACACGCTCCCCGCAGCAAAGCATCTGCCGGGGAGGGGCCTAGCTCCAACTACGGCTACAACCGACACCAACTGGGCATACCAAGTGAAGAGCAACATGAGGCTCACTTAGGTACAGCACGACGACCATAGCGACCACGGTGACCACACAGGAGTGCGACGGCGGAAGCTCCGACGAACAAGAACCCTATGACGACGCCTCCAACAAGGCAAATGACGCGGCTGCGCCATCACCGTCGACCCGGGGATACTGGGCAGGGATTTCTCCCAGGTTCTGTAGGTCGAGAGGAGCAAGCCATCGCATCTCACCTCCTGCCCCGACGAGGCCGTAGAGGAACATAGCAACAGCCAGGAAGACGCCGTCCACGCCACCACGGCCTCGACGACGTACCACCGGGGCAGCCGCCCGCGCCACTGCGGCGCGAGACGGCATACGCACCCGGCAACGCCACCTCAACTGCTGCCTGCTCCGTATAGCACCCGCCCAAGCTCCAGCCGACCGCCAGCAGGGCGACCCGGCGAGCAGAGGGTCCGCCCGCCCACCAGCCACCCCGGGCACCGGCGAAGGGGAGAAGGACCTTGCCGGCCACCACAGGTAGCGGCCATAGCAGCGAGGCCCAACCCAGGCTGGCCCGGTCGGCAGCACACATGGCAGCTGCAGCTGCCCAGGGGATGCCCACGCCGGCCGCTAGCAGAAGGGGGGTGCTGGAGACGAGCAGACGCCAGATCCGGAGCCCTAGGTCCCGGATCCGGCCGACCGCCACCCGATCCGGGACCAGGGAGGCCCGGCCGCGCCGGCCGCCAGGATGCCATGGTCGGCACCCGGAGCTCCGCCGTCGTGCCGGGAGGGGGGGAGGGGGAGCGGTGCGCCGCAGATCCGGCCGGCCTGCACCAGAACGACCACCAGAGGGAGGCACGGGCGCGGCTTCCATGGCTGCCGGCCAAAGACGTTGGAGGGGGTTGGAGTGGAGGGGCGACCGGAGAGGGGGTGGGAGGGCAAGGCGCGACGAGGCCCCATTTTTTGGGGACGCCGCCGGGTGGCCGCCGCCGCCACCGCGGGGAAGGGCGGTGACGGCTGCCGGAGGCTCGCCCGGGAGGGGGCGTCGGGCGGCGGGGCGCTGTCGCCCCGAGTCGCCCGTCGCGTGGGCGCTCGGGGAAGGGGCCCAAGAGTGCCAAGTTTGCTCCCTCAAATGCCAACTTGCCCAAAATGCAAAACACAAAATGCAAAATCATTGGACCCCTCTTTTTGAGTTTTTTCCTAAATTCTCAAATACAAACCCTATTTGCCAAGTCCCTTGGAGATGCTCATGTCATAGCAAAAACTGATGTACTGCAATTACAACTACTCGTGGTTTGCATGTCAGCAAAATCTCAGGTTCAAGCACAATGACGTCCAATGAGCTTTGCCCCTATAAATTCGAGACTCAAATACAAAAAAAATAGAGCCTGATTTTGGATGTTTACCAGATTAACCATAATACTTTTTCACAATAAAAATATTAACCACAATACTAAAATGAGATTTCATAATAGTAAATTAATTTTTTTCCAATGGGATTTTTTTGACCCACATAATGTAGAATAAAACTAAAATTAGAAGAAACTATTGGTATAAATCCAAAACATAAAATGAAACTACTCAATGAACTAAGAGAAGTTGTGTATCATTAATTTCTCGGCGGCTCAACAACCCTAGCCGCCAGGAAGCTCTCGGTCCGTTCCCTGCTCCCGCCGGCGAGGTCGCCGGTTCCTCCGCCTCTGAGGGCCCTCGGAGCCTCGGATGCGTGGGGAATCAGAGGCTTTCGTCCGGCGGTGCAGATTGTAGGTCCCTTTTTTAGGGTTAGGTTTTCCGACGGCGCGAGCTTGGTGGAGGTGGCGGCGCTGCCATGGTGAAATAAAGTCCTCCCGGTCTTCGTCCACCTCGTCGTTGTCTACTCCGGTGATGATGAGAGGCCTGTGAAGCGGTGTAGGTGTCTGTGGCGGCTGTTGTTTCGTCGTCACGGCAGAGCGGCGATGCTCGTGCCGCGTTTAAGGTCAAGGCTACGGTGGCGGCTGAAGGCATGACGGCAAGATGGAGTGCGGTGGATCGAACGTGATCTACTGGCGACACAGATCGGGATTGAGCGAGCTTGGCTTCACCGCGACGACGCATGCCATCGTCAGCACCGCTCTCGTCGTTTCAATCTGGATTGTGATCCTGACGGATGGACGCTCAAAGACTTCTTCGCCTCCGCGAGATTGAGCGTCTGCTGCAGTCCACGTCAACGTCGGTGGTTTCCTCCGGCTTCTAGTGATTCAGGTTTGACGGCGTCGGCTGGTGTCGGCGGTCTTCGTCGGCAGCGAATGCGGCCGGCTTCTTTTCTCGTAGAATATAGGTTGGACAGCTGTCCTACGTATCCTTATTCGGTGTACTTGTATTTGGACGTGTTTTCTATTAATTAATACATGTATACTTTATCAAAAAAAGAGTAGTACCATTCTCTCTGATTTTCTCTCTATTTTTCTTTAAAAAATTGTCTAAAGTTAACATATTGATAATTTCCACCTGTGAAAACAAATAATTCCGGTGCTCACTGATCACCGTTCAATTTTTCCTCACTGGATTTTTGTCAGCTACAGTTTAGACTGAGTTCAGGTAGTATATGACCTCAAAGTAGATATCCCCCAAGACCCAAAATACATGTTCTAAATTTAGAACGTTGCTGAAAAAATCCGGACTGAACACTGCTCAGGAATGTACAGCCTCAAGCATTGGCAATTTTGATACATCAGATCAGGTGTAACAGAACGGCAAATTTGAGGTGGAATACTGATGTCGCTGGACATGGGATGTGGTCATGTGGAACCTGAGGTTGGCGCGAGCTAGGATCGGCAATACCTTGGCCTACAGCTCTAAGCCTCTAATGTAGAGTCTGGGACAACCAGGCAGAGCTTCTTGGGCGAGTACACTTCCCAACGAACGCCATCAGCCTTCCACACTAGCAAAGAAGATTCAGAAGCATACAACAAGCATGGCTTGGTTCGTGACATCATTTCCCAATATATGTCAAGTAGAATAAATCAATATTAATACTACTTATATAGCTAAAATAAAGACGATGATAGGTAAAATGTATTTTTGTTGTAGCAAAAACTCATATGAACTACTTGTTCTTGATAATGATGTCACTTAAGTCGTAAAAAATGATAGTGATATAACTTTGATTTGCCTGTGGATAAGAAAGAACTCAGGCTGAAGCTGTCCAAATTATCTTCTTCCTAATGCAATGACCAACTAATTGGCGATTGGTTTATTACCGGTCGTTGGGTCAAAAACCGCCCAGTCTGCGAGCTGGGAAGTTGTTCAAAACCAGCCACTCGGTAATTGCCATCAACTTCTCTTGATAATGCCATCATACAGCACATATATCTTCCCTCTTCAACAAGCCAGCACATACAAATTAAACATTGTCAATCTTGTAAGGGCAGCATATATAAAAGCTTAAGCTCCTCCATAAGTTCACAGGCTATGGCAGCATATGCAGCAAGCAGCCTGCAGGTGGTAGGCACTACTTTTACATCGATACACAAGCATTTCAATGTCAAATCGCAGCATTAGCATAGAATCAGAACAGCAAAAATGAAACCTACTAAGGGCTGCAACGTAGCATAGCAAAGTACTAGAACATACACAAATGAAACCTACTAAGAAATACGACAAAGCATAGTACTAGAACATGAACAAATGAAACCTACTAAGCACTACAGCCGCTGCATGATATCTTGCAACAAAAGGTAGAGCCTGAGTCACAACAAGGCACCCTTTGGTCTTCTAGGGTGATCAAGAGTACTGACCCCTTACTTGTTTTCACTCATGTCAAATTGTACGCATGTTTCTGGCCTAGAGAAGCCTACTAACGCTTCGCGGAACTCTCCAATCTTTCCTTCAGCCATCTCGCTATGCAATGTTATCCTGAGGCTTTTCAGTACGGTGGCCCAACTGAAAAGTAGCTGCACAAAAGCAACCTCGTGCTCAGCTCCTTGCGGTCCAATAATGCGTACATCCTCAAGGTGATCCAGCACAAGTTCATCAGTCCTCCAGTTTTTTAGTTGACCACAAATGTTTTTTGCTTGATCACAAATACAGTTCCACGGACATGAAAATTCATCCTACAAATGAAGAAAGAACACCACTACTTATCTTGTACTGTCAAATGGCATTAGAAGAGATACAAAGATTAAACTGAAAGTACCAAGCATGAACAAATATGTTAGCAATAGAGTTTTTACTTCAGAATGGTAGAATTTCTAGTGTATTCAAAGCTCAAAGGTTACGACGGTATAGTTGTTCCGGGAATAGCAACATAGAAATCATACATGTTTTAATTAACTGGCAAAATTTCTAAGGTGTTGTGCAACAAATAACCCAAAAGGAAAGTAGGCTTGTTTATGGAAAGATGATCTTTGCATCATATGGATCAGGATGCAAGTGCCCAACATTTAGCCTAAAATTCATGGAACACCTCTCATCCGAACGGAGGTTTATGTTCATAACTTCAAACATTCTTTGTTAAATTATATCATGTTCCAATACATGCCCCCAAACTTATGGTATTATATCCTATACATCCTAACTGTGACACCTATATCAAATAGTCGGAAAGCATTAAACGGACAACAATATATACCAAAGTATGCAGTTTTGTCCTCAATGTAGAGGACTGAGCTAATATTAGGAGGAACATAAATGTATATATATTTACAAAACACCAACTTGCCACAAAGTATTAGTGGCAAACCAACAACTAGAATGAGAGAACTCAAGTCAAAGATCAAGCCAAATTGCAGAAATGCTAAGCTGCTTTGTCACTTCCGTGTTAGTTGAGTAAATAAAATGGAGCTTTACCTCCGAGTCGCTATGGGCATATAACATAAGTGACAATCTTCTTAAGCCCATACACATCCCGAGCAGATGGAACAAGCTAGGTCCAAAAGTATGCCCACGGCTGAGCAAATCCAAATGCAAGAAAGTAATCTGAGGGAGTGTTGTTATGTCTCCCAACAAGTATTGATGGTGGCATATGTCCTGTGGATACATAAGAAGTTTCCAGAAAAAATGGAAGATTGTATGAGATATCCCATTTTCATATAGCTGATTACCACACATAAAAAAAGGTCACTGTAAGCTCACAGGTCTAATGTATATTTCTTATAAGCAAAACAAGATTAAATATACTAGATATTTATTAATATGCTTAATTAAATCATGACGTCACTTCATAACTGCAACACATGTGAATAAGAATATATATTGTGTAAGTGCATATAAATATATTCATGTTTTAACCATTTCCATTTGTCACCAGCCACCACCACTGAGTGTTCATGGACCAATTAAATAACTAGCATACTATTGCATCAAATGACAAGGGTGTACATTTCCCTCATGCATCACAGTTTTAAATTTTATAAAGTGTCAGCAATGCTGGAAGACTATTTTCAAGTCCCACATGTTGCAATGGTATAATTTCTGAACTCTACCCCGATTACTTAATTAGAACGGTTGTTGTCATCTTGCAAAAGGCAAACCGAACCAGAGCCACATTAGTTAATTAAGACGCTTGTATTACTATTTTACTCTTGAATAGTTCCTACCCTAAGTCCTAATCCAATACCTATTGAACTAGAATAAGTAAGTTCTGTAGCTCCAATACAATACTAGTAATCCACAAGACAAGAATTAAGTAAGTTTTATAACTCCAGTACTCAACAAGAAGGATGTGCACTCACCTCATAATACAACAGTCTGAGGCGAAGACTGTTAAGGACCTGAAACCGCTGCAAGAGCCTTAGGCAACTGTGATTATTTTCTCTTTCGGATTGTTCTCCGTATACAGAAAAATGCCTTGTCTGCAGCTCACGGAGTTGTCCTAAATCACCAAGATGGAAATTTCGTGGATCATACCAATCCATCCACACCAGGGACACTATCTGAGGCGCTGTGATGTTGGCAACCGGTTCACTATGTACTCTAAGAAAGTTGTAATCCACAATTAACTTCTGCAGAATCGGAGTCACAATTGTGAGCTGGGACAAGCAACATCGCCTGAGCTCCATTTGCAGAAGAGACTCGGAGTGGATGGAGAGATTGTTGCCCAACCCGCACAAGTGGTCGATGCTGAGCTTCTGTAAGCATGGGCATCGTGTCGAGGAGACTAGATCGCCGAGATCACAAGGGCCACAAAACTGGAATATGCTCAGAGAGAGATCAGTGAGCCGGGTGAAGATGCCATGGGACGGCAAGGCGAGGCCAAGATAACAAAGGTCGAGCTCAATCGCGGTGGCATTCTCAAAGCAGGGTAGTTGAACGATGCCATGCACGTTGCGGTAGAAAGGGTATCCAGCCGGAGCCATGTTGCGGTAGAAAAGGCCACCACCAGCCAGGCGGCGCGCGGCGGCGGGAAGCCAGACCGACACAGAACCGGCGGCAGCGGCTTTGGTGGTGACCGAGATGTGGCGGAGCTCCGGCGCGTCGGGGACGTCGAGTAGCTCGCGGATGCGGTTGCCGTCGGGGCGGAGGTGGAAGCAGAGCTTCGTGAGGAGCGGCCACAGCCGGCGCCAGCGGCGCGCGAGCACACCTGTCCGCACCGCCTCGGCGGTGGTGTCGAGGCACTCGAGGATGAGGAGGAGGACGTCGTCCGGGAGCGCGCTGAGGCGGTCCTCGCCGCCGTCGGGGGGCTTGGCAACCTTGGCGGCGATCTGGCCGCCGCTTTGCTCCATGGAAACGGGGAGGATTTCGATTTGGCCGTCGCCGGACCAGGGGAACGGACTTGGGGGAAGTGCACTCCTGGTGGCGGCAGGAAGAAAAACGGAGTGGGGTAAGGTTGATTAGGGTTTGGAGAGGTTTTCTTACTGGGCCTATTGGGCTGCAATAGGTACAGGGTGAAGCTTCATTGACACGGTGAAGCTTCTCCTTCTCAGTTTTGAAGGCCGGGCAGCTCAGCTGCAGGGAGTTAAAAAAAACTCAGCTGCAGGGTACAGGGTTTTTTTGGTACGTGGTTGATCACTCGTACTAGGTGAAGCTCTTCCATAGTGCCATTGTCATCCAGCCTTGTACGTGGTAGCCTTGTAAGGTTCAGCCTTGTACGTGGTTCCATGTGCCTTGGAACCAACATTCTGACCTGACCCCGTTCTGGTACAAAAGAAAGAGTGGCCAATGTTTGGTTAACTTCATGAATGATCAGGTTTCAGAGATTGTTTATTGTTGCACTGTCAGATTATACGGTTACGTCTGAATTGTATGTCTTTCATGTGTGCTGCCCAAGTTGTGCTCTGGTTTCCTAGTCCACTGGCCACTGCCGTGAATCTGGCGCCTAGAACATGCGCATCTTTCAATTGTTTTAATTGCATGAGAAACCAGAGCTGCTGTAAGTTTGCAACTCCATAAAACAGTAGATGCAAAGCACGAGAAAGTCAAGTCTGGAACATTTGAGTTGGTTTCATAGAATTGCTAGTTTGCAGCTTCAGATGATTTATACACGGGTGACCACCTGGTGCCATTCCCTGGCTTTTCCTATTGACCACGCTAAAAACACAAGCAACTTAAACCACGCTATCCGCTCAAAAAAAAAGAAAAGAAAGAAAACACCAGTAGTACAGTACATGCATGGAAAGATCAGCAAAAGGTTCGCTAGAGCTTGGAGCCAGCTAAAACAGAGGACGCTGCTGGCAACACAGCCACACAGGGGGCACAGGGAGCTCGAGCACTCTACCTACAGTGCCAAACAGCCAGCTGAACAGGTTGATCTCTGTTCCTGTTCCGCTTGGGGACTATAGCCAAAATCTTGTTTTCTGAATTCAGAGTTTCAGACCAGAAAAGGGGTCAACCAAACATCAACAAATTTCTAAACATTCTTGGTTTATTATTGCATCATCAGCTAGAGGAAGATAGTTGAACCGAAAGCCCATTATATCTATCATTCCTTCCTTATGTGTGGTAGGGACTGCTAAATTAATCTGAGAGTATTCAAGCATTACAGTGTTTCTCATTCTCCACAGAATCAATATAGAGAAGCCTAACAACACAAGGCGAGGACCATAGGGCCATACAGTAAATACAGTGGCAAAATTAGATAGCTAGTGCTGAGAAGTTCGGGCACATCATCGCACCAACCATGGCGGAGGTCGTCGCCCGACACCGGGAGGGTGATGTGGTAGCTGACCGTCGGGGACCGCCGGTCCAGCCCCAGCAGCAGGCCCGGACGACGACAGCCACTGGCTCTACTTCGGGAGCCATGGTGTCGGGACCGACCCAGCCGCGTCGACCACGAAGCCGAGGGCGACGCGACAGTCGGCGCAGGGATGACCGCAGGTTGAAGCCGCGGCTGGAATGGCGCCGGCGCACGCCACAGCCGGCACCACCCGACACCGCCGCGACGACGATCGTGGAGGCGCCGGCCTACATGAACGGGGCCGGGGGTGCGGCTGTGCAGCCGCTGGCCACGCCGCCCCAGCACGCCGCGTTGACCATAGGCGACGCTGTGGAGGCGGCGCCTGCAGGGGTGTGCAACGAGGCCACCACAACCGAGTCTGCCCACCGGGCGTACCACGACGAGCTGGAAGATGCGAGGACAGAGGAGGACGCGGCCACCAAGGGCGGCTCAGTGGGGAACCTTGAGCCCACCGGGCGTACCACGACGAGCTGGAAGATGCGAGGACAGAGGACGACGCGGCCACCAAGGGCGGCTCAGTGGGGAACCTTGAGCCACCCGCGGAGGCTGAGGATGACCCGGTTGCCTGGGGGATGCTGGCGCTCCTCGACCACTGGGGAGAGGAGCTTGCGAGCGGGCCACCAGGCGCCGGGGCGCTGTACGACCTCGGTCGCGCTGGCTACGCTGTCACTGAGGAGGCAACGGGAGTCGCCGACCCAGCGAAGGTCGACCCGCCGACGCCGGTGCACTGTGTGCATGACGACACGACGGAGGGCACCCTCGCCCTCCTCGCCCACTGGGGAGAGGACCTCGCCGAGGGACCACCGGGCTTCCTCGTCCCGGGTGCTTTCTCGCGGCAGGAGGACTGGAAGAACACCCCACCACGGTGGGAGACCTTGTGCGACGCAGACGATGGTTGGACTGTGGCTTTCGCGGGACCTCCCCAGCGCCGCGACCACGACGTCCCGGGGGACGCTCCGGCGGGGACCGTCGAGTACCCCGGGTTCGCCGACTCGGATGACGAGCCGCCAGGAGAGCAGCTGACGGCAGGAAACCCGATGATCGGCGGGGTGGACTCAGCGGGGAGCTTGGAGTCACCTGCGGTACACCAGGGGATCCTGGGACGTGCTGCTGAGACACCGCCGGCCCTGGGCAGGGACTACCTTTGTGGGGCTTCTGGAAGCCCGCCCTGGACCGCGACCACCGACGACGAGGCGCCCCCGGGGTTCTGCACCCCCGTCTTCCGGAGGCCTGCCGCCAGCTCGCTGACCGGGGAGGAGGGCACCCTGCCCAAAGACGGCTCGCTCACTGGGCGGCTAAAGAACTTCGCCAAGAGAGTCTTCCACAAGGTGACCACTCCGCTCCTGCCGACCAGGGGGGCGACTCCAGCTCCGCCAAGCTGCCTACGCGGAGTAGGCGCATTGCGTCCAACCCCCTCTCCAAGTACCCGGTGGCGAAGAGAGGCGAGATCATCGCCATGAAGAAGATGGGGTTCATCGAGTCACAGCCGACAGATGAGGGACGGCTGAAGCTGGATGCGATGTCCCAGGGAAGACCAGGAGATGCCTGGGCTTTGTGTGAGTTGTTCGCAGGCGAGGAGCGACAGCAGCGACCACGGAGGCGCCACGGGGCCGAGGGCCGCGCCTGAGCGTTCGAAACCGGTGCGCGAAGTCTAGAATGTCTAGTGCATGAGTAATCTGTTTTGTACGTGATCTGGGGTGGCGGGCTGTATTTTATATTTGTATCCACTCCGGAAAAAAACCTGTAAAACTCTCTTCTACTTAATACAATGATGCGCAAAACTTTTGCGTATTCGAGAAAAAAAAAAGATAGCTAGTGCTCGGAATCACAATCCGATGCCAAGGTCTTCTGGCGCCAGCAAACGACCTGTTACTCACTCACCACCTTACCTCTTCTAAAGTTACATGTGTTTCTGGCATAGCAAGGCTTAGCAACTTTTCCTGCACTTCCTTTGCCTTGTTTACAGTTACCAAGTCATAAACCACTCTCAACTTTTTTAGCTTCACTGCCCAACATAATAGTCGTTTCATAATAGCAAGTTCATGATCATATCCTTCCATGTCAATGATCACTACTTCTTGGAGGTCTTTGAGAATGAGCTCCTCGGTCTTCCAGTTTGTTGGTTGATCACAAATACAGCCTGATGAGCAGGCTGATTCTGACTGTGCCTAGAACAAGAAGAGTTGTAGTGTCAAGTATTGTCAAATGCAATTATGAAGAGAAAAAGTAAAGAAAAAAACCATCAATACCTAGATATATTATTTCTTACTTGCTGGAAGCCAATTAGTAGCAGCAATATACCAAAATTGTAGTCAACAAAGACAATGATCAAGCAAGTAATTTTCAAATTGCACAAATCCGCAAGTACCATGCAATCAATAGCCCATAAAAAAATTATTCAATGAACCAAAGGTTATAAATAGAACCATAATACTGAGCACAGCTTCCATATCAGTGCTGTCAACTAGATTTCATCCATGCGTACAAGATTAAACTAACTGCACCGTCCATTATAATGCATCTCATACTGCTTCTTACTATCTGCAACATCTCATACTGTCAAGTCTGAGTCTGTTATGCAGCAATTTAATCAACTCCACATTTATTTTCAACATGTAGATAGAATGCGAAGAATTATTACCTCTATTAGAATATTAACTTTCATTAGGAAATACATAAACATGAATATATGAAAGACGTTGACGCAGCTATTGGTGTAAATCCAAAACTGAAAATGAAGCTAAATCCAAAACTGAAAATGAGGCTACTCAATGATCAGGTCAAGTTGTGGCAATACAGTAATGCAACGTGGTCAATGTGGCTTTCTGTCACTTGTTTGGAGTATTTAGATCTTACATAAATAAACAAAGGTTTGCCTTATGTAGCCACAACCTCAGTACACCTAAACAAGCACACAGACTGAGAATATGAAATAAGCTGGCTCCAAAGCTATGCCATCTGTTGCTTAGGATGAGGCTCAACTTCTTAATCGGAGGGAGCACTGTAAGGTTATGCATCGAGTACTGAAGGTTCCCGATGTCCTGTTTATTCACAACAAACCATGTTAGCTTTGTTAACTTGTTAGCAAGCTACTTTGAGGACTTAAACTCAAGCCCAATAAGAAAGCATGTGAACTGACCGTGGGATAGACAAGATGTGTCTGAAGGTCGCAGATGCCTGGAAACTGTTCCAAGGGCAATAGAAAAGCACGATTGGTTGTGGAGTCCTGCCTCCCATATACAAAAAAATAATTTGTGCACAACTGTAGAAGTTGCCCCAAATTGCCAAGCTTGACAGATGTTGGATCATATGGCTCCATCCAGGAGAGGTACAGCAGTTGAGGAGTTGAAATGTTGGCATCCAGCCGGCGGCGAGCAAAGCAGCCACGCACATACAACTCCTGGAGTGCCGGCGCCACAATGGTGAGATGCTGCAATCTATCCAGGTAGCGAAGATGCACTTGAAGCAGAGACACTGAGTGGATGGCGAAATTTTCCAGCCCATGTGCGTGAATGATTCTGAGTTTCCGCAAGCACGGGAACCGTGGCGAAGAGATGTCATCGCCGAGCCGGCTCGGGCCATGGAACCGGGCACCCCGCAGGCAGAGCTCGGTGAGCCGGCCGAACATGCCGGTGGGCGGCACAGCGAGGCCGAGCGACCCTAGATCCAGCAACACCGAGGTGGCACGCTCGAAGCAGGGCAGCTCAAAGGCGCCGCCCTCCTGCTCCTCCTCTCCGAGGTCGGCGAGATTTCCTCCCACTGCCCGGTTCCTGAGGACCAGGGTGCCGGAGAGGCGGCGCGCGGCGGCAGGGAGCCAGACCGCCAAGGATCCGGGGTCGGCGTCCTCGACCTCGACGACGAGGAGGCGCAGCGCAGCTTCGGCTTCGGCTTCGTGGGCGGCGAGCGCGGAGGCGATGGCGTGGGGCGACGGCGCGCCGGGGAAGCGGAGCTCCGGGAGCAGCGCCCAGACGCGGCGCCAGCGCCGGGACAGGACGCTGGTCCGGACGGCGGCGGCGGCGGTGCCGAGGCGGAGCAGGATGAGGAGCAGCACCTCGTCGGGGAGCGAGCTCAGACGGTCACTGTCCTCCCCGGCGGCCATCGCAACGCCGCTCTGCTCCATTTCCGGGAAGGCGGAGGGATTTGGGTTCTGGCTCCGGTGGACGGCGGCCGGCGGGGATCCAGGGTTTATGTGAGCAACTGGTCCGGTTCAACCAAACAGGCTGCGCTGAGGTGGGGCCAGTGATGCAGCGAGAGTAATGCTGTTGCTTAACCCAAATCCTAAAATTAACATATAAAGATTTATTTTTAAACAATAAAAAAACATTTGAAGATTGTTGAATGTTGGGCAGATACATTTCCGCGTACATACATGGGCGTTTTGTCGTCGTGAGAGTATGGATGCAGCTACCCTTTCAGACTATCCGCACTCGTGGTACTCTAAATTTCATCCCCAAAAGGAATATTCTGTCCTAGTCATCGAGATTCCATACTCCATATCAATTTCTCCCGCAGCCGTCATCCCCAATATCCCATACTCCATCAGTAGTGGGACCCACATATCAGAATATTTTATTTTTTTCTCTCTTCCCTTCTTTTTCTCTCTCCTCCTTTCTTCTCCCTTTTCCCCACCGACGCCGCCGCCCTCTCCTCCTGCGCCCGCACAGGCCACCGCCGCCCTCTCCTCCTCACCTACCGCCGCCGCTCCTCCTCCGGCGCGGCTCCTCCTCCGCCGTGGCTCCTCCGCCGCCGGAGGGAGCGGACGCGGGTGGAAGCGCTTTCGGGCCGCTGGCTCCCCACGAGCGGCCTCCTCTTCGTCGGCGGCGGGCAGGCGAGCCCGCGGCGGCCCTCCTCCCAGGCGCGGGAGCGGACTCGGGCGAGCACGGCGCGGGCGACCTCCTTCCTCCTCCACCGCCGCTCCCTGGAGCCTCCTCCCTCCTCTCCTATGCCGCATCCGAGCGCCGCTGCTCCCCGGAGCGTCAAGATGTGGTCAGCAAGCGCGAGCTCAAGCAGATGGTTGCCGCGCCCCCTTCCCTTCTCCGCCAGGCGTCGCCTCCTCTTCTTCGCCACAGGCGTGGTCGGGCGCGCTCCTCCTGCTCGCCCGGCGCCGTCCCGCGGCGGGCGGCCTCGCCCTCCTCCGGAGGCGAGCTCCGAGATCCGCCGCCGCCATCGAGCTCCGTCCCCGTGCGCGGCTGCTTGACTCCGGCGAGGTCGGCCCTGCTCCGTCCGGCGGCAGTCCCGGCGTCCGGCGAGGCCCTCCACCTCCCTCTCTCTCTCTCTTCCCCTCCGGACTCGGGCGCGGCGTGCGGAGGAGGACGAGCGCGGGCCCGCGTGCTTCTTACCGGACGCGCCGTACACACTGGACAGAGCCAGTACCGGAGCTCGTCCTGAGCTTTCCAGGAGCTCACCCAGTACCCCGCTGCGGCTGTTTCCATACTGTAAAAGCGGTACCGGGTGGCTTCCCAGTACCCGCTGCAGATAGTCTCACCATGCCTTCTGTTACTATAAGTCTATCAACAGATTTATATGTGCCTTATATTTCTCAACCATTAGATATATGATGAGACAGATAAATTTGTCAAAAATATACATAGCGAATTGCCAACAAATAGCTAAGAAAATCTCCAATGTCCGTGACCGTTGAATTTGAGCACTTCCTGGTTATTGAACAGGGTGCAAATATGTTATGTTGATTGACGAGAGGATGCCCAGCGAAATAAAACCAGAGAAGTAACAGCTCACCAGATAATTGTAAGTTCCTTGGTTTTGTTTTTCTTATTGTTCTGCAGAACAGATGTTTGTGCAACATCAACCAAACATACAATTCAGTTGACCAATCACAGAGGACAGTTCCCAGAATAGCAATCTTGAAACATTCCCGTGCGAACCACTCATGAGTTTACTCAATTGTGCAACATTCATTTCTATATCCAGTTTGGGATGAGACAAAAAAGGAGATGATGCCATGATGGCATGTCATATTTTATTGGATGAAAAATTTGAGCGATAGCAAAACAAAAATCACAAAATCGGAGAGCTGGCACGCCCTGCTTAGCCAATTCTCATATTGGTAAATATTACAAAGCCATTGTGGACAGAGGAAATGATCCAACAATACTGAATTGTATGTCTAATCAGAGCAACCTGGTTCCTAACTAAGTCATCTAGGAATTTCATGGCTAATATAGATTGTAACGTCTTAAAACAACCATCCAGTTTTGGAGACTTGGAGACCAAATTAAGCTGCAATGTCATTCTTGAATCCTCTGTTCTTCTGACAGAGCTGATGATGAGTGCAGACACAATTCTATAACTCACCCCATACAGAAGATTGCCAATTTCAAATATCAACATCCCTGTAAAGAGAACAGATGTTTATAATGAACTTTTCAGATCTTCAACCTTACTGTTCTATCAGTACCCATACCATCTCACCTTTTCTCTTCTGTCAGCGAAATACTCAAGAGCCAAAATGTCAGTATTCAGTATTCCAGTTTCAGGCTTGTAGCATTTTAGCTGCTACTTCCTCCTTTCTCTTTTGTAGAATGGAGGTAGTAATACCCATTCACTTGAGTTTAGTACTTAACATAAAAGGAACCATATTCACTCCAGTGTTTGCCTAGGAAATGCCCATAGAGTAGGTCGATGTATTAAGCGGGATAGTCAGCTTACAGAAAAAGCTAATGGCCAGGCTAACAAATTTAGGAGATATGATCCCAAGAAAATACTGAACCCTTAAAGGTCAACAAGTTTAATACTAGAACTAACTTAGCTGATGCTAAGTAATTGTTCCATTGTACAGCATACACTAGTTACCATCATGATAAACCAATTTCCACTTAACTAAGAAGCCCACAGGTCATCATTGTAAGCTTTTGATATACTTCAAGCACCTGCACTTTGGTCCCTCACCTGTAGAGACCACTGCTGCAGAAATACACAAAATTTGAAAATAATAACATCAGATTGTTTAGAACCAATTTACCTCAGTGAATATTTGCTTCTAACCATATACAGAAGAACTGAATATGGGCTATCAAAACTGGCAAACAACACTAGATTTGATCCATGGCTCGGTCCGTGTCCACACAATAATAATTTGGACTGATAACTTGAGAAAGAAAGACCTCTCTCCGTTTAGCACAAATTATATATATCAGCATCATATTAAATGACAATGGCAGATCATATTCTGTAGAGACGAGCACGTATTCTACGAAGAAGCAGGAACAGATGCTGGATTATAAACAGGACTAGCATGGTGGAAAGTTTCAGAGTTCAGAGCCAGAATAGTCTACAGAAACCCATAGAGTCTTAGTTCTTTATAATTATCACAAACCATAGAGATATTAAGAGAGGGCTGGTTGCTTGGACGAGGTGCACATGTACACAGCTCATATACACATAGCTGATTGTAATCTAGAAAATTCAAGTATTGCCTCCGTTTCAAATTATAAGATGTTTTGGCTTCTTTAGATATGTTGCTTTTACTATGCATCTAGATATGCTGTGTATCTAAGTGCATACCAAAAATCATATCATATATCTAGAAATGCCCAAGCGTCTTATGTACAAATTATAATTTGGAAGAGAGTAATAGCTTTATCTTGCTTCCCAGTATTTTCTACAGCCCTGCTCCACCAGTGTGGACCGCAGCCACGGCATGTGGCAAGGTCCAGGGCCATGCCCATCTACATCACACGAATACGCTCTATGGCACTTCCCGCCAACCAACATGCCTGGACATAACAAATAATGGGTCTGGGCAGAAGCTAGACTTCATTATCAGCACTTCTCCTATTAGGTCAAGTCAAACATAAACATACATATTTCTATGTTGCTATCAATTGGCAATTATAGATCATGGACAAAGAAATGTAAAGGGTTAAAAATAGTCAGCGTGCTGACATGTGGAGTAGAAAGTCATATTGGCAATGGCCTTTTTGTAAAAATATGAAAAAGAAAAAAATATCTCCTACTGGGCCAACTCAAATTTATGTCCACAGCAGCTGAATGGGATGAAGAAATTCTTAGGCACATCCAGTCAATCTTAAGGGTGGTCCATATCTAGGTCAGAGTAACATGGTTCTATGAAAATGTCACATTCTAATGTCATGAATTGATTGCTATTGATCAGAAACAAGCAAAATTGTACTAGTCTAAATTGGAAATGGTCTATGGTGATAATAACTTATGGATTACAATCCACATGACCACTGGTTGACAGACACACTTGCACAATATCGTTAAGAGAAGATGAACTCAAAACTCAAGAGAAACGCAGCTCTTTCTTTAGCACACATAGCATCAACCATATCTTTAACATTATCAAGTGAAATCAACTGAATGTTCTGAGATTATCAAGACCTAATCACTTGCCCATGGCACGAACTATGGGCTAATAAACATGACTCCTAGGCTTGCCTAGCGCATACACAAGTGTTATAACCCTAACAAAAGGTACAAGTGCACAAATAATTCACAATCGTTCCACTTTTATAAATTACCAGACCTTGAACCAAAGATTACCATATTTATATTACTAAAATAAACAATAAAAATTTGGTAACCATTAATTAAGCAAACTTGTACCTTGAGTGTAGAAGCAGATACAAGGAACAATGTTATGGATGCCACGGTCATGTACATGGCGTGTCTCACATAACTTCCTTACATGACCAGACTTTAGATCAAATAGGAAATCACGTGTCCTCGTGAAAAGGACTCCTATGCCAAGCACAAAGCCAATAGTCAAGATGGATGGAGCTGGCATTGACTGGTAACAAATTCTTAAGATCGATGACTCTGGTTTGTGTCCATCTGATGTCTTCATTGGGTTTCGGTTCCATTGACCACAACAAGAGTCTAGCAGCCTCATCCACTTTTGCAACTCCCAACCCACAATCCTCCATTGTTATGAGCTTATGGAACCCAGGAGGCTGCAAAATCACAGAAAATTCCAGTGTGGCCAAATCATATTTCAGAATGCTTTTCGAATGCATCCTGAAGTAGAGTGTATTCCCGACCAAGGCAACAGGCCTCATCTTATCAATGTCTAGCCCAATAGTGTTCTATTCTTGGATGCACCATAACAGGAGCTCCACAAACTTAACCTTTTTGATGCCATGGATTAAAATCATGGCCGTGTTGATGCTACACTTACAGTCTTACTTCATATCAATATGTCATGAGGCTCAGGTCATATTGCAACTGAACCACATATTCCAATTTAACTGGATTCCCTTATAAGAGGAACCACCGAATTAAGAGCAAAACTAACTTCACTGATGGTGTGCAAGTCTGGGGTAGTCACCTTACAAACAAGGCCAACTGACAAGCTCACCAATTTAGAAGGTATGATCCCTTAAATAAAATACAGAACCCTTAAAGGGCAACAAATTAAGAGTAGAACTAACTTCACTAGTGGTAAATAATTGTCCCATCGTTGGGTCTAAACTAATTACCGCTACCAGTATGGCAGTACCAAAATTTCGACTCAGCTGAGAAGCCCACAGATCATAGCTTTTAAGATTCTGATGCACTTGGAGCACCCATAGTTGGTCCCTCACCTGTAGAGGTTGTTGCTGCTGTCAATGCATATAAAAATTGAAGACAGGATCAGCTTGTTGAGAACCAAGTTGCCCTCTGTGAATATAAGCTTCTAACCAGATAAAAATCATAAGAAATGTTGGCTAAACGAACAGGAAACAACACTAGTTTATTATCCACAGCTCCGTCAGGTAATAACCACACTTGACTGTTTTAAAAGATTCTGGAATATAAGCTTGAGAAAGAAACACCTCGCTCTGTTTAGCACAAGTACTATTATCTCTATATGTATAAAATGTATGCTAATATATTCAGTGTAGAACCACATGTAAGTTATGGATTTAGAAGAGAGAAAAATATGTTTTGGTGGGTACCTAACTAGGTAACAGTTAGATGATTGTTAACACATCCAAGGTTAAATATAACCATCCATATTTCTATGTTGTTAAGTTACAATGATAGATCATGGGCAAAAGAATGTAAGATTTAAAAATGGTCGGCTAGCTGATACATGGAATAGAAACTGATGTAGGTATTGGCTTCTTATAAAACACATACACACAAGAAATGGAACAAGGTATCTCTCATGTTGAGACGCTTATTGGCCCAGCATAAATTCCTAGGCATATCTAGGCGTACAAAATCAGATCAGCTATCATGATCTATTATGGTTCAACTAAACCAAGGTGAGCAGAGGAGTGGTCTTCTAGAAGGGGACACACTGAATTTACTACTGTTCCTTTGCCGCTTATGCTCTAGCCCGACAATTACATTAACTAACTACAACTCAATGGTGCAAGGAATCTTTATCTTCGACATTATCATGTTCTACAGAATGCTTTTAAGCAATTCATGTCATAAAGATTAAAATCATAAATGCACTAGCCCAGTAGTGTCCTATTCTTAGAATGCACTATCAGAAGAGCTCCTCGACTTAACTCTTATGATGCCATGGATTAAAAAAGCTTGGCAGTGTTGATGCTACACTCACAGTCATACTGTTATGGCGGGCTAGGGACTAGACGTATCGAGCACGGGAGAGAGAGGTTGATGAACGGAGGTGGTGCCGATGCCGGCGGAGAGCTGCTGAGTTAGATGCAAATGACACAAGATGACGATGAATAGGGACGCCGGGCGCCCAAGGGAGACTAACGTCTCAATCCCAGGCTTACCCCATTCCATTATACGAGTTCAATACTTATACACGAGGGGTTGACGTACTGCAAACTAACTCAACTAGCTAAGCCAACTAACAGACTTGATAGACTAACAGACTCGATAGATAACGCTAACAGACTCGATAACGCTAACAAACTGAATAGATAGCTATCCTAGATTCTAGGACTTGATAACAGACTTCACACGTACAATCCTGCAGTCCAACACGTCCGTGGAGATCACGCACGGGCCTTTCAGCCACGATAGTTATTGCCGTTCATAACACTTCTCCCCCCTCGGCGAGCAGCTCTGCAAGGGACCAGCCACCATGCGGACAGTGTCCACGAGCTCCCACTTTGCGTCTGCTCCGGCTGCAGATAGACTCGCCCATCACTACAGGAATCCGGCTGTTCGCCGACAGCCCAGGGGTTTGCCGACAGCCAGGATCTGGGCTGTCAGCGAACCAGCTGTTTGCCGACAGCCGCAGCCAGCTGTCGGCAAAGCTTACTTCGCCAACAGCCCCAGATCCACGGGCTGTCGGCGAAGAAAGGCTGTCGGCGAAGATGTTTTTTCCCAACAGCCAGGCTGTGGGCAAACTAAGGCTGTCGGCGAAGCGCTGGCTCGACCAAACGGCTCCGTCGCCGTTTGCTTCGCCGACAGCCACGCCGTTAGGGCTGTCGGCAAAGTTTGCCGACAGCCTCCCCAAGCTGTCGGCGAAGAGCAGGTTTGCCGACAGCCTTTGAATGCTGTCGGCAAAGTCTGTGGTTTGCCGACAGCCTTTGAATGCTGTCGGCAAACTATGCTCTTTGCCGACAGCCTTTGTATGCTGTCGGCAAAAATATTATTTTTTTTTTCGAATTTTGACTTCAAAATTTTTTTGTTGCCTAGATACATTGTTTACAATCACATGTTTGAATTTGGGCCCTTTTGGCAACATTTAGCTATATTTCGTTAATTTTTTTCAAATTTGAACTGCAGGTACATGAAATAATAAAACTTTGGCCTTCGAAATATGATATTCATGGTGGGGAGTGTGTTTTAAGGCCGTGTACCAAAGCTCACCCAAAAGTTTCAAGTCCTTGCCCATGTAACAAGACCATCCTGGAGTGGTAAAAGTGTTTTTTAATTATATAAAATCCAAACGACGTTGAAAAATCACGAAACTTGACGGGGTGTCATGTTATCGCATGTGGAGGCTATGAAAAAAATTTGAAAAAGTTTGGAGCAAGTTGCGGCGTAACATGCTCAAAACCCAGACATGTCCACACATCTCACTTGTGATCACATGTGGAGTTGTCTGGCTTTTAAGGATGTGACATCGCAACTTGCTCCAAATTTTTTCAAATTTTTTTCATAGCCTCCACATGCGATAACACGACACCCCGTCAAGTTTCGTGATTTTTCCACTTCGTTTGGATTTTATATAATTAAAAAACACTTTTACCACTCGTGGATGGTCGTGTTACGTGGACAAGGACTTGAAACCTTTGGGTGAGCTTTGATACACGGCCTGAAAACATACTCCCCATCATGAATATCATTTTTCCAAGGCCAAAGTTTTATTATTTCATGCACCTGCAGTTCAAACTTAATAATGCGGGAAAATTCAAGTGAGGAAAAAAATTAATAAAATATAGCTAAATAACTCAAAACCTCCCCAAGTTTTGAATTTGAGATGTAATTGTGGTAGGAAGGATCCAGAAAAAAATGGATAAAAAAACAAAAATTTAAAACTTTTCTTTGCCGACGCACTTGGATGCAAATCGGCAAAAGAAAGTTTGCCGACTGTGTGTAAGGAGGGTCAGTCGGCGAACCATTTTTTTTAAAAAAAAAGGAAATTTTTTTGCCGACTGACCATTGGCCGGGCTGTCGGCAAAGCCCACGAAAACGAAAAAAAGGCCCGGCCTACTTTTCCTAACCCTATCCCCATTCCCACCCCCGCAGCCCCGCACCCTATCCCTAGCGCCCGCCGCCGCCGCCGCCCACCACCCCAATCGCCGCCAGAACACCAGCAACAACACCACCACAGCCCCATCGCCACCACCATCCGGCCACTAGCTCCGCCGCCAGGTCAAGGGAGACCGGATCCAGCCAAAGGAGGGCCGCATCCTCTGCATTGCCTCCAAACGTCACTCCCCGATCTCTCTCCTCGCGACAATCGCGACCCTGACAGCACGCGAGCAGTCGCCATCGAGCTGATGGTGGCGCAGACAATGGATACACAGCGACGAGAGCGGAGATCGTCGGACTGCGCGCGCGGACGAGGCCACACGTGCCTCCATCCAGCGGCTCCCCATCGGCCGTCGAGAAGACGACGCGGGCGGGTTGTTGAAACCTGATCCGGCGACAGTTGCAGCAGTTCGGCCACCCGGCGCACCTGAAGGCAATGATGACGCCGGCCAAGGTAAAATTATCCGTGGTGCACACTCAGTGGAGATTTAGGGTTCGTTTGCAAAAATTCGTGGATTAGGGTTTCGGAAATTTGGGGAATAAACTTTGATTTGACTGGCATCTGCATAGTCCCCTCCTTGGATGTGCACTTATCATGCAGTATTATTGCTACAAATGTGAAGTTTCCTGCCTATTCCAATTTTTTTTCTAGATAGATGCTTCACTCAGTAGAGTATTCCTAAGCTTGATTGTTATCATTCTAGCCGTAAAACTTAACAAGGTTTTCTAAGTATAACTTAGGGTGAATATCCAGCTGCTTGCCAGTAACTACTTTTATTCAGTTAGCATGTATCAGCAGCTCACCCTCCTGTTGTTTATGATATTTACCACATATTGAAGTTGCTTGGTCAAGTTTGTGGACTGCTACTTTTCTGATATCAACTATTGAAGTGAAGTTTAGTTACCCGTTGTGATTTAGTGGTAGTATTGTGAATGAGTGATTATCTATTTATCTCTGGATATCTCTGTAGGCACAGATATAACCCCTTTATTTAACTACAAAGTTAGTCAACAAGGCAATTTCAGAAAAGCACAATTTTAGCCAATAAACAAATGTTCAGTAATTCAGAGCCTAACCAGATTGCTAGGATGCACAAAAATGACATTGCATATATCTTAAAAAAAAAGGCATTGCATTGGAAGGATCCAGAACCTGCGTGCGCAAGTAGGCAAGACAGCTAATCATATGTGAAAGCTGCATTCTTGTCTACTGAACACTGATGAGCCCACTGCGCCTCAATGCATCCTTGATCAGAAGACTTCTGATGTCAGTTCAATTGCTATTTTCTAGAAAAATGTGCATTTGGCCTAATTACAATAAAATTTTGAAGGCCTATACACTTAGCATAGAACTCCATCAATCATCCTATCACCCACATCCATCTGTTCCTGGCAATTGACCCTGATTCTCAGGGCTACATGATTTTGTATTTTTTCCATGACATTTCAGTAACCTGATGAAACCAAACAGTCTACTTTGAGAATGTCACAGGAGATGTTAAGATATATTTTTCTTTATGCAATGTATGGTCTCTTTAACTATGCTCCCTACAATACTTATGAATTTGTTATTATCTTGTTTAATCACACTATCATTTTCTGAAGGAAACAAGACCGTCAGAGCATCCCAAAGCTGTGATCTGGAAAAATTACCTGATAGTGAAGTGAGTGAATGAATACTTCTGGCTTCTTGCCTGATTTGTTCTGTACTTGTTTAGTTATAGCTTCTAGCAGCATTCAACTATTTCATAACAAGAGTAACAATTATGATTTCTGGAGCAGATTTGTGGTGATTGGCGTGCTAGGAGTGATAATATGGCTGTCTTTTTGCTTCACAGAGTTTGCCAGAAATCAGTACTGTAAAATAAACATAGGATCTAGTGGCAATCTCAAACTATTATCCTGTGTAATCTCACGTTAATCAGGTCTAATTTATTTCTTTTAACATGTTTATTTGGAATTTATTTCCAGAAACTATGAAGATAGAAATCATTTGACCAAGGTAGCTTTTTTCACTACCTCAGCTAGCTAGTTATAATTCCTCCTGAAACAATCCACAAGCTGTAGTGTGTGACAAATAATGGTAGTACAGTGTTATGTTTGGTCTGGGTGTGTTCATAGATTCATATGCACAAATAATTTGTGCGGTTTCCACGCTGAGACTGAACATTAGTTAATATGAATTGATATTACGAAGCTTATTTCCAATATACATGCAAATTGCAAAAATATATATACCTTAATGCTAAGTTGCTTATTGGTAAAATATGTATTTCTATCACCGTTCCAAGTGTTGGTCTCACGTGCAAATTCATATTTACCTTAATCAGCCTACAAGAATTGTAAAGAAGATTGTTTGCATTGGTGGTTTTTATTCAAGTTGCAACATACAAATGTCTGGTTAACAATGCATACAGTAGTCTGATTATCTGTTATTTGTTCATGCCAACCTATGTAGATATATGCTGTGTGCTTTCTATTCTATTACATTACATGTTGTTTCTGAACCTGTGAACCTGGAGGTTTTAAAAAAATTTCCTACGAACCATCTTCTATAAGATCTCTGATTTTCCCCATACCCTCTGCTACTTCAACCCTAATGTTGCAGTTCTGTTCTTTGGGTTCTAGTTGTGACAACTTACTTGAAATTGTGGTTTGTTACAATTTCTCTGGTATATGTATTTTGTAAGCCTATTTTATTTGTTAGTTTTCCCATTCCTTGTATCATGCCCACTAAGCATGTATGGGTTTCACCATGTGCTGGAAACAATTTCTTCTTTCTAATTTTGCTTCCCATGTTAGGAATATGGTATCCGGTATTCTTTATCATAACTTCTTGCATGGTGATCTGCACATGGCATTAGTCTTATTTATAAACTGACGCACTATGACATATATGATATTTGCAGTGAAGACATTCACTCTTTGCATACTTGGATGATTTATGCAATGTCAATTACTCTTTTTTATCAATTACTCTTTTTTAATTATAGCTTTTGGTCCAAATGTAATTAGGTGGTAACTGGAGATTGTTTGTGTCATGCACAAGGTGCTGGTTGATGCAACCCCAACTCGAGGCATTCTGATCACTTCTGTCCTACCTACTCCCCTTGCCCTGGTAAGCTATCACATCATCTCCTTTCTGTTTTGTTTTTCTGTTAAGGCTTGAATAAATCTGTCGATGTATCAACTTTAGCAGTAAGTAGTAGCTGGTGAACTATATAATCAGCAACTCGATAGTGCTGCACTATCTCTAAAATTAGAGAAAAGATTGAGTAGCAATACTAGTTTTATACTGCTGAACATAATTGTCTTCTTTCCTGCTGCTGATGAAAGTCGAGATGAAATATCTAACTGTTATTATGTGTCACAGGCAGCTTTATTAACAAATTTCACTTTGATTTTGTTTAGGTGGGAGGTCCTAGAGATTGTGTGATGCTAGAGCATGTCAATACTCAATACCGTGAAGATTAAAAGTGATCACTAAGCTATTTTGTATGGAGTAACGGAGAGGAGGCATTTTGTAGAGAACATAATTAGATTATAAGGTCAACATATTATGATTTGTGGATCCCATTTGATCTAGCTACATGTACTAGGGGCAGTGTATGTTTCTTCTTTTGTAAAGATGGTACAATTACAAATGTTGCCCGCAATAAAAACTTGAGACCTGTTTATCCAATTCTATGGTTGTTATAAATGTGATCTGTGGTATATATATATGATATAAATGTGGTTTGAATGCAATGAAACAGAAAAAAAAAAAAATCCCAGCTTTGCCGACAGACTTTGGCCATAGGCGTCGGCAAAGCCGTGCAATTTTTGCCGACAGCGGAGTTTGCCGACAAATTTTGGCGGGGCTTTGCCGACAGCCTTGTGGACCTGGCTGTCGGCAAAGAGACGAGTTTGCCGACAGCCATGCTGACCTGGCTGTCGGCAAACCCTGACTTTGCCGACAGCCCTGGCTGTCGGCAAACCTGGCTTTGCCGACAGCCCTGGCTGTTGGCAAAACCCTGACTTTGCCGATAGCCCTGGCTGTCGGCGAAGCGAACGGCAGCCGAGTTGACGGCGCTGTTCCTTCGCCGACAGACCACGTGGCTGTCGGCGAAAGTACGCCGACTGCGCCCTGATTCCTGTCAGCAAAGTCCTGTTTGCCGACAGGATTTTTGCCGACAACGGTTTGCCAACAGGAATAGGGAATTCCTGTCGGCAAACCCTTTGCCGACAGGAATCAGGGCTTCGCCGACAGCTTTAAGCTATCGGCAAACCCGCGATTTCCTGTAGTGCATGGTTTCAGCACGTGCCACGGGCTATGCCGGGGACTAGCGCGCCGAGCGTGCTCGGGCTGCTGGAGACCGTTGTCTTGTTGTAGTGGAGGCCGGAGTATTGGGGCCAACGGCGCAGGTGCTCGGAGCCGCTTCATAATGCCCACTGGAACGACAGTGTCGACGTGGGCACCTGCAATAAGCTGGAGGTGGGAGGCCACCTCGTCCATGAGTGCCAAGGTCTAGAGGTGGGAGGCCACCTCGTCCATGAGTGCCAAGGTCTGGTCCGCCGTGTGCACCAGCTGGCAGACCTCGGACAGAAGGGCCGCAAAGCTCGGCACGAAGACATGGTCACCATAGAAGATGAGGCTGTCATTGGCACGCCCCCGACCCGAGGCGCTGAACACTTCAAGGAAAGCGCAGGTGCCGGCTGCTGTGGCCGCCAACCCTCGGTGCAGCTCCATCGCGCCAGAGCCGGAGGCATCGTAGCCCAGCTGAAGGAGTCCGACGCGGTGGAGGACCTCCGTCTTGTTGCGCTCGACCGTAGCACTGCAGTGGACGAACACCCGGATGGGCTGCATGTCATCGTCAATGAAGCAATCCGAATGGACTCTGAGCGAATGGACTCTGAGCAGTGCATGCGGAACGCCATCATGCCCGGCCATGTCGTCGAACTGTAGGACCATGGCCAAGGGCACGGTAGAGACAGGGACAAACAAGGTGACGCCGTGGAGTAGGAGTCCATCCATGACGTGCCACAGCTCACCACTGTCACGTACAAAAGGACCACGGATGGCCTCCAGGTAGGTGCGCTGGCATGGTGCACCGGAACCGACGAACGCGCGGTCGAGTTGCCTGGCGACCGCGACGAAGGGATTCTCATGGACTCGCTGTTGTGTCTTCTGTAGACCGCCATGGCCGGCCTTGGGGGCACGCTGCAGGCTTGTGGCCAGCGCTCCTGATGAGGCCGAGACACACACACGTGCAGCGATGAATCCATCGTGCTCTCCCTCGACGAACAGCTCGTCCTCGAGCTGGAACGGCTTATCCGTGAGGGTGTCGACACGCTTGATCTCCCAGCGCACATCCTCCAGATACATCTGGTTAGAGATGAGCTTGTCGCTGAGGTCCAGCGCGCAGGTCTCCGACACGAAGACGACGTCGCCATTGGGGCGGACCATCACCAGCGGGCGGAACTTGTGCGGCACAGACCTGAGCTTGCTGTCCCCGCCCACGGCGACGACACTGGCGCTCTCATCCCCGCGGTGCTGCAGCATCTTCAGGCCAATATAGACAAGCGACGCCGCGTCCTGGGCGCCCACGACATCGAGGACATCAGGTGGTGGTGGTAATGCTGGCGCTATCGCCATATGTGGCTGCACCGAGCCTCGCGGCATGACGGTTGGCGGAGGAGGACGAACTGCCAGCATGTTGTGGACACCACGGGCAGCCATGAATCCGTCGCGCTCCCCCTCGACGAACAGCTCGTCCTCGAGCTGGAACGGCTTATCCGTGAGGGTGTCGACGCGCCCGGGATCAGCGTCGCGTGGGTCGAGGTCGATGGCAAGGACGACGCCGACCTCACTGTGGTCGCGGTTGGTGTCATGAGCCGAGGACGGAACCAGATGCGTGCTAGTAAGGGCGTCGCTTGCGGCCGGGGCGACCTGAAACGGAGGTGGCGTCGCGTCCGTTTCCAGCACGTGCATGCCCTCAAGGTCGTCGACGGCCGCGGCGAACGCGAGAAGGCACTCGTTCGGGGCGTCGGTGGCGTGGTCTTGCAGTTGCGGCACCGGACTGCGTGGTACGAACGACGGAGTCGACGACGAAAAAGGCACATCAGGTTCCAACCAAGTCAGAACGACATCCTGTTCCTGGACTGCATCCACGGCAGCAAGGGGCAGTGTTACAGTGTGAAGCTGTGGTGGTGCTGTAAACATCACCCCGGACACCCCCGACGATGACATCGGAACAGCTGGAGACGGAGCCGCAGATGAATCTGCCGATGCCATGGAAACTTCCGGGATCACCGGCGCAGATGTCGCAGGCAGCGCCGGAACACCAACGAAACTTGGCAGGCCGAACTGCGGGAAGGGTGGGAGGCCGTCGAGCGCGGACAGCCGGCTGGACATGTCCGCCATGTAGTGCTGGGCCACCCACAACTGAAGCTGGAGGCCGTTAATCGCCGCCACCAGCGCGTTGAGCGCCTCAACGGTGGAGGGCGGGACGAGCACCGAAGCATCCCCGATCGTGGCCATGAAGGCTGATACCAGGTTGGTATGGCGGGCTAGGGACTAGACGTATCGAGCACGGGAGAGAGAGGTTGATGAACGGAGGTGGTGCCGATGCCGGCGGAGAGCTGCTGAGTTAGATGCAAATGACACAAGATGACGATGAATAGGGACGCCGGGCGCCCAAGGGAGACTAACGTCTCAATCCCAGGCTTACCCCATTCCATTATACGAGTTCAATACTTATACACGAGGGGTTGACGTACTGCAAACTAACTCAACTAGATAAGCCAACTAACAGACTTGATAGACTAACAGACTCGATAGATAACGCTAACAGACTCGATAACGCTAACAAACTGAATAGATAGCTATCCTAGATTCTAGGACTTGATAACAGACTTCACACGTACAATCCTGCAGTCCAACACGTCCGTGGAGATCACGCACGGGCCTTTCAGCCACGATAGTTATTGCCGTTCATAACACATACTTCATATAAATATGTCATGAGGCTCAGGCCATACTGAAACTAAACCACATAGACTAATTTAACTGGCTTCCCTTCCAGGAGGAACCACCAAATTAAGAGTAGAACTAACTTCACTGATGGTAACAGTTCAGGAAATGCACATATAGAGTTGGTTGATGCAAGGCTGGGGTAACCACCTTACAGACAAGGCAAATTGACAGGCTTACTAATTGAAAAGATATGATGACCCCTAAAAGAAAATACAGAACCTTAAAGGGCAACAAATTAAGAGTCGAACTAACTTCACTGATGGTAAATAACTGTCCCATCATAGAGCCTACAAACTCGTTACTGTTACTAGAACCAAAATTTCCACTCAACTGAGAAGACTACAGATCATGGCTTTTAAGCTTCTGATGCACTTGAAGCACCCATAGTTGGTCCCTCGCCCGTAGAGGTTGTTGGTGCTGTCAATGCTGCAGTAATGTATAAAAATTGACGAGGATCAGCTTATTGAGAACCAAGTTCCCCTCAATGAATATTTGCTTCTAATCAGACAAAAATCATAAGAAATGTTGCCTAAATGAACAGGAAACAACACTAGTTTATTATCCACAGCTCCATCAAGTAACAACCACACTTGACTTTTTTAAAAGAATCTGGAATAAAAGCTTGAGAAAGAAACACCTCACTCTGTTTAGCACAAGTACTATTATTTTTATTTGTATATTACCGTGACAATAACAGAAAATCTATGCTAATATATTCAGTGTAGAAGCACATGTAAGTTATGGATTTAGAAGAGAAAATAATATCTTTTAGCACACAAAGCATCAACCATATCTTTTACATTATCAAGTGAAGTCAACTGAATTAGTTCTAAGCAATGTTCACTGGTAAACATAGGTGCAAGGAAGATACATAAAGAGTAATGACTGAACTAAGTTCTGACATTGTCAAGAACTAATCACTTGTCCATGACAGAGTTATAGACTAATAAATAAACTCCTAGGCTTGTCAAGCTAGTATAAACAATTGTTATAACCCCAACAAAAGGAAAAGGTGCACATACAATAAATTGACAACCATACCACATTTATAAATTCATTGATCTTGAGCGCAAAGGCTGCCATGATATGGTCCATATTTATATTTCATAATATCAACATTATAAACAATCAGAACAAGTAATGTAAGGTCATTAACCTAGTAAACTTGTACCTGGCGTATAGAAGCTGATATAGGGAACAATGAGACGGATGCTATCGACATGGCAAGTCTCCTCACATAACTTCCTTGCCCGGCCAGACTTCAGATCTAAACTGAATAACCCATCATCTGTCCCCACCAAAAGGACTCCAACGCCAAGCGCAAACCCAATACATTTAGAATAGATGGAGCTGACATTGGCCGGGAGTAGCTTTTTAAGATCAATGTCTCTGGTTTGTGCCCATCCAATATCTCCATTGGTATTCACCTCCATTGACCAGAGGGAGAGTCTAGCGGCCTCATCCAGTTTTGCGATTCCCAACCCACCATCCTCCATGGTTATGGCCTTATGGAACTCAGGAGGCTGCAGAATCACAGAAAATTCCTGTTTGTCCAAATCATATTTGAGAATGCTTTTCGAGAGCATCCTGAAGTAGAGTGCATTTCCCACCAAGGCAACAGGACGCACATTATCAATGGGTTCTGGAGCAAAACAAGTGGGCTGGCGCAAGTGGGCTGGCTCCAGGCGCCAGCCTCCGATGAGTAGATACACAGTGGCTGTTTCATGACGCTGCCAGTGAGAACAATGCCGTCGGCCACGAGGACGACGAGGAAGTGCCCGCGGTGGCAGTCGAGGTGGTCGCAAGCGCCTGTGGCTGTAGCTGCACAGAGCACTGTTGCGATCCAGGTGGTGAAAGTGGGCAGCGGATGCAGCGGAATTTCCCGCCGCTTGTCTGTAACGGGATCCCAAACGACCAAGCTCTCAGGGTCACCCCAATGCAGGCTCCAAAACATGTCGTGGAGGAGGACACGGCCGTGGCGGGCGTCGAGGACGCGCCAGTGTCGGTGGTCGGTCCGGCGCGGTCGGAAGGAGGAGGTGGGGACGAAGTGGGTCACGTCGCCGCCACCACCGCCGTCCCTGAGATGGCAGACGAAGCCCAGCACGGGGGGGCGTGCGGTGGAACTGGCGGAACCGGCGGCGGAATCCGTCCCCGGAGACGAGCCGGCACCAGGGCTTGCAGACGAGGACGGCCCGGACGAGGCTCGCCGGTTCCTCCGGTGGGAATCGTAGGAGGATCTCCTCCACCATCTCTTCCGGCAGCACGGGCGGAGGGTGCGGCGGCAGCTCCATCGGGCCGACAGGTCGGACCGGGGCGGGTGGGTGGAGGGTGGCGATGGCTTGGTCGACGTGGAATCTGGAGAGGATCTGAGTGCTTCGTCGGAGCCCTCGCCGGCGGCGGCGTAGGGTTTGGCTGGTTGGGGAAGGAGCTGCTCTGCCAGGTGGGACCAGAGGGCAGCGAGCTGCTGAGGCAGGAAATAGCTTAGCACAGCAGAGAAGGTTTCATCCAGGAATGCAGGGAGAGGATTCATTAGCATGTCAGGATGTTTGTTATATATAATTATTAATTAACTCTGCTCTTGATTTGCCTAAATACATGGAGCTCAATGGCAAACTAGTACTCTGCACCAACAGAAACAGATTATATATATGCCAGGACTGAATCATGCAAAGCAAAGCTCATGTGCCAGCAAGGCAGCAATATAGTCTCCAGCCAAATCAAACCAATAGTCCAAAACGTAAACTGGAGTACGGTTCATGATCCATGATCACAACGAATTTGGTAACAGCAACCAAACTGACACCAGTAATGTTATCTAAAACCTGGAATAACCAAGCTCATACATCCAACATCCAGATAAGCTAGTGCTTGCCAAAATATCAAAAGGATGCTTTGAGAGCATTTAGCATTTCCAGATTACCGAACGTGTATGCCATACAGATGTGCTTAAAATGGCAAGTTCCGTTCCAGCAAGGAAAAAACTGAAGAATTTTTATAGTTAGGAACAGTACTCGTCCCTAAAAGATCCATACATATTTCAAATGCATCGGACCAAAGTATTTTCTTTATAGAAGTCTCAGGTATCATGTTCGAACCGCAAGATACTAACGAATAAAAATTGGCCAGCAGTACGATGCAACACAAACAACAGGGTAGCACATGATCCAAATACAATATAAAAGTAGAGCATATTTATCCTTCCACGATAATTTTTGTCACCTGAAGTATTTTGATTCAATTTACAATCCTAATATGGAAATGTCAAAAACAATAGTCTGTCAGGGATTCACATTTCAAATCCCCATACATATGCAGTCGAATTAGCTATGCAGCAATTTTAAAATGACGACCTAGTCCCAATTCATGTGTGCATTTCAGTTCTACAAATAGCGAGTTAGTGGAAGACTACAATTATTGGAGTCAACAAAATCAACAAATCATCTCCTCTGCTACTACAGCCTCAGCCTGAAGATTTTAGTCGCAGAAAAAGACTTCAGAGATCTCCATCTATTCCACATCGACGCTAGTTGCTGTGCAGATGGAGAGGCAATACTGGATCCACTACAGCAATAGATAGATATCTCAAAATATTACCCCAAGTTTTGGGACAGGAGATAATTCAACAATACTCAATTGTATATCTGATCAGAGCAATCTAATTCATTACTAGGCATTTGTGGTCTTAATTTGTAACATTTGCAAGTAACAATCAGCTTTTGGAGAATAAATTAAAGTTACCATGTTGTTCTAGAGTACTCTGTTGTTCCCACAAATCTGAAAACATCAACCATTTTAAAAATCAACACCTGTTTGTCCTGAACCTTTCAGATCTCTCATCTTACTGTCCTATTAGTGCTAAGCATGCAACTACTGTTTCAACTTTTATCTGCTTTCTTCTATCAGAAAAGTACTCAAGACTAAGTATTTAGTCTTTCAGTTCCAGTCTTGCAGCATTTTAAATGAAAATTCCCATTCAATTGAGCGTAGATGGTTTAAGATAGAGGAACCATATTCATGGTACAAGCTAAAGTCCAGGGAATGCACAAAGAGTTAGATGATGCAGGGCTAGGGAAGTCAGGTCACAGACAAGGGGCCAAGTGCAGCCTAAAGAAATTAGGAGATATGATCCCTTAAGGAAAACACAATTTTAAAATGATGAGATAGTCCCAATTCTTGTCTGCATTTCAATTTTACAAATAGCGAGTTAGGGGGAGAATGCAATTATTGGAGTCAACAAAATCACCATGTCATCTCCTCTGCTAATACAGTCTCATCCTGAAGATTTTAGTTGTAGAACTGAAGATTCCAGAGATTTCCATCTGTTCCACATCGACGCTAGCATTAAAAACATGGGACTCTGCTGACCAACATCAAAAATTCCATTCACAATGGCATTTTTGTCATAATAACAACACTGAGTTTTGTATAGGTGGAGAGGCAATACTAGATCCACTGCAGCAATAGATAGATATATCTACAAATATTACCCCAAGCATTGGGACATGAGACAATCCAATAATACTCAATTGTCTGTCTGATCAGAGAAATCTGATTCATGACTAGGTATTTGTGGCCTTAATTTGTAACATTTGTAAGTGAAATTCAGGTTTTGGAGAACAAATAAAAGCTACTATGTTGTTCTAGAGTCCTCTGTTATTCTGACACATCTGAAAACATGATTTAAAAAATCAACACCTATTTGTATTGAACCTTTCAGATCTCTGATCTTACTGTCCTATTAGTGTTAGCATGCAACTACTATTTCAACTTTTATCTGTTTTCTTCCATCAGCAACATACTCAAGGGTAAGTATTCACTCTTTCAGTTCCAGTCTTGCAGCATTTTAATTGTAAAAAAATCCCATTCAGTTGAGCATAGATATTTTAAGATAGAGGAACCATATTGATGGTCCAACCTAAAGTCCAGTAATAGATAAAGAGTTGGTTGATGCAGGACTGGGCTAGTTAGGTTACACACAAGGCTGGCTAAAGAAATTAGAAATATGATTTCTTAAGGAAAACACAGCCTGAATGGACAAAGCACTAAGACTAGAACTAACTTCACTTATGCTAAATAATAGTCCCATTTTAAAGATTAAAACTAGTTACCAACTTATCATTTCAACAGCCCAACTTCCACTTGACCGAGAAGACCACAGATCATCACTTTAAGCTTCTGATGCACATGGACCAACCATAGTTGGTCCCTCACCTATTGAGGTTGCTGCTACTCTTAAATGTTAAAAATACACACAAATTTAAGCCAGACAAAACATATGAATTATTTTCCAAACAAACAGGCAAACTACACTAATTTATTATCCACAGCTCCATCACGCAAGAAGTTACGGTTCAGCTAAAGCAAGCTGACAGAGTTGTGATCTTCCAGGTGGGTCACACTGAATTTGGTGCTGCTCCTTCTTCGCTTATGCTCTAGACTTACAATTCAGGTTAACTAAACACAACTCAATGGTTCAAGGAATCTTTATCTCAAACATTATTTATTCTACAGAATTCCTTTAGGCAATTCAGGTTATAAAAACTAAAATAATAAATGCCTAGCCTGGTAGTGTTCTATTCTTGAATGCACCATAACACAAGCTCCACAAACTTAACCCTTCTGATGCCATGGATTAAAATCATGGCCATGTTAATGCTACACTTAGAGTCTTACATCGTATCAATATGTCATGAGGCTCATGCCATATTGCAACTGAACCACATATTCCAATTTAATTGCATTCCCTTATGGGAGGAACCACCAAATTAAGAGTAAAACTAACTTCACTGATGGTAAAAGTCCAGGAAATGCACATAGAGTCGGTTGATGCAAGGCTGGGGTAGTCACCTTACAGACAAGGCCAATTGACAAGCTTACCAATTTAGAAGGTATGATCCCTTAAAGCAAATACGGAACCCTTCAAGGGCAACAAATTAAGAGTAGAACTAACATCACTGATGGTAAATAACTGTCCCACCTTTGGGCCTAAACTTGTTACCGCTACCAGTACACAAAATTCGACTCAGCTGAGAAGCCCACAGATCATGGCTTTTAAGCTTCTGATGCACTTGAAGCACCCACAGTTGGTCCTCCACCTATAGAAGTTGTTGCTGCTGTCAATGCTGCAGGAATGTATAAAAATTGAAGACAGGATCAGCTTGTTGAGAACCAACAACCAAGTTCCCCTAAGTGAATATTTGCTTCTAACCAGACAAAAATCCTAAGAAATGTTGGCAAAAAGAACAGGAAACAACACTAACTTATTTTCCACAACTCCGTCGTTAACAACCACACTTGACTGTTTTAAAAGAATCTGGACTAAAAGCTAGAGAAAGAAACACCTCGCTCTGTTTAGCACAAGTACTATTATTATCTCTATTTGTATATTACTGTGAGAATAACAGAAAATATATGCTAATATATTCAGTGTAGAAGCTCATGTAAGTTATGGATTTAGGATAGAAAAAAAAATATCTTTTGGTGGGTACATACCTAACTGGGTAACAATTAGATTTGATTATTAACACATGTCCAAAGTTAAATATAATCATCCATATATCTATGTTGTTAAGTGACAATGATAGATCATGGGCAAAGGAATGTAAAGGTTTAAAAATGGTCGGCTAGCTGATATATGGAATAGAACTGATTTAAGCGATGGATTCTTATAAAACACATACACACAAGAAAAGGAACAAGGTATCTCTCCTGTTGAGACGCTTACTTGCTCAGCATAAATTCCTAGGCATATCCAGGCATATAAATTCAGATCAGTTATTATGGTCCATTATCTGTCCTTAACAATTGAAAAAGAACGAAATTCCTAGGCATATCTAGGCAATATAAATAGAGTGGTCCATATAAGTTAGTAGCATGTTTTTATGAAATTGTGAATTGTGATACTCCATTGCCATAAGTACAGATGTACTGTGCTAAAGTTGGACAAGTACCTGCAGTGCAGTAGCTCATGTATGGAAAAACCCTGGAGCCATCACTAGCTTTCTGTACCTTCTTGACCCGACTGGAATTTAAATCAATGGTGAAGAGCCCATCACAAGTGTGCACAAAAATGACACCAATTCCATTTCCAAAGCCAACCACATGAGGTGAGGTAAAGAGGGAACGAACGGGGAGTAGCATCTTGAGGTCAATGACTCTCCTCTGTGCCCACCCTGCATCTTTGTCAGAACCAATCTCCCTTGACCATAGACAGAGCTTTGACTTATTATGCACAACGGCAAATCCCAGGCAACCATCCTCCGCAGTCATGAGCTGAATTGGCCGCCGCTCTGAGAAACATGCAGGTGGCAGATGAATGACACCCAATTCCCTTGTGCCCACATTGTATTCCAGGATTCTGATGTTTGTCTCAATCAAGAAGTAGAGTGAGTTCCCCACAAGGACACTGCCCCCCAAGTCCAGATAGTCGCCTTGTTGAGCAGCCGCGTAAGGCATGGAAGGCCCATGCCACTGACCATCCTCTGACGAGTAGATGTAGTCTAACACCATTTTTTCTGTGATGCGCAGGTAGACCACGGTGAAAGGGTTGTGGCGGCAGTCAAGGTGGCTGCAGCCGGCATGAGCACAGAACACCGCGACATTGAAGTTGTCGAAGAACCACCCAGGCAGAATCCCCAGGTCATGCCTCTCATCCGTGATGGGGTCCCAGACAAGGAACTGGTTGGTCCCCAGGGGCGTCTTCCTCAAGAGGAGGACGCGACCGTGGCGGGCGTCGACCACGCGCCAGTGGCGGCGCCAGCTGGCACGGGGCAGGCGGAGGGAGGAGGTGGGGACGAAGCGGAAGCCTGTGGTGCTGCCGGAGGTGGCGCGGAGGGTTGCGGTGTTCCAGAAGAAGCCGAGCATGGGCGGCGCGCCGTGGAACTCGCGGAACCGGCGGCGGAAGCCGGGGTCCGTGATGAGGCGGCACGAATGCTTGCAGACGAGGGTGGCGCGGGGTCGTCCGGCGGGAGGCGGAGGAGGATCTCTTCCGCGAGCTCGTCCTGCAGCGCCGTCGCGGGCGCCATGGTTGGCGGCGCGGCGAGGGTTTTGACGGCGGCGGTGGCGAGGATTTTGATTTGGTTGGGGAAAGCGAAGTGCGAGTGTGAGCTGTGAGGTGAGGGGAGGAACTGTCTCTGCCAGTGCGACCATGGATGCAGGGAATTTGGTAAGGAACAGAAGTGCTTGCTGCTCATGTTGTACCGATCCAAAAAATTAGAATAATCCAAAGGTTTTTTCTTTGTTGCGAACAATCAGTAACTTAGGTTGAATGTCTGATTTGGTGGATCATCGGCTGCATTTGGATGAAAATGGTGAAAGCAGATTCTGGTGATGTTCAGCTGTATCACAACAACAGAATCAGTGCTGCTGCTGAATCTGAATCTCAATCTGCAAGTGTTGCTTTGCCACTTCTAATCCGGTTAATTAAAAAAACTGGACTAAAACCGTACAACAACCCCAATAGCGAGCTTATGGTTATCCACTAATAATAAGAAGAAAAACAACACCAACGCATAAAAGAAGAGAAAAAAATTGCAACGCCAGCTCTTCAATAATGCCTCCAAAGCGGTGGACAACGCAATAGCGTAGTCACCGTCAGCAAATAGTAGCAAGAGTTGGTTGAGTCTTGTGCCGAGTAAAACCGCAAATAGCTAGGACTCTCAAAGGTTCTCCAGTGACGCCTTCAAGATGGAAGCTCTACCCAATGATGTCCCTTGTCGCCGCCCTAGCCTATGGCTGAGTTGAGCTTTCGCCCAAAACCAGCTGACACCCTGACGGAGCCACTGCCTCCGTGGGGGCACATGAACGGTAGAAACCGCCGCACTATCGAGATGGCACTTTGCCCCTCCCCGACAAGAGGCACAAGGGGAGGGCGCCTACGGACACGCAACCTCGCCATTGGCTCACCCATAGACAAACTGCGTGCACCGCAGTACTCTTCGTTAATCCCTCTCTGCATTGCCATGCGCCGGGCTTCCCACCCACTATGGCACTGCGCGTAACAACCCGTCCTGCAGTTTCACCACCGTGTAGGAGGCTGCCACTATAGCATTCACCGCTGCAAAGGTCGCACAGGCCACATCATCGTCGCATAGGCCACTCCACGTTGCCGTGCAGACAACCGTTGCTGTCGTGAAAGTCGAGTAGCTATGCCGCAGGCCAGGGCTGTCGCGAAGGCGCCAATTCGTGTCGTTGTTCAACAGATTGCCATGAAGGTGGCGCAAGTCGTCCGCACGTTGTGTTAGCCCACCAGACGATGACGCACGACTACCTGCGCACGTAGCCCTCCAAGGCGGGTGCAGGCCGGTCGAGGCCCATACACGTTTGTCATCTACACATGTCGTGGTCGTTGCCTTCGAAGCCACTCACTGTCCGCCTTGGGTGTTGACGACATTGTTGTCCACTAGAGGTTGGGCTCCTCGACGATGATGACCGCAAGCACGCGGCCCTCCATCATGGCGAGGTGGAGGTTGACCGAGGCTCGTCCGCGCTCGACGTCCATGCATGCTCCTCCATGAGGAGCACGAGCTCATGCGGTCACGTCAGGTGTCTAGGAGGAAGACGATGGAATTAAGAGAGTTTTTTCTTGTTGATGTGGTGCTACGGAAAAATATGTCTAGTGTTCACCGCTGAGACAATTTTTTTGTTTGAGAGTTCCTAATGTTAGTTTTGAGCTCGGAGAGCCCTCTGCTCTTAACATTAGTTGTACAAATGCAGCTCATATAAATAAAATTGTCTCCAACAAAGGAACCTAAAACAAAAAATGTGCCCTTGACGGTGCTTCACAAGCCAAAACCAAGCTCTAACAGACGACCCAACATACGAAGCATTTTGCATACCTAGTGATTCAAACACAAAAAGGGTCGTTGAAGAGAGATGACACAAATCTCCGGCTCGGCGATAGTGGGCCCATAGGAGGTGTCAGGGAGGGGACGAGCGTCGCCTATGGAGATGGAAGTCATGATGGCGTGCGGACGGGGATGAGGTAGGCACCGCAAGGAGGAAGGGGATGGCACCGCGGTGATTCGTTGCCATGGCAGAGGCGAGCGCAGTGGCGGGCCAGGGTAGCGCGCGTCATGTGTCTAGCGAGGGCGGCAGTGGGTGGCGGGCCGACCGAGGCGAAGCGCAAGAGACATGCAGAGGCCTAGTGGTGAGGCATTGGACGCGCCGCAGTCGGTATGCAGTACGCGTCGGAGGATGTCGCGCGTGCGGGGTGGGGGTGGGGACAAAGGAGATACGGTGGTGATTTTGCGTTCGTTGTTGGAGAAGTCCGTTTTTTGAAACGGGAAGCCATCTATATTAATGAAATCCTTGACTGACACCATGTATAGACTCAAACTAGCCCCATGGGCAACTAAGGCTATGAGCTACTTTCTTAAAAGCAAAATTACAAGAAAAAAGATCTTTTAGTTCCCAAAGCAGTGCGAGACCCCTTCCTGTTCGAGACCCAAAACAAAGGAATAGGTCTGTGTAACCTGCAACTTTGTTTCCATATACAGTTTTTTTAAGAATACCATATACTCACAGTTTTTTTTTTTTTTTTAGAATCCCATATACTCACAGCAATCATGTTTGTTGCCTAGAAAAAAAAGAAAGAAACTGTCCGAATGAACCAACGAGGCCCAGCCCAACAGGCCTGCGTTCATACACAACCTCTCCAAACCCTAGAACACACTCGACTCCATATACTACTCAAAAAAAAAAACACTCGACTCCATTTCTCCCTCCCTGCCGGCGGCCGACACCACGCCGCCATGCCTCCCTCACTGCACGGCCTTGTAAGCTGAGCACCGCCGCAAATCCGCCCCCCAAATCCGTTCCCCTTCTGCGTACATTTTCCCCAAAATCCGAGCGACGCCCAGATCGCCACCGTGCCCGCGCGGGCCACTCGCACCGGCTCCGGCGAGAAACCCCTCCCCATTTCGGCATGGAGCAAAGCGGCGGCCAGATCGCCGCCGAGCATGCGGAGCCCCCCGACGGCGGCGAGGACCGCCTCAGCGCGCTCCCCGACGAGGTGCTCGTGCTCATCCTCGAGTTCCTCGGCACCACCGCCGAGGCCGCGCGGACCAGCGTGCTGGCGCGCCGCTGGCGCAGGCTCTGGGTTCTCCTCCGGAAGCTCCGCTTCGAATCCAGCACCGACGTCGACCGCATCCGCAAGCTGCTCGATGTCCCTGACGCTCCAGAGCTCAGCTACGTCTCGGTCACCACCAAAGCCGCTGCTGCCGATTCTGCCACGGCCTTGCTTGCCGCCGCTGCGCGCCGCCTGGCTGGTGGCCTTGTCTACAGCGACATGGCTCCGGATCTGGGGAGGGGAGACCTCGTTCAGCTACCCTGCTTTGAGAAGGCCACCACGATTAAGCTTTTCGGGCTGGGTGGTCTCATCTTGCCGTCTGTGGGCGTCTTTACCCAGCTCACCGATCTCTCTCTGAGTTTGGTCCACTTCGACGGCCCTTGTGAGCTCAGCAATGTAGTCTCCTCGTCGCGGTGCCCATGCTTACAGAAGCTCAGCATCTCTTCTGTCTTGGGGTTGCACAATCTCAATATCCACTCTGAGTCTCTCCTGCAAGTGGAGCTCGGCTCCTTATCCTTGCTGCATCTCACAATTGTGACCCCGATTCTCCACAAGTTGAGTGTGAAAGGCATCTTTTTCGAGGACGATGATGATCCGAGTCAACCGGTTGCCAACATTTCAGCGCCTCAGATGGTGTCCTTGGTGTGGAAAGATCGGTATGATCCACAATATTTTCGTCTTGGCAACTTGGGACAACTCCAAGAGCTGCAAACAGGTTCTATTTGGGTATATGGATTTGATTTCCGTAGAGAAGAAAATGACCCTTGTCTAAGGCTCTTGCAGCAATTTCAGGTTCTTTACAGTCTTCATCTGAAGCTCATCTATGAAAACGTGAGTGCAAATCTTTTGTGTTGACAAGTACCTGCTTAAATTTAAGAGCTCAAAAGGTCCAACTTAGGGTAGGGATTATCCAAGATTTTAATATTAAAACAACTGTCCTAGTTAACTAATGTTGCTTTGGTTGGGTTTGCTTTTTTGCAACACCAAAACAACCGTTCTAAATAAGTAATGAGGGCAGAGTTTGGGAATACATTGCATTATGTGGGCTTTAAAATAGTGTTTCAGAACATTTGAAATTGTGATGCATGAGGGAAATGTACATAGTTGTTGTCTAATGAACTAGTATGCCAATTATTTAATGGGTTCATGAACTAGTGGTGGTGGCTGGTGAGAAAGCAAAATGAAGCGAGAAGTTAAAACATGAATATTTATAATTTGCAGTTGCACAGTTTCTATTCTTATTCTCCTGTGTTGCAGCTATGAAGTGAAATCACAACTAAATTAAGCAAAATGAAGCGAGAAGTTAACTAACTCTATGAAAATGAGATGTCATATGATCCTGATTTTTTTTTTCTGGAAACATCTTATGTATCCACAGTACATGCATTACTGCAAGTACTTGTTGGGAGACATAACACTTCCTCAGATTATGTTCTTGCAATTGGATTTACGCAATGAAGGTCATGCTTTCGGAGCCAGCTTATTCCGTCTGCTTGGGTTATGTAACGGTCTCAAAAGATTGTTACTTGTGTTATCTACAGATAACAGTTCCAACTTTGAGGTAAAGGCTAAAGCTTTATTTATTTACTCAAGTAACTAGAAAGTGACTAAAAGTAGCATAGCTTTCTGCAATTTGGCTTGATCTTTAACCTGAGTTCCATCATTCTAGCAGTTACACTGATACTTTGTGCCAAGTGATAAAATCATCTATGTTCCTCCTAATAACAGCTCATTGTTCTACAGTGAGGATAAAAGTGAAATTGCTCACTTTTATTGGTATTCATTTAATGCTTTTGTCTGTTTGACCTATGCATATGGCAGTGAAGGGTTGACTGATAGCATGGCATAGTTAGAATGTATAGCATATATAATACCATAAGTGTGTGTGCATGTATCTAAACATGATATAGTTTAGCCTAGAATGTTTAAGCTACGATTGTAAACCTCTGTTTGGATGAGAAGTGTTCTAAGAATTTTAGGCTAAATGTTGGGCGCTTGCATCCTGATCCATATGATGCAAAGACCTTGTTTCCATAAATAAGTCTTTGATCAATTATATTCGTTCTGTGGGCAAGCTATTTGATGCATAACACCTCAGAACTTGCCATGTAATAAATATGGTTTCTGCTCTGCCATTCTCCTGCACAGAACAACCAACCATACAGCTGTAATCATTTAGCTTTGAACAAACTAGAACAACTACCATTCTGTCATGAAAACTTTATTCCCGATATTTCTATGCCATTGGACAGTATAAGATAATTAATGATGTTTTTTCATCATTCATAGGAAGAATTTTCATGTTCATCGGACTGTATTTGTGATCAACCAAAAAACTGGAAGACTGATGAACTTATGTTGGATTACCTTGAAGATGTACACATTATTGGACTGCAAGGAGCTGAGCACGAGGTTGCTTTTGTGCAGCAACTTCTGAGTTGGGCCACCATACTGAAAAACCTGAAGATAACGTTGGACAGCGAGGTAATCGAAGGCAAGATTGAAGAGTTTCGCGAAGCGTTAGCAGGCTTCTCTAGGCCAGAAACATGCATACAATTTGAGAAGAGTGACAAGTAAGGGGGTCGATGCACTCTATCACCCTAGATGACCAATGGGAGCCTTGTTGTGACTCGGAAGCACTTGTTGGTTGGTCTACCTTTTGTTGCAAGATATTAGGCAGCGGCTGTAGCCCTTAGTAGGTTTCAGATGACCAATGGACGCCCTGTTGTGACTCGGAAGCACTTGTTGGTTGGTCTACGTTTTGTTGCAAGATATTAGGCAGCGGCTGTAGCCCTTAGTAGGTTTCAGAAGACCGTGGGCCTTGTTGCGACTCAGAAGCACTGGTTGGTTGATCTACCTTTTGTTGCTAGATAATAGGCAGCAGCTGTAGCCCTTACTAGGTTTCATTTGTGTTTGTTCCAGTACTATGCTTTGTCGGATTCCTTAGTAGGTTTCATTTATGTTGTTCTGATACTATGCTACACTATGTCGTAGCCCTTAGTAGGTTCCATTTATGCTGTTCTGGTACTATGCTAACGCTGCCATCTGACATTGAAATGCTTGTGTATCCATGTGTAAGTGGTGCCTACCATCTGCAGGCTGCTTGCTGATACTATGGAGGAGCTTAAGCTTTTATATATGCTGCCCTTAAGATTGACAATGTTTAATTTGTATGTGCTCTGGCTTGTTGAAGAGGGAAGATATATATGCTGTATGATATGATGGCATTAACAAGAGAAGAATGGTGATGGGAAATACTGAGCGCGCGGCTCATTTTGAACAGCTCCCTGCTGGCAAACTAAGCGGTTTCTGACCCGATGGCCAGTGCTTCATGCCTAGGGCAGGCTGGGCTTGAATTGTCCCAGTTGGAATGGTCCATGCACTCGCTGATGTTCAGGTTTGGTTGATGGATTGGCCACACTCCTCATACAGCTAGCTGTTGTGTTGGTCACTTTGGTTAAGAATTGGCTGAGAAGAAGAAATCTCATCCCAACAAACGGGCATGTACTGCACACACATGTAATGTAACTGATGCACACGCATGTTAATTTGTAGAGAATCTTAAGAAAAATAGAGAAATTCATGCTACTCTTATCATGGTATAAAGCTCGCTTACATGTCGAAGAAAAAGGAAATACTGACAATTCCATCACATCTAAGGATATCGATACCATTTCAGCACCGGTCGTCATGGCCATATATCTCATACTGGTGGATAGACGCCTAGACCGTTATAAAAGATTTCTCAATCTCATATCAGTCTCGTACTAGTCAATATACCAATAGATACCGATCAACCAGGTTTATACTGAAAATCAAGTAATCTCTCATTTTGTATATATTTTGTATGAACTTGTCGAACTATATATGATATCTTAAATACAAATATGTTTATTTTAAGAATGGTTACAACTACCTATATTCAATGATTTGAATATCTCAATTATTTGTTCCTTGGCCGCTAGTTAGAGCTTGTTTTGCTGGGTTTCTAGAGTGGTTCTTGTTATGGCGCCGGCGGTGTGGCGAACGTAGGGGAGAATGCAGCAGAAGACTTGACTGAGAATTGGAACGCAAGGGATAACGAGGAACGTCGGTGGTGGGTTCTTCTCCGGTGGATGCGGCTGAAGCGCTCGACGCCACCGTCGAAGAGAAACTCCCACCCCGATAACAGGGAGAGTTTATTCCTTCTTCGATAAATCCTGATTACAATCTAGACGCTTATTTATAGAACAGAGTAGGACAGAGTCCTACTCCTGACCAACTAAGAGTCCTATCTGCTGACCAACTAACCAAACCTTCTAAATCTCTCCCTGACCCTTACTTCTAATTAGACCGGGTCTTTAACCACGGCTGGACTCTCGTGGATGCCTTGGCCGGCGCCTATACTGGCGGCCAACAAAGGAATCCACAACACTTCCCTCCTCCCCAACAAACAGCTCGTCCGCGAGCTGGAACCGCGGATAACGCGCCTTGAAATCTTGGACAGGCTCCCAGGAAGCTTCAGCAGCAGCACGGCCCTCCCACTGCACAAGTAACTCCCAGTGGCCACGATTCAAGCGGGCACGAACCACCTTGGAAGGAGTAGGTACTACTCGGCCATAAAGAATCGGTGGTAATGGCACCAAGTCAGTGGGAGGGTCACCTTCAAATTTCTTCAGTAATGCCACATGAAAAACATCATGGATTCTGGCTTTAGACGGAAGACGCAGACGGTAAGCCACAGCACCAATCCGTTCAGTGACTTGATAAGGGCCAAAATACCGTGGCGCAAGCTTGGAGGAAGATGCTGGAGTGATGCCGACAGCTGTGTGATGATGAAGACGGAGCAGAACCCAATCTCCCACTGAGTACTCCACAAACCGCCGTTTCTTATTCTGGTGTTCAGTCATTACATCCTGGGCCAACAGTAGTCGGTCACGGATGTCCTGCAGAAAGGTGTCGCGATCATGAAGTTGCTGATCCACAGAAGCCACCTTGGCTGTACCGGCTGTGTAGGACAACAAGGTGGGAGGAGCACGGCCATAAACAACCTCGAAAGGAGTGGCACGGAGGGCGGACTGGAAAGAAGTGTTGAAGCAATACTCCGCCCATGGTAACCATTGCAGCCACGAACGCGGACGATCCCCAGCAAGGCACCGCAGATACATGACGATAATGCGGTTTGTCACCTCGGACTGACCATCCGTCTGAGGATGAAAGGCAGAACTGCGAAGCAACTTGACCCCCGCAAGACGGAACAATTCCTCCCAGAAAGTGCTAGTGAAGACCGGGTCACGATCGCTCACTATGGAGCAAGGAAAACCATGGAGCCGAACGATGTTCTCGAAGAAGGCACGAGCCACAGATTGTGCTGAATATGGATGGCTGAGGGCAATAAAGTGAGCCATTTTGGAAAACCGGTCAACAATGGTGAGGATGACTGACTTGCCGCCGACACGCGGAAAGCCTTCAACAAAATCCATAGCAATGTCACTCCAAACATGCACCGGCACGGGTAGCGGCTGCAGAAGGCCAGCCGGATGCAAATGCTCAGTCTTGTTCCGCTGACAAACCGAACAACTACGGATGAAGTCACGGACAAGGCGGTGAATGCGGCTGTTGTAGAAGGACGCACGCAGCCGGTGTAATGTTTTCTGGACACCTTCATGACCTGTGTCGTGAGCCTCCTGCAAAAGCTGAGGCCAAAGTGCAGAAGCATCAGGCACAAAAATGCGCCCTTGGTACAGCAGCAGTCCATCAACAAGGGTCCAGCCAGTAGGTGCTGTGCCAGCTGCTAACTGGTCGCGCAGACTCCGGGCTTGACTGTCATCCTGCAGCTCAGTACGTAGAGCATCGTAGAGGTCAAAAATTGGAGTAGACAGAGCCCGAACTGCAGCAAGATCTTCATCCCGGCGAGACAAGGCATCAGCAACGGTGTTAAGTCTCCCAGGCCGATACTCAACAGTGATGTCATAGCCAAACAACTTGGTGACCCAAGTGTGCTGTGGTATTGTAGTGAGGCGCTGATCCAAGATAAACTTCAAGCTCCAATGATCCGTACGAACAGTGAATGGACGCCCCCACAAATATGGCCTCCAATAGCGAACCGCCTTGACTAAGCCGATGAGCTCACGCTCATATGCTGGCAACTTGGCATGATGAGGAGCTACGGCCCTGCTGAAAAAAGCCACAGCACCGTCCCCTTGATGAAGGACAGCACCGAATCCTACCCCTGATGCGTCACAGTCGACGATGAAATGCTTGGAGAAGTCGGGAAGCTGCAGCAAGGGCGCCGTCATCAGCGCCCTTTTGAGGGCCAAGAATGCACCTTCGGCCTCTGATGTCCAGGAAAAAGCCTCCCGCTTCAATAATGCTGTCAAGGGCTCTGCCACCCCGCCATAGCCAGCGATGAACTTCCGGTAGTATCCGGTTAATCCCAGGAACCCCCGAAGAGCACGGGCTGTGAGAGGCCGTGGCCAAGCTTCCACCGCCGCCACCTTCGCTGGATCCATGGCAACGCCTTCAGCTGAGATGATGTGGCCGAGATAAGCCACCGAAGTTTCGCCAAAGAAGCACTTGGAGCGCTTGGCGAAGAGATGATGAGTGCGCAGCTGCTGCAGCACCGTGCGCACATGCTGAAGGTGTTCCGCCCAAGATGAACTGAAGATCAAAATATCATCAAAAAACACAAGCACAAAGCGGCGAATGTAAAGCTTCAAAAGGTCATTCATAAGTGCTTGAAACGTGGCAGGGGCGTTGGTGAGGCCAAACGGCATGACTAGAAATTCGAAGTGGCCCCGGTGCGTTCGAAACGCGGTCTTGGCGACATCTTCCGGGTGCATGCGCACTTGATGATAACCGCTGCGAAGATCAATCTTGGTGAAGAAGCGGGCACCACGCAGCTCGTCCAGGAGCTCGTCCACCACTGGAATAGGAAACTTGTCCTTGACAGTGCAATCGTTGAGAGCACGGTAATCAACGCAGAAGCGCCAACTATCGTCTTGCTTGCGAACTAGGAGCACCGGGGAGGAGAACGGTGATGTAGACTCCCGGATGATCCCTTGGGCCAACATGTCGTCGCACTGGCGCTCAATCTCATCCTTAAGAAGTTGTGGGTATCGATATGGCCGCACAGCCACAGGAGGTGAACCGGGCACGAGGTGGATGCGATGGTCGTGGCGACGACTTGGTGGCAGCCCGCGTGGCTCCTCGAAGATGTCCGCATATGACTTCAAGAGCTCCTCCAGTATGCCCCGAGGGTCGGTGATGGCGCGGACAGCCATGCCGGGGCGGCCCATGCCGATCCAGTGGTGCGAGCGCCCATTGTACCAGAAGGCCATCGAGAGGGCGGCGAAGTCCCAAACGATAGGCCCCAAAGTACGAAGCCACTGGACGCCGAGGACGAGGTCGAATGCGCCAAGGTCGAGGGCAAAACAGTCAACGGCGAAGTGCTCTTCTTGAATGACGATGTTGGTGGCAAGACACACGCCTGGACTGCGCACGCGATCACCATTGGCCACCAGAACATCGAGGCCGGCGCGTGGAGTAACCGAGAGGCCCAAGCGAGCAGCCACAGCAGAGTGGATGAAGGTGTGCGTGGAACCGGTATCCACCAAGGCCTTGAGCGGGACGCCTCCAATGACAACCTGTAGCAACATAGAATCAGCAGGCGCAAGGCCAGTGAGCGCATGCAAGGAGATCTCCAGGTCCGTTACATCCGCGCCGAACGGATCATCCTCGCCCTCTGCAAGGTCCATGAGAAAGACCCCTTTTGCCGCACATTTGTGGTCCTTGGAGTAAGGTTCTGGGCAGAAGTAACATTGGCCGTTCTGCCGCTTCTCCTGTAACTCTTGTGGCGTAAGACGACGAAAGCGAGAACGCACCCCCTCTGTCTTATTGTCCTGTGCACCTGTACCAATGGAAGCAGAAGCACGGCGGGCTGAGGACTTCGGTGGCGCTGAACTGTTGACAGTGGATGTCTCCAGCAGGTGACGCTGCTCATACTTCCGCGCCAAACTAATAGCCTGCTGCAGATCGACTGGATACTGCATCTCCACATCCGAAGCCAACGGCTGACCCAGTCCACCGGTGTAGAGATCAATCGCCGTCCGTGGGGAAAGGTCGGTGCAGCGGGACAGCAGGGCCTGGAAGCGCCGAGAGTACTCCTCCACCGTGCCAGTGCGGACTAGAGTTTTGATCTCGGCAACAGAGTTGGTACGAATTGGCGGCCCAAAACGGAGGTTGATGAATTCGACGAAGCGCGGCCAAGAGATCATCCCAAAATCATGCTCCATCTGGTAGTACCACTCGGCCGCGGTGCCATCCAAGTGCAACGATGCCATCCAGACCTTCTCGTCCTCCTGCACGCGGTGGCCACGGAAGTAGTTCTCACATTTATTTAGCTACGTGAGAGGATCAGACTCCCCGTCAAAGCTAGCAAATTGAATCTTCGGTGGCCGGTGAGGTTCACGACGTCCTTCATCGCGGTAGCGTCCTCCGCGGCCAAAGAAGCGACTCCCGTAGTCGAAATCGCGGCCAGAAGCAGCACGGTCGAAGTCCCGTCCGCCTGTGTCGAAGTCACGGTCATCTCGACCCCCGTAGTCGCGGCCACGGCCGCCTCCGCCGCGTGTGTCCCAGTCGCGCGGAAAATCGCGGTCATCGCGACAGCCGTAGTCACGGCCGCGGCCGCCTCCGCCGTGTGTGTCCGAGTCGCGGGCGGCCCTGCTGCTGTAGTAGTCGCGTCCGAAGCCGGCCGTGCCGCCCGTGTCGCGACGATCGAACCGATCGTGCGAATCGGTGAATCGCGCCCGGTCACGTAACGTGCGGGCGCGGAAATCTTCCCAGGCGCGGTCCCGAGCAAAGCCGTGGTCATCGTGGACTTCGTGGTCACCACGGTGGCCATCCCCGGCGTCGCGATGATCCTCCGCGCCGCCTGGCGATTCCGCCCCACCCTTCCCCGGGTCGGGCTTGCCCGTCTCGATGCGTGCAAGGCGGGAATCGTGAGAGCTGAGCCTGTTGTTGATGGTGGTGAGCTGGCCCAAGATACGATCTAATTTCGCATCCAACGCCGCAGGATCGGGAGGAAGGCCGGACATGGTGGTCGATGCCCTCGGAGAGGGCTCGGATACCAAATTGTTATGGCGCCGGCGGTGTGGCGAACGTAGGGGAGAATGCAGCAGAAGACTTGACTGAGAATTGGAACGCAAGGGATAACGAGGAACGTCGGCGGTGGGTTCTTCTCCGGTGGATGCGGCTGAAGCGCTCGACGCCACCGTCGAAGAGAAACTCCCACCCCGATAACAGGGAGAGTTTATTCCTTCTTCGATAAATCCTGATTACAATCTAGACGCTTATTTATAGAACAGAGTAGGACAGAGTCCTACTCCTGACCAACTAAGAGTCCTATCTGCTGACCAACTAACCAAACCTTCTAAATCTCTCCCTGACCCTTACTTCTAATTAGACCGGGTCTTTAACCACGGCTGGACTCTCGTGGATGCCTTGGCCGGCGCCTATACTGGCGGCCAACAAAGGAATCCACAACAGTTCTACTGCAAGCTCCGGCCAAAGCCATGCTAAATGGTCATTGGAGAAACAACTTCAGGTATATATCGTTCTGGAGAGGACTACTATTCTAGGTGGCCACGAAATTTCATTTTTCACTTAATACAACAATTCGAACATTTAAGTGATTATAATATATTCTAATTAAATGCTGGATTTCTAAGACGGTCTCCAACAGGGAAACCCAAACTCAAAATGTGTCCCTCACGGTGCTTTGTCAACCGAAAAACCTTCTCCAATAGGTAACCCAAACACATGACCCATTTTGCGTTCCAGCCCAAATGCTAGGCAAAAAAAAAGCATGTCCTCTCTCCTCGCTACACAAAGCACTAGTGGTGGCCTGAAAATCCGTAGTTTGGTTTTGGCTAATTGACAAAACCTAGGACTAACCTTTGTATCTAAGTAGATGATTTAGATAAGGTGGTCCTTACCAAGTGGAGCTCAGTGTAGATGGGTCATGACATGGAGTTGTGTAACTAGAAGGTGAAGAATAAGATGGGGCTTGGCTCAATGGACCGTGTGAAAGTGTGAAGGGCAAGTCAAGGCTTGAAGCGAGGGACCATGCGTGGTGAAACTTAGGCAAGACTTTGCGCCGATGAACCGACCAACGGTGAAGAGCAAGTAAGATCGAGATCGATGGAAGAAGAGGGTTGCATGATGACATAGAGTCGATTGCACCGACAAAGTCGTGCATGGCTTTCGCCTAGTCCCCCAGTTCCGTTGCCAATAGCTCGTCGATCTAGACCATGACGTGCCAGCACCCAACCCCGCTGCTGGCAAGCCCGCGGCCAAACTGCGCACACCGCGCCGCTGCTGGTCCCTGCAGTACATGAAGAGACAAGCTTCTCCACTGCCGGCATGCCCACGGCCGAACTGCCAGCAGCCACTGGTCGGCTTCTATGACGTGGGGTGGTGGTGCTCGACGTTTATCCGCCTGAGGAACGGGCCCGAGCAGATCCGCGCTCACTGCCGGTGGCTGGCTTTCACGAAGACGACGTGGAGCCTGTCCAAGACGGTCGGCTCGTGGGCAGCAGCTTCTGTCACGAGGTGGCCGAGCTGTGAATGCCCAGGGGCGTCGATGCTGGCGTTGGCGCTGCAAGGGCCACCCCTGCGCGATTGCTTATTGCGCCTGGGAGGAGGATGATCAGATCCGGTCACCAACGCAGATACGGAGCGTCATACCCTCCATGGCCAGAGATCCGCTGGTTGGCTGCCATGGCCAGGCTAGCCGCCAGCCGAACCCCCGAGCGCCCACACTAGGAAGGCGAGATCCGGGCTGTGGCGCATTGCCAGCCACACCTCGTCATTGCCATATTCATATGGGTAGAAAGAGAGTGAGGTGAGTCGCCCCGAGCCGCCCGGGGAGGGCCGAAGTAATTCAATCGGTATCATTTACTTATGACATACTTACGCAAACATGAAAGTAGGAAGTAATGGGAAATCATATGCATTTCATTTCTTGGTGCCCCAACGCGTTGTTGTTTCTTGTCCTAGGTGTTTCAGTTATACTAATGAGATCTTATCCCACTTATATTCTCCATTCTACTAACTCATTGGACTCTACTTCTCTCTAACGGCTTATTCTTTTTTTCGTTTGAGATCTTATACTAATGCTAATTCTTTTTTTCGTTTGAGAGTTTCTAATGCTAGTTCTTGAGCTCGGACTGCTGTAATGGAAACACTACTTTCCTTCTGTAACCTGCAACTTCGTATCCATATCCATATCCATACTCAGTCACCGCTAGATGCAATCACGTTTGTTGTCAAAAGAAAAAAACCGAAAAAAAGAAACTGTAAGGACCGAAATAAACAATATACCAGACAAAAGACTTCGTATGTATACCAGAGAAAATGAGACCCAACAGGCCTCCGTTTGTATACAACCTCTCCAAACCCTAATCCACTCCACTCCATTCCTCCCTCCCGGCCGGCAGCCGCCACCAGCAATCCCTCACCGCACGGCCTCCTGCTTCCCCTTGTAACCAAAGCCACTCCCTCCGGCTCCGGCGAGAAACCAAAGCCACATCACAATCCCTCCCCGTTTCCATGGAGCAAAGCGGCGGCCACATCTGCGCCAAGCTTGCCAAGCCCCCGACGGCGGCGAGGACCGCTTCAGCGCGCTCCCCGATGACGTACTCGTCGTCATCCTTCAGGGCCTCGACACCACCGCTGAGGCCGCGCGGACCAGCGTGCTCGCGCGCCGCTGGCGCAAGCTTTGGGTTCTCCTACCGAAGCTCCGCTTCCACCTCCACCCCGACGGCAACCGCATCCGCGAGCTGATCGACGTGCCTGACGCGCCAAAGCTCAGCTACATCTCGGTCACCACCAAAGCCGCTGTCGCTGATTCTGCGACGGCCTGGCTTCCTGCCGCCGCACGCCGCGGGGCCGGTGGCCTTTTCTACTGCAACTTGCATCCGGATGTGGATAACGATGAGGAGGAGGTTAAGAGGGGAGGCACGGTTCAACTACCTTGCTTCGAGAATGCCACTGCGATTGAGCTCAATATTTATTTTCTTGGCCTTGCCTTGCCGTCCCTGGGCACCTTCACCCGGCTCACCCATCTTTCTCTGAGCTTAGTCCAGTTTCGTGGCCCTTGTGATCTTGGCAATATAGTCTCCTCACTGCGATGTCCATGCTTACAGAAGCTCACTTGCTACTTGGTGCAGTTGGGCAATCTCTCCATCCACTACGAGTCTCTCCTAAAAATGGAGCTCACACGATGTGGCTTGTCACAACTCACTATTGTGACTCCGATTCTCCAGAAGTTAAGGGTGGATTGCAGCTTTCCTAGTGAACCGGCAGAACCGGTTGCCAACATCACAGCGCCTCAGATAGTGTCCCTGGTGTGGATGGATTGGTATGATCCACAATATTTCCTTCTTGGCAATTTCGGACAACTCCAAAAGCTGCAAACAAGGGCTATTCGGGTATATGGAACACAATTCATTAGAGAATATAATCGCCATTGTCTAAGGCTCTTGCAGCAATTTCAAGTCCTTCACAGTCTTCATCTTCGGCTCTATTATTTAAAGGTGAGCACACATCCTTTGTGGAGTATTGAAGTTACAATACTGGAGTTACAAAGCTTTAGATTAGAGTTCAAGAGGTATTTTGATTAGGCATTATGCCTAGCGTAGGCTAGGAATTATCCAAGAGTTTAATATTAAAACAAGTCTCCTAGTTAACTAATGTGGCTTTGGTTGGTTTTATCTTTTGCAACACCAAAACAACCATTTCAATTAAGTACTTGAGGGCAGAGTTTGGGAATTATTATACCATTACAACATGTGAGGCTTCAAAGTAGCGTTCTAATTATGGTGACATTTTAGAATATTTCAAATTGTGATATATGAGGTAAATGTACACACTTGTTTTTTTATGCACTACATTGCTAGTTATTTAATATTTTCATTAACTTTTGAGTTATTAAAACCTTTGTTCTCATGGCGTAGCCTAGGCGCTCCCCCATCGCCTTGCGGAATGGCCGCCTAGGCGAGCAAGGCGGGCGCTAGGCATCTAGAAGGTGGTGCGTCGCCGTGCCTTGCCTTTACGCCGTAAAAACATAGGTTAAAACTTGAATACTCATGATTTACAGCTATGAAGTGACTCCATGACTAAATTAAACATATTAATAGATGTTTTACTCTATTGTTTTAGAAATATATAATAGACTTGTCAGCTTTTGATTACCTTTTGGTGTGTGGTAATCTGCTATATGAGACTGAGATGTTTTATATGTTCTTTAATTTTTCTAGAAAATTTTTATATATCTACAGGACATATCTGATTACCAATACTTGTTGGGAGACATAACAATGCTCCCTAAGGTTACGTTCTTGCAATTGGATGTACACAACGAAGGGCATGCTTTTGGAGCAAGCTTATTCCATCTGCTCAAGATGTGTATCGGTGTCAGAAGATTGTTACTTGTGTTATCTATGGGTAACAAATTGGAGGTAAATCTCCATTTATTTATTCAATTAGTTAGGATGTGACAAAAGGTAGCATACTATTTCTGAGATTTGGCTCGACCTTTGACTTGAGTTCTATCATTCTAGTGGTTGGTTTCATACTGATACTTTATGCCAAGTGATATATACAACTATGTTCCTCCAAGAAACCGTTAATTGTTCCATCATTCTATTGGTTAGTTTGACAATAATTTTTTGTGACATGTGATATATACAACTATGTTCCTTCTAGTTCATTATTCTACAGTAACAACAAAACTGCACGCTTTTCTTGGTATTTAATGTTATAATTTTAATGCTTTATGTCTGTTTGACCCGCGCACATGGTGGTGGAAAGTTGACTGATAACAAAGTTCAATCTTGGTGTCATGGTTAGGATGTATATGATACAATACCATAAGTTTGAAGCCATGCATCTGAACATGATATAATTTGGCCTAGAATATTTAAGCTATGAACATAAAACTATGTTTAGATGAGAATTATTCTGGAATTTTAGGCTAAATGTTGGGCAAGTTGCTTCCTGATCCATATGATGAAAAGATCTTGTTTCCATAAATAAGCCTATGATCAATTATCTTCCTTCTATTTGCGTGTTATTTGTTGCACAACACCTCAGAACTTTTGCCATGTAATAATATAATAAATATGGTTTCTGCTGTGTTACTGTTGTAATCATGCTTCATGAAAACTCTATTGCTGACAAATTTCCATGCTTAGTACTTTTAGTTTACTCTCTCTCTATTTTAATGTTATTTGACAATAGAAGATAAGTAATAATGTTCTTCGTTCATTCGTAGGAAGAACTTGCATGCTCGTCAGACTGTATTTGTGATCAACCAGAAAATTGGAAGACTAATGAACTTGTGTTGGGTCACCTTGAAGATGTAAACATCATTGGACTGCAAGGAGCTGAGCACGAGGTTGCTTTTGTGCAGCGACTTCTCGGTTGGTCTACCATACTAAAAAGTCTGAGGATGACATTGGACAACAAGATGACTGAAGGCAAGATTGTGGAGTTCCGTGAAGCGTTAGCAGGATTCTCTAGGCCAGAAACATGCGTACAATTTGACACGAGTGACAGCAAGTAAGATGTCGTGCACTTAATCGCAGCCAGAAGACCAAATGGTGCCTTGTCGTTGCGACTCAGAAGCACTGGTTGGTTGGTTTACCTTTTGTTGCAAGATATCAGGCTTTCATTTGTGTATGTTCTAGTACCTATGTCGTATTCCATACTAGGTTTCATTTGTGTATGTTCTAGTACTTGGCTATGCTACTTTGTAGCCCTTAGCAGGTTTCATTTGTATTCTGGTACTATGCTATCTTTTTTTTTAGATAAAGGGGTTAACTACCCCCAGCCTTATGCGAAGGCTTAAGGTACTATGCTATCTGACATTGAAATGCTTGTTTATCGATGTAAAAGCGGTGCCTACTATCTGCAGGCTGCTTGCTGCATTTGCTGCCATAGCTTGCATCCTGTGAGCTATGGAGGAGCCTTAGCTCTTATATATATATATCCTGCCCTTACAAGCTTGACAATGTTTAATTAGTATGTGCTGGCTTTCTGAAGAGGGAAGATAACAGGAGGAAATTTGAGCGGCCCATTTTGAAGAGCTCCCTCCCTCGCAAACTGGGAGTTGTTCTTGACGTGATGACGGGGCGATGGAGGAGTAATTTGTCACAGCTACGATGGATGCTCATGTCCGTGCTCTAATTTCTGTGACAAACTGATTTTAATTTTTTTGCATTATTATTATAAGAATGTCGTATATATTGCTGGTATAAAGATCCGGAGTCCAGCGCTGCAAGACGGTCACCTCTTGTAAAACGTGCTGCTAGTCCAAGTCCAGCCCTGGACACCTGGCGAAACGCTTCTTTAAAATTTCCGGCCCAGCCCTCGACAATCACTTCATACCCGCGAACGCGAAACATGCCGGCACCACCACAGCCGCCGGTAGGCGGCGCCGCGGCACGCGGGTGCCCCTCCTTCCTTCCCCTGCCCTTCCACCACCGCTACGCGCGCCGCTGTATCCCGGCCACACGTGCCTCCTCCGCCGCCATGCCCGCCTCGTCACGCCCCTCGCACGCGAGCGACGACGCCGTCCTCCTGCGCCGCACGGCCGACGTGGCGGACCGCTCCGCGGGGCTTACCTCGCCGCACCCCAACTTCGGCTGCGTCATCGCGCGGCCCCAGCTTGAGACCGGCGGCGCTGACTCCTTGGTCGTCGGCGAGGGGTTCCTCTACGCGCAGGGGACGCCGTGCGCCGAGCTGCTCGCCGCGCGCGAGGCCGGAGTGCACGCCCGTGGCGCCACGGCGTACCTCAACCTCGAGCCCGGGGACTGCTCTGGTGATGACACCGCCGTCAAATCCCTGGTTCAGGTGTTTAATTTCTCCGAGTTTGCCACTACTTTTTTTAGAACCCGCATATGTTTCAAGATTAACTATATATTTGTTTTTCGAAATATCAGATTAACTAGTATATGTTATTGTCATCACACCTGAGTCACACGATGCTGAACGATCATACATATTGTGTGATTTCTTATTCTGGAGTAGTCTCTCTAGCCTTTTCAATGACTATGGCAGGTAGCACATGCGCTTCTTTTTTTTTCGGGTCCTTTTGTATGCGTTCTCATGCAACAACAATGTTGTCGCAGAGAGAAGACAGTTAAAGCCGGCGCGAGAGCAACTTATGTTTCTATTTGCTTTCTGTCGATAAACTCTTCGGTTCCTTTAGCTTTTGTGGTTACTCGTTCAGCTGGTGTTCCCAGCTTTTAATTTTCTTGTAAGAACGTGTTGGCTTTCAATAAAAGTCGAGAAAACTCTTTCTAAAAAAAACAACAATGTTGTCGCATGAACCCCATGAGTAATACAGTACAATACAGTTAGTCTAATACATGTGGCATTAACTTTACAAGTTTTCCAAAAATGTATAAGCTCTATTCTATTGATCTTATATTAGGCAGGAATTACAAGAGTTGTGGTGGGCCTTAGACATCCCTTGAGGCACTTGAGAGGGAAGACAATCCAAGCATTACGAAGCCAAGGCATTCAAGTTGATGTTGTGGGGGAGGATCTGCAGAGTAAACTGTTCGAGGTGATTGTTTTCTTTCGCTTGCCCCACTATAATATCGTTTTATTTCTAAGAGCTTTATTGTCCATTGCTGATACCGTTTGCATCTATGCGGCCATGCATTTCTTTAAACAACATGACTTCTTGAACTCATAGTTGTCATTTTGTAATTTTGGCACTAGGATTACGATATTATTGAAGTTTAGAGATTCTGTTGGTTTATTCTGGCATGAAAACAAAAATATGAATACATCCAATAATTCTGTGAGAGCATAATTTAGAAACTCAAGTTCAGTGGGGATACTATCAGTAGCTTTATTTGCTCTAGGTGTTGAGCAATTCGTGAATTTGACATCTCACATAAAAAAGTGGGAAGAAAACGAGGATGACCCATTTACATGTCTACGATCAGAGCATAAATATTGGAAAATAATTTTTTTTCTTCTATAGAACACTAGTTTTGTTGTGCGTGTTATGTGGTGCTCTGATAAGTGGATTAGAAAACATATAGCCATTATCTCATTTTATCTATTTCATTAATTTTTATGTTTCTTTGATCATAGGAAGCTCTGAATTCATGCCTCACTGTAAATACTCCATTGATTTACAGAGCTGCCTATGATGTCCCTTTCTCCATTCTGAAGTATGCTATGACAGTAGATGGTGAGGCATATGTTATCCCACTTGTAAATATTAGTTGGAATAACTATTATTAATATATATACACTTTTGATTTATAATGTTCATCTACCTATTTTCACTTCCAAAAATGGGCAGGAAAGATAGCGGCAAGTAGTGGACATGCTTCTTGGATAAGCGGCAAAGCATCTAGAGGGCGTGTATTTGAATTGCGAGGAAGAAGCGATGCTGTTATTGTTGGTGGAAATACAATGCGCTTTGATGGTAGTGACCACATAATGCAATACTCTATTAACTTCAGTTCTCAGCCTATTAACTTTAGTTCACATAATTCCTGCATGAAACTAATGTCGTGTTTGGTTGAATTGTAGATCCTAGATTAACCGCAAGACATGTTAAGGGTCATGCTCCGGTGCGCATAGTGATGTCACAGTCCCTTAACCTTCCTGAGGAAGCAAATTTATGGAATATTAATGATGCCTATACAATTGTTGCAACTCAGAAAGGTGCTCGGAGAGATTTCCAAAAGAAACTTGCTATAAAGGGTGTCGAAGTAGTAGAGTTTGACATGCTGAATCCTAGCGATGTTATGTCATATTGCTATGATCGTGGTTATCTTTCTGTATTATGGGAATGTGGTGGGACCCTAGCAGCTTCTGCTATATCCGCAAGTGTTATTCATAAGGTAGACCTTGTCTTACAATCATTTGCTGCATTTAAGTTAGCTGTATCCAGGTTTAAGTAATTGTATTTATAGTTTATAGATCACAAGTCAGAAGTCACAAATTTAGTGGTATGAACATTGAACTAGTTGAACAGTATATAGAATTCTTTCCTTTCTTATTAATATAACGCCGGTTTGCCGGATCTTTCAAAAAAAAAAAAATTCTTTACTCCATGTCATCATGTTCTTGTTATGTATATATGAGCTCATAACTTACAATCCTGAATTTTATCATTTGACAGGTCTGTGCATTCTGTGCTCCAAAAATAATTGGGGGATCAAATGCACCAACTCCAGTTGCTGATCTAGGTTTGAGTCAAATGACTCAGGCGATAAACTTCATTGATGTCTCATATGAGCAGGTCAACTCTTATCGTAGTTCAGATACCTTCCATCCTGTGCATATCAATTAAACTAATATAATCGACACATTGCAACCTTTTCTTTCTTTTGTATTAGCGTTTCATTTCTTCTTAATAGAATTGAGCAATCTCCACTTCCCCCCCAGTTTACTAAACTCTTGTACTGCTATATATTTGCTTCATTGTATTATTTATACACTGCATATTTAAGTAATTATGAATGCTGAGGACATATTTGTCATTTGGCAGTAGTTCACAACTCTTATACTTACTTCCTACAAATGTGCAGATTGGTAGGGACATACTCATCAGTGGACTCATCCAACCCATACCTGACTTTTCACCTGTTATACCGTCTGCGGATGAAATACCTTATGCTAATCCAGAAGTATCCCCACACAAAGAAAATATCATTTCCTTTTACAGCACTTGGGATGCTTTTGGTGCTTTCTCCAACTTTTCTTCTCATCCAATTCACATGCCTGATGAAAATGGTGATTATTTCACATGGCCAACAGTGGAACACTATTACCAGGTTTGTCATCTGTTCATGGTTGCTACAGATGTGCCATTTCATTTTGCTGGGACGGAATTCTTTACCACAATGTCCCAACATGTGTTTCATTTTCTTTATAACTTTGCAATATCAACGTTTGGACTGTCTATAAGTCCCCTAACTTCTTTTTCAGGCTCACAAGTTTGTTGGTGTTGACAATAATCCTCAAGCAGGAGACATTGTCCAAGAAATAAAGCTAGCAAGGAGTCCTGAAGAGGCTTTTAGAATAGGAAGGACCCAACAAAAGAAGTTCCCCAAACTGGTATGTCTGAATATTGTGTTTTTATTTTATACTGTGAAGAGATGAAGGTCTTGATTAGTGTTACCTAACAAAACATGTAGTGCTTATGATGAAAGATATTCGACACAAAGGATCTTATGCATGTGAGATATTCATGATTCTCATAGTAGATTAATGTTTGGTAGCAGTATAACAACAACGCATTCGAAAAATCTATTATTATTCTATCACAGTTTACTTAATGAACCTTACTTCGTAGACTATATTAAGTACTAAGGTTGAATATTATTGATGCCTGTAGCTTCCTTTCTATTATCCTCTTCTCTCCTGCTTCGGCTAAGGCACAATAACTGAAATGCAAGCAAAAGGTTAAGTGAAAAATTGTATGGCATTAGGCAGGGATTTCCCTTCTATATACTTTCCACTGGTCAAAGTTCATCGTGCTATGTTTTGCCTTTCCCAAAACATCTCACGCGCAAGCTTTTTCTATTTAGGGGGATTAGTTGTAGAGTAACTCTATGTAACTGCAATTACATCTTGTAAATGATATGGCTCATCAGTTACGCTTAATTATTGCACTGCATCAACAACTAGAACTTCATATTTATAGCTTATTTATTTTTGCTTTGCTGTTACTTGATTATGTATAAAAAATTGCCCTTGTTTTTCAGGTACGAACAGATTGGGAATCTACAAAAATCGATGTGATGTACAAAGCTATCAAATGCAAGTTTTCAACCTACCCCCATCTGACCAATCTATTGCTATCAACCACGGGCTGTGTTCTCGTTGAGGCATCACCCCACGATGTATTTTGGGGTGGTGGGCGGGAGGGAGAAGGACTGAATTACCTAGGTAGATTGCTAATGCAGTTGAGATCCGAGATTCTTGGGACAACTTCAGCAAGACTTAAGATCGAGGAGGTAGAAGCAGAGGCAATCTGACTGTCAGGCAAGTAGATCTTGAGTTAGACTGTTGATGATTGCTAGATTAGTCATTTAGGTGTTTCCGGGTCTTACCATGAGCCCTGCTCTCTTGTCAAACACTTTATTCGGAGTATAGAAAATGCCAAGCAGAAAGACCAACAATGTCATGCAGAGTGTGGAAGAAGAATGTGGCTGTGAATGTCAAGGACGACTAAGAGATTAGGCCAGCAATGGCTGAAGTGGTCGTGATGTAATATTTGTTTGTGCGCTACTGAGTGCACTGGACCTTGTAACTGAACAAAAGGCTTCATTCTTTAATGAGAGTGTTAGTAAAGTGAAATCCTTGTTTTGTTGTTTCCTTCCCCTCTTTTCACATTGAGTTCTGTTCATCAAAAAGCAAAGCACATGTGCAAGGATATGCATCTTCGTGGCCAGTCTGCATTATCTGAATGACCGGGGCCTATTTTTCCAGAGTTCAGTGTCCAAAGCATGAAATGCTCTGCTTCTGTGCGGCTCTGCTTCTGCATGCTGCTTTTGCATGCCAATTGCCAACGCTAGTGTGTAGGAAAGAATGCTTTGACAAACTATTCTTGGCTTGGGGATGAACTAAGTTATACACCGTATTTATCATCTTTCATAGGGCATAAACTCGGCTATATTACTATGTTCACTGCCACTAAAAACCAATTGCGAAGTTGAGGAGTATTACTTGATGCATTAGGAGGTAGGTTTAAAAGCCCATTAGAAAAAAATAATTTTTGCTGCACTCTACAAAAATCTTTATGCGAAATGCTTCAAATATGCAATCAATCTAAAAGGTACTCCCTCCGTTAAAAAAAATTGTCCTACTAGAAGTCAAATAATTTCAAATTTAACCAAATTTATATAAACAAAGTACTAACACACTTGATACTGAATGTTATAATTATATTATTAGAATCCAAAGCATATGTAAAATGGATCGGCCCTGTCACTGGGTAGCGTCCCTATGTGTGGAGCATGATGTTCGAAGGTTTTCTCGGGCTAGGTAAAATGTTTTCTACCTTAAGCTAAAATAGCTCGGGGGTGTTTACCCCACAACATATGTTAAATGGATCGGCCCTGTCTCACCGGGTAGCGGCCCTATGTGTGGAGCATGAGGTTCGAAGGTTTCTCGGGTTAGGTAAAATGTTTTCTACCTTAAGCTAAAATAGCTCGGGGGTGTCTACCCTGCAACATATGTAAAAGGGATCGGCCCTGTCACCGGGTAGCGGCCCTATGTGTGGAGCATGGGGTTCGAAGGTTTTCTCGGGTTAGATAAAATGTTTTCTACCTTAAGCTAAAATAGCTCGGGGGTGTCTACCCCGCAACATATGTAAAATGGATCGGCCCTATCACCGGGTAGCGGCCCTATTTGTGGAGCATGATGTTCGAAAGTTTTCTCGGGTTAGGTAAAATGTTTTCTACCTTAAGCTAAAATAGTCTACCCAAGTTTTTTTTATATTAACTTAGTTCTGATCTAAAAATTGTTTGGTTTTTAAGAAAAGACTAGGAAATATGCTCGTGTGTTGCAACGGGGAAATAAAATCAACCATTTATAGAAAGTGAGAGGCGTGGTGCGTCGGCGGCCCCCGACGCTGCACCGACGCTGCACCGGGCTGCGACCGACGCACCGCACTACGCCTCCACATCGCGAGCAACCGCGCCCTCCACGCCTCGTTCTGTGAAAAAATCGTCTTTGACTTCTCTGTCCGGCATTGGTGAAGGTCGAAGGTCAGCTTGCAGTAGCCTCGACGGCTCACAGCACGGTCGGCCAACTGTCCCTGCGCCCTGCGTCAACTCGAGGACAGGTTCATGACCCCGTGCCACGACGACGTTGCTTGACACTCCGAGGCCGCGATCCTTGCACCTCAACAGGACAACGCTGCTCCATGCCTCCGTCCCGTCGGTGCTTCGACGACTCAGCACCGCGATAGCCGGTGGCGGCCCCGCAATTCGACAATGCTACTCCGCTCCAAAGTCGCGTGATACCCTCACCCAACGCCTCGACAGAGCTGCTCCGTCCCTTCGGCCCGTCGACGGTTCGACGATTACACCGCGCGACCCACACCCCGACACAACTCTGTCCCTTAGTCCCGACGGCAGTTCCATGACTCCGCACAACGATGGCCCATGGCACCACGCGTCGACGGCGCTGCTCGGCTCCGTAGTCGTGATGCTCTTGCCCATTGCTTTTTTCTATGGTGAATATCCAATTTATATGGTGGTTGTTGGAATCAATTTTCATCTCTTCTATTTCTATTTGATTAGAGTTCAATTTGATACTAATGATTTGTATACAGTGCGGAATCAGAAAAAGAAGAGGTATAGAAGTTCCTATACACGGACTGCAGTTTTGGCTGGCTAGATTCTTTTTAGCGACAATCGGCGGATAGAAATTTGCCAAAAATTGAATACAGAGGGGCACGGGGGCTGGCGCCTGGCGGACAGAAATTCCTAGGCGGGGACTGAAATTTTCTGTTTTTGTAATACACAAGAAGATTCTGTGGCATGGCAATGGCACCACCTCGATGACATGCACGTAGGTGCGGGCACTGCCTATTTAACAAGCCGCGGTCGAACCAACTCAAAGTCAAGCACCGCACGCGCAGGCCTGCGTATCTTCTCCTCGATCGCTACTAGCATCGGATTCAATCCAATACAGCCAACATGGCGCCGCTGCCGCCGCCGCCCGCGCTGATGGTGGAACTCATCGAGGAAATCTTGCTCCACATCCCGCCGGACGAGCCCGCGCACCTGTTCCGCGCCGTGCTCGTGTGCAAACCCTGGCTCCGTATCCTCACCGACCCCGGCTTCCTCCGCCGCTACCGAACCTTCCACCGAGCGCCGCCCCTTCTCGGCTACCTCCACAACGCCAAAAGGCATCGACCTGGCTGGGATTCCCCTGCTGGGTCGCCGTCGGTCTCTGCTACCTCCACAACGCCAAAAGGCATCGACCTGGCTGGGATTCCCCTGCTGGCTCCCACCTCAGCAGCTTCGCTCCTGACGGCGACCCAGCCACAGCCGGAGTTCATGGAGCGCGCAAGCACACATTTGGTACTTGATTGTCGCCATGGCCGCGTCTTGATCTACAAACACGACTCCGAGCCCCATTGCCTTGTCGTCTGGAACCCAATCACAGGCAGTCAGAACAAACTGAGACTGCCTAGATACAACCGTGAATACACCTTTTTTTTTGACCGAACCCGTGAATACACCTTCGCCGGGGCTGTGCTGTGCGCGGTGGATGACTGCGACCACCTCGACTGCCATGACGGTCCGTTCCTTGTGGTATTTGTAGGGGCATATGACGAATATTATGATTTTGAAGGGGCATATGACGAAGGCTATGATTTTGAAGGGACATGGGTTTCCATCTATTCTTCGGAGACCGAGCAGTGGAGCCCCTCGATCTCCATTCATGACAGTTGCAAACTTAAGACAAAACCTACTCTTCTAATCGGAGACACTCTCTACTTCATGGCTCACAACAAAATTCTCAAGTTTGACCTAGGTGCACAGGAGCTTTCTGTGATTGAGTCACCAGAAGGGTACTTGTGTCAGGAAATTCCCATGGAGGTAGATGGTGGAGGACAAGGATGTCTTTTTGTGTGTTATAAGTACATCGACATGTTGTCGTTGCAAGACGATGCCTACGATGGCACTGCTGAATGGGCAGAAGATCTGGTTATGGAACTCGAGACACTTCTCCCAATAGACCCATTATTCGGCTGTCATTATGAACTGGTTGGCTTGCTAGAAGGCACAAATACTGTTTTCATCCATGTATCACATATGGGTCTCTTTACACTCGATCTCAAGTCAAGGAAAGTGAAGAAAGTAGGCAAAATAGGGGCCTACGATGCCATCTTGCCTTACACAGGCTTCTATACTCCAGGTACGTACTAGCCTTGTGCCTTTCTTTAACTTGGCGCACCTTGCTCATACATATTTCTGTCATTATGTTATTGCTAAAGTTTATTGAAGGATTTCATGCATAGTACAACAATAAAGTAATATTTCAGTTAGCAACATAAACTTTAAGAGTCAGGACCAGTGACCTTGTTGGTGAAAGTAGAGTATTGTAATTTCATATGCACCAAGATGACCATTTTGTATTTAGGGATATCTATTCTCAAGTCAATAAACATATGAACATGAAAACTTGCAGCCTCATATCCATGAGGATAAACTTTTTTCCTATTTGGCTCAAGAACTTATGGTATGTTTTTTAAAAAATTAACGCCAATTTGATGCACAAGCACATAATCTGTTTTTATATTCAGTCAAAGGTAGATATGTACGAAATTGATCTACAACATGATTTTATCTTCCAGATTTGTTAAGGGCACATGCCATCACCTACACGAAGACGCAATGATTGATCCACCACATGAATCCTGTGCTACCGTTTGCTTCTATTGAAGTTGACAACGAAATTATTTTATCTCAATTGGAGAGTTAGTTGGCCATCAAGATCAAGTGGTCTACCTTGTATCCAGTTAGGTAGCAGGTTTAGTAATACGGAGCCTTTTTTTGTGGTCTGTGGAAGCACTAGGTTGTATCTAGATGTCGTGATCAAGTAGCGTATCTCTTCTTGCAATACTTTTAACTGTGACTTTGCCCCAAGATTTATGCCGGATTTACTTTTGTGTGTCGCTCACTAGCTTCTTTATTGGCACAAGCCCACTTCTCATCTTTTGGAATATTTTGTGTCGTTTCTGGCATAAGATGCAAAGAGTGTAAAGATTTAATCATGCCATGAGTAGAGGATGCCCTAAATGATGCAATATTTGTATTTGCTTCATGAGGAATACTTTTTCTAATCACAACTCGGTTGGTTCCATGTCCAACTTTTCTAAATTTGAAAAAACAGCACCGTAGAAATATATAATATATATTCTTGAAATTATGGTCTATAGATGGCTGACTGAAGTAAATTAATCCATATTCTTCAACACTCTGTGTTTTCTACTCCTCCGTTCAAATTGTAGTTCATTTTGACTTTTTCGTGCATGGATTTTGCTATGTATCTAGAGATATTATTTATCTGTGTACATAGCAAAATGCATGCACCAAAAAAAAAATCAATGTGAACTATGGAACGGTGGGAGTAAGAATTTTCAGTTTATCACTTAAATTGTTTTTTCTTTGCAGTGTGCCGTCGAGAAGGCATTGTTGTTGACAGATGGTGCACTCTTTTGCCGCTTTGCTGCTAAAGTTGATTCCATCAAGGATACACTGAAGAAAGATGAGCAGGACTTCTCATCTTTTGGAATATTTTGTGTCGTTTCTGGCATAAGATGCAAAGAGTGTAAAGATTTAATCATGCCATGAGTAAAATAATATTGGAATTTGTTATTTATCTGTCAACAGATTTTTTTTTGTTTTATCTGTCAGATTCTGAGCCGTTGATTTGTTTGGAGACTCGTGTGCTTTTTTGCGTCACTTGACGGGTCCGCCACGCTAATGGGTCAGCGAATAGAACCTTTGAAACCCGCAAGCTGTTACTACTATGCTTATCCTCTCGCGACCTTATCTCGTCCGTGGACGGTCGCACAGGTCCTCGCCGGCGCTTCCCCTGCGTCGCGCCCGGCAGTAGTGGTGAGGGGAGGGGAGGGGGTGCAGTCCTCGCTACCCTTTTCTCCTGAGCCGTGGCAGGTGTTGGGGGTGGGTGCGTGGGGCGCTGTCGTTGCCGCTGCTCACCCAATGCCGCGGCAGTCTGTGGGAGTGTGGGTGGGGCGCGGTCACCGCCGTCGATTTTGTTGTTCCGACAGCCATAGAGGAGCTGCTGCTGTTGTTGATTGAAGGATCTACTGTTTCTATTCTCCGTAAGTGTCCTGTACTTTTTTTGCCCTTAGATTTGAGGAGCTGCTGCCTTTGTGCATGCTGTCTTTGCTTGGGTGCCTATTTCACGGCCCGGACCCTGGAAGGCAAGGGAGATTAGGGGGTGGGGGTTGATGCTGGAGGTGGCGAAGGTTGAGGCGAGTTGAAAGCCGACCATGTCCTGTACGACCCAGACACCCAGCCATATGTTTGGTTTCTGTGCTGGTTTGCCTTCTTCCCCAATGGCTGTAGCTGTTGGTTTGTTTGTCTAAAATTCTTGAAAACTGATTATGCTTGAAGCTATGAGATGTTTAGATTTGTTTATGTACCTTAGCTCCATGAGTTTGTTTTTGATTTATTCAAAGCCTGTATCATTTACTTTGTTAGTTGTATATAGCACCATTGCACGGTTGTTTGCAAACTAACACTGTTTATTTCGTTTGATCACTGAATGTGCTCAAGACAATGACACCTTCACCTTTTGTGGTTTTCAACTAGAAGTGCATTTACATTGGGGAAAGATCTTTTTTTTAGTTTAAAATCACAACATGTGTTGGTGATCAATATATATTTAAGCACATTTTAGAACTAGAGTTTTCTATCCATGTTGAAAGGCTTTAGCCTACATTTCAGAACTAGAGATTTCTATCCAAGTTGTAATGTAGTCATGTAGTTGATTTGAGTTTTAGCTTTAATGTTCTTGTATGATGTTGTTTTAGCTCATTTTTGGATATGTCTTTAGTTAATGAAGATGAGTTTACTTGAATTGAGCAATTGTCTTTATTTTGCTTTGGTTCCTTTGATATTTTTTCCTCCTAATTTGATTTGCGTCAATTGGAGTTGTAGCTGTTATTTTTGGTTGTGGATGATCAATGTAAGAGCTTTTGTTTGTGGCTGTAGGTCTGGCTCCTTTGGAGTTGTATTTTGTTAAAGTTTTTAGTCACTGCATTTGATAGTTGATGTTTGAGGGAATGGTTTGTTGGTGAATCCAGCGAGAAAATGACTATTATAGGACTCCAATCGTGGTGGTTTCTCTCAAATAGGACTCCAATTAATTACCATAAGCTATAATAGGATTCCAGGCCCTTTTAATCAAATTTGGTAAATAAAAATACATGTATTTTTCATTAAGGGCTGTATTGCCCTTCCCTTTGTACGATACACTTAGATGAGAAAATAGATCGATGTTTCCATCGACCCTGGGGTCGAACCGAACCTCACGCGGTCGCTCGTCTCGGTCGCCCATCCGCCTCGGCGCCTCCGCTAGCCACCGCCGTCCGACTCGCAAGCGCAGCAGGGCCAGGCACAGTACATGGTGGACGACGACGGCCACGGCGCCCTGCTGGGCTAGGCGTTCCTGCCCCCGAGCTGCTGATGTCGCCGTCCGCCGCCATGTCCCTGGCCGCGCGCTCGCCACCATCGAGCAGTCTCTGCGACTGCACGGCCCATGCCCTCCGCGCCGGCATGGTGGACGGCATACAGACTGCCCAGCGACATACTGTACATGGTGGACGACGTACACACTTCCCAGCAACGTACAGGCAGCCGCCGCCCGTGACGACGTACACACTTCCCAGCAACGTACAGGCAGCCGCCGCGGGTGACGACGACGGCACCCTCGCGCGCTCGCGTCCAACCTCCGGAACGTACACGCGCTCGCGTCCAGCCTCTGGAACACGCCCAGGTCACGACGCACTGCTGACCCAACAGGTTTGACCCTAGGTGCTCCGTGGATCCGCTAAGTTGAGGGGCGGATCGAACCTTAACCGCGCGTCGGAGCAAGAGGAGCGAGGGTCACTAGAAGGTTCGCGTTTTGAACAGCCAGGGGCAAAATAGTCCTGTCAAGGCTAAATACATGTATTTAGGAATTAAATCATGGTTAAATGAAGCAAAATCCCATTATAGCTTATGCTAATTGATTGGAGTCCTATTAGGGAGAAGCAAACGATTAGAGTCCTATTTAGGAGAAGCCACCACGATAGGAGTCCTATAATATCTATTTTCTCGAATCCAGCTGAGGTTGTGGTTGTTTTTTGGATTTTGAGGGGTTCTGGTTGAGTTGCATCTTTATTTAGTTTAGTTAAGTTGAGTTTAGTTGAGATGCGCTTCTGAGTTAATTTGATTTTAGTTTAGTTTTGAGTTTTCTAGATAAAGTGGCTAATTTAGTTGAGTTGTTGCTTTAGTTGTTGTAGTTGTAGCTCCTTTTGGAGCTGTAGATATGAAGATGACTTTTGTTGATTTGACTAATTTTATATCTTTTTTTTGAGTTGTATATGAGCTGTAGTTGGCATTTTTTCTGTTTGTATGTGTGAGCATCTCTCTTTCGATATCTCTCCAATTTGTATTTATTTGAGATGTAGTTGTTTGCCTTTTGATAGTGATCGCTACATAGCATTGTGAGTATCTAACTTCTGATGTTTACATGTTGCAGCATTGTAGAAAGTGTAAGAGAGGGTGTCACTGACCTTTTCCCTGGTGACTTATGTCCTTCTGTCATTCACTGGGGAGTGCAAGGAGTGCGCCCACTGCAAGTCGGCTGAGAGCAACATGTGTGATCTGCTTAGGAGCAATGGGGCTATGATTCTTTTGGATTTGTGGATGTCATACTTCTGTTGATCCTTTATATTTTTAGATGCCTTTTTTAGGTGTGGTTGAAGGTTTATTTGAAATGCAGGATGTTAAGAATTCTCCAAGGTGAGAATACTCCAAGGTGATTCTTGTATCCAGAATCTGTGCAGGAGGTTCATCATCCATTGTCAGAAAGAGATGAGCCATGTCTCCCTTGTGCTGATCGATCTGTGTGCTTCAGATTTTTTGAGAGGTTGCTGCATGCTATGTGTAGGATGGTCATGCCGTCAAGTTAGTGGTTTGCTCTTTTCCTTGCAAGGTATTGGAGAACGAAATTCAGTTGGAGGTGCGGACACCTATCAGGCGATCTACAGGTTGATTGTACAGAGGTCAGAGGACGGTTGTGTAAACTTTTGAGCATGTGTGTGAACTGAAGTTTTTATTCTTTTCTAAGATGTTCTCAATTCTGCACCGAAAAATATCCCATATCCTGCATCACATTCTGCTCTGGAGACAAATCTGCCGCCGCAACAAATGAAGGGCTAGACGCCGTGGACCACGCCATGGTGTGGCCTGTGTTGAAGATCTGGCAAGCCTTGAACCCCAAGAGCGTCCTGAAACCCATGACGTTGGCCATGTCCACCTCCACCATCAAGGCCAATGTCGCCGAGCTTCACACAAAGCACGGCAGCAAGTAGTTCATCACACCCGTTCGTAACTGTACTGATCCCCGAGAGCAAAGGATGTGCACCAGCACGGCAGCACCAAGGGGGAGAGATGTTTCCAGTTCAGTCCTAGCGAGTCTTTTGTTATGTCATGACAAGGATGCACTGCTTGCAGCAGCAGCGTTCTCTTGTAAACTTGTGTGTGCTGAAAGGCTGAAACTGAAAGCTTACTGCTCTAGTGATGGTGCCCTTCTCATGCCGATGTTTTTTAAAAGCTTTTATTACTGTTGCGTTGCCGTCAGTCGAGCTTTAATATTTTTCGCTGCGGGAGACCATTTGTTAACGGGTTTTGGATGTATTGACCGTGCTACAGAAATCTGACAGAAATTTGCTTTAGCATCTGTCGGTGTTCCCTGACAGACGTGTCCTCATTTCATAGGTCCAAAATTCAACAGATATGTTGTTTAAGAATCTGTCGACAGATATATAGAGTCTCCCAATAATATTATTGACATTTATATAACTATCCACATGTGGTTTTACAAATCTATGGGTATGAGATTGTTTCTTGTTTGACTCTCGTTCTACAGGTGAAGTATGTTTCTTCAGGTGAAAGTTTTTTATTCCCCTCTCGATTATTCATTCCATCCTTGGTCAACCAAGTTACAAAATAAAATACATCCTTGGTCAACCAACCAGGAAGTGATATTTTGTATCCACTCATTTTTAAAAAGGTTGAAATTGTGGTTTAACTCATTTTCGTTCAACGATATGTGTACAGTTTCAGTAAAAAAATTATAATATAAATAGGGTCAATTTGAGTGGTATTACGTACTATATGTGAGTTTGAAAATATACCATTACTATTCGTGATATTCTAACCTAAATAAATAAAAAAACTGTTGAGTAGGCACCTTCTTGAATACAAAACAACAATTGGTTCGGCAGATGAGCAGAATATCTCACTCACCACTTCAAGCATTGCTTTTGGTGATTCGACGCTACTAGGTTGGCGCACAAACACGTGCAATGCATAAGGGCCTTGTTTAGATTGCTGAAGTTAAAATTTTTTGGCACTGTAGCATTTTGTTTGTACTTGGCAATTAGTGTTCAATTATGGGCTAACTTGGTTCAAAAGAATCATCTCGCAAATTATAAACAAACTATACAATTAGTTATTTTTACCTATATTAATGTTTAATGCATGGGTCTAAAGATTGATATGATGAAGAAAGTGTAAAAATTTGGAATTTGAAGGGGAACTAAACAAGGCACTAGACTCGGGGTTTCCACAAGAGCGCTGCACCGTATATTTTTTTTTTTCCTTACAGCGATTGGTGTGTGACACTGGATGGGGAGCCACACGACGTGGGATTAGGTGCACACGGGGAAGACGACAACAATGAGTGTAGGGTGCAACACCACATGATGGGCAAGCAAAGAAGTGGGAGATATGTTTGACAGAGATGGAAAGACACAGAGAAGAAGCACTTAAGCCTGGAAACGAGAGCAACGTTTGGACGAAAAGATGCCCTGCTCCTGAGCATTACAGGAAAAAAGATGGGCTCCGAGTATGAGATATTGATCTGTGTTATTTTGTCGGCTGAAAAATGAGGGGTTCAGAGCATGAGATTTTGCTCTGTTTTGTTCTACCATTCCCATCTTTTCCCCTTTTTTACCTTAGATTTTGTATCGCTTTTGTGGTGGTGGATGACTCCTTTTGTGGATTATTAGGTGTAATAAGAGCATCCCCAAGAGTTTCCAATAAAGGGCTCCTAATCAAGGATTTTTTTTTTTTTGTAGAAAGAAATAGTATATGATTACTGATGTAAACTTTTCTTCTCTATACCCTAATAATAAATTGACAAAATTTCAGTCTGCCAATGTGTCCGCTAATTTCTGTCCGCCACCACAGGCAAGAAGAAGGAAATTAAAAAGCTATTGTGAGAGAGTTGGAGACGGCTTCTGTTAAGTGCTTTGACGGATTTGGAGATGGAAACAGACCAAAGGATTTTTTTTTTCAAATCCAAATAAATAACACGAGATGCAAGAAAAATAAACCGAGGTGGCCCTGCACCAGATCGAGATTAAAACAAAGCACATATCAAGCTAAGACCAAATCAATCAAATTTGGGCGGAGACCAATATACAACGCCGGCTGACGTGCAAACCTTGCCACGCCGGCCACCGAGCAAGGGGCGGGCAAGCGCTGTCCACCGCGACGCCATGCCACGCCATCCGTCGAAGGCACGACCGGCTTCAGCGTGGGGGGCAGCAGGCGCCAGCGAGCTCGAACGCGAGCTGTCACGCTGCATCCGCCCCGCGCTTGGCCGCCTCCGAGTCCGCACGGATAGTGGCTTCGCACGCCCGCGCCCGCCACGGTGCCACCCACCACGGGCAGCAACCTGTGCCCGTTCCGCTATTCCCGGACATGGCTCGCCCGCAGGCATACCCGTGTGCCCACTGGCCGGCCGGCCAAGGCGAGCGAGGGAGATTGCGGCCGGCCGAGGCGAGCGAAGAGGAAGGTAGCCCGCCCAGGCGAGCGATGAGGACGGCCAGCGAAGCAACGAGGATTCGAGGAAGGCAGCCGGTTGGGGCGGTCGACCAGCGTGCGGAGCGACGAGGACAGCTGCTGGAGCAAACAGACGAATGAAGAGGACGGCTACTCATGGTTCAGTGGCCACGCTGCCATGGTCCCCCCTCGAGGAAGCAGGGAGACTGTACGCCGCAGTCCATGGAGGGCAACTTTCTTCGATCTCCTCCGCGACACTCCACGCTAGAGAGAGCCCCGTAGGAGAATGGAAAGCTCTCGAGATGGAGATCGCGGCGGTGTGACATGCATAGCCTGATTTCTGGAGTTGGAGGTGAGATTTGGGAGAGGAAGAAATGATGTGTTCTCTGTTTCTTTCAGTTCTTGGCAAGTGATGAATGAGTGATTGAGGAGAGAGAAGAGAGCCGTGAGAGTGTGAGACAGAGGACTGGAGGAGGGTGCCAGGTGCGGTGTGGTGTTAAAGGGAAAAGACAGTGACGCTCCGTGAACCGTGATCAGAGCTATGCTATAATGCGAGGTGCAGACATATGCGTGCATACAATATTTTTCCTGGCCGGGAAGTAGCCTGTGGAAGAACACGGAGCGCTGGGTGAGTGATATGTGAGGTAGTACTACTACTAGCTTGGGATAACTGGCAGTCGTTGGGAATTTGGAGCTTTTTTTTAGGGAATTGGGATTTGCTCCGAACCGCTGGTGCCAATTTCTGTCCTTTTTTTCCTATGAATCGAGAGCAACATCATATATACTTTGTAAATTTTACTACTTGCTTCGTGGAATTGACGTGCCAAATCATTTTAGGTGGACATAGTGGTCTTTTTTTTCTTTTTACTTCTACTCAGTTCTAAATTTAGCAATTGATATTTAGTTCTGAGTTGGTAAAAGAAGTTATTTTGAACAACAATATGGTCTCCAAAGCCTAACTTTAACTTCGTATTCACATAATTTTTTTTGAATAGTGATATATTTATACTGTATGAAATTCCAAGAAAAAACTATTCATGCGGTTTTCATATTTCCAAACACAATAAATTAAAGTTATTCACAATTTAGATTCTCAATGTTTAACCTAAACCTTATCCAAATTAAAATGACTTCCTTTACCAACCTTTCAGGAGTACAGTATGCGTTTATTCATGATATCTCCATATTAATGCATAGACCGTTCACTCAATTTTCGGTATTACTATTTACTTGAAAACAAAAGTTGAGCATCCGTAGCCAAGCACGGCCTTATTTCCTAATCCTAACCAAATATTAAATAAAGAAATTAATTTTCTCTCTCATTTTTTCCTTCTACCTCTTCCTAACTACAATACTTGGATAGTGGAGAGCTTCCAAAGAGAATAATGAATGAAAAAAATTGAGAAATGCTAAATAATAGACGATTCTTCTCCTCCAAATAGCCGAAATTCAGACATAGTGTATCATGAATTTATTATTGAGCGAATTCATATGAAACACTCAAGCCACAACATATATTTAACAAAAATCTAATAATCTAATAAAGAGTAAAATACATCTTCTCAGTTAAGAATTAAAAAATATGTTATTCACCCGTAGCAACGCACGGGCATATTTGCTAGTATATTTTAAGAACGAATTTTATTGGGAACTGGTCTTATTTTGTTCCTATAGATATTTTTTTTTAGGAATTGGAAAATATGACATAGAGATAGAGATAAAGAAAATTTATAATATTGATCTAAATTTGAAAGTATAACCATTTTATCACAAAATTACTATATCTTTTTTACCATGACCCAAAGTCAAGCACCGCACTTATAGTGTCTGATCCTACCCGCCCCGTAGTCCGGCTTCAGTACCTCGTGCGCATGGCATCTAACCGACACAGCCAAGAACATGTGCGCCTTGCTGGTGTGCATGTCCTGACGCCGTATCATCACCGACCTCAGCTTCCTCTGCCGCTACCGCTCCTTCCACCTCACCGACCCGAGCTTCCTCTGCCGCTACCGTTCCTTCCACCGACCACAGCACCTTCTCGGCTACCTGCCTACCTCCACAACATTGGCCGCAACAACCCGGCGATTCCATCGTTTGCTCCCACCTCCGCAGCTTCTCACCCAGAAGAATGTGAGCCTGCCGGATTACGACCACTACAGCTACACTGGTGCTGTGCTATGCGCCGTGGATGGTTGCGACCACCTTCACTGTCACGACGATCCATTTTTCGAGGTATTTGCTGGGTTAGGTGACGATAGCAGCAATGATTTAGAGACTTGGGTGGCCATCTACTCTTCGGAGACTGGACGCTGGAGCGCCTCGATCTCCATTGATGATAGTTGTGTCCATAAGTCAAAACCCATCTTCTAATTCGAGACACACTTTGAGTACAACACCATTCTCAAATGGGACTTAGATGAACATGAGCTTTCTGTGATTGAGTAACCAGGAGGGTTCTCGCATGATCAGGACATTGTCATGGAAGTAGATGGTAGAGTACTAGGATTTGTTTCGGTGGAGGGTAATTGCCTCTACATTTTGTTGTGGCAAGGCGATGCTAATAATAGCACTGGTGCTTGGGCACAACACCTGGTTATACTCAAGACACTTTTCCCAACAAACAACCGCTGCTCACATGAAGTGGTTGGCTTGCTCGAAGGAGCAAACACTGTTTTCATCAGCGTATCAGGAACAAAAGAGAAAATATACTATGAGCTTCGGTCAAAAAGAAAATAAACTAGGAGCTCTAGAAGTCATCCACGACATTTCAGCTTGATACAAGACAAGAATACACCATGAAATGCATGGCAACAATGCTAAGAATTTTGGGAGATAACTATGCTGGCAATAATACTAACAACCGACGAGGAATCTTCCAAAAGCGACGTCTTCAGCAAGAGCATGACATAGGAAGATGCCATCATCGCCCGACCAGGAAGACTGATCTTGGATGTTCACCCCGAAAGATCTCTATGGCGCCCTGTGTTGAAAATAAGTGACGACGCCTCCAACGAGGAAGACTGCCGCTAGACCCGTAACAGTAAAGTTCTTGGGAAGTGCACCACCAGCATGCAGATATGGCCTCAATCGGAGCGGTGCCAGACGGCCACCACACTTCCACTCGGGCCATTTGCATCTCCACGCGCAAGCGCCCCGGAGCCCCAGAACCAGTGGGTGTGCCAGATCTGTCACCCGAAGCCCAGATACGGCCATCATCGGGAGTGCCACTGGACGGCCACCGCCCGACCAGCCACCCACACCTCGAAGCTCAGATGTGGCCTCACTCCTTCGGCCGCCGGGTCTCCTCCACCTCTTCTCCCTCCATCCGCACATCCTCCTCCTCCTTTGCCAACCAGATCCAGCCGCCGGAACGGCACCAGATATGCAAATCCAGCCCAGAGGGAACCGGATCTGACCACCGGAGGAGCGAATCCGCCGATGACCCCATCGTCACCAGGGTCCTCAGTCGCACGTTCTGGCCGTCAGAGAACCGAAGCCTTCGGCCCGCCGTTGGCTGGCCGCCACAGCCCAGACCGTTGTCTCCAAAGCCGTCAACTCGCCCGTGGATCGCTGGAATCGGTGAAGAGGCGCCGCCGCCAATATGACGGCAGCCGTACGGCCTTGCCAGCGGCCCACTCTGGTGATGGCGAGTCAGAGAGGAGGGAGGGGGCTAGAGGCGACACGACATGAGTGGAGCCGCCCGAGTCGCCCGTGCAGGGACTACGCGGGAGCGATGGCTAGGTTTCCCCCCACAAGCACATACCTGTTTTTATATTCATTCAAAGGTATATATGTGTAAATTTGAAGTGTAGCATGGTTTTATCTTCCAGATCTTGCTAAGGGAAGAAACCATCATGTCCATGATGATGCAAAGATTGATCCCTACCATGAATCCTGCTACCGTTCGTTTCTCGTGGAGTTGACGACTAAATTATCTTTCTTAATTGGACAGTTAGTTGGGCATCAAGTTCGTTTGGTCTACCTCGTGATAAGGAACCTTTATATGGTCTAAGGTTGTACCTAGATATCGTCACGATCAAGAGTGGCAGATCTCTTGTTTACAATACTTTTGTTATTTTAGGCCAAGATTTATGCTATATTTACTTTTGTGTGTTGCTCACTAGCTTCTTGGTTGATAGCTCACTTCTCATGTTTTGGGCCATTTAATCTTTCATTTGGTTCGAATTTTAATTCTAACGTTTGTCCAAGTTTTACCCATAAGTGTCATTTGCGGCAAATAGTTAGGGAAATTTAGTCATACGATGAGTAAAATATTATCAACGAGATTGATAGATTTATCAACGGATCCTTCAAAAATTTATATTATATCCTAAATAATGTTGATATATTACTATTTATTTGTTGAAAACTTTTTTTTTGGTAAACCATTTTTTTTTTTTAAAATAATTATTATAAATTTTCGGGATTGAACCATCAATTTACTATTTTTATTGAATTTTAAATGCAGTTAAAAACAACCTTTGAAACCTTCAAGGGACAAAGTTGTTCAATTTTAATAGTTGGAAGGTTAGCACATGTCTGGCTTTAGAATTCGAGAGCTAAATTCATTCTTTAGCAAAAGTTTGAGGTCTAAAAATATTTCTTTTAAGAAAGATTAATTAATACGTTGCACGACCACCACGGTATCCTTAGAGCATTCGCACTGGAGGAGCGGGTTCAACTTGATTCGGATGGAGGCCGCTTGAAACTAGTCGAGTCTCCCCAATATATGGGGTTTCGATCGTTTTTTCGTGCCATGTTGTGAGCATCAACTCGGTTCCGCGGAGAAGAAGTGGTTTTTCTGTTTTGGTACTCTCTCCCTTCATTAATTATATGCCACATCGGCAAAATGGTGTGCTGTCAAGATAATTAATAGACATAAAAGCCATCGTTATTGCACTATTGGGACTGCCCTTAGCTGTACTTAGAATTTTAGTGCACAATTAGCAAAAATATTGCACCAATAAAAATGAATAAACTAGTCTCCATCTCTAGGCGTATTTTCAGAAGCTAGCCACATCATTTAATCGTCATATGGCTTTATGATTAACACTAGAACACAAACATTAACCGAGGCGGGAGTTTTCCATTTACCATAGAGAAAGATAGCTCGAAGGAAATCAAAACTACAAAGTTGGATCCAAATGAAACTTGGTTTCTCTACATGTTTGTAGACAAACCTTCCAAAAATTCACCATATCTATTGTTATATTCTAGATTATAGGTCCAGCATTATCATTGGCACCGTGGGCACCGACGGCACAAAGAAAATCACACGAAATCTTACATCAACGAAAAGATAAAATCAATGACATATCTATTGATGTTGAGATCCCTGCAAAAGATATCACCATTAATCACCACATGAACCTTAGATAGCACCAGGATTCCCTCACCATGAACGCGGGCAATAGTAGAGAAACTCTAGAAGGGACAAAAATTTACCAACATCTCCAAAACATATTCTAGGTAAAACTACTCTATTAGAAGAGGATATGCACATCACCAGTTCCGCGGTTCCCCGAGCACATTGGCACCAAAACGACCATTGATGGTGAGGAAAATCAGAGAATTTGGCAAGGAGATGAGAAGCTAAGAGTGTGTGTTTACGTGTACTCCCTCCGTCCAACAAAACATGCAACTATGGTTTGCATGCCACGAAAAGTAACTCATGTTTGATCAAGTTTCTAGTTAATAGCGATCGACCATCCGCTCTATTGCTAGCAATGGTAGTGGCCAAGCAGCCGACGCAGGTTCGATTCCTGGGAATCACACCTGCATCTCTTACCGAGACTAGCTCCCATGTTTAATCTACAGCCTCGTCTCGCGTTGTGCCATAATGGGACTGCGACATTCCCGTCACCTACGAAGCTACGATGGTTTTGGTGGTCTCTAGAAAGACGCGGTTTTCTATTCTGTGTGTAGTTGTAGATTTGGTCGTGCACGTGTGGCTTGAGTGTGGTGTGCATGGGTGCGTGCGTGTGTGTATGCGTAAACAGATGCTATAACTGTACCCAGATGAGAGGCTATGAAAAAATATTCAAGTTAAGAATATTCAAATTTATAGCTCCAAAAATCAATTTATTGTGAATATACATTTCGTAACGAATCTAATGATATTTATTTGATATCATAAATATTAATGTTTTTTATATAATTAGTCAAACTTATAAGTTACTAAAATGTGACACTGCTTGTTTTCTTGTACGCAGGTACCATCATCCTGGTTAAGTTTGTCATTTATAGCGAAAGCTATCTTCAATGGGTATTTTGCAGAAACAACTATAAGTGTCAATATCCACATCCACCTCTCCACTGGGCGCACAAAGGCGCGCCATTCTACTAGTGCTCATGAAACAAGAATGCCATCCATGCCTCCTTGAATAGACTGACAATGACAAGCTTAACCCATCAGGCGAGGCACAAACCTGGCTGAACAGAACATGTGATAAATTTATTTAACATGTTAATTGTTTTCAATGAAACAAAAAGAATCCACTAGCCCGCTGGCGCGCCCCTTCCCAGCCTAGTACTCGGATCTATGCGCACCACGTTGCCGTGAGTCCCATCGTCGAAGCCTCGTGCCATGCCGTCCAATGCCCGGATCCAAGTCGAGGCCCGCCTGCCACCGCGGCGGCGGTTTCTGCGCTCGCGGCCGCTGCTGCTCCACTCATCTGGGTCGCACGAGAAGGTGAAGGAGGCACCACTGCCTCCTCGTACGCCATTGCCCGGTCTTCTCGGTGCAGATGAATGAGGCTGGAGGATCTGGGCCCACCATGGTTGCCAACCGTTGGACTGAGGGGTCTGGAGAGGGTGGGGGCCACCAGATCCATGGTTCTGGGACTGCCATGGCTGCCTCCCTACCTTGCTACTGCTGTCGCCCACCAAATCGAGGGTGATGGGGAGCGTGGAGGTCACCGGACCGACATATCTAGGCCCGCCATGGCCGTCACCCTACCTTCTACTTCTACCGGCGCATCCCGGTGGGAGATGGAGAACGTGGAGGCCACTCGAGATCGAGAGCATGGAGGTCGCATGGAGACAACAAGAGATGGAGAGCGTGGAGGTCGTGTGGAGGCCACTAGATATGGAGAGCATGGAGGTCACGTAGAGGCCGCATGGAGTCCGTGTGGAGGCCGCCACAGATTGAGAGCGTGGAGGCCGCCGAAGATGAAGAATGTGGAAGCCACGTGGAGGCCGCCGGCTCCTGCGCTCGCGGCGTGACAAGCGGTGGGTCAAGGGGAGGGTGTCGGAGGGAGAGAGAGAGAGAGGAGGCGGGTGTGGCCATATCGAAGAGGAGTGAGGTGAAAGAGAGGGGAGGAAGTGGTGCGGCTAGAGAGGAGTGAGGGTTTAACCCTAAGTGGCGTTTATATATGAGTCCGGTTGAATGTGCTTCGCTTGGACTTTGAGCTGGCCACTATTTTCGGAGGCCTGCGTTATAGGATGCACGGCTCTATAAATCGAGCCTTCAAAAATATAAATAAAAAAAGTTTGCCTTCGTTAATCACGTGTAACCCTGGGATGCAAAATGGATGCCTGCCTTGGTAAAGGTTTATGGTGTATCTTGCAAAATCATCTGTATATATATGTAAATGCAATGTGCAAAATATTAAATATATAGCCTTGGAATTGTATATAATTGTTTGTTTATCTTGCACAGATGATCCTCAAGAGCGTGAGAATTTAATAATTCACCATCGATGAAGGTTCTGTCGTCCAGGTTGAACACGAACCGACTAAATAAGGCATACAAAGCATACTGTCCGAGCTAACCATGCACAAGAGGTTAGGAACTGTATAGGTCACGACCTAGTCAAGGTCAAAGTCGGACCAACTCAAAGTCCAACGCACGCACATCGCGTCGCAATCGAGTCCCGATCCGTGCGCATATCTACTAAATCTCTCCTGTCAACTCGACCGCATCGCATCCAGACTGCAGAGCGCGCACAGAGCCAAAGAACATGGCGCCGCTGCCGCCGTGCGACCCAAGCTCGACGTTGCCCTCGCTGATTGAAGAGCTCGTCGAGGAAATCCTCATCCGCATCCCGCCAGACGAGCCGGCGCACCTCTTCCGCGCCGCGCTCGTGTGCAAGCCTTGGCGCGGCATCCTCTCCGACCGTGGATTCCTCCACCGCTACCGTGCCTTCCACCGACGTCATCCCCCGCTGCTCGGCTTCTTCTGTAACGACTGTTGGTCGCAGCGAGGCCAAGGAGGCTGCATTCCTTGCTTCAAGCCCGCCGCTGGGGCCTTCCCCTCCCTCTCCCTACCGATGCGCTACTGGCACCGCGTCTTCTGCGTCCTCGACTGCCGCCATGGCCGCGTCCTCCTCAGAGACCAGCTCGACGAGAACCTCTTCGTTTGGGATCCGATCAGCGATGCTTGGCAGGAGCTGCGGGTGCACGACATTGACTGCGGATACACCCACTTTGTAGTGCTCTGTGCCGTGGCCGGTTGTGACCACCATGACTGCCGCGGTGGTCCGTTCCTCGTGATGTCCCTAGGCGCGGCTACGGACAACACCATCTTCAGAGTGCTCGTGTACTCATCGGAGGCTCGTGCCTGGGGCACGCCGGTTTCGTCTAAGTTAGACGGCCTAAGGGACATCGACATCCCTTGTTGTTGTGCTGCCGTCATTGGAGACAAAATCTATCATGTCTTCACGCCTAGTGTCAACATCGTCAAGTATGATTTGGTCAAGCGCTGCATTTCATTACTGATCTCTTCGCCGTCCATATGCAGTGAGGGTTCACGCAACTCGCCACCAATTGGTGAACATCCAGTCCTCACACAAAACGAGGATGGCTCGCTAGGGCTTGCCAGCATAGGGGACGATTCAAGGCTTTACATTCGGTCATCGAGGATGGTGAATCATGATGGAAAACTTGTTGTAGAGTGGGTACAAGAGAGAGTCATCGAGCTTGACAAGATATTGCCCATTCACATGAACAAACACTGTTCCCAACTTTATGTGGCTGGTTTTGCTGAGGGTGCTAGGATATTTTTCATTTCCACATATGCCGGTACCTTCACGTTTGAGCTCGAGTCAGGGCGAGTGACAAAGATAACTGCGTCCAGGGAGTACACCGCCTTAATTTCCCTTCATTAGCTTCTTCACTCCATGTAAGGCTCGCTATTTCCTAGCTGCTTGTCTCTAATCCTATAGAACTTTTTGTCCCTAATACAGTAACAAAAGGTTTTGTCGTTCTGATTCTTTATTATGTCCTCTTTTCAGTTTGGATGTTCGAATAGAAAGGGTCTCTTTACCATGGTCTATTATAATTTTTCTCAATAAATTTCTAATGATTGTGATCCAACATGGGTGTCAAGTTTGGTAGTTTTATTCGTCTAAATATTATTAGTTCCATATATGTTTGGCAACACCGTTTTGAATTGATATTACTTGATTTTTACATCTTCTGATAAATGAATCTTAATTATTTTTCAACTGTGCATACAGCGGAGGCAACTGGAAGTGTTGCAACCTCAGTTGAACATGCTCTGGAGAATCTTTATGTGGATTCACCCAATGTAAAAGGTGATTGCAGAAGCAGCGGCTAAGATGTTCATATGAAAACAAAGAATGGACATAATTCTGTACCAGAGAGTGTGTATTTGTTTTGCCAACCTGCTTTGGTTACTTGGTGGAACCTTTAGACGCATGCCCATTTTGATCTGCAGAAGCTTCAGCCAAACAGAGCATGAATGAATGATCAAGGGGAGATTTTCCCCACCTAATTTTTATTATTGTGGCCCTTCAACAGCCCACTGCGAGAGCATAAAGTTTAGGATGGATTTACAATAATGGGGTTACAAATTGTTTATGGCCAAATAAAGCTAACGTTGCAATCTGATATACCTGATATGATCATCAGTCTTTTATCCTACTCCCATGTCTTATCAATGTTTAATTATATGATAAATGTTTGCACAATAATGTTGTATACTACAATTGTTGAGAAGTTCATCAATAACCAAGTCTCGTCTCATCGTCTGACATGTGCACAAGCAGGACAAGCATTTTGTAGGCCTGTCTGCATATGCGTTACCAGAGGCTATTTGTTCGGAGTTCAGTGTGTCTAGTTCTATATTATGAAATGCTCTGCTCCTATGCTTCTCTACATTGTACATGCCAACGGTCAATGGTAGCGCGCGTAGGAAATGCCTTACAAACTATTCTTGCGTTGTGAACTGAGTTCAATACTATATATATTTCAATTCCACTAAAAAGCAACTGAAACAAAGTTGGAAGTACCACATGATGTATCAGAATTATTCAGAATTATCAGATTTGTAAGCCCCTTCGAAACCAAATAAATGCTTCCAAAAATCGATTTTTTTATGTAAAATTCTTCAAAAGCTATATACAATTCATCAAAAAGGGGCTCCGTTTGTCCACAAAAAAACCCCTACAATTCTCGCTTTTCAAAAAGGACAGAAGTAAAGAAAGTTTGACTGAGTTCAAATCTAAACTTCACACGAGATTTTCGGTTTTTGTACAGAACTACAGACTGATTTTCTGTTTTTGTACATACTGACATGCACGTAGATGCAGGCACTGCCTATAAGTCGCGGTCGAACCAACTCAAAGTCAAGCACCGCACGCGCAGGCCCCTGCGCATCTTCTCCTCCACGCTAATTTTCTCCTCCTCGCTACTCGCATGATCGCATCGGATCCAATCCAATCCAATACAACAAAGAACATGGCCCCGCCGCCACCCCCGCCGCCGTGCTGCCTTGGCTCGTTGCCCGCGCTGATGGAGGAGGTCGTCGAGGAGATCCTGCTCCGCATCCCACCGGATGAGCCCGCGCACCTGTTCCGCGCTGCGCTCGTGTGCAAGCCCTGGCGCCGTACCCTCACCGACTCCGGCTTCCTCCGCCGCTACCGCACCTTCCATCGAGCACCGCCCCTTCTCGGCTACCTCCACTACCTCGGCCATGGCAAGGACGACAACCCGGCCGGGATTCCCCTGCTGGCTCCCACCTCCACCGCTTCCCCACTGTGGACCCAGCCGCAGCCCAAATTCACCAATAGTTGGGTACTCGATTGTCGCCATGGCCGTGTCTTGATCCACGTCTTCATGCCCGACTACCTTGTTGTCTGGGATCCAATCACCGGCTACCAGAAGAAACTAAGCATGCCCGTTTACGACCACCAATACTTCGCTGGGGCTGTGCTGTGCGCCGTGGACGACTGCGACCACCTCGATTGCCATGATGGCCCGTTCCTCGTGGTATTTGCAGGATCAGGCGACGATGACTATGATGAATTTGAGACAGGGGTGACCGTCTACTCTTCTGAGACCGGTCAGTGGAGTGCCCCGATTACCATTAATGACAATTGCATCCTTACGACAAATCCTACTCTTCTAATTGGAGAAACTCTTTACTTCATTGCTGAGGACAACATGCTCAAGTTTGACTTAGGTGCATATGAGCTTTCTGTGATTGAGTCACCGGCAGGGTACTCGTATGAGGCCATTCCCATGGAGGTTGACGAAGGGGGACTAGGATTTATTTCAATGGATGCTAAAGGGTTTGTTTCAATGGATGATAACTACATCTACATGTTGTCGTGGCAAGATGATGCTGATAATGGCACTGGTGATTGGGCACAACACTTGGTTATGGATCTGAAGACACTTCTCCCAACAAACCTATCCGCGTGTAATGATCTGGTTGGCTTGCTAGAAGGCACAAATACTGTTTTCATCAGCGTACCATGTGTGGGACTCTTTACACTGGATCTCCAGTCAAGGAAAGTGAAGAAGGTAGGCGAAAGAGGAGCCTACTCTGCCATCTTACCTTACACAGGCTTCTATACTCCAGGTACTAGCCTTGTGCCTTGCTTTAACATGGGCACCTTGTACATAATTAATTTTCTCATTATGTTATTGCTAAGTTTATGCAAGGATTTCACGCATAGTACACAGTATAATAATAAGTTTCCTTTAGCAGCATAAACTTTAAGAGTTAAGACCAGTGACCTGGTTTGTGAAATTGCAATATTAAAATTTCATTTCATATATATGCACCAAGATGATCATTCTGTACGTATTTGGGGATATCGATTCTCATGTTAATATTAATAAATATATATGAACATGAAAACTTGAAGTCTCATATCCATGAAGATAAACCTTTTTCCTATGTTGTTCAAGAACTTGTGGTATGTTTCTAAAATTTAAGCCAATCTGATGCACAAGCACATAATCTATTTTAATATTCATTCAAATGTAGGTTTGAGCTTAACATGATTTTATCTTCCAGATCTTGCTAAGGCCAGACGCAGTCACCTCCATGAAGACGCAAAGATTAATCCACCAATATGAATCCTGCTACCGTTGGACAAAATAATTTTATCTCAGTTGGAGAGTTAGTCATGGACAGTTAGTTGGGCATCAAGATCGTTTGGTCTTCCTTGTATCCATAGGCAGTTTAAGTAATATAAGGAGCCCTTTCTGCATTCGGTGGAACTACCTGGTTGTATCTAGATGTCATGATCAAGTAGCATATCTCTTCTTGCAATACTTTTAATTTGTGATTTTAGCCCAAGATTTATGCTGGATTTACTTTTGTGTGTTACTCACTAGCTTCTTGATTGACGCAAGCTCACTTCTCATCATTTGGAATATTTGCTGTCTTTTGTGTCATAGTTGCAAAGATTTAAAGATCTAATCATACCATGAGTACAATGTTATTAGTGAGATTGATAGAATTATCAATAGGTGGTTTTAAAAATCTGTAGTTATGAGATTGTGCGACTCTTTCTACAGGTCTGGTGTATGTTTCTTCATTTGGAGATTTTTTATTCCCACTCGTTCCAAAAAAAAGTGTTTGTTTCTTGTTATTCATCAGTACATCTTTGGTCAACCAACCAGGACCTGATTTATTGTATCTATTCATTTTACTAGAAAAAAGGTCGAAAATATGGTTATCATTTATGTTCAATGATATGTGTACAGTTTTAGTAAAAAATTTATAAAACAAATAACAAAAGTATTGAGTGGGCACCTTCTTGAATATAAAACAACAATTGCTGCCGATAGGCATAAGATCTCACTCACCACTTCAAGCACTGCAATTGTCTAAATCAAGCAACTATTTTATGAGTTTATATATAGGAAAATTCCTTAATTACATGCCATTGGCCTGAACCAAAATTTTCCATCCGCCACCTAGATAATTTTCTTCCCATATATGCCATTGGCGTTAAAATGTAATCCCTTCCAATCCATACCAATGTTATATATTGCCGAAGTAAGCATTTACTATTAACCAACACTGCAAATGTGGTCAACAATGAGCGAATGGGTGGCTCGATAAGGAATGAGGCATAGGCAATCACAACTACATTTGGTCGACTGCCTCTATAAATAATTTAGAAAACAAAACATTTTGTATGACACTTAAAAGATATGTCCAACTTTGAAAACAGAACTAAAGAGGCAATCATCCTGAGACGTGACGTGTGCTTCATCAATTCACAAAGGTGGTCATGTCAGGAGTAGATCGAGTTTCACACCGAAAATCTATATTAACAGAGGTGGCCATTCTAAGGGCCCGCCTATAGAAATAGTTGCATCAAAAAGATGATTCATAACATTTTTGTATGAGGTCGGATGAAGACATACTTTATATTAAACATGTAGTTTTTAATGTGATCTACAACTTGCATTTGATAATATTTTTTTTTGTTTTCATGGTTAATTAATTGTTCAATTAAAAAAATCCAAAAAAATTAAGGGATCATATCTATTTAGGGCATTATCTCCTAACAATTAATAAGTAAAAGGTGTGCCGTTGCATCGTCCCATGGCAGTCCCCGTACCTTGAAGACTGCCATACCTTGAATTGTCAGTGATTATCGTCCTTAAATCACTCTCAACCATGAACAGATTAAGGACCATGAAGTTTTTCTGTTACAAAGTCTGAGTTGCCGGCCAGAGGTAGGAGAAGTAGCGAATGATTCCTGGACCGGCTGATGGGGGATTGGGGACCCTTTTGGCTTTTTGACCGCGTGGCTAGCTTGCCACAATTGAAGTTTGTTGTCACTTGGTTTGTCTAATAACTTTACTTGATTGTATGTTACTATTTATCCTTAATGTTTTTACATACATATTAGATGCCAATAATACCATTTTATATGTGTATATAAACCATTTGAACGAGGACGATCTGCATCCAGAGCAGGTTGTGGTTGTGTCAAAGCGGCCCAAAGTGATGCCAAGAGCTGCATCTCTAACTTCTTGGTAGATGGCTGCAAATACGTGAACAACGGCAGGCGGCCGAAAGAACCGAAAGTAGGCCGGGCAACTGAACTGTTGCTCTAATTTGAGAGGCACCTTTTGCATGTATAACTTTTTGTTGAAGAGACTTCTATGTATATAACTTGTATATAAGCTTGAATTGTTGAGAAGTTCGTCGCAAGCGAGGCAAGTGCGAGCCTCGTCTGACAGGTCTGGGTAGATGCATCTTCGTCTCGTGGCCAGTCTGCATATCTACGTTACAAGTGTTATTTGTTCAGAGTTCAGTGTGTCGAGTCCCAAAAAATTTCTAGAATAGCTCCTATGCGGGCGGCTTTGCATTATGCATTGCAACACCAACAAGTGCGTGCGGAAAACGATATATCTAGAAAATAAGAAAAACTTATAATTTTGAAAATAAGTAATAATAGGTTTAAAACCTATTTGAAACAATATGATTTGTTTTCTAAACTCTACAAAAATCAAACTGTTTATGCAAAATATTCTTCAAAAACTCCACGTAGTCCATCTAAAAAGTACTGGATCTTTATGCAGCTTTCGCTTTCGATGAATCAAATAGCTTTACCTTTTATGAAATTTATAAAAAGATACTGCTAACACTATATGAATAACTGTAATTATATTAGTTATTAGATATATTTTTATATTATGAAATTATTACTGTCCAACGTAACCGACTCAAAGTCCACGTATACTCGTATAGGGTACCCGGCCCCGTACGTATCTTCTCCCTCTCGTTCCTCGCATCGCGGATCCAACGAACACAGCCAAAGAAACATGGCGCCGCCGCTGTGCCTCCGTCGCTCGTTGCCGGCGCTGATGGAGGAGCTCGTCGAGGAGATCCTCCTCCGCATCCCACCTGACGAGCCGGCACACCTCGTGCGCGCCGCACTGGTGTGCAAGCCCTGGCGCCGCAACCTCACCGACCCCGGCTTCCTCCGCCGCTACCGCGCCTTCTACCAAGCACCGCCCCTTCTCGGCTACCTCCACAACCTCGATCGCAAGAACCCGGCCGGGATTCCCCCGTTTGCTCCCACCTCCACACCTTCTCCCTTGTCAGCGACCACCCTGCCGGAGCTCAATTGCACCAATTGGGCTCTCGATTGTCGCCATGGCCGCGTCTTGATCCACGCCTTCATGCCCCAGTATCTTGTCGTCCGGGACCCAATCACTGGTGGCCGGAAGAATGTAAACCTGCCGGATTACGATCACTACAGCTACGCCGGTGCTGTTCTATGTGACGTGGATGGTTGCGACCACCTTCACTGCCACGATGGTCCGTTCCTTGTGGTATTTGTTGGGTCAGGTGACGACAGCGGCAATGATTTAGAGACTTGGGTGGCCATCTACTCTTCAGAGACCGGTCAGTGGAGCGCCTCGATCTCGATTGATGATAATTGTGTCCTTAAGTCAAAACCTCCTCTTCTAATTCGAGACACACTCTACTTCAGAATCGAGTACAACACCATTCTCAAGTGTGACTTAGGTGCACAAGAGCTTTCTGTGATTGAGTTACCGGGTGGGTTCTCGCATGATCAGGACATTCTCATGGAGGTAGATGGTGGAGTACTAGGATTTGTTTCCATAGAGGGTAATTGCCTCTACCTTTTGTCGTGGCAAGGTGACGCTAATAATGGCACTGGTGGGTGGGCACAACACCTGGTTATAGAACTCAAGACACTTCTCCCAACAATTGACCCATTCTGCTCACATGACGTGGTTGCCTTGCTGGAAGGAACAAACACTGTTTTCATCAGTGTACCAGGTGTGAGACTCTTTACACTCCATCTCAAGTCAAAAAAAGTCAAGAGAGTAGGCAAAAGAGGGCCGTACTATGTCGTCATACCTTACACCGGCTTCTATACTCCAGGTACTAGCAGTCTCGTGGTTTTCTTCAACGTGGACACATCGTACATGCTTAATTTTGCCATCTTGTTATTTCTAATAAGCTTATAAAAGCATTTCAGGCATAGTACAGAAGTAAGATTTCAGTTAGCAACATAACTTTGAGTTTGATCAGGACTAGTTAGCAACATAACTATTTTCATATGCACGATGATCAATTTTTGGGGATATCTATTCTGTAGTAAATAAATACATGAACATGAAAACTTGCAATCTCATATCCGTGAAGATATACTATTTCCGATTCTATTAAAGTTGTCACTAAAATTTAAGACCAATATGATGGGCAAGCACATACCTATTTTTATATTCGTTCAAAGGCAGATATGTGTAAAATTGAACTGTGGCATGTTGTTTTATCTTCCAGATCTTGCTAAGGGAACACACCATCACCTCCTTGAAGATGCAAAGATTGATCCACAACCATGAATCCTGCTACCGTTTGTTTTCCGTGGAGTTGACAGACTAAATTATTTTATCACAACTGAACAGTTAGTTGCGCATCAAGATTGTTTGGTCTACCTTGTATCCTGTTAGGTACTTTAAGTAATAAGGAGCCTTTTCATGCAAACAAGAGATATGCTACTCTTGATTGTGAAGATTTATGCTAGATTTAGTTTTGTGTGTTGCTCACTAGCTTCTTGGTTGATATCTCACTTCTCATCATTTGGAACATTTAATCTTTCATTCAGTTCCAATTTTAATGGTACCATGAGTAAGGGAAAGAGTAAGGGAAATTTAGTGGTACCATGAGTAATATGAGTGAGATTGATAGAATTATCAACATATACTTCAAAAATATATATTATATCTTAAATAAAATAAAATTTAAGTTTATAAAGATTCATCACTTGTTTCTTTTTGTTGATAGATTAATTTTTTTTGGAAAACGTTTGGTAACAATTTTATATTTTTTTGATTTAAAAATAATTATTATGAATTTTAGAGGTTTAACTATTACTTTATTATTTTTATTTAATATTTTTATATGTAATTAAAACAATTTGCAAGGGGCTAAAGTTGTCCGATTTTAATAGTTGGAAGGTTAGCACATGTACTACCTTCGAGCTCGAGAGCTAAATTCATACTTTAGCAAAAGTTTGAGATCTAAAAATAGTTTTTTTTTTTAAGAATGGTTAAAACGTTTCACGACCACCACGGTATCCTTACCATAGTTTCACTGCACAGTTGGCAAAAACATCACACCGGCTTTAAAAATGAAAGAAACAGACCATCTTTGTGCATAGTTTCATGACAAAGTATCAAAAGCTAGCTACCCACATCTTCTTGAAATTGTATATAACTGTTTATCATACACAGAAGATCTTTAAGATTGTGAGAATGAAGGTTCTGTCGTCCAGGTTGAACTCGAACCGACTCAAGCAGACAAAGCATACTCTCCAAGCTCAGCATGTGTGCACAAGATGCCACGAGCCAGGTCACGGACCTTGTAAAGGTCGAAGTCGGATCAAATTTGTTGTCAAAAAGAAAGTCGGACCAACTCAAATTCTAGCAACGCACGCACGTTGCGTCGCGATCGAGTCCTTCCGGCCTCCGATCCGTGCGTATCTCGCCCTAGATCTCTCCTGTCAACTCGCGATCGCAGAGTTCCAGAACCGAGAACATGGCGCCGCAGCCGCCGTGCGACCCATGCTCGACGTTGCCCTCGCTAATTGAAGAGCTCGTCGAGGAGATCCTCATCCGCATCCCGCCGGACGAGCCGGCGCACCTCTTCCGCGCCGCGCTCGCGTGCAAGCCCTGGCGCCGCATCATCTCCGACCCCTGCTTCCTCCGCCGCTACCGTGCCTTCCACCGACGTCGTGCCCCGCTGCTCGGCTTCTTCTGCTACAACTGGACGCAGCCAGGCCACCCTCCTTGCTTTAAGCCCACCACCGCGGCCTTCGCCCCCTCACTACCGGTGCAATACCGCCGCCGCGCCTGGTGGGTCCTCGACTGCCGCCATGGCCGCGTCCTCCTTACAGACCGGTTCCGCGAGAACCTCTTCGTTTGGGATCCGATCTGCGATGCCTAGCAGGAGCTGCAGGTGCACGAAGACATGGACTGCGAATCCGACTGCTTTGTGCTGCTCTGCGCCGTGGCCGGCTGCGATCATCACGACTGCCGCGGTGGTCCGTTCCTTGTGGTGTACCTAGGCACTGATGAGGCTACCGGCGGCACCATCTTCAAAGCGCTCGTGTACTCATCGGAGGCTCGTGCCTGGGGCAAGGCGGTTTCATCTCAGTGTGATGGTGGATGCGACCTCGAAATCATTTATGGTCCTCGTGCTGCCGTCGTTGGGGAAAAAATCTACTGCCTCGTCACGCCGGGTGCCAACATCCTCAAGTACGATTTAGTCAAGGGCTTCATTTCATTTTTCTCCTCGTCGTCCATAAGCAGTGAGGGTTCACACAAGTCGCCGCCAATTGTTGGAGAAGATCTAGTCCTCACACAAAATGGGGACGGCTCGCTGGGGCTTGCCAGCACAAGAGACTCAAGGTTTTACCTTTGTTCGTCGAGGATGGTGAAGCATGATGGAAAACTTGTTGTGGAGTGGGTACAAGAGAGGGTCTTTGAGTTTAACCAGATATTGCCCATTGACATCAACAAACGGTATGCTCGAGTTTTTGTGTCTGGTTTTGCCGAGGGTGTTGGGATTCTTTTCATTTGCACAAATGTCGGTACCTTCACGTTTGAGCTGAAGTCAGGGCAAGTGAGAAAGATAACCACGACCAAGGACTACTCCGTCTTCCCCCTCATCAGCTTCTTCACTCCATGTAAGGTTCCAGCCCTTCATTTTCTAGCTGCTTTTGTCTCTCTGATCCCTCCGTCCTAAAATAAATATCATTCTTACTTTCTAAGAAATCAACTTTTATAAACTTTCACTGATTATATATTAATAAATATTCATATTTATAGTACATAATTAATATCATTTGATAAATCATTAATAATTTCATAATAAATTTATTCAGGGATATAAATGTTGCATCCATATGCTTCAAACTTGGTCAAAGTTGAGAAAGTTGGATCTGCATGTATCTCATAACCTCATCTAGCTATTTTGGGACAGCAGGAGTAGATGATATATGTTATCTTTTAATTTAGTGAGGAAAGGTTTTCTCATTGTGATTATCTATTATGTCTACTTTTCTGGTTGGATGTTCAAATAAAATGGGTCAATTACCATGGTTTATTATAATGTCTCGCTAATTTTTTAATAATTGTGGTCCAACATGGGTGTCAAGTTTATAGTAGTTTTATTCGTGTAAATATTAGCTCCATGTTTGGCAGCACCGAATTGATATACTTGATTTTACATCTTCTGATAAATGAAACCTAATTATGTCTCAACAGTGTGTACGGCAGAGGCAACTGGACGTGCTGCAACCTCAGTTCAACCTGCTCTCAAGCAACTAAGATGTACATCTGAAAACGAAGAATGGAGATGATTTCAACCACCTTTAGTGACTTGCTGGAACCTGCTGGCTGCATGCCCATTGTGATCTGCAAAGATTCAGCCAGACAGAGCATGAACGATGATAAGGAACAAGAATTTATAAAGCTAATTAATGTCTTTTTTTGATCAATCGGCGGTTGGGAGTGGAGTTTTGCCCACCTGATTTCTATTATTGTGGTCCTTCAACGGCCCGCTGCGAGAGCATAAACTTTAGCAAGGATTTACATTAGTAGGGTTACAAATTTGTAAGGCCTAATGTTGCAATCTCATATACTTGAATATGATCATCAACCTTTTGCCCTATACCATGAGTTATCAATGGTTAATTACGATAACAGTTTGTACAATAATGTTGTACAATAATAGGCGGACTCACCGCCCCACGAGCCCGGCCAGCCGCCCGGGCTCCTCGATTGATACACAGTGAAAAGTAATGAAGTTCTTATGTTTTGAATGATTAAAAATATTTTTTTCTATAGTAAATACTCATTGTATAAAAATTTGCCCGGGCTCTAAAATTTCTCTGGGTCCGCCACTGCTCATCCGCGTCCCTCCGGATGAGCCGGCGGACCTCGTGCGCGCCGCGGTCGTGTGCAAGCCCTGGCGCCGCATCATCCTCTCCGACCCTGGCTTCCTCGGCCGCTACCGCGCCTTCCACCGACGTCGTCCGCCGCTCCTCGGCTTCTTCTGCAACGAGTTACACTATGGCTTCCGTCCTTCCTTCAAGCCCGTCACTGCAGCCTTGCCCTGCCTACACCACCGCCACGCTTGGCGTATCCTCGACTGGCGTCCTCGTCCAAAACGTGCACGAAGACACAATCATCGTGTGGGACCCAGCGATGGCTGGCAGGAGCTACCCCAGGAACCCGGCATGTACTTCGAATCCTCCTGCGCTGCGGTGCTCTGCGCCGTCGCCGGTTGCGACCACCGCGATTGCCGCGGCGGTCCGTTCCTTGTGGTATACCTAGGCACTGATGACATCGACGCCACCATCTTCAATGTATGCATGTACTCATCGGAGCTTCGTGCCTGGGGCACGCTGGTCTCGTATCAGTTAGACAGAGGATGCAGCTTCGGCATCCATCGTGCCGCCGTCATCATCAGAGATGAAATTAATGTATTGCATCTCCATGCCTGGTGTCAACATCATCAAGTACGATTTGGTCAAGCGCTGCATTTCATTACTGATATCCTCGCAGTCCACGTGTAGTGAGGCTTCACACAACTCTCTGCCAACTGTTATGGAAGATCCAGTCCTGACACAAAACAAGGATGGCTCGCTGGGACTTGCCAGCATAAGAGATTCAAGGCTTTACCTTTTGTCATCGAGAATGGTGAATCGTGATGGAAAACTTGCTGTAGAGTGGGTACAAGAGAGGGTCATCGACCTTGACATTGACAAGATATTGCCCATTGACCTAAACAAAGAATATGCCGAACTGTATATGTCTGGTTTTGCTGAGATTGTTGGGATTCTTTTCATTGGCACATGTGTCGGTACCTTCACATTTGAGCTAAAGTCAGGGCGAGTGAGAAAGATAACCGCGTCCAGGGACTTCACTGCTTTCCCTTTCATTAGCTTCTTCACTCCATGTAAGGTTCCAGCCCTTTATTTCCTAGCTGCTTGTCTCTCCTGTAGACGTTAAAATGTTGTCTCTCCTTATCTAAAAATATATGTTCTGTAATGCAGTTACAAATGGCTTTGTAATTGTGATTCTTTATTATGTCCACTTCTCTGTTTGAATGTTCAAATAAAAAATGGCTCAATTACCATAGTCTATTATAAATGTCTCGCACTAAATTTCTAATGATTGTGGTCCAACATGGGAGTCAAGTTCAGTAGTTCCATGTTTGGTAACACCATTTCGAATTGATATACTTGATTTTTCATCTTCTCATAAATGAATCCTCATTATATTTCAACTTTGTCTACAGCAGAGGCAACTGGACGTCCTGCAACCTCAACTGAACCTTTTTTTTCGATGAAGACCTCAACCGCAACTGAACCTGCACTGAAGAAACTTTATGTGGATTCACCGAATATAAAAGGTGATTGCAGCAGCAACTAAGATGAGTACATCTGAAAATGAAGGACGGAGATGATTTCATACCATAGTATTGTGTATTTGTTTTGCCCAACCGCCTTTAGTGACTTGATGGAACCTGTTTTCATACCACTGCGAGCATGAATGATGCTAAGGAACAATAATTATAAAGTTAATGTTGCAATCTCTTATACCTGAATATGATCAATCTTTTACCTTATACACAGTATTTGAATACTCTAGCTCGGCTAGAGGTAAGAGTTAGTTTATAACGAAACTAGGTCTAAACTAACTCTAGCCAAAGAGAAGTTTAGATGCAAGGGCTAGATTGAAAATAAATGTGGTTTTCTAATCATTTGTTTCAACTAAACCATCTTTCCATCCGGATTTGGTGTGGCACTCTTGTGTGGCCTCCTCCGGCTCACAAATGATATAATTAAATTATTTTTAAAAATCAAGTATCCAAATCACAATAAATTTTAATTTGTCCATACATATGAGATATCTCACACAAACTTACAAGTCCTCAATCAAAATAAAAATTACACTCTGCCATCAAAAAAACTTACACTCCATGAAACAAAGCATGAGCTAAAGCCCCGGAAAGTCCTCCGCCGCCGGCGCTTGCAAGTTGAGGTCCAGACCGCCACGGCCAGACAACTTTGAGCCCCACGCGTAGTTGTCGAAGCGATCTCAGTCCATGGCGATCCGCCGGTCAGCGGTGAAATTCTCCTGCACAGAAGGAGCAGCAAAGATTACAACTAGCCAGTGGAAAACAGTGTCATCGTCTACTGTGAGCGGCCGGTGTGGAGGAGCGTCAGATCCCATGCAATGAAGCGCCTGGCGAGGCAGGGCGCCCAGACCCCTGCCACGACCATCTGGCGAGCGGCCCACGAAGCGGCACGCCCTGCACCTGCCGCAAGCGACCGGCTAGGTAGGACGCCCGGTGAGCGGCCGGCGAACCGGCACGCTCGGCCCCTACAGTGAGCGCCCGACCCTGCACGGGGATTATGATATAGGGGCGCGGGAACGTACCTTCATGCCGCTGGTGCTGGCTTGGAGACGAAAAGATGCGGGCGAGTGGGAGGGTCGGAGGAAGGATGGCGGTGTCTAGGGTTTGACCATCGGCAGCGCACTGTGGTGAAGCCGCGGTCGTAAGGGAGTGAAGTTTCGCGGCCGAGTCACGAGGGAAGAGATAGGATCCGGTGCGGGTGGGAGGAAGAAAATAATCGCCTCTTTGGAGGGTTAATTTCCTAGTGGGCCCCACTAGATCTAGCCCAAATAACCACCTCTTTGGAGGGATAATTTTTTGGGGGCTTGTTACAAAAGAACTAGCTCTACCTCTCCTGTTTCGGTACTTTTGAGCTAGTGGAACGTGAACTACTTAAATCTAGCTGCATGCCTATTTTAATCTGCAAAAAAATTTGGCCAGACAGAGCATGAATGATGCTAAGGAACAATAATTATAAAGTTAATGTTGCAATCTCTTATACCTTAATATGATCATTTTTTTATGCCTGTTCTCAATTAAATAAATATATTAAACGAAAAAGATTGCAATCTCATATCCAAGATAAACTGTTTCTTCCTATTGGGTTCAAGCCACTTCTCAAAATTGGTAAGAATATAAGAAGTTATGGGGTTCTCCAATTTAAGGCCAATCTGGTGCACAAGTATATAAACTGTTTTTACATATCCATTCAAATGTAGATATATATACAATTGATTTATAGCATGGTTTTATCGTCCAGATCTGGCTAAGGGCACACACCATCACCGCCATGATTCAATAATAATATATCCGCCAACATGAATTCCATTACCTTTCTATCTCAACTGGAAAGTCATGGTCAGTTAGTTGGGCATCAACATCGTTTGGTCTACATTGTATCTAGTTAAGTTAGGTAGTTTAAGTAACAAGGAATCTATTTTATGTTTTGTGGAAGTACTGGTTTGTTATTTTGACCCGAGATTTGTCACTGATTCACTTTTGTGTGTTGCTCACTAGTTTCTTGGTTGACACAGCTCACTTCTCATCTTTAGGAATATTTAATCTTTTAGTTAGTTCTGATTTCATCCTTATGATATCAAGGGATGCTTTATAAAATCTGAAGGTTTCAGATCGTGTGCCATTTAAAGGTTGTGTAATTTAATTATGCCTACACAGCATTCCCATAGCCAACATGTAATTTGTTTAGCATATAGCTAGAACCGTGTGCGGACAGGTTACTCTTTAGCTATTTTGCAATATTATTTTTGCTCATCTTTTTGTATCAGTGCTAATTTTTCACACCCTTCTGTTCATCTCACTTTGAGCTTAATTTGCATTGACCTTATCCTTTTTATTTGTTCTGCACATTGTTACCTATTGTACATGTCAAGTGTATCTTTCTTAGTGGAGATCTTTTTTGTCCCCCCACCAGTCATTTTTTACATTAAAAAAATGTATTGTTGATCTGATTGTTCGTACGTGTGCTTGACAACATCGCAAGCCATGATTTTTTTTTTACAAACTCTTGGAGGAGGTTAGTCCGGATACAAGAGATGCCCTGGTCCTAACTCAAATCAAGGCTAGCAAAATTATGAGCTGCCAAATTACAAGTTCCAGGGACTTGCAAGATATCACTACACACAAAGCAATCGTACAATAAATCGCCAACATCTCTAGCCACCATGGCACAAGGAGCCAAGTCCATACTTGCAGCACCCATGAATCAACCTCAAGTAAAATCCTCGATATAACAAAGTACGTCTCTCAAAGGAGAGCTTTGGCACACATGCTGTACCTTCAGCTTCAGCAGAGCGTTGGGCACAGCACTTAGATGACCAGCTCCCGCCAAGACAATATCACCTTGGGCTTGTTGGTGATCATGAACAACGGACAGCCTAGACGAACAGTCTATCGACCAACGGAGCTTCCTATCCTAGGGAGCTCTACCAAATGGCCCCTTATAATAGTCCAAGAAGTCCAGTACGTATACGTGTGTGTTCCAAAGCTCAAAAAGGAATGCGAACACCTGGTAAATTGATCACAATCTAAAAGTCCATAAAGAAATAGCTGGAACTTCAGACGTCCACAAACTGCTTGAATGTTGTTATGTGAGTACCTCTTGCAAATGTCAAGGATGATGCGTGCTCAGGTGAACCTGACAGAAAAAAATGGTGTGAGGCTAATGCCATTGTCGTCAAACATTAAATGTAGCATGAGAATCATTTATTTCTATTAGGATGGGTTTCATTTGTTCCGATTCATCAAAATATCTATATATAACTTCAAATTATAATTCAGAAACAGAATAGAGGATTAGAAACAAGGCTGGAGCCTTACCTGGAGTGATGACGAAGCTAATGAAGGGGAAAGCTGCGCAGAATTCTATTGGTCTGCTTATCTCTCTCACCCGCCCTGACTCTAACTCAAACGTGAAGGTGCCAACATCTGTGGAAATGTAGAGAATCCGAAAACCTTCAGCAAAACCAGTCACATAAGCTTGGACGCAGGGTTCGTCAATGGGCAATATTCTGTCAAGCTCGATGACCCTCTCTTGTGCCCACTCTATTGCCTCACGATTTTTCACCATCCTTGACGACCAGACATAAATCCTTGAATCCCTTATACTCGCAAGCCCCAGCGAGCCATCCTCGTTCTGCATCAGCACCGGAGCCTCACCAACGACGGCCGGCGAGTTCCGTGAAGCCTCACTGCATATGGACGGTGACGAGAATGAGGAAATGCGGTGTTTGACCACATCATACTTGATGATCTTGGCACCAGGCATAGCGATGAAGTAGATCTCATCTCGGATAACGACGGCACGATTATGGCCAAAGTCGCATCAAGAGTCCAATCGAAACGAAACCGGAGTGCCCCAGGCACGAGCCTCTGATGAGTACACGCAAGCTTTGATGGTGGTGTTATCCGTAGCGTCAGCGCCCAGATAGACCACGAAGAACGGACCTCCGCGGCGGCAGTCGTGGTGGTCACAGCCTGCCGCAGCGGCGCAGATCACTGCCGCGGAGTAGGACTCGCTGTTGATGCCATGTGCCTGCAGCTCCTGCCAGTGATTGCCGATCGGATCCCAAACCTCGATGGGGTCCATGACGTTTTCGAGGAGGACGCGGCCATGGCGGCAGTCGAGGATGGACCAGGCGTGGCGTCGGAAGTACGTCGGCAGGGATGGGAAGGCCGTCGTGGCGGGCATGAATCGAGCAGGGTGGTCTTTTTTCGACCAGTCGTTATCGTTATAGAAGAAGCCGAGCAGTGGGGGACGACGTTGTTGGAACACGCGATAGCGGCGGAGGAAGCCGGTGTCGTCGGAGAAGATGATGCAGCGCCAGGTCTTGCACACCAGCAAGACGCGGACGAGGTGCGCCGGCTCGTCCGGCGGGATGCGGAGGAGGATCTCCTCGATGAGCTCCTCCGTCAACGCCAGCAAAGTCGTCGAGCTAGGGCAGCACGGCGGCGGCGGGTGCACCATGTTCTTTGTCGTACGTGTTTTGGATTTGGTGCGATCTAGAGAGATGTTCACGACGTGCATATATGTGCAAACGGTGCGGTTCGATTTCGCCCGTGACCTGGAATAGGACGAGCCAACCTGGACTTAGTGTCCATGTTTCCAACGAATCTGTATCCATGTGTACGACGACGATGCAAGTAGCTTTTGATTCAGATGAACATGTTAAAAAACAATTATCCTTTGTGATTTAAACTTTAAAAAACTAACATATTAAGAAATGTACAAGTTTGATTACGTGGAGCATATTTCATTATCTTTAAGGCAAATATCGTGTAGATCTTCTGGTTTATTGAAACCTAATAACCATTTTTTAATTAATATTTGTGTGATTTTCTATTATATATATTTTTTCAAATAAAAAGTTAATAAAAATATAATCATTTTGTATCGGGAACCCTATAAACTATTTGTGAATTTTCTTCCAAAATAAACTATTTGTGAACAGTGCAAAACAAATCTGATCAAGTAGAAAATTGCGGACACAACAGTGTGTGACATATGTCAGGCTGCAGAGAGGAAACCCCGGTTCATGTCATTTTTGGATGCACATCACATCGGCATGGGCAGCGGTTCAATAGAGACACAGGCAACTTGGCCGGTCAAAAAACTGTATGAGATCAGATCAACAGAACATATTCCAAGCAAGCACTATGTTGTTATGCTGTTGGCACATTTGGAAGAGGAGGAGTAACGCAGTGTTCATAGAAGATCGGTTAACAATAACAGGAGCACTGGCTGCGTGGAAGTTAGAAGCAGGCCTTCCAAAGACAATGTATTGCGGATGCGGTGGTGCTCCATTTTAGGTATGCCAATGTGATTGTAATGCAAAACTTGAAGTGAATAATGTATTTCAAACATTCGGCTTTCAGAGCCACATTTCTTCTTATTTATCCGGCGAGGCTGGCTGGGCAGCCGGCGTGGCTACGTCGGCAAAAAAATTTACAACGTTGATTTCCTGATCTGTGCTCTAGATTTACCCCAATCGGTGATTACTGTAGCTCTCCACGTGTCCTGGCGTGGCTGGTTGGCGGACACATCTCTTCCTCCCGTGCCTCCCTCAATCTCTCTCTTCCTCATCCCCTCCCGATGCGGTGACGGGCGCGAGCGGCGACGCCGGTGCACGCGGGATGGCACGGCGCGGCTGGCCACTGCCGGTGGCCGCCCTGCCCCCCCGGCGTGCTCGGTATGACACGGTGCGGCGCTCCCTCGATCCGTCCGCTCGCAGGTTTCCATCCTCCTCTTTCTCTCTCTCATTACTCTGTGCGGTGGGTGATTTGGAATTGGAAGTTGTTAATTGAGGAAATCTGGTAAGGCAACATTGATTTTACCCTAGATCTATAGCTGTCCCCCTTTTCTCCACCTAGCTCGCATGCTGGGTCCATCGTCTCCTGCCGTTATCTTGTTTTTATGTGCAAATCATGTCACTGATATCCTTCCTTCTATAGTGATGATTAATTGTTTAATTCATATTCTCTAATGAGGTTTTGGGGATTGTGCAATGATGAATTTTTTGTAGACTGAGACGACGGAATTGTGCAATGATGCTTAAAAACTTATACTTCATTGTCCCATGAATCTTGCTATTTTCATTGGCTTTGTGATGACAGTGTCATTATATTGTTAATGAGCATCAGTCCATTGTCAATGATGTATTTTCTTCATAGAATTATTCGATGTTCTATTACTGAGCACACCCCGTTGCCAAGGATGTATTTGCAGTTTCTCTTGCTAGCAGATTTTCCTATCTGAAATATGATTTTGCTTTTAGCTAATGTGAACTCTGCCTCTAGAATCTAGAGTATATCTTTGCAGTCTTGTATATAACATTGCCATATGGATGGTCATATTCTTTCACCCTTGTAAGAAACTGAAATCATGTTTCTCCACCAAGAGGCGTACCATCACAAGGTTCTAATTTCTAGAAGCTAAATTGGGGTGTCAATTCTGTAGAAGAACAGACCTGAGGGTTATTGAATTTTCTTATAAAATGTCAAAATCCAAGATATGAACTTGGTTTCATCCTGTAAAATTTTGATTTGTTGGTTTCTCATGGTGTGCCAGTGGATTAAGGTTCGAAATAACTCCATACTAATTTGTGAGGGTTAGGGTTATTTTACCAAATTGTAAGCCGTTTACAAAGTCGACAGTCACCTCTTTTTCATCTCATATTGTCCCAAGATCAGCATCTGTTCCTTGCCATCAAACTGATGCATGGCTTGGCAAGCAAAAGATTTCCAATGTCTTCCCTTGACTTGGGTAGGTACTGAGGAACATGCAACTACACATTGTGATTATTGATGATCCACAATTTTGGATAGGTACTGAGGAACATGCATTATTGAAAATTGATGATTTTGGAAGATCTATTGGGAAAAGAGCTTGTGATATCCAACCAGGTTCAGCTACCTTTTAGCTTCTTGCAGGTTAGCATGTATTATGCTTTTTCTGCTTCATTTTCCTTTATCTTTGCTTACATTTGCTTGATCCTTTTTTTGCTTTTGCTATATTCTACAAATGCAGGATAAGGTGCTCGAATAGAATTGCATGGGCATAAAAAAGGCAGTTTACTGTGCTCCAGGTGAAGCATTTTCTCTCTTAGGTCTTATTAAGATCCTGCTAGAGGTTCCCTTTTCCATAAAGATGCTGGTGTTTGGTTTTTTAGAAAGGTGTGGCTGGATTGGTAAGCTTCTCTGTGTGAGCAAAGGCAACATTATGAATTTATTGCTCAAACCCATGTCAGGTCAACTGATGCACATCTTGTTGGGTTTTCAGAGCACTCAGAGGCTATGGCATGTAAGGATAGACATACTTTCTACTTCGAGTACAGCCAAAAATGTACTACAAAAATACAAACATATGTAGAACCTTATCCATATTTGGTTCTTCTGACCCGGACATCAAGATATGAGCAGCAGTTTCATATGGTGGAGGGAGACGAATTAAGAGAAGCAGCAAATCAAATTGGTGCTAGATACAGATTTTTTATGTACAAGGTATTTGATTTATGGCCATCTTTTGAGTGTTGTTTCATCCTTTGTCGAAATCTTTATTTTGACCTCCAACTGCTTGCTAACAACAATCCATCGATGGATAAAGGGTGGATCTCAAAGCACTGCACTGAAAATAGATATACAAATAGAGTCAATATGGAACTGCCAATAGTGTCTAGAATTTGTATAGGTTGTTCATTACTTTCTGCTGCATGGTATTTTTCTCTAATTTGTGGAGATTATTTGTTACCTATTGACACTTAGTTCAATTATATTTTTAATCACGGTTTTCCATGTCAGGTTTTGTTCTGTATTTCTGTATTCCATACATATGGTTGGATGTGTGTTCAACTTTCTTCTCCCACTCCCATATTCCTTAGTAGTGTTAAAGGTTTTGTCGGTTTATAAGAGTGAATGAGCAAACAAATGAAAAGATACTCTTTTCTTATTCATTATGAAGTTAAATAAACAATGGGATGTGATTTATTTTATTTTACCTTGCCATCTTAGTGTTTTATAAGGTTACAGGTCTTTAATTTCATTTATTTTTTGTCTCTGATTTTCTTTCTAGGTTTTCACTGCTCTGTTTCTTTTGCATTAGAACTGACATTCTAATTTCTTCTTTTACTATTGAAGGTGTGCACTGTGAAAAATCATCTAGATTGTGCGCTTGTTGGCCTCCTTGAGGCCCCAGCCCTAGCGTATTGGTAAGCCTTTTAGCCTACTATACCCATTTCCTGGCTTCTTAGTCATTCTGAAATTCTTATTCAGTTGTCTCCCAGTTTTGGCTTCCTTCTGTTGGAGGTTCTGTCATCTGTGAATTGGTTAGTTCCAAGGTTGCATCTTCTTGAATCTTCATTCCTTACAATTCCTTTGTTGTTTGTTTCAGTTCTATTAACCTTGTCTCTATCCTTGGCAGCAGTGTGTGTTACAATTGGCCTCATGGTGCTTCCAGTGCTCTTTAAGTGAAGGTATAACCACTCAGACATGTAGTCATATACGCTTACAACCGCTAATATCACCGTACACCAATTTGCATATACAAAAGTATCAACATTCATTGTACTAAAGTGAGCTAGGTCTGATGGAAGTGCCAGCCAAGTAGGCATTGAGTATACCAAGTTGTATTCTGCACGGTCTAGTCGAATGTTCACCACAGTAACATCTAAATTTTGATGCTTGATTTCTTTGCATACCCTGATGAATGTTGTTCTGTCAGAACTGTGAGCCTCTGGTTGCCGCTTGAACTGCTACTTATAGCTAAATTCCACTGACTACTGTAATTTTAGTGGCAACATGCTGCATTACTGTGACCGGCTACTGCATGTTGCCTCTGGTTGCTGCATCGCTGATGAACCATTCATGTCAGGCAGTTTGTCTTGCTACATGTTTTTGCTTTATTAGCGCACCTTACATGTTCAATGATAAAGTTGTTTTTTATTCATCATATTCATCTATGAATCTCAGTTCTAAATTTAAACTCCCAATGTACAGTTACTCTCTTCTTTTACATGCTTTGAAGTTTGAACCCTTGCCTACCCCGTCTACAAATAATGTTACCTGTTCTTTTTTGTCACAAAGTTCTGGAATGATCCGTCATTGCTCTTAGTTACAGATGAATTTTGTGCTAAAAAGAATTAGCAATAATTCTTAATTGGTGCTAAAAAGGATTAGCATCCTAATTGTTCTTCTTTGCTCTGCTGTGCTCTTTGCAGGATTTTTGGGATAGGGAAAATCATCCTTCCATGTGTTTATTATAGCTTCATGGATTTAGATTCTCATCTATGTCTCTGTAAGAAGAAAAGAAAAGGTAAAACAATGAACTTCAATTACAAGACCATCTCTTTTGGTGATTGATAAAACATGCTGCATTACAAGACCATCTTATATTGTGATTTTTCTGTACCCATATTTTATTTAGTACAGAACAATGTGCTCAAGAATCGGAAAAATTGTGTGCTATCGGTGAAAGGCATGTCTAAATATAATAAATAATTTTGCCTTTCCAAAGAATGAAAGGACTATTTTTTCATTGCTATATCATGCCTCAAATGTTGTGTAGTTTGAGATGGATGATGCTGTGCTTTCGACAGGGATTGTGGGTTAGCTTACATGTTTCTTAGTACTATCTGTTTCCTGCATGTTCAAATGCTCCTTGTATCTCAGTTACTGAAGTTACATGATCCCTTAAATTCATGTTACATAATATTAGATGTCCTGATATAGTTTCATCTGAACTACTTCCTTTCTACAGGGAAACACCATGTATGCTGACAACCCACATGCCAAGGTACAAACCTATAGCCCACTTAGGCGTTGACATTACTGGTACCATATTACCTTCACATTATTACTACCATATGTGTGAGGTAACCATTGTTACATGCCAGCTATCTTGTGCCTGCACATTGAAGTCAAAATTGTTGGTTTGAAGCATATTTCAACCACACCAGAAGTTAAATTGATGAATTCACACAATAAATATGATGGATCTTATGGTGTCCAGGTATAATTGATCTGGCCAACTTTTCACATCAGTTCAGCCTTTTTGTTTTGGGGGTCAACTAATTGGCACATATAGCAGCCATCAGATAGACCTCTTAGGTTGATGCATACAACTAACTAATAAAAGGAGGGAGGGGGAGTACCATTAGAAGAACAACTAATCGACACATCTACCAATTTAATTTCTAAACAAAGTCGGTGATCTTTGCAATGTTCTAATCTGAAACTGAAACCGAAACAAATTTGGATATCTTTGCAAACCGTGTGATGATTTAGTGCCATTGGAAAGTCTCGATAGATAAAGAGAAAAATTTTGATATTATAACTAACTTCACGTATGTAGCTGATTATATGTAACCCTGACAATAGGGTGTCTCAACCTTGCGTGTGAGTTAATTTGGCCTAATAATCTTGGGTGACAATGATAGATAGTGTGATACAACTATTAACACAAATTGGGGATGGTAAAGATGTGAACCTGACAATAGTGTGATACAATTATCAACCTTATATATATATACTGCTACTTTTGCTTCCCCCAACAGCACGCTACGGCTTCAGCTGCATATCTGTGCTTCATCCTCCTCTTTGCGTTGCATTTCTTGTTTCAACCCTTTGTTTCAGAGATCAGAAATAAAATATGTGCTACTGTTTTTTATGCAGGCTAGAGGGCTCGATGAGATCTTGGCGAAAATTTTGCTCCATTATCTTCCATGAATCCAATTGAGGCAGGAATGGGAGGTGGAAGAAAAAAAGGAACTATTGCAAAAAAAAAAGTTTCCATTCCGTGATTGGACGGTTCGCCATTTGCATTTAGTTTTGAGGTCTTAATCAACCTGAGACAGTACAAAGTCTGCAACGAACACTTTTGTAGTGTACGTAGACAACAAGAAGAGAACTTATAATCCTAACATGGTCTGATTGTTCTATAAAGATTAAAAACTTTTGTCTTTGCCTGTGTTTGTATTTTGTAAAAATGCAAAATAGTAATAATAATATCATTGTGCTTGTATGGACATGATTTTGTGATGTGAATAACCATCTATAGAAAAGATTTCATAAGGATCCACTGCTTATTAAAACGCCATCACCACTGCTGCTGGGAGAAGGTAGATTGGTAGGTCATACATGTCATTCTTTTTCCACTATGCAGGTTTCTCATATTTTTTAATGCCTTTGAGTGCTGAAATTTTTTTCTTAGTTTTACATTGCTGACTTTTCTAATTCCTATTAAGTGTGCAAAGAATTAGATGGGCAATATTTCAAATCATCAGCTGTGTATTTTTTTCATTTGCATTATGTTATGGTAGTTACAATCTGGTGAATTCGATCCACTTTGCAGATAGCACATGAGCTTTTGTTGAAATATTTCCCAAGGCATATGGGTTTTTCGAGTCTTCTGTTCAATATGATCTTCTTAGGATATCTCCACAAAATAGGTGAGTACAACATTTTGTTTAGGCACCATGTTATTCATGTGAATGGTGTAAACATGATGCTTAATGCCTTGATTATCTTATGTCTTACTGAAGATGCCTAGCCCATGATGATTTTCGTCTCTTTCTTTTCAAACTGTCATGTCTGAATGTCTTCAATTTGACCTGGCACTATTAAAAGTGCATCAATATCGTTATTGTTAATTGTTCAATGGTTTGTTTCACCGATAGAACTATCAGTATTGTTCCCAAATTAGTTACTGAGATGGCTTTTCATGTGGACGGTGTCTGCTCCAAATTTGGAATTGAGATTTTTGGTTGCTGAGAAGCAAATAGATAACTTATACACATTCATGAGCTTAATATAGCATTTTTTTCTTTGGCCCATTTACGATTCCATTATTTTTACAGCCGTTTTGATCTTTCCAGATTTGAGGTACCATGCACAAATGTATATGCACATAGCTTGGTTTGACTTTCAGATTGGAATTGGGTTTGTTAGAAAATACACGTGCACACCATTAGATTGTGTTGACAAGATATATGAGGAATGACTGAACTGCAAAACCAAGCTTGAAAAGAGCCTACTTTCCTGTGTTCCATCTAAAATAATACAGCTCAAGGACTTCACCTGTTCTTTCATCTCGTCCCACATCATAGGTGTTATTTTTTAAAAAATGTTCTTTTGTCTACACTGCAATACTTGCTTGGATTTTGAGATTAGAGTTAATTTTATGTGCCTCGGTTTAAGCTCAGATAAACCTTTTGTTCATGCATGCCTTACACTGCTCAAATTGAAACTATACTTGCAGTGATGGAGGAATGACCGGAGGAAGGGTTGCAAAATATACTCAACAGAACAGATGGTAAAATCTTGCTGCACCCTAACACTTTGATTTGACATGTTTTTTTTTTCTTAGACATGTTTGGTTCTAATTTTGGCTTTTAATTTGTTGTGATTTGCAAGAGCAAATAGGAGGACGTATAACCGATTCCTCCAGGCTGTGGTAGTGTGATTAAACAAATGTCAGCTGATAACGGCTGTGAAATCCGTGTTTCGGGAGACAAGCTTCCATCATGTGCATTATCGAATGACAAACTTTGCCAGGTATAATTTTCAGCACTGCATTTCATTGTCATGTTCCATATGGTCGTTCTCTTGTAACTTTGCTTTGATCATGCAGTAAGATCTCAGTTTTTATTGTAAAATAATTACTTTTGGTCTTGGTGTTTGTTTATATATTATTCATACAGATCACTGGAGAGATTGACAGGAAAGGTCTCCATGCTGTATCGAAATTGCTCTTAGCTCATCCACCCAAGGAAACTGATGCAGTTGTTGGTTTTCATTCTTCTGGATCATCATCACGTTCTTTGTTCAGCCAGCAGTCTGATTGTCTTCCTTCAGGAATGCAATGTAACTTCCATATCCCTTTGCAAGGGGCCAAGTGCCATCCCAAGCCAATGGACCTTTTGATATCGTTGATCTTCAACCTCCGATACATGGTCATGCCCCAGTGCCTATAGAATCCCTCTCCTTTAGGATGCTATGTCCACAAGACAAGGTTGGCAGTATAATAGGCATGGGTGTTGTTTAAACTATTCAAAATAATACAGGCTGTGAAATTAAAGCTCTTGACACTGCTCCAAAAACAGATGATCGCATCATAAGTATATCAGGACCTGAGGTAACCACTTTCACTATCTCTTGATGCAAATGATTGTATTAGATTTTCGTCCGTTCACATTTAATGCATTTTTCCATCTGCTTACTGGGCAAAATGGCATTTGGCTGAGCCTTACAGTTTATTTTGTCAGACTCCATCCATTATTTCTAGAGTTGTGAATTTTGTGGATTCATTTAGTGTTAGTGCAATGTTGATACATTTTTGCATTCTCTATTTTGCAAATTTCCTTGTTGGCGCTACTTTATTGGATACAATTACTAGGAATGGCATAACTTTTTCTTTTTTGCAATTCTTTCTTGCTTAGCTAAATTAGTATTTTCTTTTTAATTTGACTCTTGAGAGGTATTAATTCATTTGGTGACTCTTTCCTCTCTCTTTTTTTGCAATTTTAATGACTAAAGAATTTATAAGATTTATACGGACTTAACTCTTAGTATTTCATTGTCGTATGAAGTTTACAAGGAGAGAATAGTCAGTGAATCTATTTGCCTTCACATCTGTTCTGTAGCATCCAAGTGATGGAATTTCCCCTGCACAGAATGCCATTCTGCATGTGCAGCGTAAAGTTATGTTACCTAACTTAAGAAGGAAGGCCCTACAATATGTAGGCTGATCGTTTCAGCAAACCAAGTTGGTTGTGTTCTTGGGAAAGGTGGTAGTATCATAGCTGAAATGAGGAAGCTGTGAGGAGCATTTATAGTAGTGTTGGGCAAAAACAAGATTACAACGGGTGTCCCAGAGCATGTTGAAGTTGTTCAGGTCTGTTTTTGTTGTATTCTATCCTGGAATTGTCAAAGTTACTGTTGAAACAAAGTATCCATACCTTTCTACTTTACCTTAGTTATTTTTGGCTTACTGTCTGCAAATTGCTATCTTTAGATAAGTGGGAGGTGTGAAGCTATTTAAGAAGCTTTAATGCAGATTACTGCTAGGCTTCGTAACTACGTTTTCTGGGACAGAAGGCCTGCAATGGGCCCTGATATGCTGCCACCTTTTGTTTTGTTATATTCTCAGTTTGGTCCATTTACGGGAAACCATGAATCTCCATCCGTATTTCATAAAGATTTTATGGAACGACCATTGGATGGGATCTCTGCTCCTTGGACAGTGAAGGTACCAAACCAACTGATCCCTACTGTTTGAGCTTGTGGCGTGATGCATCGTCCTAAAAACTTCCACGCTCCTTAAGATTCTAATTCTGATGCAACTCTGACCCAAATTTTGCAGGGCATGCGCGATCTCATCGATCCAATGTCAATATCTGATATCTCTGGAGCAAGCCATAGAGAAGCTGATGGATTTCCAGGGTTTGTTTGTTCTCTCACATTTTCTTTTTCTGGGGTATACTCTTCTTAATCTGCAACGTAAGGAAACATTGTGTTTAAACCTGATAATTTGTCTTTGCAGTCCTGGTCAACCATCTATGATGCCAAACTTGACTGCAGAAGTCTTAGTTACAAGATTAGTTATCCATGCTCTCTGTGGTGAGGATGGAAGTTGTTTGGATAGGATCCATGACAAAACATGATTTAGTGTTGACAGTGGAAATTTTATGAATTACTAAATGTAAGTTCTCCTCAAGACCACCTAAATGTCAACTAATGATTATCTAACTCATTGATTGCTTTTGTTTTTGAGAATTTTGTTGCCACCAATCCAAGTGTGCTTTGCACAGATATTGTAACCATCTGTACTAAGGGGGGAAATGCCAATCCATGTGTTCGTGTTTTTTCTACTATTGTATCATCGAACCTACTTTAACTTATGAATTAGAGAATTTATGCAAGTCCACAGTAGTCCCCAGTTCAAATTCTGACTTACAGATTATTTATGCCAATATGTTTCATAGAGCAAGGTTTATTCTTGGCTCCAAGTACAGAGTACAGATGCATGCAGGCATATCAATTTCTCGCCGTCCATATTTAAAGCACGGGTTCTCCAGCTAACTGCTTGTTTCGTTCATTAATCATTTTTTTTCAAAAACATGTCAGCGGGTGAAAACTTCTATTTCCTTCAATGATCTATTTACTGTAAACTGAATGAAAAACCATTTAGCTGTTTGCAGATCAGTTACCAAATGACAACTATTTCTCTAAAGTTTTCACAAGTCTTTTCCATTGTTCATCATTAGGCTGAAAACATTTACATGGTACCTTACACTGGCAGGTGGACGCTTCACGCTTGTGATAAATAATGCTTCCTGTCAAAGGTAATTTCATGGAAGTGGTTAAAGCTCAGGCACAAAAGATGAAGGCCTTTGCTAGCATCATTGACTATGGATACGTTAAAGGATTACCAACACAGATAGATTTTTATGGTGTAAATTAAACCTCCTGTACAGAATGTTTTGTACCAATGCCATTATACACTACTGGAAACTCGAATTGTTCCGTGGGTGTCGAATTTTTCTGTGCGTTTTTCCCAGAACTCACAGAAAAATTACAATTTTTCCGTAGGTTTCTATAGAAACCCACAGAAAAACACAAAAACCCACAGAAAAATTGCATGATTTTTCCGTGAGTGACGATACACACACGGAAAAAATGAACACTCGCAGAAAAATTGACATTATTTCTGTCGGTGCTTCAAAAACTCACAGAAAAATTATATGTACGCACGGAAAAATTACAATTGTTCTGTGGGTTACTATAAAACGCACAGAAAAAAGTAAACACACGGAAAAATATAACAAGCGGGCAAACGGGCTGAGCTGCAAACGGGCTGGAAATTGAACACGAAAATATTTTATTTTTGCTGGGCTGCAAACGGTCTGGATGGCCTGCTAGGCCATTGGACGTCCCATGGCTGTTCGATCGTATCGAACGACCCATGTCATCCCTCAGGCGGTCAAAGCTAGTTCAGGTGGCCTCCTCCAAACCCTAAATTGTATTCTCATCCCCTCCGTCTCCCTCACAAACAGCGGCGGCGCTCGCTCATCTTCAAGCGCGCATCGTAGCGGGCCGGCGCGGCGGCAGCGGCGGCGACCGAGCGCTCCCTCGCGTCCATCCGCGTCGTCGAAGACCCTGCGGCGACCAGGACGAGCTCGCTTGCCGGCGCCGGCCACCGAGGGACGCCTCAGCAGGCCGTCGCCCCTCCCGTCGCGTCACATCCAGGGCGCGGCCCCTCCCGGCGCGTCCCCTACCGCCGCCAGCCACTGCTCCTCCCGGGCGCGTCCCCTCCAGGATGCCGCCCGTCCCGTGCGGCGCTCGGCCCGGCGTGCCGTTCCTCCTCTCCCAGGTGCTGCCCCTGCCCGCCCTGCTGTCCGGATCTACATCTCCGAGCGCAACCTCCTTACCGTGGCCGAGGTATGCCCCTCTTCCAGCCGTGCAAGTCTTCGTTGGGCCCTTTGCTGGTGGAGAGCACCCAAGGCAACAGGTGTAATCGGAGTGAACCTTCGTGTATCACCTAGCTGATGCTTATGCAGCTGTCCTGTATCACACGTAGCTAATGGGAGTGAACCTAGCTAATTGTTGTTTCTAACTTCGATTCAGCAACTGCCGTCATTTACAATACGTAGAGGTACTGCTAAATTCAGTATTGCATATTGACAGTGTGATTGTTTGGTTTGCATGTTATAATAAGCCTGTAACCACCCTTAAAGTTGTCTACTGCATCATCGAAAGCATGATGGTTTCTGAAGCATTTAACCACCTGAAGTCCTGAACTTTGAAAGCATCTGCTTTTGTGTCGATTACAGGACATGGTTGATTATAGAAGTTTGGCTAGGGAGATTGAAGCCCGGTTAGAAGCAGTGTGATGCTTTGGCTGATCTATTTGCTATGGATGAATGGTGTCGGTTACTGAAACTAGTGGAAGAATAGAAAAAGAGCGAGGCAGAACAGTCCAAATTCCGGTTCTCAACGATCTTTGGACTTTCCCTTCTCGATGGTGTCTATTCCCATCCATATGGGATGTGTATGCACAAGTAACGTTAATCTTTCTGCACCATATAGATAATATACATATATATAAATTATAAATATAAGCAGTGGTTGGTGGATCATGCCGCATGTGTAGATGGAAAGATATCCTACTATTTTGTTATGTGTGCATGTTCTTTGATGTTGTTGCCGATTGTCATGCTAAGGAATTCTCATTGAAACTACCTGCCCAGTTAAGTATCAGAATACTGTGTGGTTTGGATGGTTCAGAACCAATGCTCATGTCTTTCCCACTCTATTATAATGCAGAGCGTATGCACTTACGGCATTCAAACAATCATGGAGGCCAGTGATGGATGTAGCAGGGAGCGCCTCGTCTGTTTGTTCAATTGGCACTAATGAAGGATGTAGCTTTGCTAAGACTTGAACTGCGAGATGACATGGTAAGCTATCTTCCTCACATTTAGACTTCTGCTGATCTGGGTTCTAGAGGAGGATTAAGTTACTGTAGGCTGAGGCCCCTATATCTCTGTCATGTTTGTGTATATTGTTTATTTCAGAGGTTAACTAGGTTCACATCTGTTAATACTGTTTAGTTCAGATCTGCTGCAAGGTCTAGTACATAGATTGCATATTGCTGTTTATTTTAGAGATGGTTTTAGTTTGGAGAATATTAAAGTTCAGTGATTAATTATGATGCTATCTTTTTTACCTTGTGCAAGCCATGCTGCATGTGCTGTTGGCAGTCCAATTAACACTGATTCTTACTCATCCAATTTCTGCTGATTTTTTATGTGTTTCGTTTTTGCAGCACCACTAGAAAAAACAAGGATGGAGAACCTGACTGCAGCAATCAAAATTGATGATACTCCTTGAACGAAAGTTTAGTAGCAAACTGTAACTTTAGGGGAATGTTAATAGCCTGAGATCAATCTTCAGTTTGCTCTATCGACATAAATTTGTGGACTATATATTTTAATATGTTGTTGCTACTGTTTGAAAATATTTTTTTTTGTGTGCTTATTTCTTATTTTTCTGTGAGTTATGCTAAACCCACAGAAAAATATTTTTTCTGTGCGTTTATTTCTTTTTTCTGTGTGGATATCCACACAGAAAAATTGTTTCTAAATCTGGCGAACTTAATTTTTCTGTGTGTGTAAGGACCTACAGAAAAATTGTTTCTGACGGTGAACTCACAGAAAAATTCAGTTTTTCTGTCACTCTATTTCTGTGCGTTTCTGTGGGTATTTTTCCGTGGGTACACCGTCAGAAAAATATTTTTCTGTCGGTATTCGTATTTTTCTGTGGGTTTTCACACGCACAGAAGAAATCGAGTTTCCAGTAGTGATAATAAATGTGTGCTTTGCTAATCAAATTCTACTCTTTACCATCCTGATTTGTTATGTTGATAACGTATCACACTATCTATCATTGTCGCCATATCTTTAGACAAAATTAACTTGCGCGCAAAGGCGCGCGCAACGTACTAGTTTAATATAACGAGGGCAGGCTGGGGCAGCGGCGGTGGCGGAGGCGGGAGGGTACAGAGGTGCTGCAGTTTTGGGGAGTGACGGAAATCGGCGGAGGGCACAGGGGCGTGAGCGCTGGGAAGCCGGAAGGGCCGCTGAGGCTCAATTTCTTTTTAATCCCGTGGGCTGTGCATGAAGGCTGTGGAAGTTTCAGGTGGAGGTAGTGATGTGCAAACCGTGGATGGTAAATCGAATGGGCAGGGTTTAGTGGCGACGTGGCTGGATGTGGAAAGCAACAGATTGACGTATAGCAGACTAATGGGCCACGCTGTTGTGTGAGGGCATCACGCAAGACACCATCCAATCGTTTGGCCCGCGGCACGTTTGTTCCTTCGTTCCTATTATCGTTGGATCTTTTGGCCCAGATGCTGTGGTAATGGCGAGCAGTTAAAGCAAAGAGATTTGCCTATAAAGGACTTTGAGTCTAGGTGCTAGTCCAATCTGGGATAGCATTCCAAATTGTAACGGTGTACTAGTCACCAAAGACATGCACTACACCAAACTAGAATAGCCTTGACGGCCAGAAACAGTCAAGGAAATGGATAAAACCGTCAAGAAAATGATCCTTGACGACAAACCGTCAAGCAAACGCACTCAAGGATAGAAGCCAAGGGAAACTAGTTTCCTTGGCGGTTTTGGCACTCAAGAAAATCATTCTTGGAGGCAAGCCTCCAAGGAAACTACGACCAAACTTGACTTGCCAATGCGCCAAGGAAATGTTATGACCGTCAAGGAAACAAATTTGCTTGAGGGTCAACAACTGTCAAGCTATTTGATTTCCTTGAGTCTCTACGACCGCCAAGAAAAGCATTTCTCTTGACGGCCAGCAACAGTCAAGGTAACACATTTGCTTGACGGTTAAAGGCCTTAAAGGAAAATCATTTCCTTGGAGGCTACCAGCTGACAAGCTAACTTACACATATATAACCAGCATGTTAATTACAATTATTACATACATTTCAACATACACATATATAACCAGCATGTTAATTACAATTATTACATACAATTATTACATTTATTACATACATTTTATGTCAAGATAGTACAACCATATTATGATCTTATACAAAATTTTAGCATTTTTAGACAAGTTTAAGATATTGTTGTTTTTTTAGTCAGAGTCACCAAAATACATGTAAGCATTTCCTTGGCTGCTAACCTCCAAGAAAATTTAATAACCGCCAAGGAAATTATTGTTTAATTGACGGTTCATATTAACACCCAAGAAAATGGATATTTTCTTTGACTGTTAAGAATAACAGTCAAGAATATAGTAGTTTCGGGAAATGAGCTCCCTCGAGGCGACTCCGTGGCGACCCTCGTGGCGACCCGCCGGTGAGGGCGCCCCTCCCGGTGAGGGCGCCCCTCCAGCCCCCACCCCTCCGCCCCGGTAAGGTCCGCCCCCCCGCTACCTCCTCTCCCCCCGTTTTCCCGCTTCTCCGCCGCGCCGCCTGCTTGGTTGGAGGCCGCCCATATCCAGATCTGCGGGCGACCGGCCGACCATGGAAGGTTCCCCGCCTCGCGGGCGTCGCGGGCGTGGCCTGAGGACGTCGCGGCGGCGCTCGAGGCCGGCTCCCCGTCACGCTTGCTCGCCGCACTCGCCGCGAACCCCGATGTCGGCACTTCCTCCGATGCGCGCTGGGCGGACCGCGTGGAGGCCGAGGACGGCGACCTCCCACCTCCGGGCATCTTCTTCGAGACCTCGCCGGGCCTGCTCAGAGAGGTCCTTGACCGCGGTCCTGGGGAGCGTGTGCGCCTCAGTGACTCGGAGGACCTCTCCGATTCGGGCTCCGAGCAGAGCCGGAGGCGGAGCTCGCGCCCCCCCCCCCCACCGCCGGCGGACGATGGCCGGGGCAAGGCGCCGATGCGGGAGGCCTCCCCCCGCAGGCATCGCCGGAGGCGCCACCGCCAGGTTCGCCGCGCGGGAGCTGCACGCCCGGATCCCGCGCGTGGCCGCCCGATGGCCCGCCCCGCGTGGCGTCCCACGGAACGTCGCCCCCCCCTTCGCCGGTCCGGGGACCTCTCCAGTGGGGCGGCGCCACTCCCCGCCGCCGGAGCGCCACCGCTCACCCGAGCGCCACAGGTCTCCGCCACCCGAGCGCCACCGCTCCCCACCACCTGAGCGCCGCCGGTCTCCGCCTCCTGAGCGCCGTCGGTCCCCCCCAGCTGAGCGCCACCGCTCCCCGCAACCTGGGCGCCGATGCTCTCCGCCGCCGGGGCGCCATCGCCCACCGCCGCCGGAGCGCCACCGTTCCCCGCTGGGGAACCGCCCCTCCTCACCCGGGCGCCGCGGCCACCCGGAGCGCCGCCGCTCTCCCCTGGAACGGCGCGGCTCCCCCTCGGTGCGCCGACACTCGCCGCGTTCCTCCCCCCTGGCCCACCCTGCCCGTTCCCGTGGAGCGCCGGACGTCGACGGCTTCTTCACGGTGCAGAGCCGACGGTTGGGTCGGGTGTGGACGCCGCCGCGGCCTCCACAGCCCATGCCTCCGGCTTTGGAGGGCATCTGTTTCAAGTGTCTCGAGCCGGGCCACGTCAAGGCGGTCTGCCCGAACGTGGAGCGCTGCCAGCGGTGCGGCGACATTGGCCACCTTTCGGCCGGCTGCAGTTGGCCGCCGCTCGCTGGGCAGTCGGTGGAAAGCGGCCACGTTCGCCGCGCTCTGACCCGGAGGACAGTCGGGGCACGCCGCGTCGGGTTTGGGTCCGTTCGCCTCGCTCCGACCCTGAGCACGGCAGGAGTGCTGCCCGGCGCCGCCCGGCTCGCCGCAACAGCCACTCTTCAGTCCACGCCCGTTGCGCCTTCTCCGCCGACACGGTGTCTGGGGGCATGGCATCTTCTCCAACCTCGCCGGCCCCCATCTTCCCGCCACCCCCGCAGCCACCTTCGCATTCTGTGGCCGTAGGGGTGCAACCGAGGGATGCGGACGGGCCTCTGCCACCCCCGCCTCCACTTCCGCCTCCACCACCACTCCTCCCGGACCCGCCTCATTAGGGTCATGACGGGCTGGGTTTCGGGCCGCCGCCGAACATGCTCATGGACGATGTCGCCATCCCGGTGCCTCCACCGGCGACAGTCGCCTCGACGGTTGTCTTGCCACGCTCTATGGAGCTCAACGCGGCGGAGGAGTCCCTCAGGCGGGCTTTGGTGGCCACCGTCTCTGGAACGAGGCTGTACGTGGCACCGTCTATGGTGAGCGTAGCGCTCTACAACCACTTCGAGATTCGGGAAGACGACGTTGACGTTCGCCGGCACGAACCAGAGGATTTCATCGTGCGCTTCCAGAATGAGGCCGATCGGGTGCGCGTCCTCACTTCGGGGAACTGGGGGTCCCTAATGCCGCTTCGCTGGAAGCCCTGGACCAGGATCCCTGGGGGAGAGCACAGCATCTTCACGCATCGGGTCATTGTTGCGCTACAGTTCGTCCCGGCGCACGCCAGGAGCCTGGCAATGGCTCAGACGGTCCTCGGCCGCTGCTGTGTGGATATTGAGCCGACGACTCTCCGTGACCGGCCGGTTGACGACGACCGCGAGTGGTTTCTCCAAGCCTGGCGCTCAGACCCCGTGCTCATCGAGCCTGAGCGGCTTGTCTTCATCCCCGAGCCGCAGGTACCCACCTTCGTCGAGCACCTATGCCGCGGCCTCAGCTACCGGGTGCGGGTGCGCGTCATTGCGACTCAGGACATGGCCACACCCGCCCCTGGAGTGGGGGGAGCACAGGAAGATGGCGGTGATGATGATGACGACCGCCGCGATGCACCAGAGGATGATCACCAGTACGGCGACCACAGTGATGAATGGGAGCCGCTGCGCCGCAACTCCGACAGCACGGACCCGAGGCATAGGAACTACCACCCCTCCTACCCGTGCCGGTCGCCGGGAGCCAGTGAGGCCGGTGCGGCTCTCCTCGTCGGAGGGATCAGCTGCCCGCTGCCCACATGTGTGGAGGACACGCCTGACTGGGCTAGCGAGCACTGGGAGCTCCTCACGGCGCCGTCGACGCCGCCGGCGACACAGGGCAGCTGGGCAAGCCAACGGCCGAAGGCGTTCCACCTCGCTTCCCCGGAGCTTTGCGTGGACAGGTGTCCGGCTGTGGCCTCCCCGGGCTTTGTCGGCACATTCATCAACATCGCACCACTGCTTCTCCGGACAGGCGCCAGCTCGCAGGCGCTGCCCTCGGCCCCCTCCTGTGACTGGTGGAGCGACTTCGCAGCCGCTGAGCTCGCCACGGCACCAAGGCTACTGCTGGTGCAGCCGGGTTTCTTCTCCCTGGGCTCGCCGCCGGGACGGCCGAGCCCCGCCCAGGAGGATGCGCGCCGCGGCAGGGCTGTCATGCTCGGCGGGTCGCAGCCATCGGTGGAACATGCGGATGCCGGCTCGGCTGCAGCGCCCGCGGTGGACGCCCTCATGTTCGCGCCAGCCGCGCCATGCACCCCGACGGCGGCCTCGGCCGCGCCTAACGCCGCCGCGCCGAACGCCCAGGCTGGGGAAGCAACAGCGCAGCGCACCCCAACCCCGACCACATTGCCGTCCTTCCTCGACTACCTGCGCGCCCCACTGCCGGAGCCGCTCATCATGATGACGCCGCGGCCGCACCAGACGCGGGTGCAGACGCGGGCTGAGCTTGAGGATGACGACTGGATCCCGCGCCACAGCGCGCGGATTGCAGCCAAATCCAAGTTCCGTGTGCCCAACCCGGAGCTTCAAGCAAAGAAAGTAATGCTCAGCAAGTGGACCGGGAAGCAACCAAACGAGATACCCGATCACTCCATTGATGAAGACTTCCACCGGGCCTTCAACTCCGTCAGCCTGTCCGCGCGCAAGGAAGCAATGAAGGTGGTTTTTCCACGGCGGGGTGCCCGTCAGGAACGTACGGCCGTGGCGGCTTCGAGCACAATTGGTGCCATTAATGAGTAGCACACATCTGCTAGCCTGGAACGCGCGCGGGCTCAGCAGCCGCGCCCGCCGCGACACCGTCCGCGACCTTGCCTTTGAGCACAGGGCATCCATCATTTGTCTTCAGGAAACTAAATTAGACTTCGTTGATGTAACTCTGAACATTCAGCTAGTTGGAACCGACTTCGATTTCGCCTACCTTCCGGCGTCTGGGGCCTCTGGGGGGCTATCACTTGTTGGCGTCGTGATCTTTGGCAGGCAGCGGGGGTGCGCGTGGACCAGTTCTCGCTCACGATCCGCCTCACTCCGCTTGCTGCTGCCGGACAGCCGTGGTGGCTGACTAATGTCTACGGCCCGCCTAACCGCCATGACAAGGCAGATTTTTTACAGGAAATTCGCGTGATTGCTGCGGCCTGCCAAGGCCCATGGCTCTTGTGTGGAGACTTTAATTTAATTCTAAGAGCAGCGGACAAGAGCAATGTCCGCCTTCACCGGGGCGAGATGCGGCATTTCAGAACGCTCATCGACGACCTGCTGTTGGAGGACATTCACCTCCATGGTAGACTCTTTACTTGGTCCAATCGACGTGACCGTCCCACGCTCGAACGGCTGGACCGGGCACTTTGCAGAGTCGAGTGGCTCGACCTCTACCCCAGGCACCACCTGCGGTGCCTCTCCTCAGACTCATCTGACCATGCGCCGCTACTACTCATCCTACAAACGGAGCTGTGGGCTGCCCCGCATTTCGCCTTCGGGCACTATTGGATCGGTCTCCCCGAGTTCCAGGAGGTGGTCGCCGCCAACTGGAACGCCACGGCTGGGGGGGCCGACCCTTGCCGCATTCTCGATCAGAAGCTCCGTCTCGTGGCACGGGCACTGGCAAGCTGGCGAGCCACCGGCGTGGGCAATGTGAGGCTGCAGCTCGCTACTACCAGAGCAATGATCTACGAGCTCGACAAGGCCCAGGAGACTAGACAGCTGACTGCGTGCGAGCGCGAGTGGCACAGTGACCTCAAGGCCAACTCCTTGGGCCTTGCATCCCTCTGCCGCACGATGGCCAGGCAAAGGGCGCGCACGCGATACCTACGCGAGGGTGATGCGTGCACAAGATACTTCCACCTACAGGCATGCCACCGTCGATGCAAGAACGCGATGCTCGCCATCCAGCATGAGGGACAGACTTTCTCTGAGGAGGAAGCCAAGGCAGGGGTCGTGTACTCCTACTACAATGACCTCCTAGGCACACCATTCGTACGCACCCACACTCTGGTGCTGGCACACCTACCACTACCGCAGCTACCCCTAGATGATCTTGCAGCAGAGTTCACAGCCGAGGAGGTCCTTGAGGCGATAAGGGCCACCCCGTCGAACTGCGCACCGGGTCCGGACGAGTTCACCAGCGCCTTCTACAAAGCAACTTGGGAGACCACCCGGCCTGACATCATGCGAGTCTTCCATGCTATTTGGAGCCTAGACTTCCGCAGCTTGTACGCGATCAACGGCGCCACCATGGTTTTGCTGCACAAAACAGCGTCACCAGCTGGGCTGAGGGATTACCGGCCCATTAGCTTGATTCACTCAGTGGGCAAGCTATTCTCTAAGGCCCTGGCCCTGCGTCTGGCACCAAGGATGAAGGAGCTTGTCAACGCTAACCAGTCAGCCTTCATCCACGGCCGCCGAATACATGACAACTTCATGGCGGTCAAGTTGGTTTGCAGACTCCTACACGCCAAGAAATTCCCGGCGATACTGTTGAAGGTGGACTTGGCTAAGGCCTTCGACACAGTGGCGTGGCCGTTCCTGCTGGAGGTCCTCTCCCACGTGGGCTTCCCTCCGAGGTGGCGAGAATGGATCGCCGCTTTGCTTCGCACGGCTAGCACCAGGGTGCTCGTCAATGGTCGAGCTGGACAGCGTATCTGCCACGCCAGGGGGCTGCGCCAGGGCGATCCACTTTCGCCGTTGCTGTTTGTGCTAGTCATGGAGGTCCTCAGCGCCATGCTCAGAGAGGCGGATCGAGCTGGGCTGCTCACCCCTTTGTCGCAAGCGGCAGCAGCTTGTAGGGCATCCGTCTATGCTGACGACCTGGTCATCTTCATCTCCCCGACAGCCGCGGACGTGACATGTATCAAAGAGGTGCTGCACCTCTTCGCTGGGGCCTCGGGTCTGCAGACGAACATTGACAAGTGCACCATGACTCCGATACGCTGCTCGGCGGAGGACCTTGGCCCCGCCCGCGAGGTGCTTCTTTGCAGAATCGAAGAGTTCCCGACAAAGTACCTGGGAGTCCCTCTAGCTATCGGGCGGGTGCCGAGGGATCATGAGCAGGCGCTGGTTGACACTGTGACGGCGCGCATACCAACATGGAAGGCGGGCCTGCTGAACAAGGCCGGCCACTCCACCTTGGTCAAGTCCACTCTGTCCGCCATACCAGTGCATCTATCCATCTGCTGTGCCCTCTCCCGGCGCACGATCGACGACATCGACAGAGCCAGACGGGGTTTTCTCTGGGCAGGCAAAGAGAGGGCCTCGGGCGGACAGTGCTCGCTCGCATGGCCGATTGCCTGCTCGCCTAAGGAGCTGGGCGGGCTCGGGATACCGGACTTGCGCCTCCTGGGCATGGCGCTGCACCTCAGGTGGGAGTGGGCCGCACGCTCGGACCCGGACGTTCTGTGGGCAGGCGTGCCCCTGAAGTCTGAGCGCGAGGTAGCGGACATGTTCGGCGCCTCCATGACTGTGCTGGTGGGAGACGGCAGGCTGGCGAGGTTCTGGACCGACCGGTGGAGGGCTGAGGGGAGGCTTTGCCACCTCGCGCCCGACGTCTACAACTCGGTACCCCGGCGGCTACGTCGCAGATCGGTCTATGAGGCGATCACGGATAACCAGTGGGCCTGGGACGCGCAAGTGGGTTCCTCAGAGGTGTTCATCACACAGTTCCTCCGCCTGTGGAACATGCTCAAGGGAATGCAGCTTGCGTCCCAACAGCAAGACCGGTTCAGGTGGATTTGGACGCCCGACGGGGAGTACTCCAGTTCCTCTGCCTACAAAGCTTTCTTCCTGGGCAGGACGACTTTCAGTGGCGCCAAGAAGCTTTGGAAGGCATCCACGCCACCAAAGGTGAAGTTCTTCTTTTGGACGGCCCTGCATGGTAGGCTCTGGACGGCTGAGCGTCGGAAGCGCCACGGCCTTCAGCAAGGGGACGACTGCGTCCTTTGCCTCCAGGAGCCAGAGGACTGGCGTCACCTTTTGCTGGCATGCGTGTTCTCCAGGGAGGTGTGGCATCGAATCCTTGCCAAGGCCGGCCTTGGCCACCTAGCGCCATCCCATGACGACAGCCTTGTCGACTGGTGGCTGTCCACCAGAGAGGCGTTCCACGCTGACCTTCGGCGCGGCTTTGATTCCCTTGTGTTGCTCGTCACGTGGATGATTTGGAAGGAGCGCAACAAAAGGACCTTCTAGGGGGCATCGTCCACGCCGAATCTCATCGTAGAGCGTATCACTGAGGAGGCAGGCTGCTTGGTGTCCGCCGGCTTCAGGGCACTTGCGCCGCTGCTGGCGGTGGCCCTGCTACCTTAGTGGTGTCTAGTTTTTTTCTTTGGGCACAATCCTTTCACAGGAAGTTACAACACTCTAAGCTCCGCCGTTTAGCCGGCGCCTTGTGTAAGTGTGTCGTCCGGTGATTGAGGGGCAACTCGCCCTTTCATGAACTAGAATGTAAACCGAAACTCCTTTATCTTCTTAATGAGACACGTGCCAAGAGCACGACTTCGAAAAAAAAGAATATAGTAGTTTCCTTGACTGTTCGTGATTACACCCAAGGAAACACCTAAATTCCTTGGCGGTGCACGTAGACCCCCCAAGGTATATAAGTTTCCTTGAGTGTCCAATAACACAGTCAAGGAAATGTAATTTCCTTGGAGGTTTGATTTTGGCCTCCAAGGAAATTGCTGGCCGTCAAGGCTATTCGAGTTTGGTGTAGTGATGGTGTCGTTTTATGAGTAATTGAGAGAGCTTCCATGATAATGAAAAAAAAACAATCCTTTCATAACTGAGTCGCCAAAGAGTGTCTTGACACAAAGATAGGTCATGCTCACGCACCACAAGTGCTGGATCACAGGGTCGCAAATGGACCTAGGTTGTGCGGCTCACCAAAATTGGCCTAGCCAACTTGGGAAATTAGACTAGCCAACTTCCTCATGCTGAGACTGAGAGAAGCCCTAGGACAGAGAGAAAATCATACTTATATGACAAAGAATGACCAATTTGCACGCAAACTAGCAAAGGAACTATCAAAACTCTCACACTCTAGAGGGACCCCGTCGGGGGCACGGACATCATTGGGTTACCTAGGTCAGCTAGCAAGACTAGGGCGCCATGCTTTGTGCTCAGATCAAACGATGAACAACGACATGAGGTTGGGAGAGAGTTTTTTTTTGGGGGGTTGGGGGGAGAGATTAGATTGTTTTTTCACAATTGTAGGTGTTTGGAACCACAAGGCCGTAGACATTATACTTATATAAGGTGGGGGTAGCCTTATGCATCAAGGAGTTTAAACCCCTAAGAGCTAGTTAGTTAGGTTTCTTGTGGTGTAACCTGCCCACCCGGGTTGAAATTTTCCTCGACCCCTTCCAAATCACGTCCAAACACGTTTTAGATAGGTTTTGGACCAGGCAAAGTCAGCTAAACGGACTTCTACAGGCTATAGCAAAAAGCTTCCGACTTTCATAATTAATTTATCCAAACTTTTTATTTGGAATCTGACCTAGACTCATGAACTGCACGCATACAAGTTCAAACAACTCGTGTCTTGCAATAATGCGGAATCTAACTCATATGCGTATTGGGTTGCATTGCAATGCCTATATTGCTTGCTTAGGGTTTAGGGTTTAGGGTTGCTGAAGCCTCCAAGATGTACTCTGAACTAGACAAAGAGAAGAAGTCATTCACGCTTATCCATTGCTATGACATACTGGAGAAGGAGGATAAGTGGGCAGCTAGGAGGATAGAGCTTGCCGAGCTGGAGAAACAACAAAAGAAACAAGAAAAGAATAAGAAGAAGCGCCCCAAAACGTCGAGCCCAAGGGATGAGGAAGCACCCATCAATGCAGTAGCAATAGATGTAGATGATGAGGAAACTGAACCAAGAAAAAAGGCAGACGGGATCAAGAAGTCCAACAGTGTGGCATAATCACTTGGCAAATCCTAATTTTTGGCAAAACAACAAAAAAGCTCCTCCAACAATTAGGCAAAACCACTTGGCAAAATAGCTCACTTGGCAAAAGGGAGGCTTTGTTGGCGTCCTTAACTCTGATTTTTACCCGCCAACTATAGGTCATTATGGGGGAAATAAATATTTTATTTCACATATATCTTTACTATTGATCTAGTTCCACCTATACTTGGAGAAAATATTGTTTTGCAGAATATACACCAAGTACAGGAATTTTCAGAATAAAAAGTACGCTTTTTGGAAGGCGTAAAACAAGCTAGAGAGCAAATGGGCCATCTGGAGGCCACATGGGCCAGAAACACCAGCACCAATGCAGCCCAGCAGGTGGCACGGGCCCACCGACCAAAGTCGGTCAGGAGGCGGCTCCACCCAGGCGCGGGCGCGCCTGGGGCGCGCGCGCTCCCCTGGCTGAGTTGTGGGCCCGGCCAAAGGCGGTTGTCACCTGCCATCTGAAGAAGGACGGTTTCGCTGGTGGTTTTGACCATGCTACCCCTGAACCGCCTCCAGCGCCCTATTTAAGAAGAGGAGAGGCCCCCAACCATCACACACACCATTTGGAGCCATCTCTGCACCTCTCACTTATTCTTTAGCATTAGTGTTAGTCATTTGGAGCTAGGCAAAGCTACTTGGAGAGCTTGTCTCCTGGAGGAAAAACTACATCTTTGGTATAAATCTATGGAGCATTCTTCCTTAGTCAAGTTCTCATTACATTTATATAGTCATGCGTATGAACTAGAGTATAGTCTAGTACACGGTATATTCGATGATCAAGAACTAGGACATAGTTCTTGTGAGAGTTGTTCATCATGTTCTACATTGTTCTTCATCGTTCATATGTTTTAATTGTTTAGATTAGATTGTAGGAGAGGAATAGCGGTTCGATGTGCCTTCGGGTTTGCCTATGTCCTAGCTCGTCCATCCGTAGGGTGGGAGTCCTGGGGGGATGTAGGTAGCTCCTTAGTATGCGGACATGGTTTCCGGGTGCGAGGGAACCTTCGGATATGTCGGCATGCCACGGTTGAGGTGGTAGGCGGCAGGTGGTGACAGCCATGTCCGTCCTTTGTAATCCCCCACGTTCGCATGTTGAGTAGGAGTTCGTAAATGCCGCCATCGACTGGCAGACCAGTTGTCGCGGTCTCCCCATATTCCTAGTCTAGTCGAGTCTTGACTTGTATAACATGTGGAATTAGCTGTTCTAGCATTGACTATGTAGGACCTGCCGGCTCCGCGTAGATTATTCTTTATTCTTTATTTTACCTTTATTCCTTTGAGGTTGCTCTAAGTGTGTGTCCACTATCCAAACTACCGTATGCTTACCCCTGTATAGCACATTGGTCGGTTTCTCCTCATGCTAGATATTGTATTCATACCCATGCTAGATTACTTAACTACCCCATGCCTTCCTTTGGGAAATTATAAATAACGATACCCCGAATACTTCCGGGTGAAATGCTTTCTAACGATAGATCTCAGGGCTTGCGGATATTTATTCTAATAGGATGTGATCTATCTCTTGGCAACACTCGCGTAGTTGCTAGAACCAGTTTCTAGTAAATATGTCGAGTAAAGTCATTTAGCGTTTCTGGCGCTGTTATCAGGATTAGGCTCTAAGTCAATTTTTGGTAATCACGCTAAGAAATGCCAACAGGCTTCCAGGCGCATATTTGCGCCGGTCTGGGCACTTGGCATCGCTGATTTCGGGTGAAGCGGCCGCTCCTCCCACGCGCGCGAACCGGCCACGATTTTCTTTCCCGCGCGCGCGAATAGAAGGTGCTGCCGTATTTAACCTCGCCCGTGGCCCTCCATTTCATCTCCCTCGTTCGTACTAGCGCCGCCGCTGCAGGAGACGAACCGAAGACGGCGACTTGTTCTGGATCGACGGCCGGCAGGTGGCGCGAGGCAGGCCTGGATCGACGGCGGCTGCTGTAGGTAATTCTTCCGTCCTCCTAGGTGCAGATCGATTGCAGCTGCTGCTTTTCGAAGGTTGCCGGCCGGTATATGCTAGATGTATGCTAGATCGATTGCTAGATGTATGCTAGATCGATTGCTAGGTATATGCTAGATCGATTGCAACTGCTTTTCTTTGATCGAGTGATGGATAGAACCCTCCCTAGACAATACATGGATAGAACGATGCTGTTGAGATTGAAGATATATGCTGTGGTTCTTGATGGTGCTAATTTTTTTTATGCTGTACATCTTTATAGAACCCTATACTCTAGATCGTTAATGGAAGGGGATGGATAGATCCATGCTGTTGTAATTGAAGATATATGCTGTGGTTTTTAATGATGCTAGTTTTTCTTTTATATATGCTGATCCTAGATATATGCTGATCCTAGATATATGCTGTACATATCGATGATGGTAGTAATTTTTTTTTTACAGCAATTGCAATGGAAGACGAAGGATTTTTGAGTGACATTCTTCGCAACGGAGTTCACAACGAAGTTGATGGTGAACTTGCTGGTATCGACGACATGGAGATTCCGATGACCCAAGAAACGCAGTTTGCCGATGTGGAAGAAGTGCATGGGGAAGATGTGCAGGCAAGTCGCAGCACAAATAAATCCAAGAGGACCAAAAATTTCTTTTTTAAGGAAGACGAAGTTATATGCGACGGCTGGTTGAAAATTAGCAAGGATCCAATTCACGGTGCCAATCAAACTCGTGCATCATTTTGGAAGAGAGTTCATGCTTATTTTGTGAAGAACAAGGTGACTGATGCTGTGAGGACACAAAGTTCCATTATGCACAGGTGGCTTGCAATTCAGCTTCAAGTGAACAAGTATTGTTCATGTGTAGAGGCGATTCAATGAAGGAATCAGAGTGGCATGACTATCGAAAACATGGTAATTTATATCTATTTAACCATTTATAAAATTTTGGTTCATTCTAAATTGTTATGACATTGGTGACACATTTGTTTACAGGTTGCTGAAGCCTCCAAGATGTACTCTGAACTAGACAAAGAGAAGAAGTCATTCACGCTTATCCATTGCTATGACATACTGAAGAAGGAGGATAAGTGGGCAGCTAGGAGGATAGAGCTTGCCGAGCTGGAGAAACAACAAAAGAAACAAGAAAAGAACAAGAAGAAGCGCCCCAAAACGTCGAGCCCAAGGGATGAGGAAGCACCCATCAATGCAATAGCAATAGATGTAGATGATGAGGAAACTGAACCAAGAAAAAAGGCAGACGGGATTAAGAAGTCCAAACAAAAACTTAGGCAAGGTGGAGCTGTTGTACTTTGCTTGGAGGCTATAGAAAAGATGTGGGCAAAGAAGGAGTCTTTGGACAAGGAAAAAGAGAAGGCAAAAGAGGAAAGGTTCAAGCAAAATGTTGAGCTCGACAAGGCTGCACTAGAGGTAGACAAGAAGACAGCGGAAGCGAAGTTGATGAAAGAAGAAAAAGAAATTATGCTGGTAGACAAGAGCAAACTCGACGCGCTGCAGCTGGAGTATTACGAGGTCATGCAGAGGAAGATCATTGCTCGCCGTTTGGCTAATTAGATTATGTTTATTTTCATATGCCTAGTCTTATGTTAAATCATCCGAACCTTTAATATTTTGTTTCAATTATCAGACCCTATGTATCTGTGAGAATTATCTATGAAATATGCTGCTTCATTGCCTTATTATTCATGTGTTTCAACAATTAAAACCGACGTGCCTTGCTTCATAATTTGGCCTCACATGCATGGGACTGTAGCTGATGCTGACAGTCGATCTTGGCGTAGTCATATGCATGGGACTGTATAGCTGCTGCTGATGGCGACATGTTTTGCTGTTCAAATGATTGCCTGATCATTATGCTCAAATGGCGTCACCTGCTGCTGCGTGTGAATGACTGAATGATTATGACAGAGAATGTTTGGCGTCACCTGTTGTGTGGCCGGCAAATCGACAGCAGCATAGGCCTGTAGCAGGTGACGACTCAAGCTTTAGTGCAGCAGCTCAACACAAGCTTTAGTGCAGCAGCTGTTGTCAAAGCTACGTGCATGGGCCTGTAGCAGATGCATGGGACTGTCAGCATCGACCATGATTTGATCGCTAACAGTCACGATCGGCAGCAGTTGGTCATCGCTGACAGGAATTGACAGCAGCAGGTGACATGGTGATCTCCTATGACAGAAACTGAAAGCAAATAAACAAGATGATTTGACAGCGATGATTTGACAGGAGATAATCTGCTACAGGATCAATTGACACAGTAAATAACACGCAATTGACAAGCTAGGTACTGATTGCATATAATTTTAAAACAACTCAAACTCAACTCAAGCTTTAGTCTCATACAAGGTTCTGATTGCATATAATTTAAAAACAACTCAAGCTTTAGTCTAATACAAGGAACTGACTACAAAATACTCCTCAAATTTGGTAGCTATATAAATCGGGATGATTGTTCCAGAGGTGCTCAATAAGGTCTTCTTTGAGTTGGTCATGTGTTTCGGGGTCTCTGATTTCTTTGTGCGCCTCAACAAATTCTTGTAATGTTCGAGTGGGCTGGCCATGTTCAGGTTGCACATCCTCACCACCGTCCTCAAAACGCTCATCAGGATCCACATGCCCTTCATCTTCAATTATCATGTTGTGCATGATAATACAAGCCTTCATGATCAATGACAATGTCTCTATGTCCCAAATTCGAGCTGGTCCACGAACAATGGCAAACCTTGCCTGCAGAACACCAAAAGCTCTCTCCACAGCCTTCCTCGCAGCTTCTTGTGCCTTCGCAAAATATTTGTTCTTGTTCCCATTTGGACGACTGATGGACTTGACTAATGTTGCCCATGAGGGATATATACCATCCGCAAGATAGTAGCCCATCTTATAGTCATGCCCATTAACTGTAAAGTTCACCTCTGGAGCTTTACCTTCCGCTATGCTTGCAAACAAAGGGGACCGGTGAAGAACATTGATGTCATTGTGCGACCCAGGCATCCCAAAGAAGGCATGCCATATCCAAAGATCGTCCGAAGCAACAGCCTCCAGAATGATAGTGGGTCTGTGTTCATGCCCCTTGTACTGACCTTGTTTCTCATATGGACAGTTCTTCCATGCCCAATGCATACAATCGATGCATCCTAACATTCCAGGAAAACCTTTCTTCTCACCCATGGCAAGTAAGCGTGTTGTGTCTTTCTCATTGGGATACCTCAGGTATTCATCTTCAAAAATGTCAACCACTGCAGCAACAAACTTTCGAAGGCTCTCTAGTGCAGTAGTTTCGCCAATGCGAACGTACTCATCTTTAGCATCAGCTGGAAGACCATAAGTGAGCATCCGCATAGCGGCAGTGACCTTCTGGAAGCAACTCAAACCAAGTACATTTGCTGCATTTCTTTTCTGGATGAAATAATCATCGTGCCGTTCAACAACCTTCATTATGCGTAGAAAAAGCCTCTTGGACATCCTAAACCTGAAAAAACAGATTACATATCCGATGTGATAGCTAGCATATATGTGAGCAAAAATAAAAGAAAGCACAACACAAACAAAGCTAATGTGATCGATGAAACCATGTACCTTCGACGGAAAATATCTTCACCATATGTTGGATTATCCGCCAGATAATCTTGGAACATCCTGTCATGGCCGCCTTCTCTATCACGATATATAACTCGATGCCCAGGTACAGAGCCACCGGGCTTTCTTTCATCGTCGTTGGAAAGAATGCTCACAATTTGAGCAACCGAGTACAGGAGAAGGTCATCGTCATCGGATGAAGAATCATCTAACTGTCTCCGAGCACGAGATCTCTTCCGCCTAGGCATGGTTTTTGGATGGAAGACCCGTAGTTGGAGGACACAGTTACAGATCAAGTTGGAGGGATGGAGAAGATGACCTAGATGAACTGGAGTCGGAGGACAAAGATGGATTCGGAGGGAGGGGAACCTGACCTAGTGGGGCGCCGGTGAAACTCCGGTGGTCTCCGGTGGGGCGCCGGTGGGGCGGCGATGGGGCGCCGGTTGGTGATCTTGAGCCGCGCGGAGGAGGAAGCCCGCTCGCCAGCAGCGTGGAGAAGGAAGACCGATCACGCGGAGAGGTGAAGGGACGTCGGGTCGTGGCCTCACCGAACCGGGAAGGCAAAAAATTGTGACATGTGGGCCCAAACTCTAATTTGCCAACTCCACATAGCAAACTGTTGGAGAGGCTTCTTTTTTTCACTTGGCATTTGGGGTTTAGACTTGGCAAAAATTGAGATTTGCCAAACTGTTGGAGTTGCTCTTAGTGTTAATAGTGTGGCCCTTCTTAATATATAGCTGGTAAATTAAATTAATCACAGGCAACTCCTGTGTGGCGCTCTCACAGACTCACACTAATCTAATAATATTTTATTTTGTACATTCTTTTACCAGATCAGTAGTCTCGAGCTTCATTTATTCGGATTCAACAAAATATCTGTAACTTCGGTATCAGAATTCAGGACAATATATGACAGCTGCAGAATAGAGTATCAGAAACAGTAGTAAAATCCGCCTGGTGGTGTACATTGAGTGAAGACGAAGCTAATGAAGGGGAAGGCAGTGGAGAAGTTTAATGGTGTGGTTATCTTTCTCACCTGCCCTGACTCCAGCTCAAACGTGAAGGTACCAAGATCTGAGGAGATGAAAAGGATTCCAACACCCTCAGCAAAACCAGTCACAAAAGCTCGGAGGGGTTTGTCAATAATGGGCAATATTATATTCTGTCAAGCTCGATGACCCTCCGTTGTACCCACCCTGCATCTGCATCCATTCTCTCACGACGATTCACCATCCTCGACCAAACGTAAAGTTTCGAATCCCTTATGCTGGCGAGCCCCAGCGAGCCATCCTTGTTCTGCATGAGCACCGGAGCATCAGCATCACTGATGATGGGCGGCGAGCTGCGTGAAGCCTCACTGCATATGGACGGCGAGGAGAACGAAGAGATGCAGTGCTTGACCATATCATACTTGAGAATTCTAGCACCAGGCGTGTTGGGTTTAGTCTCACATCGGTAATTGATGGTGGAGGAGCACAATATATAAGGCGGGGGCAACCCTCACCTATCAGACTAGTCTTTTGGGTTGAGTTAGGCCTAAGGCCCGAATATGTTGTGAGCTCCGGTGGACCTGGGCCCGAGGGGCCGTCGGCTCGTGGACGCGCGAGCTGGGCCGGATTCCGCTGCGCACTCTAACAAGTGGTATTGGAGCCCATGGTCGGAAAACCTGGAAAATCTCTAGGGTCACATGGTGACGGGGGAGCCCGTTAACGCCTCGGAGGGCCTGAAAAACGTCTTCTGGAGATCACATGGAGTTGTGTGATGTGAAGAGTTGGGTCCAATGTGTGACGGGGGAGATTGTTGGGTTTAGTCCCACATCGGTAATTGATGGTGGAGGAGCACAATATATAAGGCGGGGGCAATCCTCACCTATCAGACTAGTCTTTTGGGTTGAGTTAGGCCTAAGGCCCGAATATGTTGTGAGCTCCGGTGGACCTGGGCCCGAGCCGGATTCCGCTGCGAGCCGGGCCGGATTCCGCTGCGCACTCTAACAAGGCGTAATGACGAAGTATACTTCATCTCCAATGACGGCGGCACGAGCACGATGTATGTCAAAGTCGCATTTCTTGTCTAGCTGACACGAAACCGGCGTGCGCCAGGCACAAACTTCCGACGAGTACACGAACGCTTTGATGGTGGTGGCATCCATAGTGTCAGCGCCCATATAGACCACGAAGAACGGACCGGTGCGGTGGCACTCATGGTGGTCACAGCCGCCGGTGGCGCAGAAGACCGCAGCGGAGTAGGAAGGTAAATAACCCAAGCCGTGTGCGTGTGCCTGTACCTCCTGCCAGTCGCCATCGCGGAAGGGATCCCAAACGGCGAGGTTGATGCCGCCAATGCTGTGCAGCTGTTCGAGGAGGACGCGGCCATGGCGGCAGTCGAGGACACACCAAGCGCAGTTGAGGTAGCAGCAGTGGTACTTCGCCGGCAGACAGGGGAGGGGCGAAGCGATGATGGGCTTGAAGCTAGGAGTATGGTCGCGCTGTAATTGTAGAAGAAGCCCAGTTGAGGTAGCAGCAGTGGTAGTTCGCCGGCAGACAGGGGAGGGGCGAAGCGATGATGGGCTTGAAGCTAAGAGTATGGTCGCGCTGTAATTGTAGAAGAAGCCCAGCAGTGGGGAACGACGTCGGTGGAACGCGCGGTAGCGGCGGAGGAAGCCGGTGTCGTCGTCGTCGCAGAGGATGATGCGGCGCCAAGTCTTACACACTAGCGCGGCACGGACGAGGTAAGCCGGCTCTTCCGGCGGGATGCGGAGGAGGATCTCCTCGACGAGCTCCTCCATCAGCTTGGGCCACGATGAACAAGGGCGGCAAGGCTGCGGCGCCGCCATGTTCTTGCCTGAACGTGCTCTGGACGATGCGATCTAGTAGACGGAGATAATTCTCACGTCGGCTGGCCGGCCGAGGAGAACTCGCGACGTGCATGTGCATATATACGGTTTTCTTGACTTTGGCTTTGGGTCGGTTTCGGACTTTCGGTTCGACTTCGCCATGCGAGCGAGAGGGAGCAGGAATCGATGGACGCTCGATCGGAGAATAGGACAGCGGCTCGTCGTTTCTCTACGGATTCGGATGGAAATAGAAAGCAGTGTAGGGCTTTCAATTCTGCCACAACTTCCTCTATTATATATCTTTCCTAAAATTAATCTCCGCTATCAAACCTATCGCAGTTCACAGCAATGTATACATAGTACTCCTCTATCTTCCAAACCTGATTTAATCTGCCTAACTTCCAACTCTGTTTTAAACTTCTTTATCTTTTTTTAAGATAAAGGATAGTATTTCATACCCCCCCCCCCCCCCCCTTCATCTACCAATTATTAGAATCAAGTCAAATTATTACAACAAAGAAAATTAAAAAAAAAACTAACGGAAGAAAAAAATCTCAACAAGGAACTCTAGTAGTCCTATACGATAAATAACTTGCTCCGTGATGTCGACTCCGCAAGAGTATGACAATCAACGTCGATATAATGCCACAACACACATCTCTCAGACCTAATAAGACTACTGAAATATCGTTGATTCTTGTTATATATGTGAGTCTATCTTGCAGATGTAAGGAAGATGTGTGCTTAACAGGTGAACCTGACAAAAAATTGTGTGTGAGGCTAATGCCTCATTGTCAAATATTCCAGTACGTGCACGAGCACCAGCACGCTTTTTTCAAAAAAAAATTGTCAAATATTCAATCTATCATGGGTGCCATTTATTTCCATTCGACAAAATATCAATAACTTCAGTGTCAAAATTCAGAACAACATATAACAGCTACAGAAATAGTGGATTGATTGGAAACAAGCTAGTGAGCGGGGTTTCATAAAAAAAAAAAAAAAAAAAAAAAGAGGCTAGTGAGCAGGAGCTTTACATGGAGTGAAGAAGCTAGTGAATGGGAAGATAGTGGTGAAGAAGTCGTCATATGTTGTTGTTGTTGCTGGTCTCGTTATCTTTCTCACCCGCCCTGACTCTAGCTGAAACGTGAAGGTTCCAACATATGTGGAAATGAAAAGAATCCCAACACCCTCAGCAAAACCAGTCACATAAGCATAGGGTTGGGCGCAGGGTTTGTCAATGGGCAATATTTTGTCAAGCTCGATGACCCTGCATTGTACCCACTCTGCAGTAATCCTCTCACGATTATTCACCATCCTCGACCAAAGGTAAAGTTTTGAATCCCACCTGCCGGCGCTGGCAAGGCCAAGCGAGCCATCCTCGTTTTGCATGAGCACCGTACCACCACACACCGAAGCACCTTCCCACTTGGATGGCGAGGTGAACGAAGAGATGCAGTGCTTAACCAAATCATACTGGACAATTCTAGTTCCAGAACCAGGAACGACGAAGTAGATTCCATCTCCAATAATGGCGGCGCGACTGTTGTAAAAGTGCCATACACTGTCTAACTGACAGGAAACTGGCGTGCCCCAAGCTGCAGACTCCGATGAGTAAACACACACTGTGATGGTCATGTCCTCACCCATACCGTCAGCGCCCAGATAGACCACGAAGAATGGGCCACCACTGCGGCAGTTGTGGTGGTCACAGCCGGCGGCGGCGGCGGCGCAGATGACCGCAGCGGAGTTGGAGTAGGAATCACAGATGTCGTGTTCCTGCAGCACCTGCCATTCATCGCCGATCGGATCCCAAACGACGGGGTTACTGTCGCCGTGCAGGTTTTCGAAGAGGACGCGGCCGTGGCGGCAGTCGAGGACATACCGGTGGCGGTAGTGCTCTGGCAGGGAGGGGAAGGCCGTAGCGGCAGGCATGTAGCAAGCAGAGGGACAATGGAGGCCTTTCTCCCAATAGGTGTTACAGAAGCAGCCGAGAAGCGGTGAACGATGTCGGTGGAACGCGCGGTAGCGGAGGACGAAGCCGGTGTCGTCAGAGAGGATGATGCGGCGCCAGGCCTTGCACACGACCGCAGCGCGGACGAGGTGCGCCGGCTCGTCTGGCGGGATGCGGAGGAGGATCTCCTCGAAGAGCTCCTCCATCAGCACCGGCAATGTCGAGCTAGGGCAGCAAGGCGGCGGCGGCGACACCATGTTCTTGGTTGTATACATGATCTGGATGTGATGCGATCTAGAAAGAGATGCTCACGTCGCCCGGCCGTTGAGGACTCGCGACGACGTGCATGTTCATGTATACGGTGGTTGACGACTTTAGGTCCGTTTCGGTTCGACTTCGCCCGTGACTATATGCACTTGTTATGCAGCACCTACATAATGCGATCCGAGCTAGGAGGAGGAATCGAAGAACGCTGGGAGTTTGGACAGGCGGTTCGTCGTGTTCAACCTGGACTAGCAGTCACTTGAATATCTATATCTATACCTACTAATAAAGAGGCAAAATTTTCGCTGCGTTTTTTCGTCCATCTCTGATATCTATTCGGACTATGTTTTTTTCTTATTTTTCTATAATATTTTCTTCTTAGGGTTTTTTTTGGCGTCTCCTCCCGTATAGAATTAGGATTAGAATTATACGATTATATTTAATTATATATTTAATTATTTAGACTCCTTCGTCCAGCCTATTACCGATGGTCGGCCGACTCCTTACTTCCACACGTGCGGGCCCTTGTCCGGGTCATTCCATGGTTCCTTCCTCCTCTCCCATGTCTTGTGGTTTCTTCCTCTTGATAAAAAAAATCATTCGTTTTCCGTTTGTTGCCTTTGCCTCCACCGCAGCAGCTTTGTTGCGAATGGCGGTGATGACGGCGTGGAGGCAGTGGCAAGGTAGTCCGGCAGCTCGGCATCCTGGTCCTTGAGTGCGGACGTGAAGGCGGCGGAGGCGCGGTCGAGGATGACAATAAACTCGACGATGATGCCGTCAGCGATGCCAATGTGAGCCCCCCTCTGTACAAAGCGAGAGCTACGCGAGCTGGCACATCCCCTCGCCGACTGCACCTATACGTGTCGGTCGCCGGCGTAGCCGTGGCTCCGACTAGACCTTGGAGACAACCGAGTGTTGCGCAAGCTGACACATCCTCTCGCCCATAGCGCCTGTGTCGGTCGCTGCTGCAATAGTCGCGGCTCCGACCAGACCTTGGAGACGAGCGAGATCTGCGTGAGCTAGCACATCCCCTCGCTCACCGCGCCTCTGCCGGTCGCTGCCGCAATAGCCGTGGGCGTGGCACAAGGTTGGGCACGTGGCGTGAGTAGCCCTCCGCTTAGATCGAGGACCCGTCATTCAGATCCGCCACCTCCTCTCATTGCTCTCCGAGATGCGTTCTTCCAAGAGTAAGTGCTTCCTTTTTAGTTCGTCACTATCTTGGTTGGGTTTTCAATAAGCATGTGTTTAAGTGTTTTTTTATCAACTATTGATATCAACACTATGATGATACAAAAGGCTGCTATTTAATTGGTCAAGTGGAGATCAATTCTTTGATAACATTATTCTTTTACTTGCCATCAATGAAGTTTGGCAATACAAGACGGTTCAGGGAGATTGGAGAACCTCATGAAAGAAGACGCTTGTGCCAGGCTCAACAAGAATGCTTTAAACTTTTTGATACCTTGGTGTGTATAGTGGTCAAACTCATCACTTGCGATTGGCCATGACTAACTTTCCGATGTTCTCAAGTGCAGTGGTCGAACTCATCACTTATGATTGGTCATGACTGAACGACATGTTATGACAAGAAAGGCATGTACATAATTTTATCCCGTTGCAACGTACGGGCATTTTTCCTTGTATAGTACAAGTACAAAGTAAAGTATATCGCTTCGGATGAAAATTGCAAGCTGTCGAGGGCTTTCTACCACTACTCCTACTAGTATAAGGCCCGTGCGCTGCCACGGTTTTATTTAAGAGATACATTTAAAAATAACAAGCGTGAGTCATCCATCTCTTAACCTCTAGCAAGAGAAGATACTTATGTAATTAATTCTTACTAAAAAATTACAGCAATAAAAAAATGATCCTTGTGACAAAATAACAATCAAGTAATCAGGCTGCTGAGCTCAACATTAAATTCAAAATATATCAAGTAATTTTAGGGATACACATGAAAACTTGAATTTAATCAAAAAAGCATGCTTGGCGCTATTGATGAAGCTTGAAGTTTATATATATACACATTAATCCAAAATTTTTATACACACATTATAATCATATGAACAGCTCTATGATTCCTCCAATTCCGAAACTGATAGTGAAGACGTCACTTAGTGCCTTGCCACTGTTGTGTGCAGTTTTTCACTAATAGTTGCCTCCATACTCCATATGCACCATCACCTCTCATGGTCACACCACAAGTGTTGGCTTAACCAACTAAAAACTTGTCTTCAAGCTTTACTCCAGTCACCAAGGTATTTACCAAAAGGTCACAGACAAACCAAGCACCTCCCTAAGTTTGACCAACCAGGCTGCAAGCAAATTTTTCATTAAAACACGTCACATATAAAACAGCACCAGGAAATCCGTTCCAATGTAGTCTGCAGAAAACTGAACATAGAGTAGGAACTGGAAAATCTTCAGACAGAAATGAATCAAGAAGCGCATTACCCTGCTCGCGGATCTCTAACTACTATTCTTTGCAGACTTCTCATAGTTTCAATGTTGTGAGCATATACATCTAGACCAGAGTCTGCTAAAGATGATACATCCATGTCATCTCGAAAATCTGAAGTTAGACACTGTTACCAATATCTCAGGGGGTTCAGCTCCTGCAGAAAAACAAAAGCAAAATATTCAGCATGGTAGATGTACAGAGAGTTACCAGTTCACTGCTTGTCATCAACAATGGATAAACGTTGAGAGCTTGGACTGAGCAGAATGGCCGCCCATCAGGAAGGTCATCCTGAATCAACGCTTGTCAGCACGACGTAGTCTACTCTGCAAAGGATGTTATCTGTCAGATAATTTGCAGCATAGCCATCATCTTCAATGTTTTTATAACCGAAAGAGATCATAACCCCAACTCACGACTGCCATGGCTGTATTCAGAGGCTCAAGGGCATCCGGTGGGGGAGGCTCCAGAATCGACACCGCCACCCAGGCGCAGGTTTATCATCGCGTCACAATGCCATCCCCCTTCTCCGCCTGCCCCACCATCACCATCAATTCATCAAAACGAAATGAAACCAAAATCCCACAACTGAAGTACCGAACCTGCACGACGGCCTAGAATGCATCAAATCTCGATTTGCAGTTTGATTCAGCCCTACCTCTCCTCTCAGGATAAGTACCGAATCTAGCATAATAAGTCTATTTTATTATTTGCAAGTGTGATGGCGTCCTGGAAATATAATCCAAGTTGCAGTAATGTCATCACTTTCCCGGTAGCTAAATTGGCGTTTGTCAATGCTAAAGTGAAAACATTTAAAATGTGATTTCACACAGGAATAGACCTTCATAAAAGATGGTATTTCAACCTGCAAATACATGAAAGCTAACTATAATGTAACCATTTCTTTGTCACTCTCCTTTTTTACTTTTAAATTTACAAAGGCATTGGTTAAAAAAAGGGCTGTGATCGGGACATGAGAGAGCAGGATGGTCTACTCAACTTGAAACCTTTAGTAGACGCTTCTTACAAGGCAGTAAGATACACTATTACATTCAGAACAACAAAAAAATGTAATTTCAACACCTACGACTACAACAAATCAATCCTTCAGTTTATTTGTTCAAAAATCAAGAAAACCAAGCTCTGATGTGAAGCATAAGTGAGTGCGGCTATATCTGAACTTTTGGATCCTATTTTACTATTTAACCAGAGACTGAGTGGGCTTTTGATGGACACAAAAGTGCCCAGCAAGTATGAATATGCAGTATATAAGCAGCTACACATTAAGTGGCTCATGATGAAGGAAATTCATTTTATCAAACAACTTGCCTGGAGTATATGGGTTCAGATAACAGCATATGGGTATAACTCCTGCATCTTTCAACAAAAAAACCAATGCCGGTAGTTAGGCCCCAATGATATCTACACCTTTGTAATTATGTGTTTTTTGTAGGAAAAAAATTGTTTCCATTACCTAATCAAAAACAGAAACATGGTGAACATCCATCAAAAACTCATTGTCAGCAGTTAGATCTCAAAGCTAGCAACTAACTTCATTTCTGAAAAGGATATCTTCTCCACTTTGAGGAGCCTTGAGGAGAACACTGTCGTTGTAGAAGAGTTGCAGCTTTTCTATGGCGTCAGTAGGGCAGTCCAGTGCAAAAACAGAGTTGTCAATCAACAATGCACACAAATTTCCATCAGCAAATAAACTGAAACTGCCTCTAGAGAGATAAGATAAGATAAAAACCATCAGGCAACATCAGCGGCTTATTGGAGTAAGCCATCTATTCACTGATGTTGCGAAATTGGTAAAAAATAAACAATCAATCAATCAGCAGGACAAGCGCCAGATTCATTTTTGAAGCAATTTAGAGCAATGAACTATTGCAAAGCCTAGCCTAGCTGTACAATACCATGTTACACAGAGAACTTGTATTAAACAATGAGTGAAGAACTCACCGAAAGCTTGTTTGTAGCAATGCTAGATCTAGATAGAGTATCAATCGACAGGACAGAGTACCACGGACAGTTCAGTTTCTTAAGTGATAGAGAATAGTGCTTGAGAAAAACCTGAACTCAAACAGACAAAAGAAATCCCATCAGAAACATTTTTCCATCCCCCCAATCTAGAGCAAATCAAAACCTTTATTCATATTATTAAATACCAAGTAAAATGAACTGAGAAGTGAAACTCCACAATGACCAGCAAATTGCAAAACAATATTCACTATTCATTTGCTATCTAAATTATGACCATAGCCTGCCAGACCTCAAAATCTCAAATTTCTGTAACGAGGCATATGCAGTATAGAATAATGGAAAGCTTCTTCTTGACAATACCGAAGTCCATTGGGTATTAATCACATCATGGTAATCAGGAAACTATGTCAATCAGCAATCACAAAGTTAATATTCAACAGCTCCACTAAGCAAGGCAAAAAGACATCAGCTCTTACATGTAGATTGCAACAACTCCCATCTTTCACTGCATAAAAAAATATGAAACATCACTATACCACAACACCAGATTTGGTGCCGGATGATCTGACGCTGAAAGCCGTTACAACGTCATGCGGTCTGACGCTAAACACATATAGCGTCAGACTTCTGCAGTCGCAGTAAGTGCTGACGCTAAAAACATTTAGCGTCAGACCAGACTTTTAGCGTCAGATAGTCTCTTGCCGTGAATATTTTTTGCGTCAGCTAGTCTATTGGTGATGTTTAGCGTCAGATGCTATGCTGCCATACATATAGCGTCAGATCATCCAATAGTCTATATAGCCAAACCATAGTAATTTTTTCATGTAGACAAACTATGGTAAATTTCCATGGACGCAATTTCCCAACTAGTGGGAGTAGGAACCATTTTTACATTTTTATGTGGTGGGGCCCTAGATTTTCCTGTCATCTGATTCCTTCGGTCACGACGAGTAGGTATCAGCTCGACCGAGCCGTACTCTACGGCCTAGCGCTCGTCGCCCTGATAGGTGTGGGCCACGACCAATGGACGTTTGCAATCGTAAGTGAACATCGGACGTGACCATACATAGCGCCGCCCCCTCACCTCCCCTTGTGGTCCACACTTGCCATATTTTCCGCATAAAATGTTGTTTTGAGCTTGTCGAAGCTTTGCATAGCAAAACCATAGTAAATTTTCCATGTAGACAAACTATAGTAAATTTCCATGGACGCCATTTCCCAACTAGTGGGATTAGGAACCATTTTTACATTTTTATGTGGTGGGGCCCTCGATTTTCCGATCATCTGATTCCTTCGGTCACGACGAATAGATATCAGCTCGACCGAGCCGTACTCTACGGCGTAGCGCTCGTCGCCCTGATAGGTGTGGGCCGCGACCAATGGACGTTTGCAATCGCAAGTGAACATCGGACGTGACCATACATAGCGCCGCCCCCTCACCTCCCCGTGTGGTCCACACTTGCCATATTTTCCGCATAAAACGTCGTTTTGAGCTTGTCGGAGCTTTGCATAGCCAAACCATAGTAAATTTTCCATGTAGACAAACTATGGTAAATTTCCATGGACGCAATTTCCCAACTAGTGGGAGTAGGAACCATTTTTACATTTTTATGTGGTGGGGCCCTCGATTTTCCTGTCATCTGATTCCTTCGGTCACGACGAATAGATATCAGCTGGTTCGAGCCGTACTCTACGGCCTAGCGCTCGTCGCCCTGATAGGTGTGGGCCATGAGCAATGGACGTTTGCAATCGTAAGTGAACATCGAACGTGACCATACATAGCGCCTCCCCCTCACCTCCCCGTGTGGTCCACACTTGCCATATTTTCCGCATAAAATGTCGTTTTGAGCTTGTCGGAGCTATGCATAGCCAAACCATAGTAATTTTTCCATGTAGACAAACCATGGTAAATTTCCATGGATGCAATTTCCCAACTAGTGGGAGTAGGAACCATTTTTACATTTTTATGTGGTGGGGCCCTAGATTTTCCTGTCATCTGATTCCTTCGGTCACGACGAGTAGATATCAGCTCGACCGAGCCGTACTGTACGGCCTAGCGCTCGTCGCCCTGATAGGTGTGGGCCGCGACCAATGGACGTTTACAATCGTAAGTGAACATCGGACGTGACCATACATAGCGCCGCCCCCTCACCTCCCCTTGTGGTCCACACTTGCCATATTTTCCGCATAAAACGTCGTTTTGAGCTTGTCAGAGCTTTGCATAGCCAAACCATAGTAAATTTTCCATGTAGACAAACCATGGTAAATTTTCATGGACGCAATTTCCCAACTAGTGGGAGTAGGAACCATTTTTACATTTTTATGTGGTGGGGCCCTCGATTTTCCTGTCATCTGATTCCTTCGGTCACGACGAATAGATATCAGCTCGTTCGAGCCGTACTCTACGGCCTAGCGCTCGTCGCCCTGATAGGTGTGGGCCGCGACCAATGGATGTTTGCAATCATAAGTGAACATCGGACGTGACCATACATAGCGCCGCCCCCTCACCTCCCCGTGTGGTCCACACTTGCCATATTTTCCGCATAATACGTCGTTTTGAGCTTGTCGGAGCTTTGCATAGCCAAACCATAGTAATTTTTCCATGTAGACAAGCCATGGTAAATTTCCATGGATGAAATTTCCCAAATAGTGGGAGTAGGAAATATTTTTACATTTTTATGTGGTGGGGCCCTCGATTTTCCTGTCATCTGATTCCTTCGGTCACGACGAATAGATATCAGCTCGACCGGGCCGTACTCTACGGCCTAGCGCTCGTCGCCTTGATAGGTGTGGGCCGCGACCAGTGGACGTTTGCAATAGTAAGTGAACATCGGACATGACCATACATAGCGCCGCCCCCTCACCTCCCCGTGTGGTCCACACTTGCCATATTTTCCGCATAAAACGTCGTTTTGAGCTTGTCGGAGCTTTGCATAGCCAAACCATAGTAATTTTTCCATGTAGACAAACCATGGTAAATTTTCATGGACGCAATTTTCCAACAACTGGGAGTAGGAACCATTTTTACATTTTTATGTGGTGGGGCCCTCGATTTTCCTGTCATCTGATTCCTTCGGTCACGACGAATAGATATCAGCTCGTTCGAGCCGTACTCTACGGCCTAGCGCTCGTCGCCCTGATAGGTGTGGGCCGCGACCAATGGATGTTTGCAATCATAAGTGAACATCGGACGTGACCATACATAGCGCCGCCCCCTCACCTCCCCGTGTGGTCCACACTTGCCATATTTTCCGCATAATACGTCGTTTTGAGCTTGTCGGAGCTTTGCATAGCCAAACCATAGTAATTTTTCCATGTAGACAAGCCATGGTAAATTTCCATGGATGAAATTTCCCAAATAGTGGGAGTAGGAAATATTTTTACATTTTTATGTGGTGGGGCCCTCGATTTTCCTGTCATCTGATTCCTTCGGTCACGACGAATAGATATCAGCTCGACCGGGCCGTACTCTACGGCCTAGCGCTCGTCGCCTTGATAGGTGTGGACCGCGACCAGTGGACGTTTGCAATAGTAAGTGAACATCGGACATGACCATACATAGCGCCGCCCCCTCACCTCCCCGTGTGGTCCACACTTGCCATATTTTCCGCATAAAACGTCGTTTTGAGCTTGTCGGAGCTTTGCATAGCCAAACCATAGTAATTTTTCCATGAAGACAAACCATGGTAAATTTTCATGGACGCAATTTCCCAACAACTGGGAGTAGGAACCATTTTTACATTTTTTTGTGGTGGGGCCCTCGATTTTCCTGTCATCTGATTCCTTCGGTCACGACGAATAGATATCAGCTCGACCGAGCCGTACTCTACGGCCTAGCGCTCATCGTCCTGCTAGGTGTGGGCCGCGACCAATGGACATTTGCAATCGTAAGTGAACATCTGACATGACCATACATAGCGCCGTCCCCTCACCTCCCTGTGTGGTCCACACTTGCCAGATTTTCCGCATAAAACGACGTTTTGAGCTTGTCGGAGCTTTGCATAGCCAAACCATTGTAATTTTTCCATGTAGACAAACCATGGTAAATTTCCATGGATGCAATTTCCCAACTAGTGGGAGTAGGAACCAGTTCTACATTTTTATGTGGTGGGGCCCTCAATTTTCCTATCATCTGATTCCTTCGGTCACGATGAATAGATATCAGCTCGACCGGGCCGTACTCTACGGCCTAGCGCTCGTCGCCCTGATAGGTGTGGACCGCGACCAGTGGACGTTTGCAATAGTAAGTGAACATTGGACGTGACCATACATAGCGCCGCCCCCTCACCTTCCCGTGGTCCACACTTGCCATATTTTCCGCATAAAACGTCGTTTTGAGCTTGTCGGAGCTTTGCATAGCCAAACCATAGTAATTTTTCCATGAAGACAAACCATGGTAAATTTTCATGGACGCAATTTCCCAACAACTGGGAGTAGGAACCATTTTTACATTTTTTTGTGGGGGGCCCTCAATTTTCCTGTCATCTGATTCCTTCGGTCACGACGAATAGATATCAGCTCGACCGAGCCGTACTCTACGGCCTAGCGCTCATCGCCCTGCTAGGTGTGGGCCGCGACCAATGGACATTTGCAATCGTAAGTGAACATCGGACGTGACCATACATTGCACCATCCCCTCACCTCCCTGTGTGGTCCACACTTGCCAGATTTTCCGCATAAAACATCATTTTGAGCTTGTCGGAGCTTTGCATAGCCAAACCATAGTAATTTTTCCATGTAGACAAGCCATGGTAAATTTCCATGGACGAAATTTCCCAACTAGTGGGAGTAGGAAACATTTTTACATTTTTATGTGGTGGGGCCCTCGATTTTCCGGTCATCTGATTCCTTCGGTCACGACAAATAGATATCAGCTCGACCGGGCCGTACTCTACGGCCTAGCGCTCGTCGCCCTGATAGGTGTGGGCCACGACCAGTGGACGTTTGCAATAGTAAGTGAACATCGGACGTGACCATACATAGCGCCGCCCCCTCACCTCCCCGTGTGGTCCACACTTGCCATATTTTCCGCATAAATGTCGTTTTGAGCTTGTCAGAGTTTGCATAGCCAAACCATAGTAATTTTTCCATGTAGACAAACCATGGTAAATTTTCATGGACGCAATTTCCCAACAACTGGGAGTAGGAACCATTTTTACATTTTTTTGTGGTGGGGCCTGTTGACGGTAGTTAACGTCAATTTTTAACCATCAACTTAACTTGTATAACTGGGAAAAGATGATCACCAGCATAGGTTTAGGGATTTAAACTAATAAATTCCACGAGTTTTGGTGCATCTATGTTTTGCAGGGGTTACACAGGGAAGGAGCTAAAAAGGACGAAGTCATCAAATAAAAGTATCTCAAATGATGAAATGGAGTACACCATTGCGAAGGGCTCATCGCGCTAATCGAAATGGATATATTATTTGCTATATTTGGAGTTCGGATGGAAAAGATATGAAGCGAGGAAGGAACCACATGAAATGATAAAGTCAACGCCGACACCAACTGACACGTGGGTCCCACGCGGGCAGGCGGTGCCTCCCTCGGCCGAACATGCGCAGCGGAGCGCCAATCACGCGGCGACACGTGGCGGAGCCTGTCCCCCACGCGTGCGCGCGCCCGCGCTACAGGCGGGAAGGCGACGGCGCGGCTTTTTCCTCCCAGGCCGGACACGTGGCGCAATGCGGCTGGCGGCCCAGGACGCTGGCGCGGTCCAGGCGGCCCAGGAGCAGCCAGACCGGCCCAACCGGCCGGTCCAACTAGCCAGAAGGTTCCAGAACTCTCTAGAAAACTGCACCAGCACCTGGTTCGACCGGTTCAGGGCCTAAACGGCCGGTTCTTCTCTGGTTTTCTTCCCAGATCAACCAGGGAATATGCCAGGATTATTCTCTTCATCTCCACCCTCCATTTAGGTCGGTTTTATCTAAGGGTGGAGAATAAACGTGACGCGGATCGATGACGTGGCGATTCCTTAGAGGCTACTCCACCCAGGGCTATATAAGGAGGGCGCCCCCTATGGTTTTTCCATCATATCTCTTCGACAAGATCAAAGCTAGGGTTTCAAGTCTTCATCTAATTAGAAGAGGGTCCCTCTAGTTCATCTAGTTCTAGTTCTAGTTCATCTAGTTCTAGTTCTAGTTCGTCTAGTTGTATCTAGAAAATAGGGAGAGAGAGGAGGAGAGAGCTGAGGAGGAGCCGGATCTGTCGGATCTTCCTCAACATTGTAAAGTTGCAGCATCTAGTTCGTCTTCCAGCTACTCTCCAGGTTCTACAATTATTATTTCTAAGTTCAGTTCTTTATTTAATTATACTTTATTCTATTTACTTGATCTTTGCTCGTATTGAGTGCTCTAGTTATTCTAGATAATTAGAGTAGTAAACGCTAGTGTAGACGTGGTGTCTAGGCTATAGTTTACCTGAGTTTGCGCCCAATCCCACGGATAGTTGTGGTAGCCCCAGAGGTGATAGCTCTGTCAGGCCTTTGTATTCCATCACGTTCGGGTTGGTGTTTCATAGAGCTTTTAGGCAGCCTTCTCCCAACTACTATCTTCCCAGTCTTTTCGAGTGTTGGAAAGGACCTGCTGCTCCATAGTAAGTATAGTATAGTAAGCCTGATTTTGATCATCCAATCAACTTAGAAAACTCTAGAAGGTTCTTCTCTACCCACCAAAAATATATTTATCTTTCTTTTCTTATCTTTATCCTTGGACAGCCTTGATTGTCTAGTACACTTCATGTTCCCCGTGGAAATCGATACTCTGGAATACTCCCGGGTGAAAGCTACATCGGTATCCGTGCGCTTGCGGATTTTTCTGTGTGCGTTTAAAATACCCAACAAGCTTTCTGGCACCATTGCCGGGGAGCGGTAGCTGTGCTAGTTTAGAACCAAGTTCGCCCGTGTATCTTTTTGTTTTACCACCATTCTCACCTCACCACAAACATCAACCACCACCAACCATATGGATTCCACTCCTATTCATAAATTCTCTCGCACCAAAGGCTGAGTTCCTAGAGCCACCACAATCATCGAAGCCAATCACGACTTCTAGCTTTAAATTCAAACCTGGCTTTATAGCCATGGTGCAGGTGAAACCCTTCTTTGGGCTAAAGGATGAAAATCCTTACACCCACCTTAGGGAATTTGAGCACTTGTGTTCCTGCCTCACCATTGCTGGCATGGCACAAGAGACTATTAGATGGAAACTATTTCCATTTTCCCTTGAAGGGACAGCGAAACATTGGTACGCTCATTATGTGGGAGGAGTAAAGGGAGATTGGGATGAACTTCGAGACAAATTTGGTCTCGCTTTCTTCCCATCTAAACTTGTTAATGCCCTTCGAAAAGAAATTATTACTTTTGAACAAAAGGAGAAGGAGACTTTAGGAGCAGCCTGGGCAAGGTTCACAAGTCTTAAAAACACCGGCCTAGACCTCTCTTTGCCTGACCATGTCCTTCTAAGTCATTTCTACCATGGTCTTAGCGAAGAAGCTGCTCTCTTTCTAGACACATCTTCTGGAGGCTCCTTCATACACATGTCCTTTAGTGAGGGGAAGCTATCCTAGAGAAAATCCTTGAAAACACTCCCTACACTGGCATTTATGATGAGTTTCCTGAAGAAGAAAAAGAAGTCGAGTCAATCTCTGACCAACAATAGGAGATAATTGCAACCGAATCTCAAATTCCTTTAGATCCTTCTAATGATTTGGTTGCCAAAGAATCTCCCACTATGGGAACACAACCCACATTGGAAGTTGATGAGCCCCATCCTTCCACGTTCCTCTCAGAAATTGAGGTAGATCTTTTTGAAGATTTTGGGAATATGCCTCGAAATTTCCAGTTCAAGTAAAGCCTCTAGTGCACTTTGCTCCATTTGAGGATAACAATGGTCCACCTAATGATTCCTTCTTAATGGAACACATTAAAAGTCTTTCGGCCATCATGAGCCGTGAGTGGTTGGCAGAAACGGAGTTATCCACAGAGGTAGCCCGAATCCTTGCCCCCTCAGAGACTTTTTGTTGCAACCTTAAGGGGACCACCATAGAGGCTTATTATAGTCCTGCTGTTGGGATGAACATTATGTCAAAGGCTGTGGCCAAAGAACTTTGCCTCAACGAGTCATTGATCCCATCTCATAAACTTCTAAGAATTCCTTCTGGAGTTACTCTTGAAAGTTATGGGGTCATCAAGACTATTATGTTACGCATAAGAGGCTTTGAGTATTTTCTAGATTTTCATATCTATGACATCTCAAACACATCCCTCTTGATTGGTGTACCTTTGGGGACACTCTTTCAAGAGCGACCAAAACAAAGTCTCTTGAATTTAAAGCTGGGGAACTCTACTATAGATGTCTCACTTGCGCGCTCACATAATGCGATAGTAGAACCCAAGCCCGAAGAAGACCCTATTGAGGAAGTCTTAATGGCATCTCTAGAAGACTTAGCTCAACCTCAGTTCGATACTGAACATTTCATTGAAGAAGAGGAAGAGCTAGCAGAACCTATCGAGTTAGACCCCTTTGAGTTGCCACCACGACCCCCAATAGAGCTAAAACCTCTTCCTCTTGGCTTGAAATATGTCTTTCTCAATAACAATCCAGAAACACCTGTTATCATAAGTGACAAGCTTTCCCAAGAAGAAACCAACAGTCTTGTCACTGTCCTAGAAAGACATAGATCAGCCATAGGCTACTCACTCTATGACCTCAAGGGGATTAGTCCCGCTCTTTGCACTCATCGTATCCCTAAGGATCCCGACATCTCACCATCAAGAGAACATCAACGCAGGCTTAACAATGCCATGCGAGAGGTTGTTCAGAAAGAGGTCCTTAAGGTTTTGCACACCGGGATTATTTATCCCATCCCTCATAGTGAGTGGGTTAGTCCTGTTCAAGTTGTGCCAAAGAAAGGAGGAATGACGGTTGTTAGAAATGAGAAGAATGAACTCATTCCTCAGCGCACCGTCACAGGGTGGCGAATGTGCATAGACTATCGGAAACTTAATAAGGCTACAAAGAAAGACCACTTCCCATTACCTTTCATCGATGAGATGTTGGAACGGCTTGCAAAGCACTCTTTCTTTTGTTTCCTCGATGGGTATTCCGGATGTCACCAAATCTCGATCCACCCTGATGACCAAAATAAGACTACTTTCACATGCCCGTATGGAACTTTCGCATACCGACGAATGTCGTTCGGATTGTCTAATGCCCCAGCTTCTTTCCAACGGTGCATGATGTCTATTTTCTTCGACATGATCGAGAAAATCATGGAGGTGTTCATGGATGACTTTACTATCTATGGCACAACCTTTGACGATTGTCTGGAGAATCAAGACAAAGTCTTACAACGATGTGAAGAAAAGTACTTAGTCCTGAACTGGGAAAAATGTCATTTTATGGTTCAGGAAGGAATAGTGCTAGGACACAAGGTGTCTGATCGTGGGATAGAAGTGGATAGAGCAAAGATTGAAGTTATTGAACAACTTCCACCTCCCACAAATGTGAAAGGAATCCGAAGCTTTATAGGCCATGCGGGGTTCTATAGGCGTTTTATCAAAAACTTTTCTCAAATCACTAGACCCCTCACTAGACTCTTAGCTAAGGATGCACCTTTCATCTTTGACAATGAGTGTTATGAATCTTTCCAAACCCTCAAACAAGCACTCATTTCAGCTCCAATCATCCAGCCACCCGATTGACGCGCTTTCGAGATCATGTGTGATGCTAGCGACTTTCTTTGTTGGTGCCGTTCTCGGCCAAACAAAGGATAAAAAGCACTATGCTATATCCTATGCTAGCAAAACCTTGACTAGGGCCACAACTCAATTATGCTACCACTGAAAAAGAGTTGTTGGCAGTTGTCTTTGCAATAGACAAGTTTAGATCTTACTTAGTTGGAGCAAAGGTAATCATTTATTCAGATCATGCTGCGCTTAAATACCTGCTGACTAAGAAAGATGCTAAACCTCGGTTGATCCGCTGGATTCTTTTACTCCAAGAATTTGACATAGAAATAAGAGATAAGAAAGGAGTAGAGAATTCAGTAGCCGATCACTTGTCTAGGCTCCGAGTATAAGGAAACACATGAGTTGCCCATTAACGATTATCTCGGGACGACACGCTCCTCGCGATGCGCACTCTAACCCCGGTACGCATATATTGTGAATTTTATGGTTGCAGGTTATGTCCCACCAGGAGGAGATAAGAGAAAGCTCAAATATGATGCTCGATGCCACTTATGGGATGACCCATATCTCTATCGAGTCTGTTCTGATGGATTATTGCGGAGATGTGTCCCAATGGTTGAAGCGATGAAAATCATAGAGAGATGTCATGCATCACCCTATGGAGGACATTATGGAGCATTCCGTACGCATGCGAAGATCTGGCAAAGTGGATTCTTTTGGCCCACGATGTATCAAAATACAAAAGAATTTGTTAGAAGATGTGCCAGATGTCAGAAACATGGAAACATCAATGCTCGGAATGCAATGCCACTCCAGAACAACCTACAAGTAGAGTTGTTTGATGTTTGGGGAATCGACTACATGGGACCATTCCAAAAATCTGGAGATGCTGAATACATCTTAGTGGCAGTTGACTATGTGTCCAAGTGGGTAGAAGCAATACCATGTCGAGCTGCTGATTCCAAGAATGCCAAGAAGATGTTCCATGAAGTGATATTCCCAAGATTTGGCACACCTAGAATGGTCATAAGTGATGGAGGATCACATTTCATTGACAAGAGCTTCAAACAATTCCTGACAGAATATGGAGTAAAGCATAATGTTGCAACTCCATACCATCCCCAAACAAGCGGTCAAGCAGAAACATCAAATAAGCAAATCAAGAACATCCTGCAGAAGACCATGGATGAAATGGGAAAGAAATGGAAGTACAAGCTTCATGATGCACTATGGGCATACCGGATCGCATACAAAACACCCATAGGCATGTCACCTTATCGGCTAGTATATGGGAAGACCCGCCATTTGCACTGTCGAATTGGAATTCGAGCTCACTTTGGGCAATCAAGAAATGGAACATGGATCTCCATCTAGGCGGCAAGAATCGTCGGATGCGAATATCGAGCCGGAAGAGTGGAGAGAAAAGGCTTATCACAGCTCCAAGATTTACAAAGAAAGAACCAAAAGGTGGCATGAAAAGAGAATCAAGCACAAGGAGTTCAAGCCTGGAGACAAAGTTCTATTATTCAACTCAAGAATAAAGCTCTTCGGTCATGGAAAACTTAGAAGCAAATGGGAAGGACCATTCAAGGTGATTGAAGTCGCATCTCATGGCGCGATCACACTTCAGGATGATTCAGGTAACATATTCAAGGTAAATGGTCAACGTTTGAAAGTTTTTCTTGAACCTGAAAACATAGAAGAAATCGATGTGATTGAATTCTTGCAATTTAAAGATCCAATATAAAAACCTCGTCGTACATGCTCTAGACAACTAAGGCCTAACGCTTAATCAGTTCCACAAGTTTTGTTGTCTATTTGAGCTATGCAGGATTTGGAAGTCGGACAAGCGAATCATAAGAGTGAGAGACTATGTCAACATTTAGCTTGGGGGAGAGCATCCCCCGTGTATCTAGATAAGTGTTTCTCGTTACCTTCTTATTTATTTTAATTTGCCTGCTATATATATTTAGTTCTATTTAAGTTTGCTAAATAAAAGGAGAGTGTGCAAAGTTTTGTCTGCTAAAATAAATCTCTAGAATAAACTCTTTTGGAAATGATGAATAGTTGCTCTGCCGTAATTCCTTTCAAGTGCCTGTTTTCAACCTAGAACTCTCACATGTTTTGGACACACTGTTTTGATCTAAGATTTGCTCTGAACCTGAAACTTGTGGGTAGCGAATGCTTGATCTAAGTCTAGGTGGTTGACGAGTATGATATGGGAAGGTCTGAGCTGCTGTTATCTTGTTCTAAGTGATACTAGAGTTCTGGAGAATTTATCTTTTGAAAATTTAAACTCTGCATGATGAGTTCCTGTATGATGAGAGTTTGAATTCCTACCACAGCCATATACATGCTTGCTAGACTAGGAAGTCCACTTGTACTTACTTATGCTTTGAGTGTGGTCGATTGTGTTGACCCTTAGAAACTCGTCATACAGTTAAAGTCAAGATCACACACACGTACACCATGCACCCCTCACTACTTCTCCCCTGGAAGTATGTGCCACCATATTCATCCCTTTAGACACATCCTCGAAATTGTTCTACTCCTACACTGGGAGTGAGCATCAAAAATTTCCCTTCATCCACTGCTAGCCCTTTTGTTATCCAATAAGCTCCAAGTATATGTTTGCTACTACATCCGTCAATATTTTCAAGGAAGAGATCAAGGTGCTTCAGCTAAAAAAAAAAAGAAAGAAAGAAAAAAGAAGAAAAAAAGAGAGAAAAAAAAGAAAAGAAAAAAAGAGAAGAGAAGATCAAGAAGGAATGTCCCATCATAGAGAGATTTTCAGCAGCCCAAGTTCTCCCCAAATTCTTCATAGTTCAAGGGAGGTAATTTTCAGCTGTCCAAGTTCTATCCAGATTCTTCATAGTTCAATTACAAAGGAGGTATGAATTTCTTCAAGGAGCAAAAATAGAATTAGGTGTTCACCATTATCATTCCTTTACCCCTTCATTTCTTCTTATATATATCATCGCCATTTTCCACTATCACCAAATATCCACTTAACCCATATATAGGGCCACACACATGCACAACTTGATTTGATTGTATGTCCAGTTTCTTCGGATCCATGGTTTGACTGTGCAACATATGTATAAGCTCCCACCTACAACTCCACATAAGCCTATTAGAGGTAGGGTGAGAGAGTGAAGGCACAATGTTACTATGCCTTATGTCAAAAATACCACATATCTTGAGAGAAGAGAGAAGGCATACACCATCAATGCCTTGGTAAGGATCCAAAAATACCACAAAGGAGAGACTTGAGAGGGTCATACACAGGAATCTCTGAGTTTTATTTGAAAAAACTTGCCAAAAACTCCAGAATGAAGGTTGAGCAAAGAGCTAGAGACATAGTGCTTGACTTGACCGTTCTGTCTTTCAACTGCTCAAGACCCAAGTGAAGGCTACAAGCCCCATGGTGGAAGGTAATACGGGTAAGTTTGAAGTCAGAATAGTCCACTCTAATCCGGAAGAGAGTTCCTGTTTGAACGCATGTGTACTTTTGAGGCGTGAAAGCATTGTAGCAACTCCTGATCCTTGGCTGAGTTTAGCTTTGCTCAGGGATGAGCAAAGGTTTAGCTTGGGGGAGTTTGTTGACGGTAGTTAACGTCAATTTTTAACCATCAACTTAACTTGTATAACTGGGAAAAGATGATCACCAGCATAGGTTTAGGGATTTAAACTAATAAATTCCACGAGTTTTGGTGCATCTGTGTTTTGCAGGGGTTACACAGGGAAGGAGCTAAAAAGGACGAAGTCATCAAATAAAAGTATCTCAAATGATGAAATGGAGTACACCATTGCGAAGGGCTCATCGCGCTGATCGAAATGGATATATTATTTGCTATATTTGGAGTTCGGATGGAAAAGATATGAAGCGAGGAAGGAACCACATGAAATGATAAAGTCAACGCCGACACCAACTGACACGTGGGTCCCACGCGGGCAGGCGGTGCCTCCCTCGGCCCAACATGCGCAGCGGGGCGCCAATCACGCGGCAACACGTGGCGGAGCCTATCCCCCACGCGCGGGCGTGCCCGCGCTGCAGGCGGGAAGGCGACGGCGCGGCTTTTTCCTCCCAGGCCGGACACGTGGCGCGATGCGGCTGGCGGCCCAGGACGCTGGCGCGGTCCAGGCGGCCCAGGAGCAGCCAGACCAGCCCAACCGGCCGGTCCAACTGGCCAGAAGGTTCCAGAACTCTCCAGAAAACTGCACCAGCACCTGGTTCGACCGGTTCAGGTCCGGTTCAGGGCCTAAACGGCCGGTTCTTCTCCGGTTTTCTTCGCAGATCGACCAGGGAATATGCCAGGATTATTCTCTTCATCTCCACCCTCCATTTAGGTCAGTTTTATCTAAGGGTGGAGAATAAACGTGACGCGGATCGATGATGTGGCGATTCCTTAGAGGCTACTCCACCCAGGGCTATATAAGGAGGGCGCCCCCTATGGTTTTTCCATCATATCTCTTCTACAAGATCGAAGCTAGGGTTTCAAGTCTTCATCTAATTAGAAGAGGGTCCCTCTAGTTCATCTAGTTATAGTTCTAGTTCATCTAGTTCTAGTTCTAGTTCGTCTAGTTGTATCTAGAAAATAGGGAGAGAGAGGAGGAGAGAGCTGAGGAGGAGCCGGATCTGTCGAATCTTCCTCAACATTGTAAAGTTGCAGCATCTAGTTCATCTTCCAGCTACTCTCCAGGTTCTACAATTATTATTTCTAAGTTCAGTTCTTTATTTAATTATACTTTATTCTATTTACTTGATCTTTGCTCGTATTGAGTGCTCTAGTTATTCTAGATAATTAGAGTAGTAAACGCTAGTGTAGACGTGGTGTCTAGGCTATAGTTTACCTGAGTTTGCGCCCAATCCCACGGATAGTTGTGGTAGCCCCAGAGGTGACAGCTCTGTCAGGCCTTTGTATTCCATCACGTTCGGGTTGGTGTTTCGTAGAGCTTTTAGGCAGCCTTCTCCCAACTACTATCTTCCCAGTCTTTTTAAGAGTTGGAAAGGACCTGCTGCTCCATAGTAAGTATAGTATAGTAAGCCTGATTTTGATCATCCAATCAACTTAGAAAACTCTAGAAGGTTCTTCTCTACCCACCAAAAATATATATATCTTTCTTTTCTTATCTTTATCCTTGGACGGCCTTGATTCTCTAGTACACTTCACGTTCCCCGTGGAAATCGATACTCTGGAATACTCCCGGGTGAAAGCTACATCGGTATCCGTGCGCTTGCGGATTTTTCTGTGTGCATTTAAAATACCCAACAGGGCCCTCGATTTTCCTGTCATCTGATTCCTTCGGTCACGACGAATAGATATCAGCTCGACCGAGCCGTACTCTACGGCCTAGCGCTCATCGCCCTGCTAGGTGTGGGCCACGACCAATGGACGTTTGCAATCGTAAGTGAACATCGGACGTGACCATACATAGCGCCGTCCCCTCACCTCCCTGTGTGGTCCACACTTGCCAGATTTTCCGCATAAAACGTCGTTTTGAGCTTGTCGGAGCTTTGCATAGCCAAACCATAGTAATTTTTCCATGTAGACAAGCCATGGTAAATTTCCATGGATGAAATTTTCCAACTAGTGGGAGTAGGAAACATTTTTACATTTTTATGTGGTGGGGCCCTCGATTTTCCTGTCATCTGATTCCTTCGGTCACGACGAATAGATATCAGCTCGACCGAGCCGTACTCTATGGCCTAGCGCTCGTCGCCCTGATAGGTGTGTGCCCTGACCAATGGACGTTTGCAATCGTAAGTGAACATCTGACGTGACCATACATAGCGCCGCCCCCTCACCTCCCCGTGTGGTCCACACTTGCCATATTTTTCGCATAAAACATCGTTTTGAGCTTGTCGGAGCTTTGCATAGCCAAACCATAGTAATTTTTCCATGTAGACAAACCATGGTAAATTTCCATAAATGCCATTTCCCAACTAGTGGGAGTAGGAACCATTTTTACATTTTTATGTCTTTGGGGCCCTCGATTTTCTGGTCATCTGATTCCTTTGGTCACGACGAATAGATATCAGCTTGACCGAGCCGTACTCTACGGCCTAGCGCTCGTCGCCCTGATAGGTGTGGGCCGCGACCAATGGACGTTTGCAATCGTAAGTGAACATCGGACGTGAGCATACATAGCGCCGCCCCTCACCTCCCCGTGTGGTCCACACTTGCCATATTTTCCGCATAAAACGTCGTTTTGAGCTTGTTGGAGCTTTGCATAGCCAAACCATAGTAATTTTTCCATGTAGACAAGCCATGGTAAATTTCCATGGATGAAATTTCCCAACTAGTGGGAGTAGGAAACATTTTTACATTTTTATGTGGTGGGGCCCTCGATTTTCCTGTCATCTGATTCCTTCGGTCACGACGAATAGATATCAGCTCGACCGGGCCGTACTCTACGGCCCAGCGCTTGTCGCCCTGATAGGTGTGGGCCGTGACCCATGGACGTTTGCAATAGTAAGTGTACATCGGACGTGACCATACATAGCGCCGCCCCCTCACCTCCCCGTGTGGTCCACGCTTGCCATATTTTTCGCATAAAACGTCGTTTTGAGCTTGTCGGAGCTTTCAATAGCCAAACCATAGTAATTTTTCCATATAGACAAACCATGGTAAATTTTCATGGACGCAATTTCCCAACAACTGGGAGTAGGAACCATTTTTACAATTTTTGTGGTGGGGCCCTCAATTTTCCTGTCATCTGATTTCTTCGGTCACGACGAATAGATATCAGCTCGACGGAGCCGTACTCTACGGCCTAGCGCTCATTGCCCTGCTAGGTGTGGGCCGTGACCAATGGACGTTTGCAATCGTAAGTGAACATCGGACGTGACCATACATAGCGCCGTCCCCTCACCTCCCTGTGTGGTCCGCACTTGAAAGGTTTTCCGTATAAAACGTCGTTTTGAGCTTGTCGGAGCTTTGCATAGCCAAACGATAGTAATTTTTCCATGTAGACAAACCATGGTAAATTTTCATGGATGCAATTTCCCAACAACTGGGAGTAGGAACCATTTTTACATTTTTTTGTGGTGGGGCCCTTGATTTTCCTGTCATCTGATTCCTTCGGTCACGACGAATAGATATCAGCTCGACCGAGCCGTACTCTACGGCCTCGCGCTCATCGCCCTGCTAGGTGTGGGCCGCGACCAATGGACGTTTGCAATCGTAAGTGAACATTGGACGTGACCATACATAGCGCCGTCCCCTCACCTCCACACTTGACCGTGTGGTCCACACTTGCCCCTCGATTTTCCTCATCCGATTCCTTCGGTCATTTTCCGCATAAAACGTCGTTTTGAGCTTGTCGGAGCTTTGCATAGCCAAACGATAGTAATTTTTCCATGTAGACAAACCATGGTAAATTTTCATGGATGCAATTTCCCAACAACTGGGAGTAGGAACCATTTTTACATTTTTTTGTGGTGGGGCCCTTGATTTTCCTGTCATCTGATTCCTTCGGTCACGACGAATAGATATCAGCTCGACCGAGCCGTACTCTACGGCCTCGCGCTCATCGCCCTGCTAGGTGTGGGCCGCGACCAATGGACGTTTGCAATCGTAAGTGAACATTGGACGTGACCATACATAGCGCCGTCCCCTCACCTCCCTGTGTGGTCCACACTTGCCAGATTTTCCGCATAAAACGTCGTTTTGAGCTTGTCGGAGCTTTGCATAGCCAAACGATAGTAATTTTTCCATGTAGACAAACCATGGTAAATTTTCATGGATGCAATTTCCCAACAACTGGGAGTAGGAACCATTTTTACATTTTTTTGTGGTGGGGCCCTCGATTTTCCTGTCATCTGATTCCTTCGGTCACGACGAATAGATATCAGCTCGACCGAGCCGTACTCTACGGCCTCGCGCTCATCGCCCTGCTAGGTGTGGGCCGCGACCAATGGACGTTTGCAATTGTAAGTGAACATCGGACGTGACCATACATAGCGCCGTCCCCTCACCTCCCTGTGTGGTCCACAGTTGCCAGATTTTCCGCATAAAACGTCGTTTTGAGCTTGTCGGAGCTTTGCATAGCCAAACCATAGTAATTTTTCCATGTAGACAAGCCATTGTAAATTTCCATGGATGAAATTTCCCAACTAGTGCGAGTAGGAAACATTTTTACATTTTTATGTGGTGGGGCCCTCGATTTTCCTGTCATCTGATTCCTTCGGTCACGACGAATAGATATCAGCTCGACCGGGCCGTACTCTACGGCCTAGCGCTCATTGCCCTGATAGGTGTGTGCCCCGACCAATGGACGTTTGCAATCGTAAGTGAACATCTGACGTGACCATACATAGCGCCGCCCCCTCACCTCCCCGTGTGGTACACACTTGCCATATTTTTCGCATAAAACATCGTTTTGAGCTTGTCGGAGCTTTGCATAGCCAAACCATAGTAATTTTTCCATGTAGACAAACCATGGTAAATTTACATGAACGCCATTTCCCAACTAGTGGGATTAGGAACCATTTTTACATTTTTATGTGCTGGGGCCCTCGATTTTCCGGTCATCTGATTCCTTTGGTCACGACGAATAGATATCAGCTCGACCGAGCCGTACTCTACGGCCTAGCGCTCGTCGCCCTGATAGGTGTGGGCCGCGACCAATGGACGTTTGCAATCGTAAGTGAACATCGGACATGACCATACATAGCGCCGCCCCTCACCTCCCCGTGTGGTCCACACTTGCCATATTTTCCGCATAAAACGTTGTTTTGAGCTTGTCGGAGCTTTGCATAGCCAAACCATAGTAATTTTTCCATGTAGACAAACCATGGTAAATTTTCATGGACGCAATTTCCCAACAACTGGGAGTAGGAACCATTTTTACATTTTTTTGTGGTGGGCCCCTCGATTTTCCTGTCATCTGATTCCTTCGGTCACGACGAATAGATATCAGCTCGACCGAGCCGTACTCTACGGCCTAGCGCTCATCGCCCTGCTAGGTGTGGGCCGCGACCAATGGACGATTGCAATCATAAGTGAACATCAGACGTGACCATACATAGCGCCGTCCCCTCACCTCCCTGTGTGGTCCACACTTGCCAGAATTTTCGCATAAAACGTCGTTTTGAGCTTGTCGGAGCTTTGCATAGCCAAACCATAGTAATTTTTCCATGTAGACAAGCCATGGTAAATTTCCATGGACGAAATTTCCCAACTAGTGGGAGTAGGAAACATTTTTACATTTTTATGTGGTGGGGCCCTCGATTTTCTTGTCATCTGATTCCTTCGGTCACGACGAATAGATATCAGCTCGACCGGGCCGTACTCTACGGCCTAGCGCTCGTCGCCCTGATAGGTGTGGGCCGCGACCAGTGGACGTTTGCAATAGTAAGTGAACATCGGACGTGACCATACATAGCACCGCCCCCTCACCTCCCCGTGTGGTCCACACTTGCCATATTTTCCGCATAAAACGTCGTTTTGAGCTTGTCGAGCTTTGCATAGCCAAACCATAGTAATTTTTCCATGTAGACAAACCATGGTAAATTTTCATGGACGCAATTTCCCAACAACTGGGAGTAGGAACCATTTTTACATTTTTTTGTGGTGGGGCCCTCGATTTTCCTGTCATCTGATTCCTTCGGTCACGACGAATAGATATCAGCTCGACCGAGCCGTACTCTACGGTCTAGCGCTCATCGCCCTGCTAGGTGTGGGCCGCGACCAATGGACGTTTGCAATCGTAAGTGAACATCGGACGTGACCATACATAGCGCTGTCCCCTCACCTCACTGTGTGGTCCACACTTGCCAGATTTTCCGCATAAAACGTCGTTTTGAGCTTGTCGGAGCTTTGCATAGCCAAACCATACTAATTTTTCCATGTAGACAAGCCATGGTAAATTTACACGGACAAAATTTCCCAACTAGTGAGAGTAGGAAACATTTTTACATTTTTATGTGGTGGGGCCCTCAATTTTCCTGTCATCTGATTCCTTCGGTCACGACGAATAGATATCAGCTCGACCGGGCCGTACTCTACGGCCTAGCGCTCGTCGCCCTGATAGGTGTGTGCCCCGACCAATGGATGTTTGCAATCATAAGTGAACATCTAACATGACCATACATAGCGCCGCCCCCTCACCTCCACGTGTGGTCCACACTTGCCATATTTTTCGCATAAAACATCGTTTTGAGCTTGTCGGAGCTTTGCATAGCCAAACCATAGTAATTTTTCCATGTAGACAAACCGTGGTAAATTTCCATGAATGCCATTTCCCAACTAGTGGGAGTAGGAACCATTTTTACATTTTTATGTGCTGGGGCCCTCGATTTTCCGGTCATCTGATTCCTTTGGTCACGACGAATCGATATCAGCTCGACCGAGCCGTACTCTAAGGCCTAGCGCTCGTCGCCCTGATAGGTGTGGGCTATGACCAATGGACGTTTGCAATCGTAAGTGAACATCGGACGTGACCATACATAGTGCCACCCCTCACCTCCCCGTGTGGTCCACACTTGCCATATTTTCCGCATAAAACGTTGTTTTGAGCTTGTCGGAGCATTGCATAGCCAAACCATAGTAATTTTTCCATGTAGACAAGCCATGGTAAATTTCCATGGACGAAATTTCCCAACTAGTGGGAGTAGGAAACATTTTTACATTTTTATGTGGTGGGGCCCTCGATTTTCCTGTCATCTGATTCCTTCGGTCACGATGAATAGATATCAGCTCGACCGGGCCGTACTCTACGGCCTAGCGCTCGTCGCCCTGATAGGTGTGGGCTGCGACCTGTGGATGTTTGCAATATTAAGTGAACATCGGACGTGACCATATATAGCGCCGCCCCCTCACCTCCCCGTGTGGTCCACACTTGCCATATTTTCCGCATAAAACATCCTTTTGAGCTTGTCGGAGCTTTGCATTGCCAATCCATAGTAATTTTTCCATGTAGACAAACCATGCCCATACGCCATGGTTAAGGCATTTTGACACCTCTGGCCTCTCTACCATAGCATTTGCATAGCTTGAGAGCCTAAACAGCCCTTAACCTCGGCTCCACGGCTCCAAAACTGCCATATTTGCACACACGACTTTGCTGCCGCACGGCTGGTTCCTGTGCGTCCTACGGCTCCTGGCACCAAGTAAAGCACGCCCATGCGCCATGGTTAAGGTGTTTTGACACCTCTGGCCTCTCCAGCATAGCATTTGTTACCGCTCGAGAACCCGAATGGCCCTTAACCATGGCTCCACAGCTCTAGAACTGCCATATTTGCACACACGACTATGCTACCGCACAGCCGGTTCTTGCGTGTCCTACAGCTTCTCGGCACTAGGTCAAGCATAATTGTATGCCATGGTTAAGGCATTTTGACGCCTCTGGCCTCACCACCATAATGTTTGTCATCACCCGAGAGCCCGAATGGCCTCTTAACAACAGCTCCACGACTCCAGAAGTTCCATATTTACACACACGACTGTGCTCCCGCATGGCCAGATCCTGTGCATCCTACGATTCTCGGTACCGGTTCAAGCACGCTCGTACCCCATGGTTAAGCCATTTTGATGCCTCTCACCTCTCCACCATAGAGTTTTCCATCACCCGAGAGCCTGAAGGGCCCTTAACCATGGCTCCACGGCTCCAAACTGCCATATTTGCACACACGACCTGCTGCCGCACGGTCGGTTCCAACGCGTCCTATGGCTCCAGGCATTGAGTCAAGCATGCCCGTACGCCATGGTTAAGGCATTTTGACACCTCTGGCCTCTCTACCATAGCGTTCGCCGTCGCTTGAGAGCCTGAATAGCCGTTAACCTCGGCTCCACGGCTCCAGAACTGCCATATTTGCACACACGACTTTGCTGCCGCACGGCCGGTTCCTGCGCGTCCTATAGCTCCTCGCACAAAGTCAAGCACGCCCATGCGCCATGGTTAAGGCATTTTGACACCTCTGGCGTCTCCACCATAGCATTTGTTGCCGCCCGAGAACCCGAATGGCCCTTAACCATGGCTCCACAGCTCTAGAACTACCATATTTGCACACATGACTATGCTACCGCACAGCCGGTTCTTGCGTGTCCTACAGCTCTCGGCACTAGGTCGAGCACGACCGTATGCCATGGTTAAGGTGTTTTGACGGCTCTGGCCTCACCACCACAATGTTTGTCATCACCCGAGAGCCAAAACGGCCCTTAACCACACCTCCACGACTCCAGAACTTCCATATTTGCACACACGACTGTGCTGCCGCACGGCCGGATCCTGTGCATCCTATGACGCTCGGCACTGGGTCAAGCACATCCATACCCCATGGTTAAGCCATTTTGATGCCTCCCACCTCTCCACCACAGAGTTTTCCATCACCCGAGAGCCTGAAGGGCCCTTAACCATGGCTCCACGGCTCCAAACTGCCATATTTGCACACACGACCATGCTGCCGCACGGTCGGTTCCAACGCGTTCTATGGCTCCCGGCACTGAGTCAAGCATGCCTGTACGCCATGGTTAAGGCATTTTGACACCTCTGGCCTCTCTACCATAGCGTTTGCCGTCGCTCGAGAGCCTGAACGGCCCTTAACCTCGGCTCCACGGCTCCAGAACTGCCATATTTGCACACACGACTTTGCTGCCGCACGGCTGGTTCCTGCGCGTTCTACGGCTCCTAGCACCAAGTAAAGCACGCCCATGCGCCATGGTTAGGGCGTTTTGACACCTCTGGCCTCTCCAGCACAACATTTGTTGCCGCCCGAGAACCCGAATGACCCTTAACCATGGCTCCACAGCTCTAGAACTGCCATATTTGCACACACGAATATGCTACCGCACAGCCGGTTCGTGCGTGTCCTACAGCTCTTGACACTAGGTCAAGCACGACCATATGCCATGGTTAAGGCGTTTTGATTCCTCTCAGCTCCACGACTCCAAAACATCCATAATTGCACACACGACTGTTCTGCCGCACGGCCGGATCCTGTGCATCCCACGGCTCTCGGCACCGGGTCAAGCACGCCTGTACGCCATGGTTAAGCCATTTTGATGCCTCTCACCTCTCCACCATAGAGTTTTCCATCACCCGAGAGCCTGAAGGGCCCTTAATCATGGCTCCACAGCTCCAAAACTGCCATATTTGCACACACGACCATGCTGCCGCACGGTCGGTTCCAACACGTTCTATGGCTCCCGGCACTGAGTCAAGCATGCCTGTACACCATGGTTAAGGCATTTTGACACCTCTGGCCTATCTACCATAGCATTTGCCATAGCTCGAGAGCCTGAACGGCCCTTAACCTCGGCTCCACGGCTCCAGAACTGCCATATTTGCACACACGACTTTGCTGCTGCACGGCTGGTTCCTGCGCGTCCTACGGCTCCTAGCACCAAGTAAAGCATGCCCATGCGCCATGGTTAGGGCGTTTTGACACCTCTGGCCTCTCCAGCACAACATTTGTTGCCGCCCGAGAACCCGAATGACCCTTAACCATGGCTCCACAGCTCTAGAACTGCCATATTTGCACACACGACTATGCTACCGCACAGCCGGTTCTTGCGTGTCCTACAGCTCTCGGCACTAGGTCAAGCACGATCGTATGCCATGGTTAAGGCATTTTGATGCCTCTGGCCTCACCACCATAATGTCTGTCGTCACCCGAGAGCCCGAATGGCCCTTAACAACAGCTCCACGACTCCAGAAGTTCCATATTTGCACACACGACTGTGCTGATGCATGGCCGGATCCTGTGCATCCTACGGTTCTCGGTACCAGTTCAAGCACGCTCGTACCCCATGGTTAAGCCATTTTGATGCCTCTCACCTCTCCACCATAGAGTTTTCCATCACCCGAGAGCCTGAAGGGCCCTTAACCACGGCTCCACGGCTCCAAAACTGCCATATTTGCACACATGACCCTGCTGCCGCACGGTTGTTGACACTAGATACGCACACGAAAGAATCAAAGAGAAATAATCCGCAAGCGCACGGATATCAGTGAGCACTTCACCTGGGAGATAAGTCCTGAGTATCGTATTTGTTTTTATCCGCTAGGAGAAAATGTGCAATAGACTAACCCGATCTTTACTACTACCCCTGGGCTGCTAGTCAAGTGAGAATTAAGCGATATAGAGAGAACTCCTTCGTTAGTCTTCTTCTAACCTATGGCAAGCTTTCTAAGGGGGTACCTGAGGAAAAGACACCGCAAAGGATGCTAAACCGGGCACAAAGGACCTACCTTACCTACCAACGGGAAGTGGATTACAAAGGTAATAAAGGGATTGTCACTTCCCTCACTACCACCATGGTTCCGGCCGAATAGGGAGCATCTACAAGTGAACCTAGCCTAAGCACCACGCTTATGCTAAAGAACGATTACTCTATTCCCAACGCGAAGCGGAATAAAGTAAATTTGTAAACCAAAGAACAATAATAACAACGAACTTACTAGTATTAGAAGTTGAATTGCCGAATGATTCGAAACCAAGCCTCGGGTTAGGAGACTTGATCCCGCAGTACACTTGGAGAGGAGACACCGACAGTAGGGTTTCCTCCAAATCTACCTCCACTCTATACTCTCTCAATCTCTCTTGATACTAATACCCTATAGATCCATTCGAGGGACCCTTCTCTATCTAACTCTCTCTCTGGATTGAAGTCTTGAATGAACTAGAGAATGAATTAGGGTTTCACCCAGGGGCCAGGGGCTTTGCTTATATAGCCCCCTAGGATTAACCACAGCCCTCGGATCAAACTGACCTAAATGGACGATAATTATTCATCTTCAAAGTCGGTGGAGGCAGGATCCACGAGACTCCTCCTGATTGGTGGAGGTAGGGAGTCGGCCGACTCCCCCCCTTAGGCGGCCGACTCTGGCCAATGCCAGGTGGGCCCTAGGTTTCAGGTATCGCCTTCTGGAGTCTTCTAGATTATACTTTTTGACCCATTCGGTCTTTCTCTCTATGTAAACCCGACATGTGGGCCATCTTTGGTAGTTTTCAGCTGTCACCTACGAAAATAGATATTCACCAAAACTCGTGGAATTACGCTGTGGTAACCCTATATCTATCAAGTATTTATGAATAGGTCCATTTGTATGCTAAGTTGATGGTTAATTTTATGAGTTAACGACCGCCAACAAAATCCCCCACACTTGTCTTTTACTCGTCTCGAGGAAAAGGATGAATTACTTTAAGCATAGCCTCAAACCAAGACATCAACATTAGATTATCCCTGATCATACCTGTACTGCGGGATTCAAAGTGTCTACCATTGAACTTTGGGGAGTTGAAAGATGGAATAGTGCGAAGTAGAGATCCTTCTTCTGTCAATCCTGTCACTCGGAGGTTTTATAATATTTTTGCAAAGAAAACTTAGCTTACCCTTCTCCATCATGTAGCACACTCGAATCACTCTTTATATGTGGTATTTGTAGAACTCACCATTAAGTATAGAGCACTCTAATCTCTCAATGTATGTAGTATTTTTGGAACTCACTTGAGGCATGTGAAGGGTATGCCTCCTATTCTATAAAGGCTTATGTGGAGTTTAAGGTATTTCAAGGAATAGCATTTTTACCTGCGTATATTGATTAGTCAAAAACGGGAACCAAGGAGAGGGGGACCTTACTCTAGATCAAGCGTGTGCAAGTGTGTGGAATATTTGGTGGCTAAATTTATGATAATGATGCTCCTTCCCTCTCTTGCACACTCTTCTCTTGAATGATGAATTGATTTTCTTCCGAATAACTCTTTGAGCTTCTTTGAACTTCCTTCTCTTGGGATCAAAACACTTTGGAGCTCATGGGCTATCTCTTTCTTTTCTCTTTTTTTTTAGTATTGCCCATGTCTCAATCTTGGACACAATAACTTTCTTGAACATGATGATGACGATAATAATCTTCTTTCAACAACTGGATGATGATAACAATCCTTGGAGCATATAGAAATCCTAGAAAGTGTATGTATCCTCTCCCAGTGTAGGAGATGGATGAATGGCGGAAAGCATGTTTTTGCATACTCCCAGTGTAGGAGCAGCAGATATATATGTGGGTGTAAGTGCACTTGATCATATGAGTAAGAGACCCTTCTCTATGGCTCTAATACCGCCAAGACTATTCTCAACACAAATAAAAGCTTATGTCTTTGGTCTTTCATAATTGTGTCGACGAGGCTCTATAGGCATTTATAACCACGGAGGAGAAGTATAGGCGACATTTTAAGATTTTTGAAAAGAAAGTCTCCAAGCAACTAGACATCGGAAATCGGGTTCTCATGGTCCATGCTATATCACTGTCCTCAACAACTTAAGTAGAATGGGGTCCCTATAAAATAACGTTCCCAACGAAACGGGATTCCCGGAATTATCATGGTGTGAGTCTATCTTGGGGTCATGATTAAAATAATCTACCTTCTCGGTATATATAGCAAGTGATTTAATTCAAAGTGTTCCCCAAACGAATCGAAAAAACGTGATCGGTATAAATTTTGGAACGTAGGGAAGCAAACCTGACCGTGGACGAAAGCTGGAGCCAAGTGGGCCCACCCCCGAGGTGGCCGACTCTAGCTATGGGGCGGCCGACTCTGGCAGGTGGCCCCTCGGGGTCCGCTTCGCCGAGCGTGATCTTTACATCGTATCTTTCCAAATATTTTTGCTGGTTCGCGGATATCCGTTAGTTTCGTCGTCGGTTGTCTCCCCCACACTAGATTCCTATTATCTTCATACACAACAAGGTGGAGACAAAAGAGGCAACACATATGCAATAATAAATATAACTAAAAACTTTATTTCATCTTCATTAAGGCCTGGATTACAAGTATTGAAAGGAACTAAAATCGAACTAAACTTTAACTAAGCACTCTTGCAAACTAAAACTTTTAATCTAAGCAATCTAAATCACACTTGGCCTTTCTGATGCTAAGATAAATCTCATCTAATCAATTCGCTTCTCTAGAGCGTCTAACTTCTTCTCTAACTTATCTGTCCTCTTCTCTAGCGCACGAAGTCTATCTATGACAGTGACAATACTACTACTCTGGACACACTGGCAGTTCTGTAGAGATGCAATAATGTCGCGCTGAGTTTCTAGCTCTGTCTCTAAGTCTGCAACGGTCTTGCGACGCTTCCGTGGAGCTTCTGAGGCGGCGAGAGCTGCTTTCGGGGCTTCCTTCGGAGGGACGAACTTCACTTTGCTCGGGTGAGCACGGACTCCCTCAAAATACTTAGCACAGACGATCTCCCCTTGCTTGTTGGTCTTCACTCCCATAAGCATCTCATTGTGCTTAGGAGGGAGGATCCTGGTGCCTTCTGGGAGCTTCACAATAGGACCCTTTGGTGGAGGTCTATCTAGGAGCAATGGCTTGGGTGCAGCGATGACTGGTTGGGCGAAGTAGCTATGGCTATAAGCTTGAGGTTTTGGAGGGATAGAGGCTAGAGGTTTTGGCTCAGCAAGAACGATGGCCTTGGACTTAGGCTCCTCCTTTGGGATGGTGTTGAGATCAATCCCGAAGCGGATCAATCTCCTATCTAAGTTTTCTGGCTCTGGCTTCACCATTGCTGCGTAGCAAAATTGATGCTAGGAGGAGGAGGCTTTAGATGGAATGAGGTTGGCCTTAGGCTGGGCTTCTTTATATAGGGGGGATGGAAAGGCATCTAAAGGGCATCTAAAGGGAATCTCCGAAGGAATAACGTGTCAACGTGATCTCAAAAACCCTAATCGGCAAAAATTCCTGAAGGAAGAGTATAGAAGGATCACGAATGCAAAAGCTGGCGGCGAATGGGAGAGTCCCAGGGTTGGCCGACTCCCGGCCGAGTCGGCCGACTCGCAGTGGGCTCCCGGTCGGGGTTTTTCGTAACCTAATTAGCGTATTTTTGTCATTCGAAAAAATACCCTGGACCCCGAAAAATGAAAAGTAAAAAGGTCAGGCCCAACTACCTAATTGAGAAAGAAGTTTAATTCATCTATTTCACCTATTTCTTCAATGGGCTCTAAAAATATTTTAAGGCGTTGACCATTTACCTTGAATATCGTACCTTCGTTGTTGCGAAGCGTAACGGCTCCATGCGATGATGAGCTTACTACTTCGAATGGTCCTTCCCATTTGCTTCGAAGCTTTCCTTGCCCGAAGAGTTTGACCCTGGAATTAAAAAGTAATACCTTGTCTCCGGGTGTGAACTCCTTGATCTTGATTCTCTTGTCATGCCATCTTTTCACTCTCTCTTTACATATCTTGGCATTGTGATAGGCTTTTTCTCTCCATTCTTCTAGTTCAGAGATTTGCATCCTCCTCTTCTCTCCTGCTGCTTCTAGATCCATATTCCATTTCTTGAAGGCCCAGTGAGCTTTGAATTCCAGCTCTACTGGTAAGTGGCAGGTCTTTCCATACACCAGTTGATATGGTGACATCCCAATAGGTGTCTTGTATGCTTTGTTCGATATGCCCATAGTGCATCGGGAAGTTTGTCCTTCCATGCGGTTCCCATTTTATTCACTTGTCTTCGAAGAATATTCTTGATTTGCTTGTTTGATGTCTCGCTTGGCCACTTGTCTGAGGGTGATACGGAGTAGCAACATTGTGGCGTACCCCATGCTTCAATAAGTATTGCTCGAAACGCTTGTCGATGAAATGTGATCCTCCATCACTTATGACTATCCTTGGGACTCCAAATCTTGGAAATATTATTTCTTCGAACATCTTCTTGGAGCTAAAACTATCTGCCTTTTTGCATGGTGGAGCTTCGACCCATTTGGACACATAGTCCACTGCTACAAGGATGTATTCACATTTCTTCGATTGTGGAAATGGTCCCATAAAGTGAATTCCCCAGATGTCAAAGACCTCGATCTGAAGATTATTGATGAGTGGCATGGCATCCCTTGAGTTAATGTTGCCATGCCTTTGACAAGGACCGCATCTCCGAATGAAATCTTTTGTGTCTTCATACATTGTTGGCCAGAAGAATCCACATTGCCAAATCTTTGCATGTGTACGGAACACCCCATAATGGCCTCCATATGGTGATGAGTGGCATCTTTCAATGATTTTGATTCCTTCTTTAGTGGGCACACATCTTCTGAGCAAGCCATCAGAACACACTCGGAAGAGGTAGGGTTCATCCCATATGTGAGTACGACTCTCCTGGATAAGTTTCCTTTTGTTGCCTCCTGGTGGTACATAACCTTGTAACCATAAAATTAACAATATCTGCATACCGGGGGTCGGATCTGTTGATTCCGTAGAGCATGTCGTCCGGAGTGCGTCGTCGATGGGTAGTTCTGTGGTTTGTCAAACTGCATTCTAGACAAGTGATCGGCAACAGAGTTTTCTACTCCTTTTTTATCTTTTATTTCTAAATCAAATTCTTGGAGTAATAAAATCCATCTTATTAAATGAGGTTTAGCATCTTTCTTAGTGAGCAAATATTTTAAAGCGGCATGATCGGTGTAAACAATCACCTTGGCACCCACTAAGTAGGATCTAAACTTATCAATAGCAAAGACAACAGCTAGGAGCTCTTTTTCGGTGGTAGCATAATTAAGGCGAGGTCCTGTCAATGTTTTGCTAGCGTAAGCTATTGCATGATGCTTCTTATCCTTAGTCTGTCCTAACACTTTGCTCCTACAAACGTAGTCACTTGCATCACACATAATTTCAAAAGGTAAAGTCCAATCGGGGGTTGAATGATTGGAGCGAAAATAAGCGCTTTCTTAAGGATCTCAAATGATTGTAAACAGGCATCATCAAAATCAAAAGGAACATCCTTAGCCAATAAGCGGGTAAGAGGTCTAGCGATGAAAGAGAAATTTTTTATGAATCTACGATAAAAACCAGCATGGCCAAGGAAACTTCTAATTCCTTTCACATTGATAGGAGGGGGTAGCTGCTCAATTACTTCTATTTTGGCTCTATCTACCTCGATGCCTCTTTCAGACACTAAGTGTCCTAGCATTATTCCTTCTCTAACCATGAAATGACACTTTTCCCAATTAAGGACTAAGTGTTTTTCCTCACATCTTTGCAAAACTCGATCTATGTTTTCAAGACACCCATCAAAAGTTTTTCCATAAACAGAAAAATCATCCATGAAAACTTCCATAATCTTTTCAATCATATCAGAAAATATAGGCATCATACATCTTTGAAAAGAAGCTGGTGCATTACATAACCCAAAAGACATCCTACGGTAAGCAAAGGTTCCATAAGGGCATGTAAAGGTTGTTTTGTTTTGATCATTAGGATGGATAGGGATTTGATAATATCCAGAATATCCATCAAGGAAGCAAAAGTAAGAATGGTTGGCTAATCACTCTAGCATCTCATCAATGAAAGGCAAAGGAAAGTGATCTTTTCTTGTTGCCTTATTAAGCTTTCTATAATCTATGCACATTCGACATCCTGTGACGGTTCTTTGAGGGATTAACTCGTTCTTCTCATTTTGGACAACAGTCATGCCTCCCTTTTTAGGCACAACTTGGACAGGGCTGACCCACTCACTGTGTGGCACTGGGTAAATAATCCCAGCGTGTATCAGTTTTAAAACTTCTTTCTTAACAACTTCCCTCATCGCATTATTGAGTCTACGTTGGGGTTCTCTAGATGGTGGAACATCAGGATCTGTGGGAATGCGATGGGTACAAAGGGCAGGACTGATTCCTTTGAGGTCTTGGAGTGAGTAGCCAAAAGCTTTTTGATGTTTTTCTAGGACAGCCATTAAGCGAAAAGTCTGCTCCTGAGTGAGAGTATCACTTATGATGACAGGAGACTCTGGATCATTTCCTAAAAAGGCATATCTAAGATCGACTGGCAAAGGTTTGAACTCAATAGGAGGCCTAGGTGGTAGGGTAAACTCGTCATCTAAAGGTTCATTCTCGGAAGGGTCGAGCTTCTTCTTCTATGAAGAATCTAGCTTCGTCTTCCAATTCTGGTTTAACTAGGAATTCTAGAGTGGTCATGCTCTAAATTCCTCCAATGGATCATAATGTGGATAGGGCTCGGTCATAGCATTTAAAGAGTGTGAAATGGACATTGCAAACTGAAGTTTCTTGCCTAAACAAATGTTAAGTTTCCCAGTTTGTCCTTCATAGAGAAGCCTTCTAAATGGTTGTCCTATCAACAGGTGGAAATCCCCTATGTCAAAGACATAAAAGCTTAAGTGGACAGGGGTTTCTTCTACCCGAAGTGGTAGGACATGTAGGATTCCTAAACAGGGAAGAATTTGTTTTGAAAGATTCCTTATGAACTTCACTATTGGGGTTAGTGTCATGTCTTTCTATAAATATTTTGCTAGTGTGGTAGACATGATATTTATACCCACAACTGGATTATAAAGAGCGTCTATGCGATCATTGTTAATCATGCAATGAATGGGAAGAGAAGATGAATTCAAACGAATTATTTCAGAGGAAAGCTCTGACTCTTCTAACCATTCAATGCTCATGACAGACACTAACTCTCCTGAGGTCTTTCCTGTTGGAATATCCTCATCAATGCTGCATGGCTTTATTGGGTGATATTTGCCTTGTGGCTTCTTTACCTTGTGATAGTTGAAGATGTTTCCAAAATCGGAAAACAGATCGGGTTCAATATCGGCATAAAATCGGAAGTGGAATGTCTTCCTTGTCTTGCTCAAGACACGGGTTAGGTGAAGTGGATGGTGTATCGGCAAAGGTTTGGCTTCACTACTTGAGGTTCTACTTCTAGGAGGTAGTCTATTTCACTGGATAGGATTTGGTCTAGGATTGATCTTGCTTTCTCGCGAGAGATATGCAAGAATGATCCTCCCGAAGTTGTGTCGAGCAATTTTCTACTGTCTCTACTCGGACCTTTATAAAAATGTTGTAAAAGAATGGGATCTGGTAGACTAAGGTCCGGGCGATGCTAAAAGTGTAGTAAAACGATTCCGGGATGAGGCCAAAGATTCTTCGGGTTCTTGCTTAATAGTCGAACCTTGACTCTAAGGTCGACGATTTGGGAGATGGGATAGAAATCTAGACAAAAGTTGGAGCGTAAGGATCCCCAATCCCCTTGTTTCTTACCTACAGCTTTATCATACCATTGTCTAGCTTTTCCCTTTAATGAGAAAGGAAATAGCTTCCAACGGAGGGTTTTGTCGGACATGCCCTCTATGCGAAGATAGTCACATGTTTGCTCAAAGCCTCTAATGTGAAGGTAAGGGTTTTCGTCTCCTTCTCCTGAAAAGGATAGGCTTTGGACCAATGCAATCAACCGCGGACTCAGCCTATAGCTAGGTGTTTGGATAGGTTGTAATGACTCATGTGGCACTAGGCTGGTCTCCGTGGGTGCAGAAAATTGAAAGATAGGAATGGAATTTGAATTATCCATAAGGATAGTAAAAGATAAAATGTACGGAAAAGTAAAGTGATAGAAAAAAGATAAAAGTATAGGTACAAGGTAGAGCAAGATTTAGGTTATATAAGCAGACCGTCTTTCTCCCCGGCAACTGTGCCAGAAATGCTTGTTGACACTAGATACGCACACGAAAGAATCAAAGAGAAATAATCCGCAAGCGCATGGATATCGGTGAGCAATTCACCCGGGAGATAAGTCCTGAGTATCGTATTTGTTTTTATGCGCTAGGAGAAAACGTGCAATAGACTAACCCGATCTTTACTACTACCCCTGGGCTGCTAGTCAAGTGAGAATTAAGCGATATAGAGAGAACTCCTTCGTCAGTCTTCTTCTAACCTATGGCAAGCTTTGAGACTACTGTTCTAAGGGGGTACCTGAGGAAAAGACACCGCAAAGGATGCTAAACCGAGCACAAAGGACCTACCTTACCTACCAACGGGAAGTGGATTACAAAGGTAATAAAGGGATTGTCACTTCCCTCACTACTACCACGGTTCCGGCCGAATAGGGAGCATCTACAAGTGAATCTAGCCTAAGCACCACGCTTATGCTAAAGAACGATTACTCTATTCCCAACGCGAAGCGGAATAAAGTAAACTTGTAAACCAAAGAACAATAATAACAATGAACTTACTAGTATTAGAAGTTGAATTGCCGAATGATCCAAAACCAAGCCTCGGGTTAGGAGACTTGATCCCACAGTACCTTTGGAGAGGAGACACCGACAGGCCGGGCTTCCTCCAAATCTACCTCCACACTATACTCTCTCAATCTCTCTTGATACTAATACCCTATAGATCCATTCGAGGGACCCTTCTCTATCTAACTCTCTCTCTCTGGATTGAAGTCTTGAATGAACTGGAGAATGAATTAGGGTTTCACCCAGGGGCCAGGGGCTTTGCTTATATAGCCCCCTAGGATTAACCACAGCCCTCGGATCAAACCGACCTAAATGGACGATAATTATTCATCTTCAAAGTCGGTGGAGGCAGGATCCGCGAGACTCCTCCTGATTGGTGGAGCTGGGGAGTCGGCCGACTCCCCCCCTTGGGCGGCCGACTCTGGCCAATGCCAGGTGGGCCCCACGTTTCAGGTATCGCCTTCTGGAGTCTTCTAGATTATACTTTTTCACCCGTTCGGTCTTTCTCTCTATGTAAACCCGACATGTGGGCCATCTTTGGTAGTTTTCAGCTGTCACCCTGCAGAAATAGATATTCACCAAAACTCATGGAATTCTGTCAGTGGTAACCCTATATCTATCAAGTATTTATGAATAGGTCCATTTGTATGCTAAGTTGATGGTTAATTTTATGAGTTAACGACCGTCAACAACGGTCGGTTCCAACGCGTCCTATGGCTCCAAGCACTAAGTCAAGCATGCCCGTACGCCATGGTTAAGGCATTTTGACACCTTTGGCCTCTCTACCATAGCATTTGCCGTCGCTCGAGAGCCTGAACAGCCCTTATCCTCGGCTCCATGGCTCCAAAACTGCCATATTTGCACACACGACTTTGCTGCCGCATGGCCGGTTCCTGCGCGTCCTACAGCTCCTCGCACCAAGTCAAGCACGCCCATGCGCCATGGTTAAGGTGTTTTGACACCTCTGGCCTCTCCACCATAGCATTTGTTGCTGCCCGAGAACCCGAATGGCCCTTAACCATGGCTCCACAGCTCTAGAACTGCCATATTTGCACACACGACTATGCTACCGCACAGCCGGTTCCTGCGTGTCCTACAGCTCTCGGCACTAGGTCAAGCATGACCGTATGCCATGGTTAAGGCATTTTGATACCTCTGGCCTCACCACCACAATGTTTGTCATCACCCGAGAGCCCGAATGGCCCTTAACCACACCTCCATGACTCCAGAACTTCCATATTTGCACACACGACTGTGCTGCCACACGGCCGGATCCTGTGCATCCTACGATGCTCGGCACTGGGTCAAGCACGCCCATACCCCATGGTTAAGCCATATTTATGCCCCTCACCTCTCCACCATAGAGTTTTCCATCACCCGAGAGCTTGAAGGGCCCTTAACGACGGCTCCACGGCTCCAAAACTGCCATATTTGCACACACGACCATGCTGCCGCACGGTCAGTTCCAACATGTCCTATGGCTCCCGGCACTGAGTCAAGCATGCCCGTATGCCATGGTTAAGGCATTTTGACACCTCTGGCCTCTCTACCATAGTGTTCGAGAGCCTGAACGGCCCTTAACCTCGGCTCCACGGCTCCATAACTACCATATTTGCACACACGACTTTGCTGCCGCACGGCCGGTTCCTACACGTCCTACGGCTCCTCGCACCAAGTCAAGCATGCCCATGTGCCATGGTTAAGGCATTTTGACACATCTAGCCTCTCCACCACAGTGTTTGTTGCCGCCCGAGAACCCGAATGGCCCTTAACCATGGCTCCACAGCTCTAGAACTGCCATATTTGCACACACAAATATGCTACCGCACAGCCGGTTCATGCGTGTCCTAGAGCTCTCGACACTAGGTCAAGCACGACCGTATGCCATGGTTAAGGCATTTTGACGCCTCTAGCCTCACCACCACAATGTTTGTCATCACCCGAGAGCCTGAACGACCCTTAACTACAGCTCCACGACTCTAGAACATCCATAATTGCACACACGACGGTGCTGCCGCACGGCCGGATCCTGTGCATCCTACGGCTCTCGGCACCGGGTCAAGCACGCCTGTACGCCATGGTTAAGCAATTTTGATGCCTCTCACCTATCCACCATAGAGTTTTCCATCACCTGAGAGCCTGAAGGGCCCTTAACCATGGCTCCATGGCTCCAAAACTGCCATATTTGCACACACGACCATGCTGCCGCACGGTCGGTTCCAACGCGTTCTATGGCTCCCGGCTCCGAGTCAAGCATGCCTGTACGCCATGGTTAAGGCATTTTGACACCTCTGGCCTCTCTACCATAGCGTTTGCCATCACTTGAGAGCCTGAACGGCTCTTAACCTCGGCTCCACGGTTCTAGAACTGCCATATTTGCACACACGACTTTGCTGCCTCACGGCAGGTTCCTGCGCATCCTACGGCTCCTCGCACCAAGTCAAGCATGCCTATGCGCTATGGTTAAGGCGTTTTGACACCTCTGGCCTCTCCACCACAGCATTTGTTGCTGCCCAAGAACCCGAATGGCCCTTAACCATGGCTCCACAGCTCTAGAACTGCCATATTTGCACACACGACTATGCTACCGCACAGCCGGTTCCTACGTGTCCTACAGCTCTCGACACTAGGTCAAGCACGACCGTATGCCATGGTTAAGGCGTTTTGACGCCTCTGGCCTCACCACCACAATGTTTGTCATCACCCGAGAGCCCGAACGGCCCTTAACTACAGCTCCACGACTCCAGAACATCCATAATTGCACACACGACTGTGCTGGCGCACGGCCGGATCCTGTGCATTCTACGGCTCTCGGCACCAGTTCAAAGCACGCCCGTACACCATTGTTAAGCCATTTTGATGCCTCTCACCTCTCCACCATAGAGTTTTCCATCACCCGAGAGCCTGAAGGGCCCTTAACCACGGCTCCACGGCTGTAAAACTGCCATATTTGCACACACGACCATGCTGCCGCACGGTCGGTTCCAACTCATCCTATGGCTCTCGGCACTGAGTCAAGCATGCTCGTACGCCATGGTTAAGGCATTTTGACACCTATGGCCTCTCTACCATAGCGTTTGCCATCGCTCGAGAGCCTGAACGGCCCTTAACCTCGGCTCCACGGCTCCAGAACTGCCATATTTGCACACATGACCATGCTGCCGCACGGTCAGTTCCAACACGTCCTATGGCTCCCGGCACTGAGTCAAGCATGCCCATACGCCATGGTTAAGAGCATCTCCAATCGTTATGCATTTGGAGCTATACATTTTAGGCAATTTGCAAACCCCCAAATGAAAATGGCAAGGCTAAATTGGGGTGACCTCCAACCGTTATGCAAAATGCCAAGTCTCACTCCTTTTTTTCGGGATTTTTCTTTTCGCTGCACTTCCTTCCCGCGCGGCACTTCCCACGCCAAAACATCGCCCTCTCCCGCGTTCATTGTCGCCGCCATCACCGTCATCGATCGGTTCATCGTCGTGGTTCGCTCGCTCCGGCCCGGTCGCCATTTTGCCCCGGCCCGGTGGCCGCCCGGACCCGGCCCGTCGCTGCCGGCCCCAGCCCCGGTCGCCGCATCGGTTCGTCGTCAAGGCGGGTCGTCGTCTCCCGTTCGTCAAGGTCCAGCCCGCTGCAGCTCGCGAGCAGCAGAATATCGTGAAGCCAACATGGGATCCAGGAGAAGCGCGCGGCTTCGTGGTTTGGCGCGAATGGGTCTGGCGGCGCGAGGAAGAAACCATGCAAGGGGGGAGAGAATCGCGCGATGTGTATTTGCATAGCCGGACTCCTTTGGCATATATGCCAAGTTTCCCCCTCCAAATGCATAGTTATGGAAAATGCAAAAGCTAAATGCATAACCATTGGAGAGGGTTTTTTTAGAGTTTTATGCATTTTGGTAAATGCCAAGTCTAAATGCATAATGATTGGAGATGCTCTAAGGCATTTTGACACCTCTGGCCTCTCTACCATAGCATTTGCCGTTGCTCGAGAGCCTGAACGGCCCTTAACCTCGGCTCCACGGCTCCAGAACTGCCATATTTGCACACACGACTTTGCTGCCGCACGGCCGGTTCCTGTGTGTCCTACGGCTCCTCGCACCAAGTCAAGCACGCCCATGCACCATGGTTAAGGCTTTTTGACACCTCTGGCCTCTCCACCACAGCGTTTGTTGCCGCCCGAGAACCCGAATGGCCCTTAACCATGGCTCCACAGCTCTAGAACTGCTATATTTAATGTTTGTCATCACCCGAGAGCCCGAACGGCCCTTAACAACAGCTTCATGACTCCAGAACTTCCATATTTGCACACACAACTGTGCTGCCGCACGGTCGGATCGTGTGCATCCTACAGCTCTCGGCACCGGTTCAAGCACGCTCGTACCCCATGGTTGAGCCATTTTGATGCCTTTCACCTCTCCACCATAGAGTTTTCCATCACCCGAGAGCCTGAAGGGCCCTTAACCACAGTTCCACGGCTGCAAAACTGCCATATTTGCACACACGACCATGCTGCCGCACGGTCGGTTCCAACGCGTCCTATGGCTCCCGGCACTGAGTCAAGCATGCCTGTACGCCATGGTTAAGGCATTTTGACACCTCTGGCCTCTCTACCATAGCGTTTTCCATCGCTCGAGACCCTGAACGGTGCTTAACCTCGGCTCCACGGCTCCAGAACTGCCATATTTGCACACACGACTTTGCTACCGCATGGCCGGTTCCTGCGCGTCCTACGGCTCCTCGCACCAAGTCAAGCACGCCCATGCGCCATGGTTAAGGCATTTTGACACCTCTGGCCTCTCCACCACAGCATTTGTTGCCACCCGAGAACCCGAATGGCCCTTAACCATGGCTCCACGGCTCTAGAACTGCCATATTTGCACACACGACTGTGCTGCCGCACGGCCCGGTTCCCTCGTGTCCTACAACTCTCGACATTAGGTCAAGCACGACCGTATGCCATGGTTAAGGTATTTTGATACCTCTGGCCTCACCACCACAATGTTTGTCATCACCCGAGAGCCCGAACGGCCCTTAACTACAGCTCCACGACTCGAACATCCATAATTGCACACACGACCGTGTCTTGCCGCATGGCCGGATCCTGTGCATCCTACGGCTCTCGGCACCGGTCAAGCACGCCCGTACGCCATGGTTAAGCCATTTTGATGCCTCTCACCTCTCCACCATAGAGTTTTCCATCACCCGAGAGCCTGAAGGGCCCTTAACCACGGCTCCACGGCTCCAGAACTGCCATATTTGCACACACGACCATGCTGCCGCACGGTCGGTTCCAATGCGTGCTATGGCTCCCGGCACTGAGTCAAGCATGCCCGTACACCATGGTTAAGGCATTTTGACACCTCTGGCCTCTCTACCATAGCGTTTGTCGTTGCTCAAGAGCCTGAACGTCCCTTAACCTCGGCTCCACAGCTCCAGAACTGCCATATTTCCACACATGACTTTGCTGCCGCACGGCCGGTTCCTACGCGTCCTACGGCTCCTCGCACCAAGTCAAGCAGGCCCATGCGCCATGGTTAAGGTGTTTTGACACCTCTGGCCTCTCCACCACAGCGTTTATTGCCGCCCGAGAACCCGAATGGCCCTTAACCATGGCTCCACAGTTCTAGAACTGCCATATTTGCACACACGACTATGCTACCGCACAGCCAGTTCCTGCGTGTCCTATAGCTCTCGACACGAGGTCAAGCATGACCGTATGCCATGGTTAAGGTGTTTTGACGCCTCTGGCCTCACCACCACAATGTTTGTCATCACCCGAGAGCCCGAACGGCCCTTAACTACAGCTCCACGACTCCAGAACATCCATAATTGCACACACGACTGTGCTGCCGCACAACCGGATCCTGTGCATCCTACGGCTCTCGGCACCGGGTCAAGCACGCCCGTACGCCATGGTTAAGCCATTTTGATGCCTCTCACCTCTCCACCACAGAGTTTTTCATCACCTGGGAGCCTGAAGGGCCCTTAACCACGGCTCCACGGCTGTAAAACTGCCATATTTGCACACACGACCATGCTACCGCACGGTCGGTTCCAACGCATCCTATGGCTCTCGGCACTGAGTCAAGCATGCCCGTACGCCATGGTTAAGGCATTTTGACACCTCTGGCCTCTCTACCATAGCATTTGCCATTGCTCGAGAGCCTGAACGGCACCTTAACCTCGGCTCCACGGCTCTAGAACTGCCATATTTGCACACACGACTTTGCTGCCGCACGGCCGGTTTTTGCGCGTCCTACGGCTCCTCGCACCAAGTCAAGCATGCCCATGCGCCATGGTTAGGCTTTTTGACACCTCTGGCCTCTCCACCACAGCGTTTGTTGCCGCCCTAGAACCCGAATGGCCCTTAACCATGGCTCCACAGCTCTAGAACTGCCATATTTAATGTTTGTCATCACCCGAGAGTCCGAACGGCCCTTAACAATAGCTCCACAACTCCAGAACTTCCATATTTGCACACACGACTGTGCTGCCGCACGGCCGGATCCTGTGCATCCTACGGCTCTCGGCACCGGTTCAAGCACGCTCGTACCCCATGGTTGAGCCATTTTGATGCCTCTCACCTCTCCACCATAAAGTTTTCCATCACCCAAGAGCCTGAAGGGCCCTTAACCACGGCTTCACAACAGCAAAACTGCCATATTTGCACACACGACCATGCTGCCGCACGGTCGGTTCCAACGCGTCCTATGGCTCCCGGCACTGAGTCAAGCATGCCCGTACGCCATGGTTAAGGCATTTTGACATCTTTGGCCTCTCTACCATAGCATTTGCCATCGCTCGAGACCCTGAACAGTGCTTAACCTCGGCTCCACGGCTCCAGAACTGCCATATTTGCCCACACGACTTCGCTGCCGCACGGCCGGTTCCTACGCATCCTACGGCTCCTCGCACCAAGTCAATCACGCCCATGCGCCATGGTTAAGGCGTTTTGACACCTCTGGCCTCTCCACCACAGCGTTTGTTGCCGCCCGAGAACCCGAATGGCCCTTAACCATGGCTCCACAGCTCTAGAACTACCATATTTGCACACATGACTATGCTACCGCACAGCCGGTTCTTGCGTGTCCTACAGCTCTCGGCACTAGGTCGAGCACGACCGTATGCCATGGTTAAGGTGTTTTGATGGCTCTGGCCTCACCACCACAATGTTTGTCATCACCCGAGAGCCCGAACGGCCCTTAACCACACCTCCACGACTCCAGAACTTCCATATTTGCACACACGACTGTGCTGCCGCACGACCGGATCCTGTGCATCCTATGACGCTCGGCACTGGGTCAAGCACGTCCATACCCCATGGTTAAGCCATTTTGATGCCTCTCACCTCTCCACCATAGAGTTTTCCATCACCCGAGAGCCTGAAGGGCCCTTAACCATGGCTCCACGGCTCCAAAACTGCCATATTTGCACACACGACCATCTTTGCCGCACGGTCGGTTCCAACGCGTTCTATGGCTCCCGGCACTGAGTCAAGCATGCCCGTATGCCATGGTTAAGGCATTTTGACACCTCTGGCCTCTCTACCATAGCGTTTGCCGTCGCTCGAGAGCCTGAACGGCCCTTAACCTCGGCTCCACGGCTCCAGAACTGCCATATTTGCACACACGACCATGCTGCCGCACGGTCGGTTCCAACGCGTCATATGGCTCCCGGCACTGAGTCAAGCATGCCCGTACGCCATGGTTAAGGCATTTTGACACCTCTGGCCTCTCTACCATAGCATTTGCCATTGCTCGAGAGCCTGAACGGCCCTTAACCTCGGCTCCACGGCTCCAGAACTACCATATTTGCACACACGACTTTGCCATGGTTAAGGTATTTTGCCGGCCTCACCACCACAATGGTTCCCCGCGCGGACCTACGGTTCTCGGTACCGGTTCAAAGCATGCCCGTACCCATGGTTAAGCCATTTTGATGCCTCTCACCTCTCCACCATAGAGTTTTCCATCACCCAAGAGCCTAAAGGGCCCTTAACCACGGCTCCACGGCTGCAAAACTGCCATATTTGCACACACGACCTGCTGCCGCACGGTCGGTTCCAACGCGTCCTATGGCTCCCGGCACTGAGTCAAGCATGCCCGTACGCCATGGTTAAGGCATTTTGACACCTCTGGCCTCTCTACCATAGCGTTTACCGTCGCTCGAGAGCCTGAACGGCCCTTAACCTCGGCTCCACGGCTCCAGAACTGCCATATTTGCACACACGACCATGCTGCCGCACGGTCGGTTCCAACGCGTCATATGGCCTCTCGCACCAAGTCAAGCACGCCCATGCACCATGGTTAAGGCATTTTGACACCTCTGGCCTCTCCACCATAGCGTTTGTTGCCGCCCGAGAACCCGAATGGCCCTTAACCATGGCTCCACAGCTCTAGAACTGCCATATTTGCACACACGACTATGCTACCGCACAGCCGGTTCCTGCGTGTCCTACAGCTCTCGGCACTAGGTCAAGCATGACCGTATGCCATGGTTAAGGCATTTTGATGCTTCTGGCCTCACCACCACAATGTTTGTCATCACCCGAGAGCCCGAACGGCCCTTAACCACACCTCCACGACTCCAGAACTTCCATATTTGAACACACGACTTGTCTTTGCCGCACGGTCGGATCCTGTGCATCCTACGACGCTCGGCACTGGGTCAAGCATGCCCATACCCCATGGTTAAGCCATTTTGATGCCTCTCACCTCTCCACCATAGAGTTTTCCATCACCCGAGAGCTTGAAGGGCCCTTAACGATGGCTCCACGGCTCCAAAACTGCTATATTTGCACACACGACCATGCTGCCGCACGGTCAGTTCCAACACGTCCTATGGCTCCCGGCACTGAGTCAAGCATGCCCGTATGCTATGGTTAAGGCATTTTGACACCTCTGGCCTCTCTACCATAGCGTTTGCCGTCGCTCGAGAACCTGAACGGCCCTTAACCTCGGCTCCACGGCTCCATAACTGCCATATTTGCACACACAACTTTGCTGCCGCACGGCCGGTTCCTACACGTCCTACGGCTCATCGCACCAAGTCAAGCATACCCATGTGCCATGGTTAAGGCATTTTGACACCTTTAGGCTCTCCACCACAGCGTTTGTTGCCGCCCGAGAACCCGAATGGCCCTTAACCATGGCTCCACAGCTCTAGAACTGCCATATTTGCACACACGAGTATGCTACCGCACAGCCGGTTCCTGCGTGTCCTACAGCTCTCGACACTAGGTCAAGCACGACCGTATGCCATGGTTAAGGTATTTTGGTGCCTCTGGCCTCACCATCACAATGTTTGTCATCACCCGAGAGCCCGAACGGCCCTTAATTACAGCTCCACGACTCCAGAACATCCATAATTGCACACAAGACTGTGCTGCCGCACGGCCGGATCCTGTGCATCCTATGGCTCTTGGCACCGGGTCAAGCACGCCCGTACGCCATGGTTAAGCCATTTTGATGCCTCTCACCTCTCCACCATAGAGTTTTCCATCACCCGAGAGCCTGAAGGGCCCTTAACCACGGCTCCACGGCTGCAAAACTGCCATATTTGCACACACGACCATGCTGCCGCACGGTCGATTCCAGCGCATCCTATGGCTCCCGGCACTGAGTCAAGCATGCCCGTACGCCATGGTTAAGGCATTTTGACACCTCTGGCCTCTCTACCATAGCGTTTGCCGTCGCTCGAGAGCCTGAACGGCCCTTAACCTCGGCTCCACGGCTCCAGAACTGCCATATTTGCACACACGACCATGCTGGCGCACGGTCGGTTCCAACGCGTCCCATGGCTCCCGGCACTGAGTCAAGCATGCCCGTACGCCATGGTTAAGGCATTTTGACACCTCTAGCCTCTCTACCATAGCATTTGCCGTTGCTCGAGAGCCTGAACGGCCCTTAACCTCGGCTCCACGGCTCCAGAACTGCCATATTTGCACACACGACTTTGCTGCCGCACGGCCGGTTCCTGCGCATCCTACGGCTCCTCGCACCAAGTCAAGCACGCCCATGCGCCATGGTTAAGGCTTTTTGACACCTCTGGCCTCTCCACCATAGCGTTTGTTGCCGCCCGAGAACCCAAATGGCCCTTAACCATGGCTCCACAGCTCTAGAACTGCCATATTTAATGTTTGTCGTCACCCGAGAGACCGAACGGCCCTTAACAATAGCTCCACGACTCTAGAACTTCCACATTTGCACACACGACTGTGCTGCCGCACGGCCGGATCCTGTGCATCCTACGGCTCTCGGCACCGGTTCAAGCACGCTCGTACCCCATGGTTGAGCCATTTTGATGCCTCTCACCTCTCCACCATAGAGTTTTCCATCACCCGAGAGCCTGAAGGGCCCTTAACCACGGCTCCACGGCTGCAAAACTGCCATATTTGCACACACGACCATCTTTGCCCGCACGGTCGGTTCCAACGCGTCCTATGGCTCCCGACCTTTGAGTCAAGCATGCCCGTACACCATGGTTAAGGCATTTTGACACCTCTGGCCTCTCTACCATAGCATTTGCCGTTGCTCGAGAGCACCGAACGGCCCTTAACCTCGGCTCCCGGCTCGAGCGCCATATTTGCACACACGACTTTCTTTGCCGCACGGCCGGTTCCTGCGCGTCCTACGGCTCCTCGCACCAAGTCAAGCATGCCCATGCGCCATGGTTAAGGCTTTTTGACACCTCTGGCCTCTCCACCACAGCGTTTGTTGCCGCCCGAGAACCCGAATGGCCCTTAACCATGGCTGTAACAACTCCAGTTTTAGGGTTAGCAAAATCTTGCATCTCATGAGCATGATCATCACATTAGCATCATTTTTGCATTTTGTGTAGCAATTGTTTGAGTGCTTGTGTTAAAATGCAAATAGGGTTTTCAAATTTGTTGCTAGAAATCATATCGGTGATGCTTTTCTCAAAATGGAGCTTTAACAAAGTTTATGCAGAAAATTATTTGGAGAAATATTTGTTTTTACTCCAATTTATGAAAATGACTTTTAGGGCATTAAAAAGGGCAAAAACAGATTATTCATTTTCCAAAAATTGATTTTTTAAATGTATTTTTATGACCCAAATTCCCATTTTCAAATCTAGGCCGATTTTGCAAAAATTTCTTCATGAAAGTTACTCCTCTCTTGATTTTGAGAAACTTTTATTTTTGGACCTTTTTCAAATTCGCAATATTTTTCAAAATATGGCCGGTAAAAACTTGCGGTTCAACTTGCGGTTCAAAATATGGCCCCACACCGTCATCATCCTCCTCTCCTGTTCCCTTCGCTGCTGTTGACGTTTCTTAGCGCAATCTCTAAAGATAGATAAAAAGTCTACCCCGGCAATGACGCAAGAAAGCTTGCTGGTATTTCTTAACGTGTGCAGAAAGATTCCGCAAGCGTACGGAAAGTACCGTTGTAGCTTTCACCCGAAAGTATTCAGGGTATCGTATTTTCCACAGGGAACGGAGGTATTTCTCCTAGCTAATTCGTCCAAGGAACAACACAAGGGTAGAGATAGAAAGGGTGGTAGAGATGGATCCCTATAGCTTTTAAGGTCTCAAGGTTAGCATCGCCATACTTCTACTCGCTCACTTCGGGCACCGGATAACACCTGGTCTGCCAAGCGTTGCCGGCCTACGGCTCTACGTCGAACCCGAACGTGGGGGATTACGAGGGACGGACAGGGCTGTCACCACCTACCGCCTACCACCTCAACCGTGGGGAACGAGGCAAACGAAGGCAGTCTCTAGCCTAGACACCATGTCTACACTAGCGACTACTACTCTAGCGTCGTACAGGGTGACCTGTCTTTAACAGGGCCCTCTACTAGAGCATCGGCCACAAATACGGACGACGAACCCGCAAACAAGCTTGGTATAGCTCAACTAAACATAAGACACAAAAGACTATAGATAACACGAACACTTACTTAGCCAAGATCCCGCTAAGGAGCCAAGTAGTTGCTCGTAGAGGTACAAGCTCGGGGAGACACCGACAAGCCCGGCGCTTCCCCGCTCTCTTCCCTCACATCTCTCTCTCTCTAACTCTATAGCTACTAGGGCATAGCCCTTTGGAATGAACCTCTAGTGTGGTGCTCTTTCGCCCTTGAATGGTGTGTTGAATGAGGAGGAGGGAGCCTCCTTTTATAGGTGGAGAGGAGGGGGCTCTATGCAAAAGGGTCATGCCCATATGGAAAGGTCCAAAACCGACCTCTAGAGGCGGTTTCGTACCTTCCATGTACAAAGCACCAGCAAAACCGACCTCCACACATCGTCATGGGCCATCTGACCAAAACTGGGCCTGATTGGGCACCAAACAGGCGCGCCAGCGCCTGGGGCGCGCGCGCGCCAGGTTTGGCTCCGATGGGGCCCATCTTTTACAGGCAGGTGGGCCTCGTCATCAGCTTTCCATAGCCTGGTGAATTGCGTCAATCGGAGTCCGGATGAGGGAGTTATGGCCAAATTACTACACCCCACTCCTGCAGCCCATGATCGAGTTGGACTAGGTTTTGGGCTTCCATTTCTTGGGTCCATGCTTGGCATTTTAGGCTATGTTTGAGACCCAAATTATACGGTAGGTGGGTCACCTTCTCACATCATAGTTTTGCTCCAGTTCTTGGCTCATTTTTGGTGTGTTTCGGTGTTGACTGCAAAACAAGAATTCTGCGCCACACTATGGAAATTGTTAGAGTAGAGCCCTATTCTAGGTGAGATTTAGTTTGCCTAGGCTAAAGTTGGCGGGGTTAGAATCGAGTTAAGGACCGCCAACAACTCCCCCACACTTAGCTCTTTGCTCGTCCTCGAGTAAAGGTTGAAGAACTAAGGTGGTTGTATTCTCCCAAGAGTTGACACATACAAATTATTCCGAGCTTTTTCCTGCATTTGTGAACATTCATGGTGGCTACCAAGTTATCTTATAGCCATTGAAGGAGGAATAGCTTGAAATTAAGTCAACTCACACTACCCATGCTTTGAGACTTGGGGTTTTAGCATTTTCTCAAAGATAGCCTTAGCTCCTCATGTGATACTCTCAAGTCGCTCTTTTTTAGGTGGCTAGTCCTATCCAGGTGTTCTTGATCATCCTACCACTACAGGCTGATATGTAGAGTTTTGGGTATGGATGATGAACAGGTTCCAACGTCAAGCCAACTGGACTCATGAAGAGGAGGCCACATCCCTAGATGATGCAAGTGCAAGTGCAAGTGTAGAAATATTTGTGGACTCCTGATCATGTTTCTCTCTTTATGAAGGAATATGCAAGAAGGTATGGACTCGAAGAATATCTCTAAAACTTGCTTTATTTCTTTTTTTCCTGCTCTCTTTTTTTTCTTTTTTTCCCTTTTTTTTTCTTCTCTATCTCAAGACCGTGGAGAAAAAGAACTCTTCCTTATTCATGAACTATGCTTCTTTTTGTATGAATTTTCTAATAACAGTCCATACCCTTCTTGAATGAATGATGGAGAGAGAGATGCATGATTTGTTGACGGGAGTATTTTGGTGGAAGAGGGAGAAAAATGTGGAATATATGTGCTCAATTCTCGTGTAAGAAATGAGCGTTTTTGGTGGAATGGTGGGTGGATAATGTGCGCGGCCCTCAGTGTGAGAGTCGGCATATTTATTTGGCGGATGAATGCTGTGCGCGGCTCTCATTGTGAGAGTCGGCATGTTTATTTGATGGGTGAATGCAATGATCTTGGGGATAAGGCCATCTCTAGCAAGAATCTCAAGACTTGACATCGCTAAAAGTGGCTAAAACAGGTTTTGTAATTGTAAGCGTAGATATTTGGCTCTGGTAGGACATAGCACTTATCACATGAGGAGCATTGCTAAAAAGTTTTAAATTTTTGCATAAAAATACCCAAGTCCATTGCACGAGTTGGTAAGTATCATATCATTCTACTATATCTCTCCTGCCAATAACTTAGATAAGACATGGGGTCCCTATTGCAAGGTTGTTCACACAATCAAGATAGCAAGGAATAAAAAGTATGCAACTCGTTCTCGATTGGTGAAAATAGGAGATGGAGTTTTGCAAAGTTTTTAGTTTTATTTAATCAATTTAAACTTCAAAACTTTAGGAGATGCGAGGATAGAGTTGCACAAACCACCGTTGAAGGTGAAGGAGCTGATGAAAGTTGTTTGCTCTGTCCTTCTGCATGATGAGTTGCTTGATGTTGTGCATTGTGTTTGGGGAGATCTCGAATGTGAGAGTTAGTTATAGTTGAGAGATCTCCCCCACTTATTCTTGTACCTGTTTTTATTTTTCAAAGAAACAAAAAGGAAACAAACATGGACTCTACTTGGTTGGAAAACCAGGGAGCCAGAATTTTTTATTGATCAAAATTTTTTTCTCAACCAACTCGTAACTCAAACAAGGTCAAGATTAAGTTGCAAAGTAAAACAGATCTTGACTAATCTCCATAACAGATTACTTCCTATTGCTTATGGAAACAACTCAAGTTCATTAATCAAAATTCAACACCATGCCGAAATTTTGATCAAAGAAGACAATTTTAACCTAAGCACCATGCTTAATTTAAAAAGCCTATGGATGTATTGTATATGGCCATATACAAGCACACCCAAACCAGAGCATATGACATAAACATGAGAAGCAAGAATTTGTATGATCACATGGAGACAAGAATGAGCAAGAGAGTTGGTGAACTTTTATTACCTTTGCTTTACCTGAGTGTTCTTCCTCACCGGCAGCATGTGGATGGAAACTTCATGTGGGCTGCAACGGTGGCTTGTTCTCATGAGCTCCACTCAAGTAATTACCAAGGCTAGGTCATATGCACAACTAGTGCGCACGGGCCATAGGCCTTAGTAATTGCAAAGGTCTAGAAGAGGAGGCTCTTCTTCTTCTTCTTCTTTTTCTTTTTTTTTCTTTTTTTTTTAATCTTTTTCTCTTTCTCTTTTTTTTTCATCATCATTTTTTTCAAAGTCTAGGGACCTTCATGTGTCCCTCTTTTTTTTTTTTTAAAGTCTAGGGACCTTCATGTGCCCCTCTTTTTTTTCTTTGTTTTGTAGCAAGGCAAGGCTAGCATCAACTTTTTCTCTCTATTGTTTTTCTTGACTTGTTGGTGTGAGTGGAACTCGGGATTCTTGCCGTCCTCCCCACACTTGGACTTTTATATAAAAGTCAAGTGTGTTGGGTCAGAGTCTCCTTTTCTTTCTTAGAGTGTGTCCTATCACCCAAGGACATCAAAATTTATAGTTGATGTGGCTTCCATGTTCTCAAGCATCATATGACCCGTGCCCCTATAACGGTTAGTAACAGGAATACCCGAAGGTGCATACAAAATTGAAAACATGCCCTTGCTTTTATTGAAAAGAAAAGTTTTTTTTCAAGATAATTCGGGGTATCTCCCGGCAGTGCTTAAGTTATGGTCTTAAGCTTGACCGTCTGAACTTTATCTTGCAACTACAAATGGTGGTGTAGTCCCCATCTACTCCGCCAAACATTTGGCAAAAAAAAAATGTTCAAGCTGCAAGGTTCACCCCACCGTGCTACTACGGGATTTGCAATGTTCATGATAACATAAGCATCACAACCATTCTCTTAAAAGGTTTGACAACTAGAACTAAGAGATGGTTTTGATCCTCGTAGAAGTAGGTGGTCCGAAGCGAAACAAACTCTAGAGACCCTAAAATTGAGCTCAAAACATGAGAGGTTGCAACATGCTCATTTAGGGGCCCTCGCTTAATCTCTAGAGTTCTTGCTTCGGGCATGTCCATGGCCAGGAAGATTTTATCTTTAAAAGATATAACATCAAGGATGAACATTGAATCTCGGCCCTTATCGAGAACAATGTTTTGATGGCCAGAGGGACATGACTCTTGTTCGAGCAAGGGTGAAGTGAACGTTCCATTTCATAAGGATGAAAAGATAGCTTAGGTGAACGGGAATGTAAACTTCACCCGCTCGAACAAGTAGCTTTGCTTTGCCATTGGGTTTTAGGGCAAGCGATAGGGCACGGCAAAAGCAAAACTTTTAAACTTCTCATCTAGGCTCCGTTGAGATGGTTATTTTTTTTTTGAACTAGATTTTCAAGAGGGAGGCCTATGAGAAGTTCAAAAATCGAGGATGGCTAGATGAAAAATTCTATGTAAACCTTGGTTTCATGAATATCAATTGGCACGGCCCTAGCAATCTCACAATACTCAAAAATGAGCCATGACGAACTCTTGAAGAGTTTGTCGGTCGGGACTAGCGGTGTTTTGCCCAAAAGGATTTCCGCAAGGAAATGTGACATGATAATAGTCCCGATTTGTGAAGATGTCTATGGCTTCTATGGGAGTCCCATCTATTGAACAAAATATAGTTGTGGAAGGTGAAAGAATCGAATTGCTTCGAAGAACGTTTCACTTCCAACAACCATTCTTTTGAATGTTCCATATTAGAGGAGACTTCCTTAGAAAGGAATGTTGCATTTCTCATGCCAAGAAATAGTCAAGGTTCTGCCATAATCCTCGAATTTTGATGGCGAACTCCGAAGGGTAAAGCATTCCTTCCTTCGGTGTTCGTGGTTCGAATGAGGGTTCAACAGACGAATCTAAGGATAGCAAGGGTAAGGATTCGGCGATGAGGGCTCCTCAAAGCTTGACATGCCCTTTTCATGGAGGGGTTCTATGACCGGAGAAGTGTGCTTCTCTAGGGCATGAACAAATACTTTCCTCTATTCCGTCATGGTTTCATGTAAAAACGACCTTTCATCGGTCATGTCAAGTCATAGGGGAGCATCTATGTCTAGACCCAAAATGAGATGCAATTTTACACTGTCAGGTAAAGACAAGTCTAGGCTAGCATGTATTAGCATTGTGAACCTAGCCTAGGTTGCACCTATGGATTCCTTCTCAACTTGCTTGAAATCGAGGATTGCCCTTGGTAGAGTGGTGATACGAGAATTGGGGACGAATGCAAGATGGAACTTGTTCTTAAGTTCATCCCATTCTCCATTCACACACTCTACACATTAGCGTAACATTGTTTCACTTCCCCCTTGGGGGAGAATGAAAACAACTTCCACTCGGGAATTAGTGGTGCCATGCTAGGAATGCTCAAGCAAGGACACATTTCCTCAAAATCTTGCAAGGGGTTAAAGGGGATTTTGTGATCAAACCTTGAGAAGGGTTGTGCCCGAACTATTGTGTGTTTTTTTTTAAAAAAAATAGAGTGGAGTTCATAGCCGGATGAAAAAATTCGGTTTTAATTTTTTTTGGCTTAAAGAACTCCCCCTTTGAAGGAAAAGGATTTTGAATTTGATATTGGCTTCAAAATGGTAGGTCAAAAGAAATGTTTTATAAAAAGGATTTTTTTAAAAAAAAATAAAGGATACGAATACGAGGACAAACTAGGTTCAAAGAAATAGCAACCGTTCCCCGAAACGGCGCCCGAAAGCTTGTTGACGTTTCTTACGCAATCACCAAAGATAGATAAAAAGTCTACCCCGGCAATGACGCAAGAAAGCCTGCTGGTATTTCTTAACGTGTGCAGAAAGATTCCGCAAGCGTACGGAAAGTACCGTTGTAGCTTTCACCCGAAAGTATTCAGGGTATCGTATTTTCCACAGGGAACGGAGGTATTTCTCCTAGCTAATTCGTCCAAGGAACAACACAAGGGTAGAGATAGAAAGGGTGGTAGAGATGGATCCCTATAGCTTTTAAGGTCTCAAGGTTAGCATCGCCATACTTCTACTCGCTCACTTCGGGCACCGGATAACACACAGTGCGCAAGCGTTGCCGGCCTATGGCTCTACGTCGAACCCGAACGTGGGGGATTACGAGGGACGGACAGGGCTGTCACCACCTGCCGCCTACCACCTCAACCGTGGGGAACGAGGCAAACGAAGGCAGTCTCTAGCCTAGACACCATGTCTACACTAGCGACTACTACTCTAGCGTCGTACAGGGTGACCTGTCTTTAACAGGGCCCTCTACTAGAGCATCCGCCACAAAGACGGACGACGAACCCGCAAACAAGCTTGGTATAGCTCAACTAAACATAAGACACAAAAGACTATAGATAACACGAACACTTACTTAGCCAAGATCCCGCTAAGGAGCCAAGTAGTTGCTCGTAGAGGTACAAGCTCGGGGTGACACCGACAAGTCCGGCGCTTCCCCGCTCTCTTCCCTCACATCTCTCTCTCTCTAACTCTATAGCTACTAGGGCATAGCCCTTTGGAATGAACCTCTAGTGTGGTGCTCTTTCTCCCTTGAATGGTGTGTTGAATGAGGAGGAGGGAGCCTCCTTTTATAGGTGGAGAGGAGGGGGCTCTATGCAAAAGGGTCATGCCCATATGGAAAGGTCCAAAACCAACCTCTAGAGGCGGTTTCGTACCTTCCATGTACAAAGCACCAGCAAAACCGACCTCCACACATCGTCATGGGCCATCTGACCAAAACTGGGCCTGATCGGGCACCAAACAGGTGCGCCCGCGCCTGGGGCATGCGCGCGCCAGGTTTGGCTCCGATGGGGCCCATCTTTTTCATACAGGTGGGCCTCGTCGTCAGCTTTCCGTAGCCTGGTGAATTGCGTCAATCGGAGTCCGGATGAGGGAGTTATGGCCAAATTACTACACCCCACTCCTGCAGCCCATGATCGAGTTGGACTAGGTTTTGGGCTTCCATTTCTTGGGTCCATGCTTGGCATTTTAGGCTATGTTTGAGACCCAAATTATACGGTAGGTGGGTCACCTTCTCACATCATAGTTTTGCTCCAGTTCTTGGCTCATTTTTGGTGTGTTTCAGTGTTGACCTGCAAAACAAGAATTCTGCGCCACACTATGGAAATAGTTAGAGTAGAGCCCTATTCTAGGTGAGATTTAGTTTGCCTAGGCTAAAGTTGGCGGGGTTAGAATCGAGTTAAGGACCGCCAACAGCTGCATCACGCCAGGCCGCCCGACCGCTGCAGCGATGCGCCCTGCCGCCCGGTTTCCTCGCTTCCCCCGCCCGAATCGAGCACCGACTGCCCCTCCTGTCCCCTCGCCTTGCCGACTGCCTGCCTTGTCTCCCCCTCGCTGCTGCCCTGCCTGCCCGCTGCCGCCATTGCTGCGCCGCCGAGATGCCGCCACGGCGCCGCACGCCACGCCGCACCAAGCAAGCGCGACAACAACTCCACGACACCGCAACGGGCACGCCACGAAGCACTTGAGCGCCCCGCAGCGTCGCATCGTCTCCCCGCTTCGCCGCTGCCCCGCCTGCGCCGCGCGCATCGCGCCGAGCGCCATGGCGCCGTGCCCAAGCCGCGCCCGTGAAACCCCCCTTCCTGGTCCAAATTGGACAGCCCCGGCGCCCTTAAAACACCCGCATCGCCTCCTCACTCACTCGCCCCACCTCAATTCCTCCTTTCCCGCGCCACAGAGAGCTCCCTCGGAGCCGCCATGGCCGCCGTCGAGCCCCGCTCCGGCTAGCTGCCTCCTCGCCCATCCATTTTCCTCACTGAGCGCATCACCGTGATCGCCATCTTCTACTTCACCTTCGACCTCCGTCAATCGACGAAAACGGGCCAAGGTAGTGGCCAATTTGGCCGGTTTCATTCTCGCCGCCGGGAGCCGAGCTCCGGCGAACGCCTCCGGCGCCACCTTTAGCTCGCTCCGGTCATCATATTCACCGCCTAGAACGTGCGCTAGATCCGCCTAGGCTTAGCGCATCCCGTAGGCTTCACCAAGCGCCGCTCCGTGCCCTGCTCCGGCGAGCCGCCGTCGAGCCGCGCCATTGCTCGCCGCCGTGCGTCGCGCGCGTCGATTTAGGGCACGAGAACCACCATTTTCACCACCGTTGCATGCGCGTCGTCATCACGAGCACGTAGGTGCCGGTCTCGCGACCGGAGACCTCGTCGCCGGCGAGTTCTCGCTGGTCAACGTCGATGCCCTGCGCCGGTGTGGCCGACAGGTGGGCCCGTTGACCGGATCCCACCCGTCAATGCCACTGGCGCGAGTGCGCCTCGGGAACGCAGCGTCGTGTGCGCGTAGCAGCGCGCGCCGCGCGTCAGCCTCTGCGGGGGATTAGACTGGGTACGCGTAGCATTTAGGGTTCCAGATTTTTTTTAAAGAAAAGGATTTTCCAGATTTCCTTAAAATGCTTGTGAAATTTATACAGGGAGTTTTAGAGCTCTGATTTGAGTGAAACCAATTTTGTTGGCTTCCTTGTGATGAGTAGTATCTGTTAAAAAATATAAGATGGTATGTTTGAGATACTTTTATGTTGAGATTAGAATTAATTATTGATTTGCTAGATAACTTATAAAATGCATAGTAAATAGAATATTGTTCAGAAAAATATGGTTCTTGTTTTGTTAATCTTCTTTTGTGATGCCCTGTCTATGAAAATTATATCATGTGCATGTTATATGTAAAATTATGAAGTTGTAGTTCAAGTGGGATTCTAGGGCTATTCTTGGAATAATTCAAAAATGCTTTTTGTTGAACTAGTTTTGGGTTGATAATTTTTTGTAGGCCTCTTATATGACATGAGGTAGCTCTTGAAGTAGTGGGACCTAAGGTTGGTATACTTTGTAGTACAAAGTATTTTTAGGACCATGTATAGGTGCTACCTTGTCATTTTTGTGTGGGTTAGCATACTGATCAAAATGAGGTGAAATTTGGATGGTAGGCTAGATTTGTTATGTTTTATGTACTGTAGTTTTTGTAGGATTTTAGGAGTAGCCAATCATGGTGCTCCTTTTCAACTCTTGGATGTTCAAATTAGGGGTTAAGTCCATTGATGCTAGGCTAATCTAATTATAAGTTGGGTTTCTGATTAACTTGTCTAAAGATGATAGTTAGTGTGTTAGCTTGACCATATACTATTAAAGTTTCATGGTCATTGCATGAATGGTTTAGGAGTTATGGGTGTGATAAGATGGTCACCAGGGCTGTTTTAGTGGCTGTTTTGCCAGAATCAGTCCTGATGTTCTATGTTTTAGGTGTAGTTAACCTGGGAATCAGTTTGTGATGTTTTCGTATGTTTGATGGAGAATTTTATAAGCTTTCCAGAATGCCTTCATTCATATCCATAGGGTCTATGGTTACTTATTTATGATTTATTTACTGATCTGTTAGTTATATGGTTAGGACTAGTATTGATGCTTGAATAAGTGACGTTGTGTGCTAGGCTTATTGTCAAGTGTTCAAGGTGATTAGTGGTATGATGGGTGGTTAAGTAGTATACTATGATGAGTAGATCATGATGAATTGGTTAGGATGATTATGCTTGAGTGTAGTCTCTTTGGCTTTACTGACTTGTTTGCTGGTGATAGTAGAAAGGGATGTCGTACTAGGATTACATTGTTGTAGTAGAAAACGTAGTAGATGACATGTGCTTATGGTACACGTTCTTGGATGATGTTGACTACCTCGTAGAAAGAATAAGCAAACACGCATTCACATTATCATACCATGTGTATTCTTAGTATTTATACATGCACCCGCATCATACAGGATCGCTAGGAGAACAGAACGTGATGTGGGACAAGGATCCAAAAAGAGGAGTCACCAAGGGGAACCTCGACACGGGAGGCGATCGAGAACCAGGAACCAGACATGGAGTGATCAAGTGCTGGGAGCTTCAACATTGATCGTATTAGGAAGGCAAGCCCCGGAGCATTTCTCCTACGGTTTGCAAAATGATTTACTTTGCGTCCTTTATTGTTTATGATGCATTAAGTTTATAGGCGTTACTTGGAACCGTTACTGCATTATGAGTACCTTGATCCACCTGAATACCTTTACCCTTTTTAAGTTTAGGATCGTTCATATGCTTAGCACTGCGTAATTAGATCGGTAGAAGACGGGTGATTGACCCTCATCCGCGAGGTAGGTGGTTACTACCCTATGGTTGAGGAAAAGAAGGTTGGTTTAGAGAACATAACCATGTGGCCATGTTAAATCATGACTGGTCGGAGTTTGTGGTGTGTTAGACCATGGAAACTTCGTCTGTGTCACTTAAGGAAATATGACTTTGTACGTCCTTGGATCATGTTGAATAATGCCTCACAGATAGCTGGAAGGATGCGATCATCCGACCGCGAAGCCTTGAGGATGTTTGGGCCGGTATTTCAGCAGAGTTGAGTGTATTGCCCACAGGTGCGGAGGAGTAATCCCAGTGGCCGGTCGCGCCGGAGGTACCTGGTAGCCGAGCATGCCCTGGTGCAATCATATTTGCTGAAATCCGCGATTCCACCCGAATAGACCAAGGTGATCTAATCGACTCCGACGGGAGACGTGTGGTTTGTGTGAGGAATACCCGCCAGCTGGTTTGCAATCGATTATAATCGCCATCGTTCCTGGACAGTGAGCACTTGACCGAGCAGCGGCACTGTCGCAAATATGTGTGCAATGTAAGATGGTTATGGTTCGATGTTGTTGATCTTTGGTATGCTCAACCAAAAGGATAAGATAGTGTTGTTTGCTCATACCCTGGAGTTGGAGTAGTACAGGTGCTAATTTAGTGATGTCAGGATCCTACTTAAAAGATGATAAGCTAGAGAGTCCTTTATCACTAAATGATTATTTAATAAGCTCATCTTTTATCGCAAGTTTAAATAAGTCAGCTACCCCACTTATAAAGCCTTGCATACTCCTTGGTGTCACTTTATTTTTGGTTTATGATGGGTAAGTCTAGCTGAGTACCTTCTTGTACTCAGGGTTTATTTCCACTTGTTGCAGATCATAAGACCTTTGCTGTGGCAACAAGATGGACCTGTATCCCACTACGGGAGGATTAGACCTTGGGCAAGGTCATCTCTTATATCTCATACCTCTATGCTTTTGCCAGATTTGATGATGGACCAGGCACTATTTTTAGCTAAGTGTGCGTTTGTAAAACAACACTTTATTTTGCTTTCGCAGTTTGATTTTGAACTTGGTATTGTAATAACTATTTCATAAACTCCGATGTAATCAATTACTTGTGAACTTATGTATTACTATGAACGGTTTTATGTTGAACTTAATTCGGTCTGGGCTGTATTGTGGAAAGTTTGAAATCCTTCGTGGTTTCACGGACTACCGGGTTGATATAAGCGTTATGTGCTAATTAAGTTGCTTAGGCGACATTATTAGTACATTATGTTTATATTAATTGGTCGGTTCTGTTACAATGGCTCCACAGCTCTAGAACTGCCATATTTAATGTTTGTCGTCACCCGAGAGCCCGAACGGCCCTTAACAATAGCTCCACGACTCCAGAACTTCCATATTTACACACACGACTGTGCTGCCGCACGGCCGGATCCTGTGCATCCTACGGCTCTCGGCACCGGGTCAAGCACGCCCGTACGCCATGGTTAAGCCATTTTGATGCTTGTAACCTCTCCACCATAGAGTTTTTCATCACCCGAGAGCCTGAAGGGCCCTTAACCACGGCTCCATGGCTGTAAAACTGCCATATTTGCACACACGACCATGCTGCCGCACGGTCGGTTCCAACGCGTCCTATGGCTCCTGGAACTGAGTCAAGCATGCCCGTACGCCATGGTTAAGGCATTTTGACACCTCTGGCCTCTCTACCATAGCATTTGTCGTCGCTCGAGAGCCTGAACGGCCCTTAACCTCGGCTCCACGGCTCCAGAACTGCCATATTTGCACACACGACCATGCTACTGCACGGTCGGTTCCAACGCGTCCTATGGCTCCCGGCACTGAGTCAAGCATACTCGTACGCCATGGTTAAGGCATTTTGACACCTCTAGCCTCTCGACCATAGCATTTGCCATCGCTCGAGAGCCTGAATGGCCCTTAACCTCGGCTCCACTTCTCCAGAACTGCCATATTTGCACACACGACTTTGCTGCCGCACGGCCGGTACCTGCGCGTCCTACGGCTCCTCGCACCAAGTCAAGCACGCCCATGCGCCATGGTTAAGGCATTTTGACACCTGTGGCCTCTCCACCACAGCGTTTGTTGCCGCCTGAGAACCCGAATGGCCCTTAACCAAGGCTTGACAGCTCTCGAACTGCCATATTTGCACACACGACTATGCTACCGCACAGCCGGTTCCTGCGTATCCTACAGCTCTCGACACTAGGTCAAGCACGACCGTATGCCATGGTTAAGGCGTTTTCACGCCACTGGCCTCACCACCACAATGTTTGTCATCACCCGAGAGCCCGAACGGCCCTTAACTATAGCTCCATGACTCCAGAACATCCATAATTTCACACACGACGGTGCTGCCGCACGGCCGGATCCTGTGCATCCTAGGCCTCTCGGGACCGGGTCAAGCACGCCCGTACGCCATGGTTAAGCCATTTTGATGCCTCTCACCTCTCCACCATAGAGTTTTCCATCACCCGAGAGCCTGAAGGGCCCTTAACCACGGCTCCACGGCTCCAAAACTGCCATATTTGCACACACGACCATGCTGCCGCACGGTCGGTTCCAACACGTCCTATGGCTCCCGGCACTGAGTCAAGCATGCCCGTATGCCATGGTTAAGGCATTTTGACAGCTCTGGCCTCTCTACCATAGCGTTTGCCATCGCTCGAGAGCCTAAACGGCCCTTAACCTCGGCTCCATGGCTCCAGAACTGCCATATTTGCACACACGACTTTGCTGCCGCACAGCCGGTTCCTGCGCGTCCTACGGCTCCTCGCACCAAGTCAAGCACGCCCATGAGCCATGGTTAAGGCGTTTTGACACCTCTGGCCTCTCCACCATAGTGTTTGTTGCCGCCTAAGAACCCGAATGGCCCTTAACCATGGCTCCACAGCTCTAGAACTGCCATATTTGCACACACGACTATGCTACCGCACAGCCGGTTCCTGCGTATCCTACAGCTCTCAACACTAGGTCAAGCACGACCGTATGCCATGGTTAAGGCGTTTTCATGCCTCTGGCCTCACCACCATAATGTTTGTCATCACCCGAGAGCCCGAACGGCCCTTAACCACAGCTCCATGACTCCAGAACTTCCATATTTGCACACACGACTGTGCTGCCGCATGGCCGGATCCTGTGCATCCTACGGCTCTCATCGCCGGGTCAAGCATGCCCGTACACCATGGTTAAGCCATTTTGATGCCTCTCACCTCTCCACCATAGAGTTTTCCATCACCCGAGAGCCTGAAGGGTCCTTAACCACGGCTCCACGGCTCCAAAACTGCCATATTTGCACACACAACCATGCTGCCGCACGGTCGGTTCCAACGCGTCCTATGGCTCCTGGCACTGAATCAAGAATGCCAGTACACCATGGTTAAGGCATTTTGACACATCTGGCTTCTCTACCATAGCGTTTGCCAGAGCTCGAGAGCCTGAACGGCCCTTAACCTTGGCTCCACGGCTCCAGAACTGCCATATTTGCACACATGACTTTGCTGCCGCACGGCCGGTTCCTGCGCGTCCTATGGCTCCTCGCACCAAGTCAAGCACGCCCATGCGCCATGGTTAAAGTGTTTTGACACCTCTGGCCTCTCCAGCATAGCGTTTGTTGTCGCCCAAGAACCCGAATGGCCCTTAACCATGGCTCCACTGCTCTAGAACTACCATATTTGCACACACGACTGTGCTACCGCATAGCTGGTTCCTGCGTATCCTACAGCTCTCGACACTAGGTCAAGCACAACCGTATGCCATGGTTAAGGCATTTTCACGCCTTTGGCCTCACCACCACAATGTTTGTCATCACCCGAGAGCCCGAACGGCCCTTAACTACAGCTCCACGACTCCAGAACATCCATAATTGCACACACGACGTGTCTTTGCCGCACGGCCGGATCCCCGTGCATCCTACAGCTCTCGGCACCGGGTCAAGCACGCCCGTACGCCATGATTAAGCCATTTTGATGCCTCTTACCTCTCCACCATAGAGTTTTCCATCACCCGAGAGCCTGAAGGGCCCTTAACCACGGCCCCACGGCTCCAAAACTGCCATATTTGCACACACGACCATGCGGCCGCACGGTCGGTTCCAACGCATCCTATGGCTCCCGGCACTGAGTCAAGCATACCTGTACGCCATGGTTAAGGCATTTTGACACCTCTGGCCTCTCTACCATAGCGTTTTCCGTCGCTCGAGAGCCTAAACGGCCCTTAACCTCGGCTCCACGGCTCCAGAACTGCCATATTTGCACACACGACTTTGCTACCGCACGGCCGGTTCCTGCGCGTCCTACGGCTCGTCGCACCGAGTTAAGCATGCCCATGCGCCATGGTTAAGGCGTTTTGACACCTCTGGCCTCTCCACCACAGCGTTTGTTGCCGCCTAAGAACCCGAATGGCCCTTAACCATGGCTCCACAGCTCTAGAACTGCCATATTTGCACACACGACTATGCTACCGCACAGCCGGTTCCTGCGTATCCTACAGCTCTCGACACTAGGTCAAGCACGACCGTATGCCATGGTTAAGGCATTTTCATGCCTCTGGCCTCACCACCATAATGTTTGTCATCACCCAAGAGCCCGAACGGCCCTTAACCACAGCTCCATGACTCCAGAACTTCCATATTTGCACACATGACTGTGCTGCCGGATGGCTGGATCCTGTGCATCCTATGGCTCTCGGCACCGGGTCAAGCATGCCCATACACCATGGTTAAGCCATTTTGATGCCTCTCTCCTCTCGACCATAGAGTTTTCCATCACCCGAGAGCCTGAAGGGCCCTTAACCAGGCTCCACGGCTCCAAAACTGCCATATTTGCACACACAACCGTGCTGCCGCACGGTCGGTTCCAACGCATCCTATGGCTCCTGGCACTGAGTCAAGCATGCCCGTATGCCATGGTTAAGGCATTTTAACACATTTGGCTTCTCTACCATAGCGTTTGCCATAGCTCAAAAGCCTGAACGGTCCTTAACCTCGGCTCCACAGCTCCAGAACTACCATATTTGCACACACGACTTTGCTGCCGCATGGCCGGTTCCTGCGCGTCCTACGGCTCCTCGCACCAAGTCAAGCACGCCCATGCGCCATGGTTAAGGCGTTTTGACACCTCTGGCATCTCCACCACAGCATTTATTGCCTCCTGAGGACCCAAATGGCCCTAAACCATGGCTTCACAGCTCTAGAACTGCCATATTTGCACACACGACCATGCTACCGCACAGCCGGTTCCTGCGTGTCCTACAGCTCTCGGCACTAGGTCAAGCATGACCGTATGCCATAGTTAAGGCATTTTGATGCCTCTGGCCTCACCACCACAATGTTTGTCATCACCCGAGAGCCCGAACGGCCCTTAACCACATCTCCATGACTCCAGAACTTCCATATTTGCACACACGACCGTCTTTGCCGCACGGCCGGATCCTGTGCATCCTATGGCTCTCGGCACCGGGTCAAGCATGCCTGTACGCCATGGTTAAGCCATTTTGATGCCTCTCTCCTCTCCACCATAGAGTTTTCCATCACCTAAGAGCCTGAAGGGCCCTTAACCACGGCTCCACGGCTCCAAAACTGCCATATTTGCACACACAACCATGCTGCCGCACGGTCGTTTCCAACGCGTCCTATGGCTCCTGGCACTGAATCAAGCATGCCAGTACGCCATGGTTAAGGCATTTTGACACATCTGGCTTCTCTACCATAGCGTTTGCCATAGCTCAAGAGCCTAAACGGCCCTTAACCTTGGCTCCACGGCTCCAGAACTGCCATATTTGCACACATGACTTTGCTGCCGCACGGCCGGTTCCTGCGCGTCCTACGGCTCCTCGCACCATGTCAAGCATGCCCATGCACCATGGTTAAAGTGTTTTGACACCTCTAGCCTCTCCAGCATAGCGTTTGTTGTCACCCAAGAACCCGAATGGCCCTTAACCATGGCTCCACTGCTCTAGAACTACCATATTTGCACACACGACTGTGCTACCGCATAGCTGGTTCCTGCGTATCCTACAGCTCTCGACACTAGGTCAAGCACAACCGTATGCCATGGTTAAGGCATTTTCACGCCTTTGGCCTCACCACCACAATGTTTGTCATCACCCGAGAGCCCGAACGGCCCTTAACTACAGCTCCACGACTCCAGAACATCCATAATTGCACACACGACTGTGCTGCCGCACGGCCGGATCCTGTGCATCCTACAGCTCTCGGCACCGGGTCAAGCACGCCCGTACGCCATGGTTAAGCCATTTTGATGCCTCTCACCTCTCCACCATAGAGTTTTCCATCACCCGAGAGCCTGAAGGGCCCTTAACCACGGCCCCACGGCTCCAAAACTGCCATATTTGCACACACGACCATGCGGCCGCACGGTCGGTTCCAACACATCCTATGGCTCCCGGCACTGAGTCAAGCATACCTGTACGCCATGGTTAAGGCATTTTGACACCTCTGTCCTCTCTACCATAGCTTTTTCCATCGCTCGAGAGCCTAAACGGCCCTTAACCTCGGCTCCACGGCTCCAGAACTGCCATATTTGCACACACGACTTTGCTACCGCACGGCCGGTTCCTGCGCGTCCTACGGCTCGTCGCACCGAGTTAAGCATGCCCATGCGCCATGGTTAAGGCGTTTTGACACCTCTGTCCTTTCCACCATAGCGTTTGTTGCCGCCTAAGACCCGAATGGCCCTTAACCATGGCTCCACAGCTCTAGAACTGCCATATTTGCACACACGACTATGCTATCGCACAGCCGGTTCCTGCGTATCCTACAGCTCTCGACACTAGGTCAAGCACGACCGTATGCCATGGTTAAGGCGTTTTCATGCCTCTGGCCTTACCACCATGATGTTTGTCATCACCCAAGAGCCCGAACGGCCCTTAACCACAGCTCCATGACTCCAGAACTTCCATATTTGCACACATGACTGTGCTGCCGCATGGCTGGATCCTGTGCATCCTATGGCTCTCGGCACCGGGTCAAGCATGCCCGTACACCATGGTTAAGCCATTTTGGTGCCTCTCTCCTCTCGACCATAGAGTTTTCCATCACCCGAGAGCCTGAAGGGCCCTTAACCAGGCTCCACGGCTCCAAAACTGCCATATTTGCACACACAACCGTGCTGCCGCACGGTCGGTTCCAACGCATCCTATGGCTCCTGGCACTGAGTCAAGCATGCCCATACGCCATGGTTAAAGCATTTTAACACATTTGGCTTCTCTACCATAGCATTTGCCATAGCTCGAAAGCCTGAATGGTCCTTAACCTCGGCTCCACAGCTCCAGAACTGCCATATTTGCACACACGACTTTGCTGCCGCATGGCCGGTTCCTGCGCGTCCTACGGCTCCTCGCACCAAGTCAAGCACGCCCATGCGCCATGGTTAAGGTGTTTTGACACCTCTGGCCTCTCCACCACAGCATTTGTTGCCTCCCGAGGACCCAAATGGCCCTTAACCATGGCTTCACAGCTCTAGAACTGCCATATTTGCACACACGACTATGCTACCACACAGCCGGTTCCTGCGTGTCCTACAGCTCTCGGCACTAGGTCAAGCATGACCGTATGCCATAGTTAAGGCATTTTGATGCCTCTGGCCTCACCACCACAATGTTTGTCATCACCCGAGAGCCCGAACGGCCCTTAACCACAGCTCCATGACTCCAGAACTTCCATATTTGCACACACGACTATGCTGCCGCACGGCCGGATCCTGTGCATCCTTTGGCTCTCGGCACCGGGTCAAGCATGCCCGTACGCCATGGTTAAGCCATTTTGATGCCTCTCTCCTCTCCACCATAGAGTTTTCCATCACCCAAGAGCCTGAAGGGCCCTTAACCATGGCTCCACGGCTCCAAAACTGCCATATTTGCACACACAACCATGCTGCCGCACGGTCGGTTCCAACGCGTCCTATGGCTCCTGGCACTGAATCAAGCATGCCAGTACGCCATGGTTAAGGCATTTTGACACATCTGGCTTCTCTACCATAGCGTTTGCCATAGCTTGAGAGCCTGAACAACCCTTAACCTTGGCTCCACGGCTCCAGAACTGCCATATTTGCACACATGACTTTGCTGCCGCACGGCCGGTTCCTGCGCGTCCTACGGCTCCTCGCACCAAGTCAAGCACGCCCATGCGCCATGGTTAAAGTGTTTTGACACCTCTGGCCTCTCCAGCATAGCGTTTGTTGTCGCCCAAGAACCCGAATGGCCCTTAACCATGGCTCCACTGCTCTAGAACTACCATATTTGCACACACGACTGTGCTACCGCATAGCTGGTTCCTGCGTATCCTACAGCTCTCGACACTAGGTCAAGCACAACCGTATGCCATGGTTAAGGCATTTTCACGGCTTTGGCCTCACCACCACAATGTTTGTCATCACCCGAGAGCCCGAACGGCCCTTAACGACAGCTCCACGACTCCAGAACATCCATAATTGCACACACGACTGTGCTGCCGCACGGCCGGATCCTGTGCATCCTACAGCTCTCGGCACCGGGTCAAGCACGCCCGTACGCCATGGTTAAGCCATTTTGATGCCTCTCACCTCTCTACCATAGAGTTTTCCATCACCTGAGAGCCTGAAGAGCCCTTAACCACGGCCCCACGGCTCCAAAACTGCCATATTTGCACACACGACCATGCGGCCGCACGGTCGGTTCCAATGCATCCTATGGCTCCCGGCACTGAGTCAAGCATGCCCGTACGCCATGGTTAAGGCATTTTGACACCTCTGGCCTCTCTACCATAGCGTTTTCCGTCGCTCGAGAGCCTAAACGGCCCTTAACCTTGGCTCCACGGCTCCAGAACTGCCATATTTGCACACACGACTTTGCTGCAGCACGGCCGGTTCCTGCGCGTCCTACGGCTCGTCGCACCGAGTTAAGCATGCACATGCGCCATGGTTAAGGCGTTTAGACACCTTTGGCCTCTCCACCACAGCGTTTGTTGCCGCCTAAGCACCCGAATGGCCCTTAACCATGGCTCCACAGCTCTAGAACTGCCATATTTGCACACACACGACTATGCTACCGCACAGCCGGTTCCTGCGTATCCTACAGCTCTCGACACTAGGTCAAGCACGACCGTATGCCATGGTTAAGGCGTTTTCATGCCTTTGGCCTCACCACCATAATGTTTGTCATCACCCAAGAGCCCGAACGGCCCTTAACCACAGCTCCATGACTCCAGAACTTCCATATTTGCACACATGACTGTGCTGCCGCATGGTCGGATCCTGTGCATCCTATGGCTCTCGGCACCGGGTCAAGCATGCCCGTACACCATGGTTAAGCCATTTTGATGCCTCTCTCCTCTCGACCATAGAGTTTTCCATCACCCGAGAGCCTGAAGGGCCCATAACCAGGCTCCACGGCTCCAAAACTGCCATATTTGCACACACAACCGTGCGGCCGCACGGTCGGTTCCAATGCATCCTATGGCTCCCGGCACTGAGTCAAGCATACCTGTATGCCATGGTTAAGGCATTTTGACACCTCTGGCCTCTCTACCATAGCATTTTCCATCGCTCGAGAGCCTAAACGGCCCTTAACCTCGGCTCCACGGCTCCAGAACTGCCATATTTGCACACACGACTTTGCTACAGCACGGCTGGTTCCTGCGCGTCCTACGGCTCGTCGCACCGAGTTAAGCATGCCCATGCACCATGGTTAAGGCGTTTAGACACCTCTGGCCTCTCCACCACAGCGTTTGTTGCCGCCTAAGAACCCGAATGGCCCTTAACCATGGCTCCACAGCTCTAGAACTGCCATATTTGCACACACGACTATGCTACCGCACAGCCGGTTCCTGCGTATCCTACAGCTCTCGACACTAGGTCAAGCACGACCGTATGCCATGGTTAAGGCATTTTCATGCCTCTGGCCTCACCACCATAATGTTTGTCATCACCCAAGAGCCCGAACGGCCCTTAACCACAGCTCCATGACTCCAGAACTTCCATATTTGCACACATGACTGTGCTGCCGCATGGCTGGATCCTGTGCATCCTATGGCTCTCGGCACCGGGTCAAGCATGCCCGTACACCATGGTTAAGCCATTTTGATGCCTCTCTCCTCTCGACCATAGAGTTTTCCATCACCCGAGAGCCTGAAGGGCCCTTAACCAGGCTCCACGGCTCCAAAACTGCCATATTTGCACACACAACCGTGCTGCCGCACGGTCAGTTCCAACGCATCCTATGGCTCCTGGAACTGAGTCAAGCATGCCCGTGAGCCATGGTTAAGGCATTTTAACACATTTGGCTTCTCTACCATAGCATTTGCCATAGCTCGAAAGCGTGAACGGTCCTTAACCTCGGCTCCACAGCTCCAGAACTGCCATATTTGCACACACGACTTTGCTGCCGCATGGCCGGTTCCTGCGCGTCCTACGGCTCCTCGCACCAAGTCAAGCACGCCCATGCCCCATGGTTAAGGTGTTTTGACACCTCTGGCCTCTCCACCACAGCATTTGTTGCCTCCCGAGGACCCAAATGGCCCTTAACCATGGCTTCACAGCTCTAGAACTGCCATATTTGCACACACGACTATGCTACCGTACAGCCGGTTCCTGCGTGTCCTACAGCTCTCGGCACTAGGTCAAGCATGACCGTATGCCATAGTTAAGGCATTTTGATGCCTCTGGCCTCACCACCACAATGTTTGTCATCACCCGAGAGCCCGAACGGCCCTTAACCACAGCTCCATGACTCCAGAGCTTTCATATTTGCACACACGACTGTGCTGCCGCACGGCCGGATCCTGTGCATCCTGTGGCTCTCGGCACCGGGTCAAGCATGCCCGTACGCCTTGGTTAAGCCATTTTGATGCCTCTCTCCTCTCCACCATAGAGTTTTCCATCACCCAAGAGCCTGAAGGGCCCTTAACCATGGCTCCACGGCTCCAAAACTGCCATATTTGCACACACAACCATGCTGCCGCACGGTCGGTTCCAACGCGTCCTATGGCTCCTGGCACTGAATCAAGCATGCCAGTACGCCATGGTTAAGGCATTTTGACACATCTGGCTTCTCTACCATAGCGTTTGCCATAGCTCAAGAGCTTGAACGGCATTTAACCTTGGCTCCACGGCTCCAGAACTGCCATATTTGCACACATGACTTTGCTGCCGCACGGCCGGTTCCTGCGCGTCCTACGGCCCCTCGCACCAAGTCAAGCACGCCCATGCGCCATGGTTAAAGCGTTTTGACACCTCTGGCCTCTCCAGTATAGCATTTGTTGCCGCCCAAGAACCCGAATGGCCCTCAACCATGGCTCCACTACTCTAGAACCACCATATTTGCACACACGACTATGCTACCGCATAGCTGGTTCCTGCGTATCCTACAGCTCTCGACACTAGGTCAAGCACGACTGTATGCCATGGTTAAGGCATTTTCACACCTTTGGCCTCACCACCACAATGTTTGTCATCACCCGAGAGCCCGAACGGCCCTTAACTATAGCTCTACGACTCCAGAACATCCATAATTGCACACACGACTGTGCTGCCGCACGGCCGGATCCTGTGCATCCTACGGCTCTCGGCACCGGGTCAAGCATGCCCGTACGCCATGGTTAAGCCATTTTGACGCCTCTCACCTCTCCACCATAGAGTTTTCCATCACCTGAGAGCCTGAAGGGCCCTTAACCACGGCCCCACGGCTCCAAAACTGCCATATTTGCACACACGACCATGCGGCCGCACGGTCGGTTCCAACGCGTCCTATGGCTCCCGGCACTGAGTCAAGCATACCTGTACGCCATGGTTAAGGCATTTTGACACCTTCGGCCTCTCTACCATAGCGTTTGCCGTCGCTCGAGAGCCTAAATGGCCCTTAACCTCGGCTCCACGGCTCCAGAACTGCCATATTTGCACACACGACTTTGCTACCGCATGGCCGGTTCCTGCACGTCCTACGGCTCCTCGCACCGAGTCAAGCACGCCCATGCGCCATGGTTAAGGCGTTTTGACACCTCTGGCCTCTCCACCACAGCGTTTGTTGCCACCTGAGAACCCGAATGGCCCTTAACCATGGCTCCACAGCTCTAGAACTGCCATATTTGCACACACGACTATGCTACCGCACAGCCGGTTCCTGCGTATCCTATAGCTCTCAACACTAGGTCAAGCACGACCGTATGCCATGGTTAAGGCATTTTCACACCTCTGGCCTCACCACCACAATGTTTGTCATCACCCGAGAGCCCTAACGGCCCTTAACCCCAGCTCCATGACTCCAGAACTTCCATATTTGCACACACGACTGTGCTGCCGCATGGCCGGATCCTGTGCATCCTATGGCTCTCAGCACCGGGTCAAGCATGCCCGTACACCATGGTTAAGCCATTTTGATGTCTCTCTCCTCTCGACCATAGAGTTTTCCATCACTCGAGAGCCTGAAGGGCCCTTAACCACGGCTCCACGGCTCCAAAACTGCCATATTTGCACACACAACCGTGCTGCCGCACGGTTGGTTCCAACGCATCCTATGGCTCCCGACCTTTGAGTCAAGCATGCCCGTACGCCATGGTTAAGGCATTTTGACACATCGGCTTCTCTACCATAGCGTTTGCCATCGCTCGAGAGCCCGAACGGCCCTTAACCTCGGCTCCACGGCTCGGAAGCGCCATATTTGCACACACGACTTTCTTTGCCGCCGCACGGTTCCTGCGCGTCCTACGGCTCCCCGCACCAAGTCAAGCGCGCCCATGCACCATGGTTAAGGCATTTTGACACCTCTGGCCTCTCCACCATAGGTTTGTTGCTGCCCGAGAACCCAAATGGCCCTTAACCATGGCTCCACAGCTCTAGAACTGCCATATTTGCACACATGACTATGCTACCGCACAGCCGGTTCCTGCGTGTCCTACAGCTCTCGGCACTAAGTCAAGCACGACTGTATGCCATGGTTAAGGCATTTTGATGCCTCTGGACTCACCACCACAATGTTTGTCATCACTCGAGAGTCCGAACGGCCCTTAACAACAGCTCCACGAGTCCATATTTGCACACACGACTGTGCTGCCGCACGGCCGGATCCTTTGCATCCTACGGCTCTCGGCACCGGTTCAAGCACACTCGTACCCCATGGTTAAGCCATTTTGATGCCTCTCACCTCTCTACCATAGAGTTTTCCATCACCCGAGAGATTGAAGGGCCCCTAACCACGGCTCCACGGCTCCAAACGCCATATTTGCACACACGACCGGTTTGGTACACTCGAAACCCGTCAACGGTCCTCGATAGAAGGAAGATAAGCATCACATGAGCATATTTATCACTAATAAAGTTCCACTTGTACTCTTAGCTTGTGAAATGCGGGAAAGCTAGAAACAAGCCCCGTGAGACCAAAACCCGGGTCCTGCGACCCGATTCGGTCTCACCAGGATCTGACCACCAAGCAGGGTCCCTGAATTCTACAGGAGAGCCTGATCCTGGATCCAAATGTACCACGACTCAACATTCCACCCGATTGGTACAATGGACCCAGGATCCACATAGAAGCAAGCAAGATATTAAGTGAACCCAACTTCGGACAAGACTACACGTGACAAGCCAGGACAGCACCAGGAAGCTGCCACGTGGACCAGGGGTCCAGGGCCAAGTCGGCCAACCCGCCTTTGGTGGCAGGACACCTTGGCACTGCTCCCACTGCCACATGGACCTTCTAGAAGGCCAGTGGGACCCACAGTCGCCGGACCCGGTCGGCCGACTGCGGTGGGCCCCACTCAAGGTCGGTTTGCTTCCACCGCCTTCCCCGCATGACTCCCACGTGTCCTGCACCGAGAGACGTCCATTCAAGTCGGTTGAAGGTCGGTTTGATCCAACGGCGCATGGCGGAGAGCACTGTTGGCGTTTCTTAGCGTCGCTACCAAGCATGGAGGTTTTAAGTCCATCCCAGGTAACGGCACCAGAAAGCCAATTGGTATAAGTTACGCAAACAGGGAAATCCGCAAGCGCACGGATACCGTTGTAGCTTTCACCCAAGAGTATTCCAGGGTATCGTATTTATCCTCAGGGAAGCAAAGGCTAAAGAAGTTGATAATTAACCATCACACATCTGCTAACTAATAAACCAACTAGACTAATGAGGGGGGTAAAAGATATGATCGGGTTTTTAGGTAAATGACACACACAGGAGAACCCTAAAAAGATAGCAGAGCAGACTAACTAAGCTGGGAGGTCTACAGGAGATGCCAAGATTCCTATTTTCTTCTCCATTACTATGGTTCTATTCTAGTTTATACCAAAGGGATAGCTAAGCGGAGGTCAACATAGCAGTTATACCGAGACACTTCGGAGCAGCGGTACCTTTCCGGTTCTCGAAGAGACTGGGAAGGGTTAACCGGGGTCAGGCCACCAAAAGCTCTACGAAAACACCAGCCCGAACATGGTGGAATACAAAGGCCTGGTCGGAGCTATCACCCCCAGGGCTACCACAACTATCCGTGGGGCTAGGCGCATTCTCCGGTAACTCGCTAGCCCAGACACCACGCATGCACTAGCGGTTACGTACTCTAGTCACGATCTATAACTAGAGGAATCGGTAGACCAGAGAACCCATGCCAAGGTATAAACACTACACTAACCAAGATTAGCTAAAGAACTAAGGCATGACAAGATAACCAAATGAATAGTTCAGTAATGTAAAGGAGATAAATATAAGAAAACACTTGAGCCTTGCCGAGGACCGATACAAGAAGTGCCGGAACTCCGAGGACTACTCCGGAACTTGAACTCTCTCCCTCACTCCCAACTAGGCTAGCACTACTACTACATCTTGGAACTTTTGAGGTGGAGCTCTTCCTTGTGGTGTGTGTTCAGGAGGGGGAATGGCCCTCCTTTTATAGGTGAGGTGGAGGGGGCTCTTTGGAAAAGAGCCATCCCTACATGGAAGGGACCAAACCGACCTCAAAGGCGGTTTCCCACTTTCCATGTACGAATCACCACCGCCTTGACGTTTGGGCTGTCGAACTAGAGCTACGAGGACAAAATTGGGCCGAGCGGGGCCTAGCCGGCGCGCGCACACAGGGCGCGCCCGCACTGGTCCGGCGCCAACCGGCCCAATTTTGGTGGACGTGCTCCTCTCGGCCTCCCGAGTTGGCCCATGTTGGGGATTTGAGGAGTTGGGCTCAATTTGATGTAGTTTTCCTTTACTCTCCTTGCGTCTGGGCTCTGGTTTGTCTGGCAGCTGGGCCCCTCTTCCTAACTCCTCTGTTTTGCTTGAGCCATGTCATATTTTTAGTGTATTTTCATATAAGCCCTGCAAAACAAGTGAGACACCAAAACTCGTGGAATCGGTTAGTCGTAAGCCCTATATCTAAGTTTTGGTAAACATTTTATTTGTAAGTTGGCGGTAAAAAGAATGCAATAAGGAGCGCCAACAAGTTCCCCCACACTTATTCTTTGCTCGTCCTCGAGCAAAGCTGAAAGGAAATATGAAACATGACTTCAAAGATATGATGCTAGCATAAAAGATATTCCATGTCATTCCTCATACTGTGGATTTCAAAGTGTCTACCATGTCGCCTTGAGCGGTTGAAAAGTGGAACGGCTTTGACACCAAGTCATCACTTTAATTCTATGGAGCATACTTGGAGGGTTTTTTATAAATTTTTGCAAATGAAAACATATAGCTCAAACTTCTCCTCAAATGGTACTCTCAAATCGCTCAATGTGTATAATTCCTCGCCAAAGGCAATTGATATATATGCCTTTCTTCATGACCTACCTCTAAAGCTGAGAGTGGAGTTTTGGGTAGGTATGAAAGTGGGCATACTTGAATCACATATATTGCCAAGTCAAAAACCGGACCAGACGGAGATACAAGACATACACCTTGATCGAGATGTGCAAGTGTGTGGGATGAGGAAATGGTTCCTATATTTGTGGTATTTTTGGAGCTCCATGCATCATGACAATCTCTCTTTATTGGTGGATGATGAGTTAAAGGAGTATGGGCTATAAAAAGGAAGTATATAAATTTATTTTTCTTTCTTTCTTTTTTTTTCTTTCTATCTCTTTTTTTTCTTTTTTTTTCTCTCTTTTTTTTCTTTCTCTTTTTTTCTTTCTCTTTTATTTCTTCTTCTTCTTTTTTTTGAAACGAGGATCTAAGATTTCCCGTCTGTCTAAAAGATGGGACCCTTGTCCTCTTATGTCCCTTGGCAAAAATTATTTCTTTTTTTTTCTAGGAACATAGCCCATAACTTTATGTCTGGTAAATGATGAAATGGAGAGATGTCATGATAGAATGCGTGGAGTACTTTTGGCAACTAAGGGGATGCGCAACCCTCAGGGTAAGGGTTGGCATTTTTTATTTGGTGGAATGGTGCGCAATTCTCAGTGTGAGAATTGGTATTTTGGCGAAAGGGGTGTATGTTGTGCGCAACTCTTAGTGTAAGAGTCGGCAATTATTTGGTGGGTGCAAGTGAATCTCGATCGTGGGTGCATGACCATAATCTAACATCGGTCACAACAATCTGACCTGACTCAATGATCGAACAAGTAGCATATGACTAGGGTTTTGTATGTAAAGCATGTCATATGGCCTTGGTAGGAATTTCATAACCATTGAGGAGAAGCTTTGCTAAGTTTTGTGCTTTATCAAAACAAAAATCTCCAAGAGCTCACACAGAAAAGAAAGGATTACTTTAGTCGTACCATATCACACCTCACAACAACCTAGTTGACAAGTTTTCCTAATAAAGAAGTATCCGCAAGTAGCAAGTGTATGAACTAGGAATAAAGTTTATGCAGGCCAATCTTTATAAAGTCAACCTCATAGCGCCGCAAGATTTATTTCACATTTTAAGTTTGATTAACACGTGAAGCATTTTAAACAAGATCAAACTTCCAAGAGCAAAACATGGCCGAGGAAAAGGAGTGCAAACCGAATGCCCGAGTGTTAGCGTGGACGAGTCGGGTCCCCACACTTGGATTTTTATGTCATTTGACAATAAAAACCAAGTGTGATTGTTGATGCATCTCCTTGCAATGTGTTGCAATGCCCATGTTTCTAGACATTGTTCATCCTCCGTTCCTGAAATTATTAGTGAAAAAAAAAAATACCCGAAGGGAACTTTGTCTAGCACCAAGATTTTTTTTTATTGTTGAAAGATAGGGAGAGGTTATTATTTTAAAACATGATAAGCAAAAAAAACATTATTTTATTATCAAAAGGTTTTTTATAAAGTTTGAAAATAAGTTGAAAACAATTTTATTATGCACTTTGAAGGCAAGATTATTTTTAGTTTTTATGCAAAGAAAGTTTTGGTGAAAAGGTAAACATGTAGAGTTCAAAAACAAAAGTTGTTTGGAAATCAAATATGAGATAAATACTGATTTACCTTCGGCAAGGGCTCACCATTTTAAGTCCGTTGAGCAAGGACTTCTCCATTGACATTTGATCTTGAATTTGCATCATCCCATCCTGGAGATCGATGAGGATGCTTGACTTCTTGTTTTCGCCATGCCATCAGGATCTTCATATGGTTTTGGCTTGGTGGTTTTGAGATTCATTTTTTCTTTTGACCAAGGATTCATTCAAAGTTCACCAAGTAAAATTTTGATTACCTCCATTTTGAATTTATCTCAAAGACTTACCCTTGGGGATTTGAGAAATTCCTGCAGGGTTAGTCCAGGCATACAACCAAATTCTATACTAGTAATTTTTGGTTCAAAAATCAAACTAGACACATGTCCAATTTGATTCAGGTAGGCTAATCAACCCAAGCACCATGCTTAATTCAATTAGCCTATGCAAATGTGACCATTGCATCCAAACTTCAAACTAAGCACCATGCTTAATTTAAAAGATGAACGACCAACATCCAAACCAAAGCATATTAGCATAGAGAAAAGTTGCATGAAAATGAGGAACATGAGATTGATTCAAATGGATGTATGAACCATGAATGATGAATTGGAGAACCATTTTTTATATGCAGGGCAATGCAAGCGAGGTGAATGAATGTGACCAAAACAAAAATGCCATGGTTTTTAAGGAAACTTAAATGAGTAAAATGCATGCAAAACTAGGCTTTAGCTTTTTCCCGTAGCGCGGACCATCTAATGATATCATCACACCAATTGGTGAACCAAGATATGAAGTCGGGATGGTCCCGTTTAACATCCGTCTACTACAAGGCTAGAGTAGGAGCATCGAATAGGAAGATAACAATAGAAATTGTTATCAACCTAGACTAGGCATGGCGCCCGAATACAGCTCAAAGACTAGGAGCCACCCAAAGAAAGCACTAGATATATGATGAATTAAACAAACATGCAGTGGTGAAAATAAATTTGGAAGGTATAAAATGTTTTTGGTTGGTTCTCACAAACCTTGATCGATTCATCACTCACAATTTGTGATTGAATTGTGAGTGATGCAATGTAGTCGTTCCATCACCTGTGATGGGATTATGATCTCTGGACGGCGACTTTCTCTCCATCTGCATAGAGTTAGTGTGTACACAATATATGCCTATCTATGAGATGGCAGGGTGGAAGTAAGATTTTTCATGAAACAACGGGCACCCTGGGCTCGTGATTTTTTTTTTAAAAAATACCCACAAAAGCTAGTGGCAACTAGGTTAGCGAGATATCAAGATAAAGATCAAAACCTTTACACCTATTGCTTCCCCGGCAACGGCGCCGAAAGCTTGTTGGCGTTTCTTAGCGTCGCTACCAAGCATGGAGGTTTTAAGTCCATCCCGAGTAACGGCACCAGAAAGCCAATTGGTATAAGTTACGCAAACAGGGAAATCCGCAAGCGCACGGATACCGTTGTAGCTTTCACCCAAGAGTATTCCAGGGTATCGTATTTATCCTCAGGGAAGCAAAGGGTAAAGAAGTTGATAATTAACCGTCACACATCTGCTAACTAATAAACCAACTAGACTAATGAGGGGGTTAAAAGATATGATCGGGTTTTTAGGTAAATGACACACACAGGAGAACCCTAAAAAGATAGCGAGAAAGCGAGACTAACTAAGTCGGGGAGGTCTACGGGAGATGCCAAGATTCCTATTTTCTTCTCCATTCTGTGGTTCTATTCTAGTCTATACCAAAGGGATAGCTAAGCGGAGGTCAACATAGCAGTTATACCGAGACACTTCGAGCGTGGTACCTTTCCGGTTCTCGAAGAGACTGGGAAGGGTTAACCGGGTCGAACCGCCAAAAGCTCTACGAAAACACCAGCCCGAACGTGGTGGAATACAAAGGCACAGTCGGAGCCGTCACCACCCCGGGCTACCACAACTATCCGTGGGGCTGGGCGCATTCTCCGGTAACTCGCTAGCCCAGACACCACGCATGCACTAGCGGTTACGTACTCTAGTCACGATCTATAACTGGAGCAATCGGTAGACCAGAGAACCCATGCCAAGGTATAAACACTACACTAACCAAGATTAGCTAAAGAACTAAGGCATGACAAGATAACCAAATGAATAGTTCGAATGTAAAAAAGATAAATATAAGAAAACACTTGAGCCTTGCGAGAGGACCGATACAAGAAGTGCCGGAACTCCGAGGACTACTCCAGAACTTGAACTCTCTCCCTCACTCCCAACTAGGCTAGCACTACTACTACATCTTGGAACTTTTGAGGTGGAGCTCTTCCTTGTGGTGTGTGTTCAGGAGGGGGAATGGCCCTCCTTTTATAGGTGAGGTGGAGGGGGGTCTTTGGAAAAGAGCCATCCCTACATGGAAGGGACCAAACCAACCTCAAAGAGGCGGTTTCCCACTTTCCATGTACAGAATCACCACCGCCTTGACGTTTGGGCTGTCGAACTGGAGCTACAGGAAAAAAATTGGGCCAGAGCAGGGCCCAGCCAGGCGCGCGCGCACCTGGGGCGCGCCCGCACCTGGTCTGGCGCCAAACTGGCCCAATTTTGGTGGACGTGCTCCTCTCAGCCTCCTGAGTTGGCCCATGTTGGGGATTTGAGGAGTTGGGCTCAATTTGATGTAGTTTTCCTTTACTCTCCTTGCGTCTGGGCTCTGGTTTGTCTGGCAGCTGGGCTCCTCTTCCTAACTCCTCTGTTTTGCTTGAGCCATGTCATATTTTTAGTGTATTTTCATATAAGCCCTGCAAAATAAGTGAGACACCAAAACTCGTGGAATCGGTTAGTCATAAGCCCTATATCTAAGTTTTGGTAAACATTTTATTTGTAAGTTGGCGGTAAAAAGCATGCAATAAGGAGCGCCAACAAGCACACGGATCGCTGACGTGGCGCTGGAGTAACCCCTACTCCACCTCCAATATAAATACCCCCCTAGTCCCTCATTGTAAAGTGTCCCCAAGTAGTTCACATTAGTGTTCTCAAGCTCAAGCTCTCTTGGGAGATCAAGAGTAGTGTAGTCTAGTCTAGAGTGAGAGTTAGAGTCGAGTCGAGCGAAGCTCGGGTCTCCGGAGTCGTCTTCTGGAGAATCTAGTATAGCCCTTGTACCTTTACTTTTGAAGTACTTTTCTTATATTAATATAGTCTTGCTTTACTTTATTAAGTCTTTACTTTGAGTACTTTACTTTCGCATTTACTTAGTGCCTTTCGCTATACTAGTGTAGTAGTTTTGTGTCTTAGTCTCGTTAGTGTAGAGCCTGAACTAGTTTAGTGTCTAGATCCTTTGTGTGTGTTTCACTACCAACTGGGGCCGAGGTTACTTACGTGGTAGCCGGAGTCTTAAGACTAGATTAGGCGAGGTGCTTAGGCTAGTGCTTAATAGTGGATGCACCCTATCGTTGATTGGTAATTCCATTCACTTTTGATTGGTAAATCCATTCACTTTCTGACGTATATTAGCGGGGGCGGTTGTGACAGAACGCAGCCTTCTAGTTATATCTACTTGCATCAGGGGTAGGCTGTAGGGCGCCCATTAAAGTCAAAGGTCCGCTGGAATAGGAGTTAGTCCCACAGGGAACGCAACCCTCCTATTTGTCAGCCGATTTCCCCTATCACATCGATGGTCTAGGCATTAGTTTAGTTAAGTCGTTACACTAGTTAGATTAGAACACAGAAATATAGTTAGATACATAGGAGTCCTTACTCACTCGTTGTCCTCCCACCTAGCTAGCTACCTACCAGTTACCCTCAGTTTATCACTCATATCAACACTCACCCCCTCCATCAATTGCAATAGCTTAGATTGAGTAGAACCACCACGGGTTTCCATCACCCATTTGCTAGAGAGTCTTAATCCGCTTCACGTGAGCGAACTACAAATTCGACACCGGAATACTCACCCGGTTGAAGTGCTACAGCGGTACCTGTGCGCTTGCAGAGTTACGCTTGGTTAGTCTTACGTCGTCACTAGAGTCTAGCTTAGCTTAGCATTCTTAGGCTATTGCCGGAAGAGGAATTGTGACACCCTCTCTCTGGTGGTAGTTCGGGTTTGCAGTAGGCTTAGCTACCAGACGCCAGTCGCACTTACCTAATTCTAGTGATTGCGTTAAGATCTGCCAACAAGCATTTCTGGCGCCGTTGCTGGGGAAGCGCCGTATTAATAATTTCTAGCAAATTGGAATCCGTGGTCTACTCTTAATTTAAGTATTCGGTAGTGTTAGGGGCTTACCCTTCACTTGTCTTGTTTTTGTTATTATCCTTTTCTAGACAGTGCATGAGTGGTTTCAGTCTGCCATCGAACTACGTCGAAGATCCGAGAAGTTTGAAGAGAGGCTGGACGCTTGATCTAGTCCCTCCTCGAGAGAATCATCTCGAGCTCGAACCGTTCGTGGAAGGAATTCCCACACCAGTTGTTGAGGCGTCATGGCTCAAAAGACCATCGGCGAGTTCTCGTCACCGTCGGCCAACTTTGTCGCTACGGGTCCGAACGTGAACTTGGGCGATGCGACTTTGAACTCAAGCCTGCACCGATCAACATGGTGCAAGCAAATCAGTTCGTGGAAAGCCACATGAGGATGCCAATGCCCACCTCCAACACTTTACGGAGGTGTGCAACACCTTCACGGTCAAGAACGTCACCTGCGAGATGCCGTTCGCCTTCGTCTTTCCCATTCTCATTGTTGGGAAAGGCGAAGCAATGGTTCTACAAACAACAAGGCCGAGGTGAACACTTGGGACAAATGTGCCAATGCATTCCTCAAGAAGTTCTTTCCCACGGGCAAGACCGGTGTCTGGGGAAGATTTCAAGCTTCCAACAAAGTCCGATGAGACGTTTCCCAAAGCATGGGAACGTCTCAATGAGTACATTCAAGCCTGTCCCCACCACGGGATAGACGAATGGCTCATTATTCAAGGTTTCTACCATGGGCTGACTGGCGTAGCCCGGAGTCACCTTGATGCTTCTGCTGGAGGGGCATTCCTGCAACACAATGTCAGGGATGCCAAGGAGCTCATCGAGAAGATGGTGGTCAACCAAGGATGGAATGAAGAGCGCCTTCAGCCCAAGAAGAGAGGTGTCCATGCCCTTAGCAAGGTGGACATGCTCTCTGCCAAGATGGACCTCCTGATGAAGAAGATAGAGGGTTCGTCCTCTAACAAGGAAGTGGAGGCCATCCAGACTCCTGCCGCTATCTGTGCTGTGGGTACTGACCCATGGTGCGAGGTTTGCGGAGAGGAGGACCATTCGGGCAACAACTGCCCCATGACTTAGGAGGAGGTGAACTTCGTCAGCAACAACAACAGCAATAACAACCATTCAACAACGGGAATCGGCCCCAGCAACCGCAATGGAGCTCATGCCCCTTCTACCAAGGCCAAGGTATGGGTTATAATAATAATTCGGGAAGTTCTTACCATAATAATTACGGTAATTCTTTCAATAACCAACCTTCCTTAAAAGAACTTGTCTTTGGTCAAATTAAAATTAATGATGGTCTTAATAAAAGAATGATGGCTAATGACAAGATTTTAGAAAGTCTTAGTGAGAAAATGGATAGCTTTAACTCTGCTATGAAAAATCAATTGAGCTTTAATAAAATGTTAGAAAACCCGAGTTAGCTCAACTAGCGGCGAGCTGTCCCCACTTATGAGCAAGGTAAGATTCCGGCAAAGCCTGAGGACCCTATTGAGGGCGTCAGGTTAGTAACTACGAGGTTCGGTAAGCCTCATTCTCGTTCTATTCGGGTAACGGTGGATTCACCGTTTGTCCCGAAGAAGGGAGATCCTGGCCTGCCGACGATCACTTGCCAGATCGGACCGCAGATCTTCGACAACGCTTCCTGCGACCTTGGATCCGGTGTCAACATCATGTCCAAGGTAACCTATGATAATCTCTGTAGGGAGCCCATTGCACCCTACATATGTGCGTTTGCAGATGGCGGACCAAACCATCCGGTTTCCCGAGGGGTTGGCACGGGATATTTTACTCAGAATTAAAGATGAGTATATCCCTGTCGACTTCCTGGTACTGGACATGGGAGCCAACGTCGAAGTACCGCTCATCCTGGGACGACCGTTCCTAAGCACGGTGGACGCCACTATCTACGTGCAACATGGCGAGATGTACATGTCAGTCCAAGGACGGTATGTGAATGTGCCTTTCAATGGTTTTAAAGCTAACATGCAGGCAAAAGCACCCCAGAAGTCGCGTCGTCAACACCGCCGACGGAAGAACACTAAGACCGCTAAGTCGGCCAAGAAGGCCGAAGCGAAAGAAGAACCCGCCGAACCAGAAGCCGAAGTCCAGCAAGAATGGCGGAAGAAGGAGACACCCTCACGGTCCCCATCTCCGGGACCGACTGAGGTGTCCACTGAATGAACCCGACAGGAGAGGTCCTGCTCTCTGGACCTAAAACACGGAGCCCTCTACTGACCAGGTATGTCAGTAGTTATCTCATGTTTACTTTCATGCATTTCAATTCTGCATTTTTCCCTTTCCAATTGCATGTTTACTTTTACAATTGCACTTTTTATTTTTCAATAAAATGAAGTAGACATAGGTAATAAAACTTGAGAAGAGTGTTTAGAGAAAAGTTGAGCTGGTGGGGCCACCAAGGCCTGGTCGACCGACCTACCTTTGGGGTCCACTACCTCTCTCTTCACTCTGGCTAGAAGCAGGGATCCAAGGAAGTGCACTGGGTGCCCTGGGGCTCACAAGCCCAGGTCGGCCGACCTGGACTTGGTCCCACCAGGCACCCAGCTGCCACCCACTGCTGAAACACTTTGATCCTATGCCCATCCCACTAGCAAGAATTCGAAGAGAGGTGGTCCAATGCTCATGACCCTAGCTTAAGATGCTACTTTAAGCACGAAAGTGCTTTAGGGAACATCCCAACACTAAAGCCAGCATAGGGAATAGCATTGCATGCCTGGAGACAACCTTTATTCTTGTCTCCACTTTTGCCCTTCCCTTTTCTCTTTCACGAAACACTAGACATAGGAATCCCAATCAACCAGCAGGAATCTAGGACCAGGACCACCACCACCTTTATCAGACAACCAGACAAAACATGTCCAAAGTGGTGGGGTGCAGAAAACCTGGTCGGCCAACCAAGGTCTGGTCCCAAATTTCTGACTTTTTGCAAGCACGAGGCAAGATTCCTTGTCTAAAGTGGAACCCAAGAGCACATGGCCCAAGGGGGTGGTCGGCCGACCTGCCCTATAGCTGGGTTGGCCTTGCCCTTTCCACCCTATAAATACCATCCCAAGGTGAGCTCAATCCCACACCACAACCAGCAGGATCATCTCGAGCTCACTTGGCCTTCTCTTCTCCCTTAGTGTTTCAAGCCTTCTCAAGTTTAGTGTAGTAGTAGTCATAAACCCAAAAATATTTCCCTTTCTCTTGTAGTAGTGTAGTAGAAAGCTTGGTCTTGTTTGCCCACTAGTTTAGTTAGGATGAAGAATCCCTTTCGAAGGTCTAGCAAAAAGAAGGGCGAAGGCTCGTCCTCGAGCTCTCGCCAATCCGAAGTAGGAGTCATGAGAGGGAGGAGGAAGAACAAGTGCACCAACTTGTTCCCGCCATCATGCCCGCGGACGATGGAGCCTATTAGCAACCTCATGGTCACCCATGAGGAGTTAGGAAAGCTCTATACTCTTCGCACTTGCGGTTTCCAGGCCTCCGCCTTCTTCGACTAAGAACTCCTCGACAAAAAATTATGAGCACCGACTTTGCCATAGTTTTCAATACTATTGGTTGGTCCTCATTTTGGCAAATTCCTGAACGTGGCATAGAGTTACTCACCCAAGAATTCCTTTGCTCACTTAAGTCAAATGCTTTGGGTATTAGCTTTCGCATGTTTAATAATGACTATGACTGTCTTGGAATGAGTTGAGTGTTGGTCTAGGCTTTGATCATGATTGCATACTAGATGAAGAGGTTGCTTTAGCAAATTTTAACTTTCTTTGTCTTTTGGAAATCAATTCTTGTGTTCAATGACTGGTCCAATCCTAAACCTAAGCAAATACATAATCCAACTTTGAGGTTTATGTTCTATTGGATCGCAATCACTCTGTTTCCTAGGGCTGATTTATCAAGGATAGGTCTTAAAGAGATGCAGCTCATGTATGTCATGGTTAATAAAATCAAGTTTGCCCCTGTGAGAATGCTAGTGCAGTTTTGGGAAAACTCTGTTGTTCAAGATACACCCATAGGTTTTACTTCATTCATAACTAGAATTGCTGAATCTTTGGGTTTGCTTGAGGGGAATGTCTATGAGTTTATGCCTAAAGAGAGACCAATTATTCTTGAAGAAACGTTTATACGTACTGGTCTAATTAAAAGAGGTCCAAGAGGTACGCTTAAGATGACATATGGGACTGATACAGTCGAGATTCCTCTCCCTAATGAGGGACTTTGGCTGTATAATGTCTCAACACTAACCCTAGACAGAAGAGGAAGACCTTGTCCTGCTGCAGGGATGGACAGAATGACGAGAGCACAAGCCCGTATTGCTCAGGAGCAAGCTAGTCCCTCTCATGCTGCACCCAATGAGGAAGAGGAGGTGAGCTCTTCCCACATGGAAGCACCTCCTCATTCCAGGACACCTTCCTGGGCACACACTCCTCGCCCTCGCAGAGGGAGGCGTCAGCCGCCGACCGAGATCGAAGCACTCACCCAGGAAGTAGAGAACCTCCACATCGAGAATCAAGCCACGTTGCAGCTCATGCAACAGAACTTGGAAATGGTCCAAGGCGTCATCACGGAGGACGAGTACCGCTGGGACCAGTGGAACGCGTGGTTCTCACAACAGTGAGCAAGAGACAAGCTTGGGGGAGATCCTCTCCCCCACTAAGGTAAGTTCACCTAAGGTATGTTTCCTCCTCATTTAATTCTTGTCTTATTGCATTTTAGCTATTGTTTTATCATATTTAAAAAAAATCTAAAAATTCAAAAACCCAAAAATATTTATTTGCTTTATTTCCCTTTAAATTTTATGCTTCATGTGTGCTAGTCTTTCTATGGAAATGATGATGAAATTGCTAGTTAATGTTTCTCTAGTGCTTGTTTACAACTTAGCGTTTCTCTAAGTCTAGATTATTTGGCACCTTTAACCATCATGAACTTGATCACTTAGTGGGTTGCAAGTGCTAATATAAAGTCTAAGTTGTTGTGAGATATGAGATAGTTAAGATAGGAGCTCTACTCTATTGTTCTAAGCACGCATGATTGCCAGAGATTTCCTCTTAAAATGAATGAAAAACTTAATTGTTCTTCAATGGTGTTGAAATACCTACCATGGCCATATATATATCTTGATATATCCATAAGCCTTCTACATAAGCTATTTGCTTGCATCGAGTTTGGTTAAGACTTGTAGAACCTTTGTTAGAGGTTTGTCGTGGCCCTAAGATCAAGATACACATCACCAAATATGCTGCTTCTAATCCGGAAGCACGCAACCATGCTGCTCCTACCCTGGGAGTACGCATCTTACTACCATCATTTATGCTGCTCCTACCCTGGGAGTACGCATCTCACCATCCATCATTTATGCTACTCCTACTCTAAGAGTACGCATCTCACCATCCATCATTTATGCTACTCCTATCCTGGGGGTACGCATCTCACCATCATAATTATGCTACTCCTACACTGGGAGCACGCATTATCATCCATACCACCATTCTTGTGCTGCTTCTACACTGGAAGTACGCACCTTCACTATTTTTATCCTATGGGTTGCTCCATGCTCCACAGTTAGAGACTCTCTCTCAGTTATCATTTGTAGGTGAGACACATCCCATAAAGGCTAGGCATCTAAAAAAAAAGAAAAAAAAGAAAAAAAAGAAAAAAAAGAGAGAGATGAAAAAAAAAAGAAGAAGAGAAAGAAAGAAAGAAAGAGCTAGCCTTGTCTCAATAGAAGTAGAAAGAGAGATAGCATAAAATAAAGGAGCAACTTCATCCACCATACATCCACCTTTCTCTTATTACCTTTTCATCCATCACATTCATCCATTTCATCTTACATCTTGATCTAAGGGGTATGATAAAACTCTGCTGTGGTCCAAGATTTCAATTTTTCTTAACTAAGACAACATATGCCTTGCAAGTATACTATTCCTTGACATACCTACTTAAGCTCCACATAAAGCCTTATTAGAGATAGGATGTCTTTGAAAGGCAAACACATTATGTGCCTTAGTGAGGATTCATACACCATTTGAGTGACTCGAGAGAAACCATTTGAGGAACATTAAGACTTCTTTTGGAAAAACTTACCAAAAACCTCTGGCATGAAACTTGCTAAAAGAATGAGAAAGGTAGATGCTCTAGTCAAAACTGTTACGTCTTCCAACATCCCAAGGCGAGTTAATGCCATAAGCCCCATGGGTGCTAGAGTAATATGGGTGTGTTAACATTGCTAAATTTTCCATTCAAGGAGAAGTTCTTTGTTGTGCACTTAGTACTATTGAGATGTTAACTTAGTAATAATACACGATCCAATCGAACCAAGTTTTGATCGTTTGCTCGGGACGAGCAAAGGTTAAGCTTGGGGGATCTTGTTGACGGGAATAAAGACCAGTTTTGGTACACTCAGAAACCCGTCAACAGTCCTCCATAGAAGGAATATAAGCATCACATGAGCATATTTATCACTAATAAAGTTCCACTTGTACTCTTAGCTTGTGAAATGCAGGAAAGCTGGAAACAGACCCTGTGAGACCAAAACCTAGGTCTACTGACCTGATTCTGGTCTCACCAGGATCTGACCACCAAGTAGGGTCCCTGAATTCTATAGAAGAGCCTGATCCTGGATCCAAATGTACCACGACTCAACATCCCACCCGATTGGTACAATGGACCCAGGATCCACATAGAAGCAAGCAAGATATTAAGTGAACCCAACTTCGGACAAGACTACACGTGACAAGCCAGGACAGCACCAGGAAGCTGCCACGTGGACCAGGGGTCCAGGGCTAGGTCGGCCGACTCGCCTTTGGTGGCAGGAAACCTTGGCACCGCTCCCACTGCCACCTGGACCTTCTAGAAGGCCAGTGGGACCCACAGGTCAGCCAGACCCAGGTCGGCCGACCTGCAGGTGGGCCCCACTCAAGGTCGGTTTGCTTCCACCACCTTCCTACATGACTCCCACGTGTCCTGCACCGAGAGACGTCCATTCAAGTCGGTTGAAGGTCGGTTTGATCCAACGGCGCATGGCGGAGAGCACACGGATCGCTGACGTGGCGCTGGAGTAACCCCTACTCCACCTCCACTATAAATACCCCCCTAGTCCCTCATTGTAAAGTGTCCCCAAGTAGTTCACATTAGTGTTCTCAAGCTCAAGCTCTCTTGGGAGATCAAGAGTAGTGCAGTCTAGTCTAGAGTGAGAGTTAGAGTCGAGTCGAGCGAAGCTCGGGTCTCTGGAGTCGTCTTCTGGAGAATCTGGTATAGCTCTTGTACCTTTACTTTCGAAGTACTTTTCTTATATTAATATAGTCTTGCTTTACTTTATTAAGTCTTTACTTTGAGTACTTTACTTTCAGTATTTACTTAGTGCACTGCTATACTAGTGTAGTAGTGTTGTGTCTTAGTCTCGTTAGTGTAGAGCCTGAACTAGTTTAGTGTCTAGATCCTTTGTGTGTGTTTCACTACCAACTGGGGCCGAGGTTACTTACGTGGTTGCCGGAGTCTTAAGACTAGATTAGGCGAGGTGCTTAGGCTAGTGCTTAATAGTCGATGCACCCTATCGTTGATTGGTAATTCCATTCACTTTTGATTGGTAAATCCATTCACTTTCCGACGTATATTAGCGGGGCGGTTGTGACGACGCAGCCTTCCAGTTATATCTACTTGCGTCAGGGGTAGGCTGTAGGGCACCCATTAAAGTCAAAGTTCCGCTGGAATAGGAGTTAGTCCCACATGGAACGCAACCCTCCTATTTGTCAGCCGATTTCCCCTATCACATCGATGGTCTAGGCATTAGTTTAGTTAAGTCATTACACTAGTTAGATTAGAACACAGAAGTATAGTTAGATACATAGGAGTCGTTACTCACTCGTTGTCCTCCCACCTAGCTAGCTACCTACTAGTTACCCTTAGTTTATCACTCATATCAACACTCACCCCCTTCATCAATTGCAATAGCTTAGATTGAGTAGAACCACCACGGGTTTCCATCACCCATTTGCTAGAGAGTCTTAATCCGCTTCCCGTGAGCGAACTACAAATTCGACACCGGAATACTCACCCGGTTGAAGTGCTACAGCGGTACCTGTGCGCTTGCAGAGTTACCCTTGGTTAGTCTTACGTCGTCACTAGAGTCTAGCTTAGCTTAGCATTCTTAGGCTATTGCCGGAAGAGGAATTGTGACACCCTCTCTCTGGTGGTAGTTCGGGTTTGCAGTAGGCTTAGCTACCAGACGCCAGTCGCACTTACCTAATTCTAGTGATTGCGTTAAGATCTGCCAACAAGCATTTCTGGCGTCGTTGCCGGGGAAGCGCCGTATTAATAATTTCTAGCAAATTGGAATCCGTGGTCTACTCTTAATTTAAGTATTCGGTAGTGTTAGGGGCTTACCCTTCACTTGTCTTGTTTTTGTTATTATCCTTTTCTAGACGGTGCATGAGTGGTTTCGATGCGCCATCGAACTACGTCGAAGATCTGAGAAGTTCTTTGAAGAGAGCTAGACGCGCCTAGTCCCTCCTCGAGAGAATCATCTCGAGCTGAACCGTTCGTGGAAGGAAGTCCCGCACCGGTTGTTGAGGCGGTCATAGCTCAAAAGACCATCGGCGAGTTCTCGTCGCCGTCGGCCGACTTTGTCGCTACGGGTCCGAACGTGAACTTGGGCGATGCGACTTTGAACTCAAGCTCGCACCGATCAACATGGTGCAAGCAAATCGGTTCTGTGGAAAGCCACATGAGGATGCCAATGCCCACCTCCAACACTTTACGGAGGTGTGCAACGGCTTCACGGTCAAGAACGTCCTGCGCGGATGCCGTTCGCCTTCGTCTTTTCCCATTCTCATTGTTGGGAAAGGCGAAGCAATGGTTCTACAGCAACAAGGCCGAGGTGAACACTTGGGACAAATGTGCCAATGCATTCCTCAAGAAGTTCTTTCCCACGGGCAAGACCAGTGTCCTGCGCGGGAAGATTTCAAGCTTCCAACAAAAGTCCGATGAGACGTTTCCCAAAGCATGGGAACGTCTCAATGAGTACATTCAAGCTTGTCCCCACCACGGGATAGATGAATGGCTCATTATTCAAGGTTTCTACCATGGGGTGACCCAGGCGTAGCCGGGAGTCACCTTGATGCTTCCGCTGGAGGGGCATTCCTGCAACACAATGTCAGGGATGCCAAGGAGCTCATCGAGAAGATGGTGGTCAACCAAGGATGGAATGAAGAGCGCCTTCAGCCCAAGAAGAGAGGTGTCCACGCCCTTAGCAAGGTGGACATGCTCTCTGCCAAGATGGACCTCCTGATGAAGAAGATAGAGGGTTCGTCCTCTAACAAGGAAGTGGAGGCCATCCAGACTCCTGCCGCTATCTGTGCTGTGGGTACTGACCCATGGTGCGAGGATTGCGGAGAGGAGGACCATTCGGGCAACAACTGCCCCATGACTTAGGAGGAGGTGAACTTCGTCAGCAACAACAACAGCAACAACAACCATTCAACAACGGGAATCGGCCCCAGCAACCGCAATGGAGTTCACGCCCCTTCTACCAAGGCCAAGGTATGGGTTATAATAATAATTCAGGAAGTTCTTACCATAATAATTCTGGTAATTCTTTCAATAACCAACCTTCCTTAAAAGAACTTGTCTTTGGTCAAATTAAAATTAATGATGGTCTTAATAAAAGAATGATGGCTAATGACAAGATTTTAGAAAGTCTTAGTGAGAAAATGGATAGCTTTAACTCTGCTATGAAAAATCAATTGAGCTTTAATAAAATGTTAGAAAACCAGTTAGCTCAACTAGCAGCAGCTGTCCCCACTTATGAGCAAGGTAAGATTCCGGCAAAGCCTGAGGACCCTATTGAGGGCGTCAGGTTAGTAACTACGAGGTTCGGTAAGCCTCATTCTCGTTCTATTCGGGTAACGGTGGATTCACCGTTTGTCCCGAAGAAGGGAGATCCTGGCCTGCCGACGATCACTTGCCAGATCGGACCGCAGATCTTCGACAACGCTTTCTGCAACCTTGGATCCGGTGTCAACATCATGTCCAAGGTAACCTATGATAATCTGTTAGGGAGCCCATTGCACCCTACATATGTGCGTTTGCAGATGGCGGACCAAACCATCCGGTTTCCCGAGGGGTTGGCACGGGATATTTTACTCAGAATTAAAGATGAGTATATCCCTGTCGACTTCCTGGTACTGGACATGGGAGCCAACGTCGAAGTACCGCTCATCCTGGGACGACCGTTCCTAAGCACGGTGGACACCACTATCTACGTGCAACATGGCGAGATGTACATGTCGGTCAAGGACGGTATGTGAATGTGCCTTTCAATGGTTTTAAAGCTAACATGCGAGGCACAAGCACCCCGGAAGTCGCGTCGTCAACACCGCCGACGGAAGAACACTAAGACCGCTAAGTCGGCCAAGAAGGCCGAAGCGAAAGAAGAACCCGCCGAACCGGAAGCCGAAGTCCGGCAAGAATGGCGGAAAGAAGAAGACACCCTCACGGTCCCCATCTCGGGACCGACCGAGGTGTCCACTTGAATGAACCCGACGGGGAGAGGTCTGCTCTCTGACCTAAAACACGGAGCCCTCTGCGACCGGGTATGTCGGTAGTTATCTCATGTTTACTTTCATGCATTTCAATTCTGCATTTTTCCCTTTCCAATTGCATGTTTACTTTTACAATTGCACTTTTTATTTTTCAATAAAATGAAGTAGACATAGGCAATAAAACTTGAGAAGAGTGTTTAGAGAAAAGTTGAGCTGGTGGGGCCACCAAGGCACAGGTCGACCGACCTACCTTTGGGGTCCACTACCTCTCTTTCACTCGGCTAGAAGCAGGGATCCAAGGAAGTGCACTGGGTGCCCTGGGGCTCACAAGCCCAGGTCGGCCGACCTGGACTTGGTCCCACCAGGCACCCAGCTGCCACCCACTGCTGAAACACTTTGATCCTATGCCCATCCCACTAGCCAGAATTCGAAGAGAGATGGTCCAATGCTCATGACCCTAGCTTAAGATGCTACTTTAAGCATGAAAGTGCTTTAGGGAACATCCCAACACTAAAGCAAGCATAGGGAATAGCATTGCATGCCTGGAGACAACCTTTATTCTTGTCTCCACTTTTGCCCTTCCCTTTTCTCTTTCACGAAACACTAGACATAGGAATCCCAATCAACCAGCAGGAATCTAGGACCAGGACCACCACCACCTTTATCAGACAACCAGACAAAACATGTCCAAAGTGGTGGGGTGCAGAAAACCTGGTCGGCCAACCAAGGTCTGGTCCCAAATTTCTGACTTTTTGCAAGCACGAGGCAAGATTCCTTGTCTAAAGTGGAACCCAAGAGCACATGGCCCAAGGGGGTGGTCGGCCGACCTGCCCTATAGGCCGGTTGGCCTTGCCCTTTCCACCCTATAAATACCATCCCAAGGTGAGCTCAATCCCACACCACAACCAGCAGGATCATCTCGAGCTCACTTGGCCTTCTCTTCTCCCTTAGTGTTTCAAGCCTTCTCAAGTTTAGTGTAGTAGTAGTCATAAACCCAAAAACCCAAAAATATTTCCCTTTCTCTTGTAGTAGTGTAGTAGAAAGCTTGGTCTTGTTTGCCCACTAGTTTAGTTAGGATGAAGAATCCCTTCCGAAGGTCTAGCAAAAAGAAGGGCGAAGGCTCGTCCTCGAGCTCTCGCCAATCCGAAAGTAGGAGTCATGAGAGGGAGGAGGAAGAACAAGTGCACCAACTTGTTCCTGCCATCATGCCTGGCAGGATGATGGAGCCTATTAGCAACCTCATGGTCACCCATGAGGAGTTAGGAAAGCTCTATACTCTTCGCACTTGCGGTTTCCAGCACTCCGCCTTCTTCGACTAAGAACTCCTCGACAAAACAGGTATGAGCACCGACTTTGCCATAGTTTTCAATACTATTAGTTGGTCCTCATTTTGGCAAATTCCTGAACGTGGCATAGAGTTACTCACCCAAGAATTCCTTTGCTCACTTAAGTCAAATGCTTTGGGTATTAGCTTTCGCATGTTTAATAATGACTATGACCTGTCTTGGAATGAGTTGAGTGTTGGTCTAGGCTTTGATCATGATTGCATACTAGATGAAGAGGTTGCTTTAGCAAATTTTAACTTTACTGTCTTTTGGAAATCAATTCTTGTGTCCAATGACTGGTCCAATCCTAAACCTAAGCAAATACATAATCCAACTTTGAGGTTTATGTTCTATTGGATCGCAATCACTGTGTTTCCTAGGGCTGATTTATCAAGGATAGGTCTTAAAGAGATGCGACTCATGTATGTCATGGTTAATAAAATCAAGTTTGCCCCTGTGAGAATGCTAGTACAATTTTGGGAAAACTTCTGTTGTTCAAGATACACCCATAGGTTTTACTTCATTCATAACTAGAATTGCTGAATCTTTGGGTTTGCTTGAGGGGAATGTCTATGAGTTTATGCCTAAAGAGAGACCAATTATTCTTGAAGAAACGTTTATACGTACTGGTCTAATTAATCCGCTTCCCGTGAGCGAACTACAAATTCGACACCGGAATACTCACCCGGTTGAAGGGCTACAGCGGTACCTGTGCGCTTGCAGAGTTACCCTTGGTTAGTCTTACGTCGTCACTAGAGTCTAGCTTAGCTTAGCATTCTTAGGCTATTGCCGGAAGAGGAATTGTGACACCCTCTCTCTGGTGGTAGTTCGGGTTTGCAGTAGGCTTAGCTACCAGACGCCAGTCGCACTTACCTAATTCTAGTGATTGCGTTAAGATCTGCCAACAGGCTCCCAGCACTGAGTCAAGCATGCCCGTACGCCATGGTTAAGGCATTTTGACACCTCTGGCCTCTCTACCATAGCGTTTGCCGTCGCTCGAGAGCCTAAACGGCCCTTAACCTCGGCTCCACGGCTCCAGAACTGCCATATTTGCACACACGACTTTGCTGCCGCACGGCCGGTTCATGCGCGTCCTACGGCTCCTCGCACCAAGTCAAGCACGCCCATGCACCATGGTTAAGGTGTTTTGACACCTCTGGCCTCTCCACCACAGCGTTTTTTGCCGCCCGAGAACCTGAATGTCCCTTAACCATGGCTCCACAGCTCTAGAACTGCCATATTTGCAAACATGATTATGCTACTGCACAGCCGGTTCCTGTGTGTCCTGCAGCTCTCGGCACTAGGTCAAGCACGACCGTATGCCATAGTTAAGGCATTTTGACGCCTCTGGCCTCACCACCATAATGTTTGTCATCACCCGATAGCCAGAACGACCCTTAACCATAGCTCCATGACTCCAGAACTTCCATATTTGCACACACGACTGTGCTGCCGCACGGCCGGATCCTGTGCATCCTATGGCTCTTGGCACCGGGTCAAGCATGCCAGTACGCCATGGTTAAGCCATTTTGATGCCTCTCACCTCTCCACCATAGAGTTTTCCATCACCCGAGAGCCTAAAGGGCCCTTAACCATGGCTCCACGGCTCCAAAACTACCATATTTGCACACACGACCATCTTTTGCACGGTCGGTTCCAACGCGTCCTATGGCTCCGGACCGAGTCAAGCATGCCCGTACGCAATGGTTAAGGCATTTTGACACCTCTGGCCTCTCTACCATAGTGTTTGCCGTCGCTCGAGAGTCTGAACGGCCCTTAACCTCGGCTCCACGGCTCTAGAACTGCCATATTTGCACACACAACTTTGCTGCCGCACGGCCGGTTCCTGCGTGTCCTACGGCTCCTCGCACCAAGTCAAGCACGCCCATGCGCCATGGTTAAGGTGTTTTGACACCTCTAGCCTCTCCACCACAGCATTTGTTGCCGCCCGAGAACCCGAATGGCCCTTAACCAAGGCTCCACAGCTCTAGAATTGCCATATTTGCACACACAACTATGCTACAGCACAGCCGGTTCCTGCGTGTCCTACAGCTCTCGGCACTAAGTCAAGCACGACCGTATGCCATGGTTAAGGCATTTTGACGCCTCTGGCCTCACCGCCACAATGTTTGTCATCACCCGAGAGTCCGAACGGCCCTTAACAACAGCTCCATGACTCCAGAACTTCCATATTTGCACAAACGACTGTGCTGCCACACGGCCGGATCCTTTGCATCCTACGGCTCTCAGCACCGGTTCAAGCACGCTCGTACCCCATGGTTAAGCCATTTTGATGCCTCTCACCTCTCCACCATAGAGTTTTCCATCACCCAAGAGCCTGAAGGGCCCCTAACCACGGCTCCACAGCTCCAAAACTGCCATATTTGCACACACGACCATGCTGCCGCACGGTCGGTTCCAACGCGTCCTATGGCTCCCGGCCGAGTCAAGCATGCCCGTACGCCATGGTTAAGTCATTTTGACACCTCGGCCTCTCTACCATAGTGTTTGCCGTTGCTCGAGCCTGAACGGCCCTTAACCTCGGCTCCACGGCTCCGGCGCCATATTTGCACACACGACTTTCTTTGCCGCACGGGTTCCTGCGCGTCCTACGGCTCCTCGCACCTAGTCAAGCACGCCCATGCACCATGGTTAAGGTGTTTTGACACCTCGGCCTCTCCACCACAGCGTTTGTTGCCGCCCGAGAACCCGAATGTCCCTTAACCATGGCTCCACGGCTCTAGAACTGCCATATTTGCACACACGACTATGCTACTTGCCACGGCCGGTTCCCCGTGTGTCCTGCAGCTCTCGGCACTAGGTCAAGCACGACCGTATGCCATAGTTAAGGCATTTTGATGCCTCTGGCCTCACCACCATAATGTTTGTCATCACCCGAGAGCCTGAACGGCCCTTAACCACGGCTCCATGACTCCGAAATTCCATATTTGCACACACGACATGTCTTTGCCGCACGGCGGATCCTGTGCATCCTATGGCTCTCGGCACCGGGTCAAGCATGCCAGTACACCATAGTTAAGCCATTTTGATGCCTCTCACCTCTCCACCATAGAGTTTTTCCATCACCCGAGAGCCTGAAGGGCCCTTAACCATGGCTTCACGGCTCCAAAACTGCCATATTTGCACACACAACCATGTTGCCGAACGGTCGGTTCCAATGCATCCTATGGCTCCCGGCACTGAGTCAAGCATGCCCGTATGCCATGGTAAAGGCATTTTGACATCTCTGGCCTCTCTACCATAGCGTTTGCCATACCTCGAGAGCCTAAACGTCCCTTAACCTTGGCTCCACGGCTCCAGAACTGCCATATTTGCACACACGACTTTGCTGCCGCACGGCTGGTTTCTGCGCGTCCTACAGCTCCTGGCACCAAGTGAATCACGCCCATGCACCATGGTTAAGGCATTTTGACACCTTTGGCCTCTCCAGCACAGCGTTTGTTGCCGCCCGAGAACCCAAATGGCCCTTAACCATGGCTCCACAGCTCTAGAACTGCCATATTTGCACACACGACTATGCTACCGCACAGCCGGTTCTTGTGTGTCCTACAGCTCTTGGCACTAGGTCAAGCACGACCGTATGCCATGGTTAAGGCATTTTGACACCTCTGGCCTCACCACCACAATGTTTGTCATCACCCGAGAGCCCGAACGTTCCTTAACCACAGCTCCATGACTCCAGTACCCCATGGTTAAGCCATTTTGATGCCTCTCACCTCTCCACCCTAGAGTTTTCCATCACCCGAGAGCCTGAAGGGCCCCTAACCACGGCTCCATAGCTCCAAAACTGCCATATTTGCACACACGACCATGCTGCCGCACGGTCAGTTCCAACACGTCCTATGGCTCCCGGCATTGAGTCAAGCATGCCCGTACGCCATGGTTAAGGCATTTTGACACCTCTGGCCTCTCTACCATAGCGTTTGCCGTCGCTCGAGAGCACAGAACGGCCCTTAACCTCGGCTCCACGGCTCCCGCGCCATATTTGCACACACGACTTTGCTGCCGCACGGCAGGTTCCTGCGCGTCCTACGGCTCCTCGCACCAAGTCAAGCACGCCCATGCGCCATGGTTAAGGCGTTTTGACACCTCTGGACTCTCCAGAAAACCCTTTGTTGCCGCCTGAGAACCCGAATGGCCCTTAACCATGGCTCCACAGCTCTAAAACTGCCATATTTGCACACACGACTATGCTACCGCACAACCGGTTCCTGCGTGTCCTATAGCTCTCGGCACTAGGTCAAGCACGACCGTATGCCATAGTTAAGGCATTTTGACGCCACTGGCCTCACCACCACAATGTTTGTCATCACCCGAGAGACCGAACGTCCCTTAACCACAGCTCCATGACTCCAGTACGCCATGGTTAAGCCATTTTGATGCCTCTCACCTCTCCACCATAGAGTTTTCTATCACCCAAGAGCCTAAAGGGCCCTTAACCATGGCTCCACGGCTCCAAAACTACCGTATTTGCACACACGACCATGCTGCCGCATGGTCGGTTCCAACGCGTCCTATGGCTCCAGGCACTGAGTCAAGCATGCCCGTACGCCATGGTTAAGGCATTTTGACACCTCTGGCCTCTCTACTATAGCGTTTGTCGTCGCTCGAGAGCCTGAACGGCCCTTAACCTCGGCTCCACGGCTCCAGAACTGCCATATTTGCACACACAACTTTGCTGCCGCACGACCGGTTCCTGCGTGTCCTACGGCTCCTCGCACCAAGTCAAGCACGCCCATGCGCCGTGGTTAAGGCGTTTTGACACCTCTGGCCTCTCCACCACAGCGTTTGTTGCCGCCCAAGAACCCGAATGGCCCTTAACCATGGCTCCACAACTCTAGAACTGCCATATTTGCACACACAACTATGCTACTGCACAGCCGGTTCCTGCGTGTCCTACAGCTCTCGGCACTAGGTCAAGCACGACCGTATGCCATAGCTAAGGCGTTTTGACACCTCTGGCCTCACCACCACAATGTTTGTCATCACCCGAGAGCCCGAACGGCCCTTAACAACAGCTCCACGACTCCAGAACTTCCATATTTGCACACACGACTGTGCTGCCGCACGGCCGGATCCTGTGCATCCTATGGCTCTCGGCACCGGGTCAAGCACGCTCGTACCCCATGGTTAAGCCATTTTGATGCCTCTCACCTCTCCACCATAGAGTTTTCCATCACCCGAGAGCCTGAAGGGCCCTTAACCACGGCTCCATGGCTCCAAAACTGCCATATTTGCACACACGACCATGCTGCCGCACGGTCGGTTCCATCACGTCCTATGGCTCCCGACACTGAGTCAAGCATGCCCGTACGCCATGGTTGACACCTCTGGTCTCTCTACCATAGCGTTTGTCATCGCTTGAGAGCCTGAATGGCCCTTAACCTCGGCTCCACGGCTCCAGAACTGCCATATTTGCACGCACGACTTTGCTGCCGCACGGCCCGGTTCCCGCGCGTCCTACGGCTCCTCGCACCAAGTCAAGCACGCCCATGCGCCATGGTTAAGGCGTTTTGACACCTCTAGCCTCTCTAGCACAGCGTTTGTTGCCGCCCGAGAACCCGAATGGCCCTTAACCATGGCTCCACAGCTCTAGAACTGCCATAATTGCACACATGACTATGCTATCGCACAGCCGGTTCCTGCGTGTCTGTTGGCATTTCTTAACGTCATCACTAGAATTAGCAACAACGCCAAGAAACACCAGTCGGTATTCTGCAACGTTTACAGAACAAGTCCGCAAGCGCACGAAAATACCGTTGTAGCATTTCACCCGGAAGTATTCAGGGTATCGTTATTTATATTTCCGAAAGGAAGGCATGGTATAAATGAGTCTAATTTGGACATGAACAAGATAACAAGATTGCATAGCGACCAATACTCATAACGGGGTAAAGTAAGATCGGTAGTTGGATAAGCGACACACACACTCGAGCCAAACTCAAGGATAAAGATAAGAGAAAGAATAAAGAATAACCTAAACCGGAGAGCGAGGCATTCCCACACAACTATGTCGACAATGGACGATCACACAAACATATGCATGTTAGTGAGATTCTACGTTAAGATAGCCGGCCACTTTAACTCACTTCGGGCACCGGATCGCACGACTCCGGGTGATGCCGTCCCGTAGCTCTACGCCGTACCGGACGTGGGGATTACAAGGGACGGACGGGGCTGTCACCACCCGCCGCCTACCACCTCAACCGTGGAGTACGAGGCAAACGAAGGCGGCCTCTAGCCTAGACACCACGTCTACGCTAGCGACTCTTTGCTCTAGCGTCGTACAGGGTGACCCGTCTCTATCAGGGGCCCTCTACTAGAGCATCCGCCACGGGGACGGACGACGAACCCGCAAGCCAACACTAACCAAGACTACGCTTAAGATAGATCTCAACATCACAACCTAGTTCTAGGTCTAAGCATGCATGCACGATGTCAAACATTAGGTTCTATATGATAAGATCAAAACATGTAAACTATATTCTAGTTCATATGCTAAGATTACATCATAAGAACTATGCTCTAGTTCTACAACATGACTATACTAAGAATAAGAACATCTAAGAACTAGAACAAGAACATCTAGAACAAGAAAAAGAACAAGAACATCTAGAACAAGAACACGAACATCTAGAACAAGAACACGAACATCTAGAACAAGAACATATGAGAACAAAAACGAATAAGAGGGACCTTGATATTGCTCATACCGAGATCCTCCTAAAGGTTCAAGCCCTCCAACGAGGCTTACCTTGCTCCACTACATAACTAAAACTACTAAAGGAGAAGATACAAGTGGAGGGAGAGAGACTCAAATGTGGTGTGTGTTGAGAAATGATTTCTTCTCCCCTTTTATAGTTCAACTAGGACGGTTCGGCGTAGCTACACATGGAAACACCCTGGAACCGCCATAAGGAACCGCCATAGCACCTTCCAAACGAAGCTTGGCCCGATTGGTTCCCGCGCTGGCGCGCTCGTTCCCTTGGCTCGAGCGCGCCAAGGGTGGCTCTGCTGGGCCTCATCATTTTCAAGCTTGTGGGCCTTGTCGTTAGCTTTCCAACGCATATTCGTTTGCCTCAATCGGAGTTCGTATGAGTGAGATATGGCCCGTTCTTGAGACCCACTCATCCAGCCCCGAGATGAAACTCGACCGTGATTTGGTGTTTGGGCTCGCCACTCCCATGTCACCGGTTTTGCCCGGAATTGCCGGATCGGTGGGCTATGCTCTTTGACCCTCTGTCACACTTTGTAGAAAAGCGTGTTTTCTTTATAATTCCTCTTGTATTTGGCTATAATCCCCGCAAGTGTCAATTCTACCGGTACAAGTGGAATTCGGTCAATAGCAAAAGTATATGTGTATAATAATAAATAATTCTCCCTTTTTAGTCTTATATTAGCGGTATAAAATCGTCGATAAGGACCGCCAACAAGATCCCCCAAGTTTAACCTTTGCTCGTCCCGAGCAAAGTTGAGCCTTAGGTTGTTGATCAGGAGTTGCTACTATGCCGATCATGTTTCAAATGTACAGAGTTCATAACAAAGTTTTCTACCGCAATTTGAATAAATCGGCATTCTATCCACCCTGTTATTATCCTGAAACTGAATGGGGCTTTTCAACCTTTCTTTGCCTTGGGCGATTGCAAAGTAGAACAGATTCACAGACCTTGCTTATCATTCACCCTAAGATCAACCATTTATCGGAGGGTTTTGAACTTTTTTTTTTGTAAAATAAAGCATAAGTTCCTCGTATGATTCTCTCAATCGCTCAATGTGTATGAAATCCTCACCAAAGGCATTTTGAGATTAGCCTTCTTCCTACCACTAAAAACGAGAGTGGAGTTTTTGGGTAGGTATGTAAGTGGGCATACTTGTATCACATATATTGTAAGGTCAAGGATCGAACCTTACGGAGATTAAGCCATACACCTTGATTGAGATGTGCAAGTGTGTGGGATGGAAAATGGTTCCTAACTTTATGTGGTATTTTTGGCTACTCTCATGCATCATGATTCTCTCTTTATTGGTGGACGGGGATTTTTGGGAGAGCATGGGCTATGAGAAGTACACTAAGGATCTATGTTTTTCTTTCTTATCCTTTTTTTTTCTTTCTTCCTTTATTTTTTTCTTCTTCTTCTTCTTTTTCCTTTTCTTTTTTTCTTTTTTTCTCTTTTTTTCTTTTTTTTTAACGGGGGACCTATAATTTCCCGTTTGTCTACTTAATGGGACCCTTGTCCTCTTATGTGCCCCTTGGCATTTTTTTTTGAAGGACAAATAAGCATAGCCCATAGCTCTCTTTTGGAGTATGAAGAGTGCATGAGGAGAGAGATCTCATAATTGAAATGCATAGAGCAGATTTTGGTGACTACGGGATGCGCGGTTCTCAGGGTAAGAGCCAGCATCTTTATTTAGTGGACTGGTGCGCAACTCCCAGTGTAAGAGTTGGGCACTTTTATTGAGTGGAAAGATGCGCAACTCTCAGTGTAAGAGTCGGCATTTTTGGTGGAATGGATGTATGTTTGTGCGCGACTCTCAGGGTGAGAGTCGGCAGTTTATTTGATGGGTGCAAGTGAATCTCAATCATGGGTGTAAGATCATAATCTCACGTCGGTAATAACGATCCGACCGAACTCAATGTTCGAACAAGCAGCGTATGAAGGTTTTTGTACTAAAGATAAATCATATGGCTCGGTGGGAATTTCGTAATCATCGAGGAACTTATGTTTTTATAGTTTTTGAAATAAAACCTCCGACGTCAAGTCTTTCTCGAGCAAAGTCATAGCGGTGTCTATGGCACTATATCATACTGAGCAATAACTTAGACAATTTCAAGTATACGCAACCCATTAGCTCAGGTTTTTTAGGATGAGACATTCGCCGATAAACCCAAACTTTAGAGAAAGCTCGATTATGAATTGAGTACAAGAAAAACATGAGACAGAGCAACTATTCATCATATCAACAAGGGTAGAACTAAATATTTTTATAACACATATATAGAGAGTGGAAAAAATAAATCTTTTTATCATACCTCATCTTTCTATAGGATAAACAAATTATTTATAGAAATTTGAGATACGAGTTACCTTTGCGGGGGTCCTCCCCCAAGCTAGCTCCTGACTTACCTTTAGCTTGGAATGCTGCTAGCTGGTGCATGCTATGGCATGATTCTCAGTTCATTGCCTCCTTTGAGCATGCTTAGAAGGTTGTCGACGAAATATCGGCGATAGTCCGACCAGGGGTATGCCCTGATCGGTAATGGATTGGCGGAAGGCGTACGAGATTACGAGCAAGATGTAAATAGGGAACAATCACGCGAGGTTTACCCGGAGTTCGGGCCGCAAGGATGCGTAAAACCCTAGTCCTACTCTCTCGTTTCGATTATGATGTGGATGTGTGAGTAAATGCGTTATGCCCCTCCGTCCCACACGGGGGTCCTTGCCCTCCTTATATATCATGGGGAGCAAGGTTACAAGTCGGATCTAGCCTATCTCGGTACTAAGTTTACATGCTTTACAAGTCTAAACTTTCCTATCTCAGCTAGGTCTGTCCTCCTTGTCGGTCTTGGATAATCTTGCCCGTTTTAGGGCTCAGTCGACCGGCTGGGCCGATCGGTCTTGAAGCTTGACGGGCCGGCCTGGTGATAGCGTGTCGGCCCAAACTAGGCCGTGAGGGTATATGGAGTTTATACCTCCGGCTAGTCCCCGAGCATCATGGATCTTGAGGGAAAAACACCGTCTTCGCTTGGCTAAGTGAGAAAGGGTGGTCGGACACACGTTCGACATGTGGTCCGAGCGAGGGCAAGGGCCGTCTAGTGTTTCCGACCACTCTTTGCTTGCACTTAGTTGACGTTTTTGGTTTGACCGAAAGATTTATGATGCTCTGAAAAAAAAAAGAATTTTGAAAGGGTCCCAAATGCGGAGACGTGGGCCCTCATTAGTGTGTGATGCCCTTGCCATCACATGGTTTCGTCGTATTCGGTTGTTGGCTTAGCTTAATTTTAGACTAAACTCTTTGTAAAGAAAAAAGATCGGGCGAGTCATGCAAATGACGTGGGCCCACGTAGTCCCCGAGGTTCTTTGTAAGATAGTATATGTTGCAGCAAGCTCTAAAAGAAGGATCTAGCCCATGTCACCTCTCAGGTGACGTGAGCCCACGTAGTCCCCGAGCCTGAGATGAGGTGGAACACGTTATGTCAGGGTCTAAAAAAGACGACCTGCTTATTGTATCGTGCCTTATGTGTTTCCGACCACTCTTTGAGTGCGACCGTTGGTCGGTTTGAACCATGCCATGACTTTGTCATGATTAAGTTAAGATAGCTTTGCTACTTAACTCGGTTCCCGGTGTTGTGAGACCATGGTTTTGAAGTTAAACCCATGAAAATAGCTTTGCTATTTGTGTCCCGAGAATAACCGGTATCATTGGCGAAAAATCCCAGCTCAGTGTCGGATTGTGTGGGTTGAATTGTTGATGCTATCTTGTGACTTTGTCACGACGGGTTGGAAACGACTTTCTTTAATGAACCTAGTCTTTTAGCGAGGCTGTTCTAAGACTATAGCTAAAAGACAGACTTAAATGGCCATCGGTACCTTCGCTTTACTAGGCCAACTTTCGGGTTGTCAGTAAGGCTGCGCGTCTGTAAAAAGAAATGGTTCTTTTATGAATTTAAATGGGAAGAGGAAAACTAACCACAAAAAGCCTTTTTGCTTGGGGCGGCCCGTTCCTCCGGCCCATTAAAGAGAAAAAACCTAGTGGGGTTAAAAGCTTTGGTGACGCCGTCATTTGGACTCCTTGCTTTCATTCCGCCTGCGGTTCTTCTAACCAGGTTCGCTCTGCCGCCCGTGCTCCGTGCCTAGGGTTAGCTCAAGTAACCGTGTCCTCCGTTTCAAAGATCATGGCGAAGGGGCGTCAATGCACAGAGAAAAGGAAGGAGAAGAAGGAGCGAAGGAATATGAGAAGCAAATGAAGCTTATGTGGTCGCCCACTCGGTCGACGGCGGCATCTCCGAATGCTTTGGCGAGATGGCGGTATGATTCCGCCGGCGGCTCTTGGAGTGTGGCGTGCGCCACCACGAGGTGAGGCGTTCCCCGCCCCTATGATGGTGAAATAGTTGTATTCGAAGATTATTTTATCGGGGATTGGGTATTACGATCCATACTTTTTGGTAGAACTCTGCATCCTTTGGAAGATATCAATCTGCAATCTCGGCCAATTCTATTATGACAATCTCTCTTTTGTTGCGTATTGTGAGTTGTATCTTGCAATTCCCCCAAATTTCAATGTCTTCCAACATTTTTATGAGTTGAAGAGGGGAGGGAATTTGGGTGGTAGTCCAAAGAGGCTGGAGCATGTTACATTTCGCTCCGTGACGGGATGCGATCGCGGCTGGTTATCGTTTACACACACGATAATGTGAAGGACTTGGTTCAAGAAATGGTTTTATGTAAATGATAATGAGCAGGGTAGGCCTGTTCCTTGTGATATCACTCGAGTTCTGTTCCCAATCATTTACGGTCGGACAAGCCAAATGCTCGAGATGATTGAAGTAAACGAAATACTTTTGGCGATGATGAACTTCGGGGTTTGAATGGTTTTACGATGGCGGTGTTTATATCTCTCGTCGTATTCGGCGTTTGAAGGAGAGATTCAACTTTCTCTGGGAATATCGTGGAGAGGATGATCCTTCTCGTGAAACTCCAGAAGAAATTTCTCTTGATGATATCAATTTGAGGCTTCTGAAGATGTTCAAACGGGGAGAGGATACTCATATCCCGCGCCCTACGATTAAGCCTTATGATTGGAGGATGCCACCCCCCGGGTATGTTTGTATATGTCTTGTTCTTCTATCATTTGGATGTTATTTGTTTTATTGACTGGTCTCCTTGTGTTTATAGGGCCGTCATATCTATGTGTCTCGAGTACCTCTTGATGATCTCCACCTGGAGAAGCTTTGCAATATCGACCGGCTTTGATCGGGGAATCGATAGGATGGAGGGCGATGATGACACCGTACAGACCTATTGATGATCGGTCTAAGGGCCGGAAGCGAAAGGTTGTTTATGAGAAGAAGAAGAAACATTCGGTGTTCGACGGTGGTTCTTTATCTCTTCAGGCCTGTGCTTCTGGCGGCCAGAAACGTCGTTATCGTCAGGTTGTGGAGTCGTCAGATTCTGAATCTGATTCTGATGACAAATTGTCGATTGCTGAAATTGCTCGATGTAAGCGTTTGCGCACTGAGCATAGTGGTGGTCGGAATTATACTCCCCCCCCGTGTGTCTTCTCGGTTGGCTTGTTGATTACGGGAATCAAACTATTTTGCCAATTATTAGGGTGGGCTTTTGGCTAGTGATGGCCGGCTGGTAATTTGGGTGAGGGTTTAGAGGATCGAAATGCCTCTGTTCTTGTGTTGCCTCGTGATGCGAGGCGATGCTTTGTGTGGATCTTACGCACATTCGGAACACGGAGACCGATATGCCGAGATTGGTTCAACCTTCACTTTGAGCAATGCGACTGTGAGTATATTTTTTGGCCTGTATCTTTGCTATGCCTTGAATTCTCTTGATTATTGTGAAACTTTTTGTTGTCAGGGCTCCTATTGTTGAAGATTTGGGCAGGGAGCCCTTGGTTCTTGAAGCCTTGGTGGATCTTTGGAACTGCTCTTGTGAGCCAAGAGGCATTCCGAAGTTGTAACACCTCGCCGATGTTGTTGTAGATCAAGAAGCCGTTCTGAAGTTGCTGCGATCTTGTTGTGGATCCGGGGGCGTTTTTGCAAATGTTGTTGCTAACCCTGCGTGGTTGCGAGGGTATCAATATTATAGCCCCCACTGGTGATGTTCAACCATCATTGCCGGGATTAGCGCTAGATTCCTCCTGGTTTCTCCTCCCGAAGGTGATCGATATCTAAATATGTGTTTGGGTAGTTTCGAACCCGGTGCATCGATCTGCGAGATCACCTGAGGTAATGGAAGAGGTCGGAGGGGGAACTTCTTGGGTGCCCATATCCACAAGCCGCAGCTATATTGCTTGTCGGGATGACGATGGCGGTGTGGCAAATTTTTGAGAATGTTACCGGGGTGCCATTTCGATGGATTCGAACAAGTGTTTGCTGATCTCGAGCTCGGATCAAGGTTAATACTTGGGAATTTTTCTATTTTGCCGTTTTGTTTTGTTGAAAAGGATCTTTTTTGCGGGTTGTTGAAGATGTTGCTTTGAGGAGCGCCATCTACGCATAGAGAAATTCAAACCGACCATGTGTGAAAATGGTCTTTTGCGGAAGCATAATGAAGATTTAGAGCGGCAGATCCGTGTTCACGAAGGTCATGAAAAGCTTTGGGAACTTGAGAGAGATTCCCTATTAAAAAGGTTGCAGCCCTTCGGGAGCAAAACAAAGGTTTGTTTTACTAACTCTTGTTGTTTGTGGTTTTAACAAGATATGACGGTACTCAAGCTGTATATTTTGTAGCTTTGGAGAGTGATAAAGCTCGATGACTACGAGGTTGCTCGGTTGACTAGAGCGAGAGAAAAGGCTCAAGCGGATGTTGAGCGCTTGGAACGGGAGGCCCGAGGTGAGCTATTTTCCCTTTTGGCTCTTTTATGGCTATTTTGTGTTTTGCGTGTTCTCATAAATTGCTATGTGTTTATGCGAAAACGCATGATCGTCACATGGCCCAATTTGGCGTGAAAAGATGAGAACCGCGTTTGACTGACCGTTATCTATCCATGGCAAATGGATTGCAGCCTTTGTTTCTTTGTGCTTGCGGGGTGAAGTGAGACCAACAAATCCCTTGCCGCTCCTGAATTCGTTGTAGATCAATGTCGCCGTTCGTGGTGTTTGCTTAAGGAGTTTGTCGGTAAGGGAGCCGCTTTGTTGCATCAAGTGTTACGGCTCTTGCCCGTCTCACTTTCCTCGAGCGGATCTAAAGCGTTTGGAGTCTGGAAGGCCTGCCGATACTTCTCCCGAAAAACTCGGGGATTTGCAAAAGTCTTCTTTGAGCACCGCTTTGTGTTGTTCTTGACAAGATAGATCTTGTCCCCGAACAATGATTGAAACTCAGCTGTTGTATTAAACTTTGTGGTGCTTTGCACCGATTTATTTGTAACAATATCAGATTTGCTTCGATGTAAATGGTGGTACTATTTTTATATGAGTAGAAACAATTACAATTGCCCTAGTGTTAGGCATAAAATTTGATTAAATGCTCGATATGCCAAGAGTTTGGCAAATCTCTAGGTGGATCGTCTGGAGTACACGGTTTATAAGTCGTGGGTCTTGTGACCGATTTGACTAGAAAAGGTCCTTCCCAATGAGACGACAACTTGTGAAGGTCGTACATTTTTACAGTATTCTCTTAAGGACGAGATCTCGACCACAAACTGTCTCTCTTTACATTCCCTGTTGTAATAACGTCGTAGGGACGCTAGATATTTGGCCGTTCTTGGGAGCGTTTCCAAGTTCCGTTCTTCACTGAATCTATGATAGTTTTTCGACTTCATTCGTAGCTTCCTCATCGTAGTTCTTTGTTCTTGGTGAGCCGAATGCTACTTCTTCTGCAAAACTGCTTCAGCACCAAATATCATGAAGTAAGGTGAAACACTAGTATTTACTGCTTGGTTGAGTTTGAAGGCCCCAAATCACACGGCGAGGCAATTCGTGATACCATCTTCTGGATGTGTGTCGTTGTCTCGATATAACCTTTTTCGTAAGGCATCTATGATCATCCCATTTGCTCTTTCAACTTGACCGTTAGCTCGAGGGTGAGCTGCTTTTGATACATATTTTACTTTTGTTCCTAAGTCTTCGCAAAAGTCCCAAAATTCGCCTCCTGTGAATGTGGATCCCAAATCTGTTATGATGGTGTTGGGTACGCCGAAACGATGTACGACGTACGTTAGGAATTCGACGGCCTTTTGGGCATTTGCCTTCCCCCACCCCCAAGCTTGTCTTGTGGTGACATCAAGACAAGAGGACAACATTCTTGGGGTTGAAAGGTTTATTATTATTATTATTATTATCCCCACTTTTTTTTTGTGGTCCACCGAGCAAATATTCATCTGTTGTCATCTCCAAGACTTGCCCTCATAAGATTTATAAATTCTGCGAGAGGTTAGTCCATATGACCTACCAAAAATCTATCTTGGCAGCTTTGGTTCAAAGATCAAACTAGACACCATGTCTAATGCGATCTAGGTAGACAACTTAATCTAAGCACCATGCTTAAATTACGAGCCTATGAAAGCATGATTTTACATCCGAACTTCAAACTAAGCACCATGCTTAATTTAAAAGATGCAAAACCATCACTTCCAAACCAAAACACACAACATAGGAATTGGAGGCATGAAAAGATATAAACAAGATTCATCCAACAGAGGTGAGACATTGCACAAGTGAACAAAATAACCCGAGGTTTTTTTTTAAAAAAAAATGTTCGGCCAACTTTTATTCAAACTCGAACAAAGCTAAGATCATGCCTTGCTTTGTCTCCAACATGAATTACTTCTATTGCTTATGATAACAACTCCAAGTTCATTAATCAAATTTCAACACCAAGTCAAAATTTGATTAAAGAAGACTATTTTAATCTAAGCACCACGCTTAAATCAAAATGGTCTATGGATGCATCTATAGAATGCACCCAAACCGAAGCATTAGCATAAACAAAGGAAGCATGATTTTTATTTCTATGGAGACAAAAGTGAGAAAATGAGTTGGTGAACTTTACCTTTGCATACACGAGTTGCTACCGGCGACATACATGTATGAAACATCAAAGTTGCTGATCCGGTTGGCATGATGGCTTTGCCCGGTGAACGTCGGGACCAGCCCACACATAGCCGATTGTGTTTGGGCCATGGGCCTCGACGGTTGTAGCAAAGGCTTGGAGGTGAGCCCTTCTTGCTTGTCAAAGCAATGTTGGGTGGAGTTGGGTAGCCCAAAGGTATTTCTCCTTGGTTATGGGGAGCCATCCTCTTCTTTCCTCTCCTCCAAGATTTTTTTTTATTTCCCCCTATTTTTGCGTAATATATATTTTTTTCAGCACTCTCTTTTTTTTTTCTATTTTCTCTTACTCTTTTTTTTAAACGAGGTAGAGCCAACATCTCTATTATTGTTTTTTATGATAATCCGGGGTACCTCCCGGCGAGTGCTTGCTTTATGGTCATAAGCTCAACCTCCAAAAACTAGGACGAAGTTTGTAGCTAGAAGCTATGATTGACTTACAACAACAAGGCTAAAGAACTTGTCCCAAGAAGGAGAGATTTTTTTGAGGTTGGCATAATTTTTCAAAGATCACATGCGGTAGTTTGAAACGGTGATCAAACATGTCGTTCAATCAAAGTAGGCAATTCAATCTAAGCTCCATGCTTAAATTGAGAAACCTATGAAGATATGATCGTGCACCAATCATACTCCAAACCGAAACATACTTCATGCAAAAATTTTGAAAATAAACCAAGGTTTTAAAAAAAACTTTTTTTTGTGCAAAGAAAAATATTTATATTTTGATTTTGTAAAAAGGATAACTCAAAACTAGTAAAGGAATTTTTTATATAAGTATTTTTAAAACAAAAAATATTTTTATAATAGTTTTATAAAATATTTTTATTATGAGCAAGGGCTACAACACAAGCAAGCTATCATGAACATGTCCTCATAAAATCTTTTAACCAACGCCTTCCTCGGCAACGGCGCCAGAAATGCTTGTTGACATTTCTTAGCGCAATCACCAAAGATAGATAAAAAGTCTATCCACAGCAACGGCGCCGAAATGCTTGTTGGCATTTCTTAACGTCATCACTAGAATTAGCAACAATGCCAAGAAACACCGGTTGGTATTCCCAACGCGTTCTGAGAACAAGTCCGCAAGCGCACGGAAATACCGTTACGGCATTTCACTCGGAAGTATTCGGGGTATCGTTATTTATATTTCCCAAAGGAAGGCATGGTATAAAAGAGTCTAATTTGGACATGAACAAGATAACAAGATTGCATAGCAGACCAATACTCATAACGGGGGTAAAGTAAGATCGGTAGTTGGATAAGCTGACACACATACTCGAGCCAAACTCAAGGATAAAGATAAGAGAAAGAATAAAGAATAACCTAAACGGACGAGGCATTCCCACACAACTATGTCGGGACAACGGACGATCACACAAACATATGCATGTTAGTGAGATTCTACGTTAAGATAGCCGGGGCCCTTTGTTAACTCACTTCGGGCACCGGATCGCACGACTCCGAGTGATGCCGGCACAGCAGCTCTACGCCATACCGGACGTGGGGATTACAAGGGACGGACGGGGCTATCGGCACACAGCCGCCTACCACCTCAACCGTGGAGTACGAGGCAAACGAAGGCAGCCTCTAGCCTAGACACCACGTCTACGCTAGCGACTACTGCTCTAGCGTCGTACAGGGTGACCCATCTCTATCAGGGCCCTCTACTAGACCATCCGCCACGGGGACGGACGACGAACCCGCAAGCCAACACTAACCAAGACTACGCTTAAGATAGATCTCAACATCACAACCTAGTTCTAGGTCTAAGCATGCATGCACTGATGTCAAACATTAGGTTCTATATCATAAGATCAAAACATGTAAACTATATTCTAGTTCATATGCTAAGATCACATCATAAGAACTATGCTCTAGTTCTACAACATGACTATACTAAGAACAAGAACATCTAAGAACTAGAACAAGAACATCTAGAACAAGAAAAAAGAACAAGAACATCTAGAACAAGAACACAAACATCTAGAACAAGAACACGAACATCTAGAACAAGAACATATGAGAACAGAACGAATAAGAGGGACCTTGATATTGCTCATACCGAGATCCTCCTAAAGGTTTAAGCCCTCCAACGAGGCTTGCCTTGCTCCACTATATAACTAAAACTACTAAAGGAGAAGATACAAGTGGAGGGAGAGAGACTCAAATGTGGTGTGTGTTGAGAAATGATTTCTTCTCCCCTTTATAGTTCAACTAGGACAGTTCGGCGTAGCTACACATGGAAACACCACGGAACCGCCATAAGGAACCGCCATAGCACCTTCCAAACGAAGCTTGGCCCGATTGGTTCCCACGGCTGGTGCGCTCGTTCCCTTGGCGCGAGCACACCAAGGGTGGCTCTGCTGGGCCTCATCTTTTTCAGGCTTGTGGGCCTCGTGATTAGCTTTCCAACACATATTCATTTGCCTCAATCGGGGTTCGTATGAGTGAGATATGGCCCGTTTACTGAGACCCACTCATCCAGCCCGAGATGAAACTCGACCGTGATTTGGTGTTTGGGCTCTGCCACTCCCATGTCACTGGTTTTGCCCAGAATTGCTAGATTGGTGGGCTATGCTCTTTGACCCTTTGTCGCGCTTTGTAGAAAAGCGTGTTTTCTTTATAATTCCTCTTGTATTTAGCTATAATCCCTGCAAGTGTCAATTCTACCGGTACAAGTGGAATTCGGTCAATAGCAAAAGTATATGGGTATAATAATAAATAATTCTCCTTTTTAGTCTTATATTGGCGGTATAAAATCGTCGATAAGGACCGCCAACGATGTCCTATAGCTCTCGGCACTAGGTCAAGCACGGCCAGGTATGACATAGTTAAGGCGTTTTGACGCCTCTGGCCTCACCACCACAATGTTTGTCATCACCCGAGAGCCCGAACGTCCCTTAACCACTGCTCCATGACTCCAGAACTTCCATATTTGCACACATGACTGTACTGCCGCACGGCCAGATCCTGTGCATCCTATGGCTCTCGGCACCGGGTCAAGCATGCCCGTACACCATGGTTAAGCTATTTTGATGCCTCTCACCTCTCCACCATAGAGTTTTCCATCACCCGAGAGCCTGAAGGGCCCTTAACCACGGCTCACGGCTCCAGAACTGCCATATTTGCACACACAACCATGTTGCCGCACGGTCGGTTCCAACGCGTCCTATGGCTCCCGGCGAAGTCAAGCATGCCGTACGCCATGGTTAAGGCATTTTGACACCTCGGCCTCTCTACCATAGCGTTTGCCATAGCTCGAGAGCACAACGTCCATAACCTTGGCTCACGGCTCCGGAGCGCCATATTTACACACACGACTTTCTTTGCCGCACGGGCTGGTTCTGCGCGTCCTACGGCTCCTGGCACCAAGTAAAGCATGCCCATGCGCCATGGTTAAGCGTTTTGACACCTCGGCCTCTCCCGGCCACGGCATTTGTTGCTGCCGAGAACACAATGGCCCTAACCATGGCTCCACGGCTCTAGAGGCCCATATTTGCACACACGACTATGCTACCGCACGGCGGTTCTTGCGTGTCTGCAACTCTCGGCACTAGGTCAAGCACGACCGTATGCCATGGTTAAGGCATTTTGGCGCCTGCGGCCTCACCAACACAATGTTTGTCATCACCCAAGAGCGACGGCCCTTAACCACAGCTCTATGACTCCGAACTTCCATATTTGCACACCGGGCTGTCTTTGCCGCACGACCGGATTCTGTGCATCCTATGGCTCTCGGCACCGGGTCAAGCATGCCCGTACGCCATGGTTACGCTATTTTGATGCCTCTCACCTCTCCACCATAGAGTTTTCCATCACCAGAGAGCTGAAGGGCCCTTAACCACGGCTCCACGGCTCCAAAACTACCATATTTGCACACACAACCATGTTGCGCACGGTCGGTTCAACGCGTCCTATGGCTCCCGGCCTTTGAGTCAAGCATGCCGTACGCCATGGTTAAGGCATTTTGACACCTCTGGCTTCTCTACCATAGCGTTTTCCATAGCTCGAGAGCACGAACGTCCCTTAACCTTGGCTCCACGGCTCCCGCGCCATATTTGCACACACGACTTTCTTTGCCCGCCGGCTGGTTTCTGCGCGTCCTACGGCTCCGGCACCAATTAAAGCACGCCCATGCGCCATGGTTAAAGCGTTTTGACACCTCGGCCTCTCCCGGCCACCGGCGTTTGTTGCCGCCGAGAACCCGAATGGCCCTTAACCATGGCTCAACGGCTCTAGAAGCGCCATGTTTGCACACACGGCTATGCTCTTGCCACGGCCGGTTCTTGCGTGTCCTACGGCTCTCGGCACTAGGTCAAGCACGACCGTATGCCATGGTTAAGGCATTTTGACGCCTCTGGCCTCACCACCACAATGTTTGTCATCACCCGAGAGCCGACGGCCCTTAACAACAGCTCCACGACTCCCGAACTTCCATATTTGCACACCCGGCGTGCTGTCGCACGGCCGGATCCTGTGCATCCTATGGCTCTCGGCACCCGAGTCAAGCACGCTCGTACCCCATGGTTAAGCCATTTTGATTCCTCTCACCTCTCCACCATAGAGTTTTCCATCACACGAGAGCACGAAGGGCCCTTAACCACGGCTCCATGGCTCCAAAGCGCCATATTTGCACACACGACCATCTTTGCGCACGGTCGGTTCCAACGCGTCCTATGGCTCCCGTCACTGAGTCAAGCATGCCCATACGCCATGGTTAAGGCATTTTGACACCTCAGCCTCTCTACCATAGCATTTGTCATCGCTTGAGAGCACGAATAGCCATAACCTCGGCTCCACGGCTCCCGAACTGCCATATTTGCACACACGACTTTTCTTGCCGCCGCGGCGGTTCCCCGCGTCCTACGGCTCCTCGCACCAAGTCAAGCACGCCCATGCGCCATGGTTAAGGCATTTTGACACCTCGGCCTCCGGCCACGGCGTTTGTTGCCGCTTGAGAACCCGAATGGCCCTTAACCATGGCTCCACGGCTCTAGAAGCGCCATAATTGCACACATGACTATGCTACCGCACGGCCCGGTTCTGCGTGTCCTATAGCTCTCGGCACTAGGTCAAGCACGACCGTATGCCATAGTTAAGGCATTTTGACGCCTCTGGCCTCACCACCACAATGTTTGTCATCACCGAGAGCCGACGTCCCTTAACCACGGCTCCATGACTCCCGAACTTCCATATTTGCACACACGGCCTTTTTGGATCCTGTGCATCCTATGGCTCTCGGCACCGGGTCAAGCATGCCCGTACGCCATGGTTACGCTATTTTGATGCCTCTCACCTCTCCACCATAAAGTTTTCCATCACTGAGAGCAAGGGCCCTTAACCCACGGCTCCACGGCTCCAAAACTACCATATTTGCACACACAACCATGTTGCCGCACGTTCGGTTCAACGCGTCCTATGGCTCCCGCCAGGTCAAGGATGCCCGTTCGCCATGGTTAAGGCATTTTCATCTCTGGCCTCTCTACCATGGCGTTTGCCATAGCTCAGCACTGAACGGCCCTTAACCTCGGCTCACGGCTCCGGAGCGCCATATTTGCACACACAACCATGTTGCCGCACGGTCGGTTCAACGCATCCTATGGCTCCGGCGAGTCAAGCATGCCCGTATGCCATGGTTAAGGCATTTTGACACCTCTGGCTTCTCTACCATAGCATTTGCCATAGCTCGAGAGCACGACGTCCTTAACCTTGGCTCCACGGCTCCCGAGCGCCATGTTGCACACACGACTTTCTTGCCCCGCACCGGCCTGGTTCTGCGCGTCCTACGGCTCCTGGCACCAATTAAAGCACGCCCATGCGCCATGGTTAAGGCGTTTTGACACCTTTGGCCTCTCCAGCACAGCGTTTGTTGCCGCCCGAGAACCCGAATGGCCCTTAACCATGGCTCCACGGCTCTAGAAGCGCCATATTTGCACACACGACTATGCTACCGCACAACCGGTTCTTCCGTGTCCCTCTGACTCTCGGCACTAGGTCAAGCACGACCATATGCCATGGTTAAGGCATTTGACTCCTCTGGCCTCACCACCACAATGTTTGTCATCACCGAGCCGAAACGGACCTTAACAACGGCTCCACGACTCGAACTTCCATATTTGCACACACGGCGTCTTTGCACGGCACGGCGGATCCTGTGCATCCTACGCCTCTCGGCACCATGTTGCCGCCGGTCGGTTCAACGCGTCCTATGGCTCCGGCCTTTGAGTCAAGCATGTCCGTACGCCATGGTTAAGGCATTTTGACATCTACGGCCTCTCTACCAAAGCATTTGCTATAGCTCGAGAGCCTAAATAGCCCTTAACCTCGGCTCCATAAGCGCCCATATTTGCACACCCACGACTTTCTTTGCCACACGGCCGGTTCCTACGCGTCCTACGGCTGTGTTGGCATTTCTTAGCGCAATCACTAGAATTGTTACATCCTAGTGGTCACACCAAGAAACGCCGGGGTTGATAGTCATGTTCTAAAGATATTATCCGCAAGCGCACGGATCTATCATGTAGCATTTCACCCCGGAAGTATGTCGGGGTATCGTTATTTATATTTTCCCAAAGGAAGGCATGGTGTAAAATAGCTCTAGCACGGGGATATGGTACTTCACATCATTGAAATGAGCCTTAATACTATGCGGGGGTAAGATAAACGGTAATTTGAGGATAGTGGACACACACTTGGTCTTCACTCAAGGATAAAGAGAAATAAGGAATAAAAGAAATGGAAAGAATAAAGAATAAATCTCTTGGAGGCTGGTTGGTCGTATGTTGCTAAGCGAAGATTAGCTAAGTCACATATTATACGGGTTAGAGGCAAGTCGAGCCTAAAGTAACGGGGAGACCCCCGCGGGAGGCAACCTAGCGATAGAGGCATTTACGGACTCCTACACGACATACGGACGTGGGGGATTATGAGGACGGACGGGGCATCACCGCTGCCGCCTACCCCTCAACCATGGCATGCAATCATATTCGAAGGTCCCTCGTATCCGGACACCACGCCCGCATACTAAGGAACTACCTATGCTCCCCCGGGACTCCCGCCCTACGGATGGACGAGCTAGAACACGAGCAAACCTGAAAGAACATCGAACCATTACTCCACTCTCCTCAAAGACTCTAATCCTATAGAACATATGAACGATGAAGAAACAGGGATGAACACGCTATGGCCGATCATATGAACTAGGCTCTAGTTCATATGTATCAGCATGAACGTGATCATGACTATGCTCTAGTTCATATGCTAAGCAACATATAAAATATAAGAACTTGAACAAGGAAGAACACTCCATAGAGATTTACCAAGATGTATCTCTTCTTCCTAGGAGACAAGCTCTCCTTGGTAGCTTTCCTAGCTCCAACTACTACTAGCTCTAGGCTAAGGAACAAGTGGAGGTGAGGGAGAGAGAGACCAAATGAATTGTGTGTGTAGAATTCCTTTTCATCTCCCCTTATATGTTGGTGGAGGTCGAGTTTGAGCTTGAAATGGAAGGAACACCACGCAGACCTCCTGAGCATTGATTGCACCCGCCTCCGGCGGGTCCCGGGTCGGTGGGGAGGGCGCGACGCGCCCAGCGGCGAGCGCGCCCCGAGGTGCCCTGCTCCCACGACCGACCTTGGCCGATGGGCCTCCCCGGGGTGAGTGGGCTTCGGTGTTGGGGTGTTTTGGCCCATTTGGGGTCCCGAGGTGGCCCATCTCCATTTGGGGTGGTTTGGCGCTTTCCGAAAGCGCCTTTTTGATGTTTAATCCTGCACTTTTATATGATTCCTGCAATGTGAGTATATTTCCTAGTGCACGTGGATTTGGGTTAGTTGTACATGTATATGCATATAGGAATATATAATTCACCCTTTTTCATGTCTAATTGGCGGTATAAAATCATCGATAAGGACCGCCAACAAGATCCCAAGCTTACCCTTTGCTCGTCGAGCAAAGCAAATATAGGTTGTTGATCGGGGAGTTGCTACTATGCCGATCATGAGTCAAAAGTACCAAGCGTATAAGCAAGATTTCTACCGAGTTTGAATAAATCGGCATATTCTCACCTTTGTTATTATCTCAAAACAAAAATGGGGCTTTCCGAAGCTTTTCTCGAGTCTTGGGATATTGCAAGATAGAGCAGATTCACAAACGTTGCTTATCGTCTACCCAGATCAACCAAGTCTCAGGAGGGTTTTTGAAAGTTTTGTAAAAAGAAACTCAAGTTCCTTGAATGATTCTCTCAATCGCTCGGAAGTGTTTATACCTCACCCAAAGGCATTGTGCTTTGCCTTTCTTTCTAACCTACTACTATGGTGAGAGTGGAGTTTTGGGTAGGTATGAAGGTGGCTATGCTTGGATCACATAGAGTTGGTGAAGTCAAGGGAACGAACCGTCCGAATTAAGATATACACTTTGATTGAGATTTGTGCAAGTGTGTGAGGGTGAAAGATTCTATTTCAAAATGTTTTTTGGAACTCGGGCATCATGACTCCTTTTATTGGTGGAAGGAAAATTTGAGAGAGTATGGGCTTGATTTGGAAAAACCAGATTTTCTTTTCTTTCTTTCTTTTCCTTTTCTCTTCTCTCTTTTTTTTTTGAACGGGAGACTGGGCCCGGGATTCCCGTTTGTCTACTTTTGAGAAGCTTATTGTTGCCCCTTGGCATTCATCATCATCATTTTTTGAACAAGAGATGCTAATGCCCAATACTCTTTCGGGCTGACAATTTTTTTTTGCGGGAAGGAGTCATGACGAAGGACGGGAGTAGTTTTTTGATGGATAATGAATAAGGGATGCGATCCTCGGTGTAAGGGTCGGCACGCTTTGTTTTTTTGAGAAGAAGGTGCGCAACTCTAGGGTCAAGAGTTGGCATATTTGGGTGGTTTTGGATGAAAAGTTAGGTTGCGCAACTCGCGGTGTACGGGTTGGCAAATTTATTTAGTGGGTGCAATTGAATCTCAATCGTAGTGTAAGACCATAATCTTGCGGAGGTTACGGACTTCTAGTGATCAATCGACATATGACAACTGGGTTTTGAAGAGTATTGACAACTACGTCCTATGGCCTTGGTGGGTATTTCAAAATCATTGAGGAACTTTTGTTTTGATAGTTTTGAAAAAAAAACTTCGGAAGTCAGTTTTCACTCGGGGATAGAGTCACCATAGCGTTGCTCGTGGGCACTATATCGTACCCGAGCAATAACTTAGACGGATCTAGCCTATGCAACCCACTAAGCTCAAGTTTTTAAGGATAAGACATTTTAGCCAAAAAACTCAAACTTAGGAGAAAGCGATTATAAACAAGGTACAAGCAAGTCACGAGGCCGGGGCAACTTTTTTCATCATTTCAACAAGGGTTGAATTAAATATTTCTATGACGCATATGTAGGAAATGAAGAAGCATTTTTTTATATATATATATATAAATTACGGCTGTTAGTGTGGTATATACCTCTTATTGGGGGTCACTCACAAGCTTGCTTAAGGAGCAGGGGCCCCTAAGAATTGTCAGGGTAACAACTTTATTTTATTTTATTTGGAGTACGTAAAGTCGGGATTTCCTTATGATTGAGGATTATCCTGCGGGGGTTAGGCTGATAGCATACTACCAATATTCCTACTAGTAATCTGTCTCAATGATCGACAAGTCGACCAAGGTAAACTAGCAACCTAAGCACCATGCCCAAGCTACGAGCCTATGGAACATGCTAAGCTTGAACATGTTCCAAGACATCAAACTAGCGGAACGGTATAGATAGAACTTTATTTGATAGACTAAGTAAACATAAAAATACTTATAAAGATAACTACGATTATCTGTCGATGGGGCTCACGGTTATAGTCCGTGAAGCGAGACTTTTCTCTGCTCAATTTGAGCACGATGATGAAGGCATTCGTCTCGGGAGAGGTAGAACGGGGATGCTGCTTGGGCCTCCACACCATTTTTGGTGGTGTGGTGACAATAAGTGAGAATGGTGGTTGATCGATTTCTTTGGGAGTTGCTTGTATTTTCTCCACCTTTAACACCTTTGTCTCCTCCTTAGGGACCAACTTTGGTCCCCGAGAGGTTTTGAGTGGAATTGGTTTTGCTTTGGGTCCCACTCTTTCTTGGGCCGGAGCCTTGCCCTTATCCTTCTTCATTGGGTTCTTGCGGGAACAACTTTGGATTTTGTTTCTTTTGTAGGAGCCTTCTTTCTTCCTTTCTTAGGAGCTCTTTGCTCCTTCTTTTCTTTGGCTCTGTTCTTTCTTTTTCTTTTGCTTTTGTTCCTGGGTACCCTTTGCTTTTCCCATGCTGACTCTGGACTTTGTTCCCGAGACAATATTGGAATCGATTCGCACCAAGAGGTCGGATTTCAACTTCCGTGACCTCTCTTTGTGGTTGGCTCATACTTGATGCGAATCATGTTGCACTCCTCCGTCTTCCGTGGCCGGAAGTGGAACTTCTCCTCACTTCCATTGATGTTGAAGCGGATTTCTCCGGCTCAACATCAATTTGTGCTCCAGCTTGAGGAATGGCGCCCCAATATTAGTGGTGATTCTTTGGTGGCCTCCATGTCAGTACCACGAAATCCTTTGGGATGATATCCTCTAATTTTCAGGAATATCTTCAGCTATTCCCGGGGTAGCGTAGGGAGGAGTCCGCTAGTGGAGTGGGTGTTGACGGTTGTTAATGATCAATTTTATATGTCAACCGGAGAGAGAAAGAGGGGTATAATCTGTTCACCATCATAGACTTAGGGTTTAAACCGGCCATTCCACAAGTTTTGGTGAATATGTGTTTTCGCGAGGGATTATCAGAAAACATCCAAGGAGGCCCACATGTCATGATTACATAGAGAGAAAGACCGAACGGGTAAAATTGTATATTCTAGAAGACTCCGAAGGCAAACCCAGGAAGCGGGGACCCACTTTGGCATTGTGGTGGGTCGGCCGACTCCTCCTTGGGTCGGCCGACTCCCCACCTCCACCAATCGTGGAGGCTCGCGGATCCCGCCTCCACCGCCTTTGAGGATGAATAATTATCGTCCGTTTAGGTCGGTTTGATCCGATGGCCGTGGTGCATCCTAGGGGACTATATATTCGAGCCCCCGGCCCCCGGGTCAAGGAGAATTCATTCAAGAATTCATTATTCGAGAGGTAGCCATCAAGCAAAGCAAGGGTTTAGAGAGAGATCTCCACCGTAGAATTAGAATAGATACTCTAGATCTTCAAGTTCTACATAGGTTTAGACTAGATAGAGGAAGAATCGGGCGCTTGTGCTCGAAATTCCGGATCTTCATCATCAAAATTGGTATTATCTTATATCTATTCTTGTGACTTTATTCTAAATATCATTATGTTTCTATTTATTATGTTCCTAGTTTATTCTAGTTCTACATTTGATATGGTTATGATTGGTAATAAGTTTATGTATATGTTTGCAAAGCGCTTAGCTCTCTTCCCGGAGGGTTAGGTGGTAGATTTCATGTAAGCATGGTGCTTAGATGCCGTTTACTCCGCAAATGCACCCTATTGGCCGGTCGTGTGGTAGATCGCGGAAGTGACAGCCTGTTGAGTCCTCTCAGTATTCCATCCCCGTTGGTAGGTCTAGCGGAACCAAAGTTGCGTAGTAAGTCATGCTATGTCTTGGCTTGTTATAGCAATGATCCTTATACATAGATGAAAAGTCTTTTGTGCTTGTATATGATAGTGTAGAGTTGGAGTAGATGAATGACTTAGTAGATTAGAACCTACATAGGATTTATATTTCTTGCACTAATCGATGTCAACCTACCTTTGTGAGTAGTCTATATCTAATCTCTCATGTGATTTATATCCCGAGCTTATTACTTTATATTCCCTTATTTATCATGGTTTACCCCTCGCAAAGTATGTGACTGTAATCAATCACTCATAAGTAGTCTTGTTTAGCAAGTTCATCTCATTGTTTAAGTCCGTAGTTCTTTCCTTTGAGCTAAATATAAATAACGATACGGAATACTTCCTGGTAAAATGCTACGATGGTGTATTATCTGTTTAGCTGGGATCCCATATTTTTCTTGATTAGAGGAGCAGTTTCTATACCAACACTTCGCGCCATGCTAGGGATGACAACTTAGCGTGAGTGGTGTTAGAGGTGTCAACAAGCATTTTTGGCGCCGTTGCCGGGGAACGGAATAAACTTTTAGAGAAAAATTGCTTAAGCGAGATACTTAGAAAATGAGTGATTGTCACTAGTCACCTCTACTTTGGCAGGTTCACCCCCGTTGTTTTTCTTTGTCTATATTTTATACGGGGTATTAGCGGATTGAGTCTCGATTCATTCAAAACTCTCGATCATCGAGTCGGTTCAATCAAGAAGGAAGCTCGTCACCAATCAAGATGGCCGAGAAGACCTTCTTGGAGTTCTCTGCTCCAACAATAGAGAACATCTCGTACTGGTCCAAGAATACACAATAATATGGAGTTTGAGCTCAAGCCAAGTCTCATCAACATGGTGCAAGCTATCCAATTCAGTGGAAAGGTACATGAAGATGCAAGTACACATCTACAGGACTTCATGGAGATTGGAAACACCATCGCCATAGATGGAGTTAATGAAGACCTCATACTCCTTCGCCTCTTTCCATTCTCACTAGTGGGAAGAGCAAAGCAGTGGTTTTATGCAAATAAAGAAGATATCAATACATGGGCGAAGTGTTCCAAGGCCTTTTTAGCAAAATTCTTCCCAATAGGCAAAACCAATGCCTTAAGAGGAAAGATTACCAATTTTCAACAGCAGAAGACGGAGACCATGTCAGAAGCATGGGAGCGTTTGCAAGGATATATCCAAGATTGTCCCCATCATGGAATGGAAGAATGGTTACTCATGCAAGGGTTCTATCACGGATTAACTCCAAAGACGCGTGAGCACCTAGATGCAACTCGCTGAAGGATCATTTTTATCACTCACTCTTGGGAGAGCTAAAAGACTCATGGAGAAGATAGCAGATAATCAAAGCTGGTCCCAAGACAATATTCAAGATTGTCACCAGAGTGAAGAAGCAATAGAAGAAGTGAATGCATTATCAACCAAGATGGATACCTTACTCCATTGGCTTGACCAGAGGGCCAAGTACAAAGAAGATCAAAGAGCAATTGAAGCAACATATAAGCAGAATTCAAGTCCCATCATGAGAAAGGTTCCACATTGGGTGCAACCATCCATTAATCAAGGTACTCACGTAATTATGCAAAGCAACCTACTTTAAGAGAGTTGGTTCTACAACGATGTCCAAGATCAACTCATCTATGGAGGATAGGTTTGCCGCTAATAACAAAATCTTGGAAAACTTAAGTATTAAAATGGATAGTTTCTCCTCTCGCCATTAATGATCAACTAGAGTTCAATAAAAAGATAGAAGAAAAGATAGCAAAATTGGCCATTGCTTTGCTCGTTGCCACTAACCCCGGCGGTGTGAGATCTATTACTACAAGAAGAGGGAGTTCCACCAGGATCCTCCCTATCCAAAAGGAGCAAAAAGGCCAACCATGCTACCACCAAAGTGGCGAGAAGAAGAAGACTTCCAACCCGAGCTAGAAGTATTACCACAAGAATCAAGGTCGAAGCCGACAAGATCGGGAAGCAAGACAACAATTTCGAGATACAAACTACCTACCATTCCCTAGGAGGAAGAGAGGACCACAAATGATAGATGAGCAGTTTGGTAAGTTCGTGGAGGTAATTCAAAAGTTATATGTCAATATACCTCTACTTGGATGCCATACAGTCCCCACTTATGCCAAGTACATAAGAGATATTCTTAACAAGAAGAGACCACTGCCATCTAATGAAGTGATCAAGTTAACCGAAGAATGTAGTGCGGCCATCCTCAACCAACTACCGAAAAGAAGAAAGATCCAGGATGTCCCACTATCGATCGCACAATTGGAGATCAACATTTCAATAACGCACTCGTGATCTTGGAGCAAGTGTCGGTGTGATGCCCGCAGCAGCTACTATAAGCTCAACCACACCGCACTTGAGCCAACATCAATGTGTCTACAACTAGCCGACCAATCGGTTCGTTATCCTTTGGGCATTGCTTTGAAAACATCCCGGTCAAGATAAGAGAGTTCTTCGTGCCGGTAGACTTTGTAGTACCGGATATGCATCCAGACTCAAAGGTGTCACTCATACTTGGAAGACCCTTCTTGAGCACCGCCAATGCACACATTGATGTCGGGAAGGGCGAAATCAAGTTCACTATAAATGGGCAAGAAGAGCAATTCGCATTCAAGTCGAAACAAGAGCTCAACAAATCCGCGAAGATGGTAGAAGAAGATCGACAAGTACAACCACCGAGACGAGAGGATGCATCTCTCGGATCATCAGCGAAATAAAAATATTGGAAGGTCCAATTCGGAGGACTTTTAAAAATCCGAATCCTCGCGGAAGGTAACTCGGTATTTATCCACATTTTAAATTGCATCTCTTATAGTTTTCTTAGGCATATTTATTTCCAGCAATGCATTATAAAATTCTCATTACATAAATAATTTTTTCGGTGTGTGACAACCCGTCAAAAATATTTTATCGTGGTGGCACAAAAATTTATCATTTCATGCATTTAAATTAGTTTACCTTCATTTAAATTTCTGCATTGTTTATAGTTTTTATCATGGCATTTAGTGCTTGGTGGGTCCCTCACCATGGGTCCCACATGTCATAGACTACACCTCACATACATCAAATCACATGATTTCATCCACTTCCACTCACCTCCACTATCCTCTCTTTTCCACCGCCAAAACCACTCAACCGACCAAAATTTCTGGATGAAGGGAAGATCACGCAATAGCATGTGAAGTGGCAGCCATATTGGCCAATATGGTGGGTCGGCCGACCCCACCATTGAGTCGGCCGACTCTCCCCCTCCTCCTCTATAAATAGGCCTCCTCCCATTGTTTCCTTGCACCACCCACACTCCAGAATTTTAGCCAAACCACCTGCTCTCGACTTCGATTTTCCTGGAGAAAGTTAGAGAGAAGAGGAGAAGAGTAGGAAGAGAGAAGAAGTAAGAAGAGTGAGCAAGAGTTTAGTAGCAAGTGAAGGGAAGGGGTAGTGCTGAGTAGATCATCACAAAATTAGTGGAGATGCTGTCCAAATAGGATAAAGAAAATCTAAAATCTAGGGGAGGTTCACAAAATCAAGACTTGAAGTTTAGAGCTTTTTGTCATGAAGAACGACTAACCTACGGACCGCCGACTGGACGGCTAACCACTAACCTTGTGCTAATCCTTCTCTCCACTAGTGTTTGTTTTTGTTTCTTTTGAGCAACTTGCGAATGAAGAGTGCCATGAAGGGACTCGTTGGAGCCATCCGAACATCGGACAAGAAGTGCCTCTCGCGGAGCTCGGTGGCCGGTTCCGACATGAGTGTCGACCCACCACCGAAGCACCCGAAGCACCGAAGCACCTGTAGCAGCACTGCACCACCACCAAAGATCTCGAGAATCCTCATGAGAACATCGATCTTGCCTTGAGAACTACTCAAGAGAAGGATGTATACAAGAAGCTCAAGAACAAGCGTTTCATCCACACGCCGCCATCGATCCGACACTTCGCTAGCGACATGTATGGCTCAAGAATTCGATACAATTTTTCCACTAGTTGGTTGGACTTCCTTTGCAAACCTTACGAGAAGGGGATTAGGCTTTTGACCATAGAATTCCTTAGCACCCTTCGATACACGGACAATGGAGTTTATTTTAGAATGTTTGCTCGAATATTCTCGTCTCTTGGAGAAACCTTAGTGACCTCCTAGGTTTCCCTCAAGATACCCTCATAGATTTAAATGCGGCACTAGGTGATTTCGATGCACATAGGTTTTGGAGCAGCATTTCTAGAGTACCGTACCACTTAGCGCAACGCACCGTAGCCATAGAGCATCCTACGCTTAGATTTTTGCACCGTTGGATAGGAGCCACCTTTTTCCCACGATTTGATGAAAGCAAGATCAGAGTAGCCGACTTACAATTGCTATACGCGGTGTCAAGAAATGTAAAGTATCTCCCGTCCATCTCCTAGTGAACCATTGGATGAGTGTCCCCGGTTACAAAGTAGGAAGTGTGGCCATTTGCTCGCTTATCACTCGCATTGCCACAAGCTTGAAATTATTAGAGGGAGCTACTTTTGAGTACATTGAACATCATAGAGAATTTTATGACCTCTATACTTTTGGCCAAGGTCACTTACTAAAGAAAGTGAATGATGTTTATTATGCAAAATATGGTGATCTTTGCGATCCGGTTACCTAACCCGAACCGGCTTTGTATCATGTGCAAAACTATCATATTGAGTTCCGGGCGAGAACCGTGAATGAGAGAGCACCTCGAAGAGTTCGCTCGGAGAGAGTGACAGGAAATCGTGAACCAGTTTGGCGTGGTGCCGAAACCGCCCGAGAAGAACCAGCGCATGCCAGTTTCAATGAGTGGAATGTACCTCAGCACCACTCACTAAACTCATGGGTGTACCCACCACAAAGCCAACCACATCAACCATTCTATGGTTACTACCCATCAGAGCCAGGACCATCCGAGCCAGGACCCTCACAGCCGCCAAGATACTCTTATGACCCCTTTGGTACCACCGATGAAGAAGAAGAACCCCACCATGACTTTGAGCCACGTCGCCACTCCGATGCCACCAGTTTCATTTTCACCCAGCAGCACTATGATGAACAAGTAGCCTTCCAGACAACACCACCGCCACTCGAATCGTCATGATCGAGGTGGAATGACCATTCCGTGGAACCAGAACACCACCCAGCACAATCGGGCACCATTCAAGAGAGCCGGGAGGAAGCGCCTCCATGTTGCATGGCTTGGTGGACCCGTTGCACATCCACTATCCACCACCACCGCCGCAAGGCTAGCTTGGGGAGGACCCCATTATCAAGATAAGTATTTCTTTCCTTTTGTTTCAGTTTGTTTGTTTTCAGTTTGTTTATTTTTCTTTGGTTTGTTTTATGCATTGAAAAAAAAAAAAAAACTAGAAAAAACCCAATAAAAATTTCTGCTTGTTATTTTAAGAAATAAGTTTGCTTTCTTTAAGTGTGTTTACATTTCCGTTTACCTTAAGATGAAAACCAAATAAAAAAGAGTGTGTAAGTTTGTTTTCAATTCAGTTTGCTATAAATAAAAATGTGTAGACTTGAGGATTGCATGATGGAAATGATGAATAGTTGCTCGCTCTAATTCTTTGCAAGTACCTAGCTTTAAATTTGAGTTCTCCCAAGATTTGGATACACTGTTCGACAACTGGATTTACTCTACACCTGAAACCTGTGGGAGCATATGCTTAAACTAAGTCTAGGTAGTTGACGGGCATGATATGATAATAGTCTGAGCTGCTGTTCATTGTGTTCCAAAGTGCCACTAAATTCTGGAGATTTGTTTGTGAAAATTATAAATGATTCATGATGAGTTCCTTATATAACAGAGAGTTAAAATTCCTACCACAGCCAAACTTGATCATTAGAATAGGAAGCCTCCTCATTTGTTTAGGGCTCGTGCTGTCGGCTGTGTTGTATCCTTATGAACTCATCATACAGCTAAATCCTGGTTTCACACACTCACATGCACCCCTGCTACTTCTACCCTGGAAGTACGCACCACATAAAGCCTATTATCATCCATTGAAATTGTTCTACTCTTACACTGAGAGTGAACACCCAAAAATATTCCCCTGTTCATTTCTGCTAGCCACTTATCCAAAATCAATGCTCCAAGTGTTCCATTTGTTCCCAATGTAAAGTTGTCAAGATTGAGAAGTGTTCCATTCAAGAAGTATTTCATTCCTTTTTGGGCTGCAAGAATTCTAAGAAAAAAAAAAAAAAAAAGAGAGAAAGAAAAAAAAAAATTTATGAGCCCAGTCTTTGTCAAGTTTCCAAGTTCAAGTTCCAAGAAGATTCAAGTGCTGAAGTAGTTCCAAGTTTCATCCAAATAAAGGAGCATTGATAATTCCTTTGTGCACCCCTTCTCCTCCCACAAATATTTCTCTTACATCATCCACATATATAAACCACACATGCACACACCGATTGGTTGTATGTTGAGTTCCTTCGGATCCATGGTTCGATCATGCCAATGCATTAGTTCTCCACACCTATGAGCTCCATATAAGCCTTTATTAGAGTAGGGTGAGAGAGAGAGAGTGAAGGCTCATCTATAAATGCTTTGAACCACAAATACTACATATTCTGAGAGCAAGAGAAAAGGCATATCTCCTTTCAATGCCTTAGAGAGAATCCAAAAATACCACATATTGAGAGACTTGAAAGGGTTGTATTAAGGAACTCTGAGTTTTATTGAAAATCTTGTGAAAACTCCAGAACAGAGGTGAAACAACGAGCATGAGACAACAAGTGCTTGACTTAATTGTTCTGTCTTTCAACTACTCAAGACCCAAGTGCAGTAAAAGCCCCATGGTTGAAAGAAACATGAGTAAGTTTGGAAGTTATGATAGTTCACTCTAGTCTCGGGGATGAATTCTTGTTTGGAGCATGTGTGTTTGTTAAGCATGAAAGCATTGCGGAACTCCCGATCCATCTTCTGTAGCTATTTGCTCAGGGACGAGCAAAGGGTAAGCTTGGGGGAGTTTGTTGACGGTTGTTAATGATCAATTTTATATGTCAACCAGAGAGAAAAAGAGGGGTATAATCTGTTCACCATCATAGACTTAGGGTTTAAACTGACAGATTCCACAAGTTTTGGTGAATATGTGTTTTCGCAGGGGATTATCAGGAAAACATCCAAGGAGGCCCACATGTCATGATTACATAGAGAGAAAGACCGAACGGGTAAAATTGTATATTCTAGAAGACTCCAGAAGGCAAACCCTGGAAGCGGGGACCCACCTGGCATTGTGGTGGGTCGGCCGACTCCCTCCTTGGGTCGGCCGACTCCCCACCTCCACCAATCAGGTGGAGGCTCGCGGATCCTGCCTCCACCGCCTTTGAGGATGAATAATTATCGTCCGTTTAGGTCGGTTTGATCCGATGGCCGTGGTGCATCCTAGGGGACTATATATTCGAGCCCCGGCCCTCGGCTGAAGGAGAATTCATTCAAGAATTCATTATTCGAGGTAGCCATCAAGAAAGCTAGGGTTTAGAGAGAGATCTCCACCCGAGAATTAGAATAGATACTCTAGATCTTCAAGTTCTACATAGGTTTAGACTAGATAGAGGAAGAATCGGCGCTTGTGCTCGGAATTCCGGATCTTCATCATCGAATTGGTATTATCTTATATCTATTCTTGTGACTTTATTCTAAATATCATTATGTTTCTATTTATTATGTTCCTAGTTTATTCTAGTTCTACATTTGATATGGTTATGATTGGTAATAAGTTTATGTATATGTTTGCAAAGCGCTTAGCTCTCTTCCCGGGGGTTAGGTGGTAGATTTCATGTAAGCATGGTGCTTAGATGCCGTTTACCCGCAAATGCACCCTATTGGCCGGGTCGTGTGGTAGATCGCGGAAGTGACAGGTTCCGTTGAGTCCTCTCGTATTCCATCCCCCGTTGGTAGGTCTAGCGGAACCAAAGTTGCGTAGTAAGTCCTGCTATGTCTTGGCTTGTTATAGCAATGATCCTTATGCATAGATGAAAAGTCTTTTGTCTGTATATGATAGTGTAGAGTTGGAGTAGATGAATGACTTAGTAGATTAGAACCTACATAGGATTTATATTTCTTGCACTAATCGATGTCAACCTACCTTTGTGAGTAGTCTATATCTAATGTCTCGTGTGATTTATACCCCGAGCTTATTACTTTATATTCCCTTATTTATCATGGTTTACCCCTCTCGCCAAAGTATGTGACTCGTGTAATCAATCACTCATAAGTAGTCTTGTTTAGCAAGTTCATCTCATTGTTTAAGTCCGTAGTTCTTTCCTTTGAGCTAAATATAAATAACGATACCCGGAATACTTCCCGGTAAAATGCTACGATGGTGTATTATCTCGTTCGCTTGCGGATCCCATATTTTTCTTGATTAGAGGAGCAGTTTCTATACCAACACTTCTGGCGCCATGCTAGGGATGACAACTTAGCGTGAGTGGTGTTAGAGGTGTCAACAGTGGGCCCGGCGGCTGCCGAGGCTGCCACGTGGCCGTGGTTTGCCGATGGCCGTGGCCATCGGCAAACTGGGCTGTTTGCCGATGGCTGGACGGCCCGGCCATCGGCAAACGGCACGGCGTCGCCGGCCCGACGGCGTCGTCGGTGTGGGCCAATTTTGCCGATGGCCGGGCTTTGCCGATGGGCCGGCCATCGGCAAAAACGGGCCTTTGCCGATGGCGGGAGTTTGCCGATGGCCTGGCCACCGGCAAATTACAGGTTTGCCCATGGCCATAGTTTGCCGATGGCTGGGCCGTCGGCAAATTGATTTTTGCCGATGGCCGCACTTTACCATCGGCAAACGTGGTTGTTTGCCGATGGTGACCACTTTGCCATCGGCAAAGCCGGCCGCCATCGGCAAACTTGGTTGTTTGCCGATGGCTGACCACTTTGCCATCGGCAAAGCTGGCCGCCATCGGCAAACAAGCCGATTCCGGTAGTGGCTCGTGCCCGTTTTGCTTTAAGGGATATTCACTAAGTGATTGTAATACCATGCATGGAAGTTGCTCCAACACAAAGACTTCCGATTCGCTAGTGCCAATGGTTACACTTTAACTGCTGCCTTTGAAAAATTGGTGCAATAGCCTAGTGCCTAACGCTCTCTTTGGATCTTCTCAAAAAAAAAAAAAACGCTCTCTTTGGATCCATTAGGGCACGTACAACGCTGATTAATGTGCCGTCTGTATGACAAACAATTTGCAAAAAGCCCCCTCACGCACAACAACCAAGGCAGTGCCGTCGTCTCGCGAGTCGACGGCTTCGGCCCGTGCTCCGAGAAATCAACGAACGCATCTTCTACCAGCGTCGATCACATGCGGCCATGCGGGTGCCCGCGAAACTCATTCCTCTCTGCGCTTTCTCCCTGGTTCTCACTTTCATCCTGCATGTTCTCCACTCTCCATCTGCCTCCTTGCATCTACGTACACGTCCCAGATCGGAAGCACGTAAGCCATGAAAGTGCCGAAGTTGACAGTAGCCATGCGGCGTCCGATGGCCTGGCTGCGGTGCGGCCGTACTACGGCACGACGGCAACGCTAGCAGTCCTGGCCGACCATAGCGCTCGTCCTATAGTCCCAGAATGTGCAAATCGGCTCAAACTTATAAAGTCCGTTTAAAATCAAAATCAAATCCAAATCCAGAAATCACGATTCAAATTTGTGTGACTTTTAGTATAAATATACATTAATATCCTATTTACATTGATGCTTTGTCTGGAATAATTATGCTTTGATCTTGTTGCCACAATTACTAGTCTAAAACTATCATGATCGTATTTAACTTGAATATGTTTATTTGTTTTGTGTCAACTAGCAACATACTGGTGTACAAGGATCATATTCATACTTGATCATAACTATGTGCAAGTATTAAATAACTTATAGACAGTTAAATGGACAACCCATTGTATGAGCTGTCTATTTAGCTGTTTGTACACGAATTTTAAAAACTTGTAGACAACAAGCTGTCTGTGGGTTGTACATGCCCTTAGCTGCTTTGTTAGCTAGCTTATAGTTGACAGCTAATTATTAGCTTCTATTAGCTGGTTTTGCCCCCACAAATAAGATAGTTGTTTGTTGACATTCAACGTGGATCCAAGTTAAACAGGTCCTAAGTGTACTTAATCGGTTGGTTCCAGTCATCCAATATTAACTCACACTTAAACAAACTCCAATCAAGGTTCGCGACAAGTTTGGATTTTCTGGCTGGATGCTTCTGTTTGGAGTTTGTTTAAGTGTGAGTTGGCCCACAAGACAATCAACTAGCAGAGTACAAAAACACATATTTATAAAATGGGAGAGAGACAAAAGCACCAAAGAGCTTCACAGACCGGGCTGCTCATACATACTAAGGGAATTAAAATATTCAATTTAACAAAGGCCAACAAGTCCAATTTCTTGTCACCTGCTGTTTCCAAACAGATTCTAACAAAGCGCCGGCCGAGAGGACATATGCATATACATTGCTGCAGGTGAGCACTGAACACTCCGTCCCTTGGCGCACCTGATTGGATTTTTCTACCCTGCCCTTTTGCCTCTCTCAAACTATACAAATATATTTCAAGATGTGCTTATATTTGTCTCTCCTGCAAAGTTTAGTCATTATTTGGGTGGTCCAAGTCTACAATGTCGCTATTGCTGGCCTATGCATCTCGACAATTTTAATATATGCAGAGACTTGCAAGATTGGGCAAGGGAACTCTTCCTCCTTTTCACACCTCCTTGCTCTTTTATTCAAATGGGAGAAGTTATTTTGTATCTTATATTACTCCATTGGAACTGTATTTTATTTTTTTTCAGACAAGACTTTGAAAAATAATAACTCTATAAAAAAAATTATTTATGTGATACAAAAGCATAGTACTAAGAATTTATATTTGAATAAGAATCTAACAACATTAACTTTTTATATGTAGTTATTTATAACGTTATTGCAACTAGTTCATTCGTGTGATCTTTGATCCAAAGATATCTAAAATAAAACTGAGGCGGCTCTAAAACACATGTATTAGTTGATATTTCCTATGCATACCAGGTTTACATGCACTTTTGGAGCGATATTTGCAACATAAGATGTGGAGGGAAACCTTTCCTTGCATAATTTATACAATGTAATACTGAGATTCAGAAGCCAGATCAAGATTCATGGCATCGGCTACATTAAGTGCCGCCCTAGTTCAAGCTATATTTTCGCTAAAACACATGTAAAAAACACACAACGGTGCAATGCAATGGGAAATATTGTGAAATCGAATACAAAAGCATATAAAATATTCTATCTTTCCCCAAATATAATGATCCAAGTGTGTAAGAAATCTTCAATAAATATACGATAATTGTGTGGTAATCAATTAATACACCGTACATTAGTTTCTACAATAAAAGGTAGTAAAACTTACACTAATTATCCATTTAAATTTTTCACATTTTGACCTCCTACAAAAAAGGTTGACTAGGCCAAAGTATTGCTCCAATAATCATCCACTCGGTTGGTCGCCCAGCGCGAAGCCCAGAGGGCCGAAGCGGTGGCGGAACAGCGGCGCGCCAGAGGGAGACGGCCGTACGGCGGCGGCGGGGGAGAGGCACTGAGCGTAACAGGCCTCTACCCGACGTGTGTGCAGGCGGAAGCCCAGAGGCAGAGGGCCGCCGGCGGCCAAGGTTCCACCCTGCGATGGCAGCAGCGTGCTTCCAGTCAGGTCAGTCGTCACATAACGCATGGCCGCATTCGTGTCCTCGAATTTATCACGCATTTCGTCCTATGCTTTTGCTTGTGGTCATATTTCTTCAATTTTATTTTGAGAAATTTGGTCATATTTGGGGTAGAAAGTGCTCAGGAAATTGGAACTAGCTAGTTTGTGGTCATACTCGCAGGCAACCAATCCTTGTCAAAGAATCACTGAAGTGATGGCAATACCGTGCATGGAAATTGCTACAACAGAAAGACTTTGTAGAGTCAATGGTTACATTATATTGGTTAGCAGATGCGTCCAAACTTACATCTTCAGTCACTTACAACACAAAGACCATTGTAACACTCTAACCACTACCATTGAAAAATTGGGGCATTGGCTAAGTGCATAAGGCTCTCTTTGGATGCATTAGCTGCTAATAGTTAGCTAGTTAATAGTTCATAGCTAATATTAGCTAGCTAACTATTAGTTAGTCTTGTCCAATTAATAACATAGTTGTTAGTTAGCATTCAACTAACAATTAGCTAAGTTATTAGCTGGACCAATTTCGATCCAAATGAGCTTATTATTAATAGCTAACTATTAGCTCCATGGATCCTAACAGGCCCTGGTTGGTTCATGTCATCCATTACTAATTAGCTCGCTCTTGAACAAACTCCAAACAAGGTTCGTGACAAGGTTATATTTTTCTGGATGGATACTTTTATTTTTTCTCTAAATTTCATTATGCCATGTCGCCCCGCCCCGTCCAGCAGATTACTGCCGTCGAAGAGGAACCTAAGGATCTAGAGAACAGTGGTGCTCGTATTGCTCTCGTGGCCTCACCCTTCGTCTCGGCCCTCGGATGCCGCCTGGAGGAGCTCCGCGTCGCCGAGTGGTGAGCAGAACTAGAACTGTGAAGGTATTCTTCTCTTGATTTACTTCAACAGTTCAAGTGTTCAACTAATCTCTACTAGATTTAGACGAAGAGGACCAGGTTTATAGCGTCAATGTTTGCTGTAAGAGAAGAGATCAATTGGCCCAAGCCACCATGATAACATTGTAAGGCTGTGTTTGGTTGGGCTTTTGGCTGTGGCTTTTGCCCATAAAAGTCAAAAGCCCAACCAAAGGGCTAAAAAGCTGAAGCTGGCTTTTGCCACAGTACAAACTCAAAAGCAACTCTACCCCTGCTTTCACTGGCTTTTGCAGTAGGTACAGCCTGAAGCAATAGTAGTAGTAAGATTTATTACTTGTTTGACATCAATAGTTAGCTAATTGAAGGAAAAAATTAAGCACCTAACTACACCTAACTACTGATGTCAAACAAATAATACAAAGTGAAAACAATCAAAATTTTAAGGAGAACAATGAATTCAGGCATGTAACCTCTTGCTTAAGTCCATAAGTTCAGAAAGGTCACCGTATAATTTAAAAGTATCAATCAGAAACAAAATTTGTACATAAAATGTATTTCTCGAGACAATCCACAGTTTGACAAAGATCTCTAACCAAACGGCCTTCTCGCTTTTCCCACGCTTCTTTTCCACGCCCACAAAGCAGCAGCTTTTTCAAAAGCCACAGCTCAACCAAACACACCCTAAATCTACTTGACAAGTGGTCAAATTTTTAGTGGAAGAAGAAAAAAAAATAAAGAAACTAGCCTTGCAACTTCCCGTACTTCATTTGCAAACTTTCCATGAAAATATGTATTATTATTATTAGTATATAGTAGTAGCAAAACTATGGCATAGCTATTGGCGTTTCGTCGCTGAAACTTGGCCCTAGTCTTAGCAAAATCCTGGGTCCGCCACTGGTTCAGTGTGTAATGCTGACGGCTGAGCTTCTGTGCTAGGTGATCATGATTCAAAGGAACATATAAATTCTGCTATATTCTTGCAAGAGAAAGTTTGGTTTGTATATGGGTTTTATTCTTAAGACCATAAATATGGTCTGTTCTTGATTTGATTCGATATAGGCTCTGCTCTGCTCTTTTTTGCCCTGCCTTCGAGCTTCGTCCAACTCTACAGGCGTTTTTCCCCCTCTGAACCTTTTGGTGCTTTACCTTTTTTTTTTTTTGTCCAACTTCGTCCAACCTGCATGCTTGTACATGTGTGCGACTTTACAGGGCAATCTAGGCCCACGAAATGGTGGACAGGTTTTGATTGTCAAGCATGTTTACAAGCTCACCCAGCCCAGGAGTATTGAACACCCAAACAGTAAATGATTGTTGCGACACCACTATGCCCCCAAATAATCTGCGTCCCTGTGTCTTGGCGACGGTAGGCATGGCATTGCATTTTATTTACGCCCATGTGAATTTATGTTCTGATATATGATGAGTCTTTTTTTTCGAATTATACAGACGCTCTAAATAGCAAAACTCATCGCAGTTCATTTAGGCCTTTGAGAATTTGGGCCTCGAGGCATCGACACCGTAATGGGTGGCGGGCGCTCTAGAATGCCGATGTGGGCGGTGCTCGTTTGAGGATATGAACTACGGAAACGGAGTAACAGCTACTGAATAAAGTTGGTTACAACTGCAGCGGCGACGCACCCATTGTATAGTTCCCACCATTGTTGTCACTTGTCAGACTTTGCGCTTAAGAAAAACGGGTTAATATAACTTTATGTCCAATTGCTGTTGTCTAGAAACCTTATGCTTGTTTTCCTCGAGAGTCGAGAGGCACCTCGTGGTCGCAAGGAATCTTTGCATGTCCTGTCCTCGAAGATCCGAATCTTACAGTACAAGACAATACCTGCTGTTAAGCCCTAATGCCAGATGGATTAGTCACTTACTAACTTGGCACCATTCTGGAGCTGAGTATTATATTCGTGACCAGCAAATCCAATATAAGACATCAATCATTTTTTTTTTTGACAAGAGACATCAATCATTGAACAATTCATGTATACATATATACTATCTATATTCAATTGTTGGTGACAAGCTCGTCTATACATATTGATGAATGTAATACTTATACATATTGATGAATGTAATACTTATTTGACAATGTGCGAACACATGGCTTTTCCATGGCCATGGTGTAGCAGGCTTTGTGCTGAGTGATTGTCAACATGGCAATACAAGTGTGTGCGTGTGTTGTGTTCCACTAACCGATGGCACGCGGGTTCGTGTCAAACAATGGTGTCTCTTGGCTTGTGTTGTTTTGCAGGTGTCGAGCTTAGACGGTGGTCGACGGTGCGGTGAAGGTCAAGTAGGGCGTGTCGTGCTGACGGACCGGGTGCGGTGAAGGGCGAACGTGAGGCTTGGACCGAGGGACCTCGAAGCCGGGCGACTAGCCGTGGTGGCTGACAGCTGGGACATCGACAAGCGCAAGTGTACACGGCGGGGGATGCGTACGGGCTACGCTACTCGCGGAGGGTTTGGTGGTTTGTCCTCAAAACCATCGACGATGGTTTGGTGGTTTCGCCTCAAAACCATCGGCGACGGGTTTCGCGGGTTTGCGCCTCAAAACCCGGGAGGTCCTGCGTGGACGGACGGCACGTGGCGGCATCGGGGAGATCGCGTGGAAGCGAGGCTACCGGTGAGGAGGCACAGTGGCCGTCGGATCAAAGTGAAGCCTGAGTTGGACACTTATGCCCCTGGCTGAGGTGTTTGGCTCTTCATGTATCCAAGGGCAAAGAGGGAATGTAAAATAGGCCCTATAAATAAGGATGAGGGGTTCCCTTCCCCCCTTCACCTCTTGCATTTCCATTTTCTCATTTAGGTTTTCTACTTCTAGTTGCTTGGTGAGAGAGAGGTCTATGAATCCTTGATTCATACTCGAACCAACATGTGTGGCAAGCGAATCGCCTAGTATTCGCTGTTTCCTCTGGGCTTAAAGACTTGTCTCAAATTTTGTGGTGCTTTTTGTGTTCTTTGCGAGCTCCAATTTTCCCCCTTTTTGATAAATCTGGGATCACTTCCTTTTTGATGGTGTTTTGATCTTTGAGCTTCACCATGCTCCGCGGACCTTCACCATCCGCCTGAGCTCCGCCAAGCTCCGGGGATCTTCACTGTCCGCCTGAGTTCCGCCGAGCTCCGGGACCTTCACCGTCAGCCTGAGCTCAGCTAAGCTCCGAGGGACCTTCACCGAATAGTCCGAGCTTCGCTAAGCTCCGGGGGACCTTCACCAACAGTCCGAGCTTCGCTAAGCTCCGAGGGACCTTCACCGAACAGTCCGAGCTTCGCTAAGCTCCGAGGGACCTTCACCGAACAGTCCGAGCTTCGCTAAGCTCCGAGGGACCTTCACCAACAGTCCGAGCTTCGCTAAGCTCCGAGGGACCTTCACTGAACAGTCCGAGCTTCGCTAAGCTCCGAGGGACCTTCACCGAATAGTCCGAGCTTCGCTAAGCTTCGGGGGACCTTCACCAAACAGTCCGAGCTTCGCTAAGCTCCGGGGGACCTTCACCGATAGTCCGAGCTTCGCCAAGCTCTGGGGGACCTTCACCATCGGCCCAAGCTCCGCCAAGCTCGCATCGTGTCCCGACCTTCATCGTCGGCCCGACCTTCACCGTCGGCTCGACCTTCACTGTTGGCCCAAGCTACGCCGAGCTCGCATCGCGTCCCGACCTTCACCAAGAGCCACAAGGAAGAGAGCGATCTTCACCGACCTTCACTGACCTTCACCAAAGGTCACAAGGAAAAGAGCAAGCTTCACCGACCTTCGCCGACCTTCACCGAAGGTCACAAGAAAAAGAGTGAGCTTCACCGATAGGATATGTGGTCGTGAAGGTCGACTTACTTTTGTGTGTTTGTTTTCGGGGTCGTGTTGTTTTTCCGCTGACTGCACTCTAAAGCTTTGTGTTTTGGTTCTTGGGGTGTGGATCTGGGACAGAGGCTCTAGACTTTCGAAAGAAATTTTTTAGCTCCCATTCACCCCCTCTGGTCGCAATTCCGGTCCTTCAATTGGTATCGGAGCCGGTTAAGGATCACTTCACCTTAATCGGTCCGTGATCCCCGAAGGCGACATCATGGAGAACCGTGGGCTTGGAAAGCCACCGCACTTCGATGGCAAGAACTATCCCTATTGGAAGATTCGCATGTCGGCGCATCTCCAAGGGATTGATTCGCGTGTTTGGGAGATCTGTGAGAATGCGGACTACGTGGTACTTGCTGCCCGTGTTGACCAAGCACAGATCGACCAACACAAGGCGAACAATACAGCCAGAACTGTCTTGTTTTCTGCTCTTTCTATGGAGGAATTTGAGCATGTTTCTGATTGTGCTACTGCTCGAGAGATCTGGTCTAGACTGCAGAAATATCATGAGGGTACTGCCCATGTAAAGACCAGACTCTATGAGACACATAAGAGAGAGTATGAGAATTTTGTTCAAACTGATGGTGAATCTATTGACTCTTTGTTCACTCGCTTTCAAACCATAGTGAACAAGATGAGGGCAAACAACCCTCAGATGCCCTATGACGATCATCAGAGAGCGCTTAAGCTTCTATATGCTCTAGATCGGAGGGTTTGGGAAGTGAAGGTTTCGGCGATCATCGAATCGCCCGGCTATGAGACTCTCACTGTGGATGAGCTATTCAGTAAGCTCAAGTCCACCGAGATTGACCACCGAGACGCGGCGAGGATCGAAAATCCGTCGCCCTACAATGGCTTTGGTCTCGGTGCACGGAGGTTCAAGTTCTTTGACTAACCCCTCACGGTATGCATTTGCCTTGTCTTCTATAGTCTCGGCTACGAGAGGAGCGGATGGAGGCTCTTGGGGATGACGAGCTTGCCTTGGTGATTAGCCGGTTCTCACGGTTTCACAACAACCGTTTGAATCGCCGGCGAGGCATCACCAAGCAAGGGTGCTTCAGATTTGGAGATCCAGACCATTACATCGCAAGCTGTCCCCATCCCGATAAGAGCTCCTACTACAAGAATGACTACGGCAAGCGCAAGGACAAGCATGAGTCTTCTCCACCCAAGTATAAGTACAAGTACAAGGGAAGATTCGACAAGGAGGCAGTCAAGAAGATGTTCCTAGAGAAGCAAGATGCGAAGCAGCGAGCTTTCCTCGCATCCCTCAGCGATCTCGACGACGACTCCGACAGCGGCTCACCTCCAAGTGATGTTGAGGCCGAGCAGAAGGTCGAGAACAAGTTCAACGGGCTGTGCTTCTTCGCTGACTCCAAGCTTGGAGGCTCTTGCACCATGGCGCTCGACGAGTCTACCCCAAGCATTGAGAAGAACGACGACACCGAGCCCGAGGTAGAACAAAATCTCGAGTCCCTTGTCAGGGTTGATAACTTGACTACCACTTTGCTTAGTCAAGATGCTTTGCTTAAGCGTCTTTGCTCGTGAGAGGAAAGAGTTCAAGGTTAAGTGCGAGCGTCTTTGTCAAAGAGCTTGAGTTTGTTAAGGAGTCTCGTGCCCATCTCGATGAGTCTGAGTGTGATGCTTGTGCCATTCATATGGCGAACCTAGCTGATGTGCAATCCAAGTATGTTGCTTTGGTAGATGAACTTGATGAGGTTAGAGCTAAGCCTATCATTTTGAGTCCTTGCAAGTCTTGTGATGAGCTGAAATCTGAGCTAGGTGAGAAAATGACTAGGATTGCCATGCTAGAGAAAACTAGTCAAGTTTCTAGATGTGCTTGTTGTGAAGCTTTGAAACTAGAACTAGACTCTTGTAGGCATGACAAGAAAAGGGCCGAAGAAGAAATCACAAATCTTCGGTCCATGCTCAGTTGGTTGTCTTGCAGTGAACCGTAGCTTGGCATGATGATGAGTCAGTTCAAGAGGGGAACTGACACAACAGGTTTAGGCTTTGCTACAGGTGGGAAGGGTGAAAATGTTTTTGGTAAGGTTGGTGATCATAGTGGTCTGAGTGTTTCTGAGAAATCCACCAAGCCTTCCACTACTCCCAAGTTGATCAAAATCATCCCACCACAGCCTAACAAGCCCAATGTGAAAGATGGTGTGTTTAAGGAACCTCCCAGAGCTTCACCTCCAAAGCAAGTGTGGACTCCAAAACCAAACCACCTAAGGAACCCACTTGACACACTTCCCGACATCTCTATTAAACCCCTTCCAAAGAACAAGCAAACCCAAAGAGTGATCCACACCCATGAGAGAGTGAGTCAACCACCACCCAAGAGAGAGGTGTATCACTGTTATTATTGTCACCATGATGGTCACTTGTTTGAGTTCTGCTTTCGGAGGAAGAGAGATGAGCGGCATGAGTATGAGCTTTTTCATAACTCTACTCATGGTGTGTTTGCCCCACGTTTCCAGAGGCACAGTGCTAGGACAAGAGGTGCAACACCTCAAGGACCTAGTCCTCAAGGTGTAAGACCACGAGGTGGTCGTGCTCGGCGGGGTTCAGGTTTTTCTTATGACCTTGGATCTCGTGACCGTGGCTTTCAGTCTTATAGGATGAGCGGACCACGTTTTCCTCATCGTGGTGATCGCTCCACTCAAATGGGACATGGCATGCATGATGCTTTTGCTAACACTTCTCGTGGGCGAATGAGCCAACACTGGTTTTCTCCTGAGTTCACTAACCCCAGTGTTGGATCATTTGCTCATCCCATGTCTCGCTATTGATGCGGGATGAAGGGCCGGGAGAACACGTGGCTAGTTGATTCCGGTTGCTCTCGACACATGACCGGGAACTCAAAATGGTTCTCCAGCCTCACCCAAATGAAGTGTAATGAATACATTACATTTGGGGATAACAAAGCAAGGGTAAAGTGCTTTCACGTGGGTCCATCCGTCGAATGAGAACTTTGTGCTTAAGGATGTGGCCTTGGTTTCAAATTTGCACTTCAATCTGCTTTCTGTTTCTCAGCTTCTTGATGACGGTTTTGAGGTTCGGTTTAAGCCAAGACTTTGTCGTGTTCTTGATGCTCAGGAGAACCTTGTTTGCAAGATTGTGCCTCTTGGGAAAGTGTTTCGTGCTGATTTTTCTCGATCATTTGGTCTTTCCCGTTGTTTGGTGGCAAATTCCTCCTCAGAGCTCTGGAAGTGGCACCGCAGACTTGGTCACTTGAGTTTTGACTTGCTTGCAAGATTGAGCTCACTTGATCTAATTCGAGGTTTGCCCATGCTCAAGTTTGAGAAGGATCTTGTTTGTCACCCGTGCCGTCATGGGAAGATGATTGCAGCTTCTCATTCTCCCGTGAACCAAGTGATGACCAAGGGACCCGGCAAGCTTTTACATATGGACACTGTAGGTCCAGCTCGGGTTCGGTCAGATGGTGGAAAGTGGTACGTGTTGGTCGTGGTTGATGACTTCTCTCGCTATTCGTGGGTCTTTTTAATGGAAAGTAAAGATGAGGTTTTTACTCATGTTCATGACTTGATCTTGAGGTTGCAAAATGAGTTGCCAAAGCATGCCATGCGAGCTATTCGCAAAGTGACAATGGCACTGAATTTAAGAACACTCATTTTGAGACCTTTTGCTCATCCATAGGTCTTGAACATCGGTTTTCCTCGCCATATGTCCCACAAAAAATGGGATTGTTGAACGCAAGAATCGGACCCTTGTTGAGATGGCCGGGATGATGCTTGATGAGCATAGGACTCCTAGGCGCTATTGGGCCGAAGCAATCAACACGGCTTGTTATGCTTCAAATCACATCTTCCTTCGAGCTTTTACGAAGAAGACTTCTTATGAGTTGCGGTTTGACCGCTTGCCCAAAGTGAGCCATTTTCGAGTGTTTGGCACAAGTGCTTTATCTTGAAGAAGGGAAACTTAGACAAGTTTGAATCAAGATCTTCTGATGGGATTTTTCTTGGTTATGCATCTCATTCGCATGCTTATCGAGTACTTAACCCTGAAACTAACCGTGCCATGGAGACTTGTGAAGTCACCTTCGACGAGACCGCACCGTGTTCTTCTCCCGCCTTTGAAAGTGCGGAGTGATGAGGAGATGAACAAAAGCATTTTTGTGGAGGAGGAGCAGGACGATGCCGATTGGGGTGATCCCGAGCCGACTCCACCGGCTGCCCCAGTTGACCCTGCGACGACTACTTCGGTTGACGGCCCTACTCCCACATCCTCCACCACATGGGGGCCGTACGACCAGGCTCCTCAGCTTGTTCCAGCTGCACCTGAGGGAGCTCCAGCTGCTGTTGAGGGGGAGGCGTCTTCATCAAGGGAAGCACCGCAACACATTCAGCATCACCATCCTCCTTCAACCATGATCGGTAACATAAATGAGCGCGTCACTCGCAACAGATCTTATGAGATTTCGCACTTTGCACATTCTGCTTTTGTTGCCAATTTCGAACCCAAAGAAGTGGTTGAGGCATTAACTGATCCAGATTGGGTGAATGCCATGCATGAGGAGCTCGAGAACTTTGAGAGAAACCAAGTGTGGGTTTTAGTGCCACCTCCACCTTAGTGTCATCCCATAGGAACCAAGTGGGTGTTCAAGAACAAACAGAGTGAGGATGGGGTTGTGGTGAGAAACAAGGCTAGGTTGGTTGCTCAGGGGTACTGTCAGAAAGAGGGGATAGATTATGAGGAGACCTTTGCACCTGTTGCCTGTATAGAAGCCATCAGGATCTTCCTAGCTTATGCAGCTTCGAAAGGGTTCAAGCTGTATCAAATGGATGTAAAGAGTGCTTTCCTGAACGGGTACATAGATGAGGAGGTGTATGTGAGGCAACCCTCAGGTTTTGAAAATCCCAAGCATCCCGACCATGTCTTTAAACTCCACAAAGCCCTATATGGTCTCAAACAAGCCCCGAGAGCGTGGTATGAGCGACTGAAGTCCTTTTTGCTAGGCAAGGGTTTTACCATGGGGTCAGTTGATAAAACTTTGTTTCTCCTCAAGCATGGCAATGACACTCTCCTGGTGCAGATTTATGTCGATGACATCATTTTTGGTGGTTCGTCACATGCTCTTGTTGCAAAGTTTTCAGATATGATGAGTAGGGAGTTCGAGATGAGCATGATGGGCGGCGACGTTCTTTCTCGGTTTGCAAATCAAGCAAACTCGAGAAGGGACATTTGTACATCAAGGCAAGTACACGAAGGATCTTCTGAAGCGCTTCGACATGGGTGATGCCAAGCCACTCCAAACTCCCATGTCGACCACGACTGCCTTGGACGCTGATCTAGAAGGAGAAGCCGTGGACCAGAAGGAGTACCGCAGCATGATCGGGTCGTTGTTGTACCTAACGGCGACAAGGCCCGACATCCAGTTCGCCGTCTGCCTTTGCGCACGCTTCCAGTCTTCACCACGCACTTCGCATCGGCGCAGCCGTCAAACGCATTTTACGGTACCTTCGCTTCACTCCCGAGCTTGGCCTATGGTACTCGACTTCTTCATCTCTTTCTCTTTCGGGTTATTCTGATGCTGACTATGCCGGTGATCGAATTAAGAGGAAGTCCACTTCGGGAACTTGTGAGTTTTTGGGTTCGTCGTTGATCTCTTGGTCCTCTCGCAAACGTCTTCTATTTCCCAATCCACGTGTGAGGCCGAGTATGTCGGCTGCTGCCGCGTGTTGTTCTCGGTTGCTTTGGGTGGTTGCTACCTTGAGAGACTATGGGTTGAACTTTAGGAAAGTGCCTCTTTTCGTGTGACACTAGTGCCATTAGCGTTGCTAAGAACCCAAGACTCCACTCAAAAACCAAGCACATTGAGATCCAATATCACTTCTTGAGAGATCACCAAGAGAAAGGAGACATAGACCTTCAGCCTGTGCGAACCCATGAACAACTTGCTGATATCTTCACAAAGCCCCTCGATCAAACTCAGTTTGCCCACTTGAGAGCGGAGTTGGGCATTTGCTATCCTTTTTAGAGTGGGGTAGTTGTATCTTGTTGTATAGAATGGTTTTTGGCTTTCTTCTTTTGCTTTTGGCCTTCTCTTTGCATCTTGTGTATCATATTGCACCTCATCATGTATCATACTACCTTTGTTGAGCTTCATGACTATGGCAGTTTTGATTACATCTATGCTCTTGTTAGTATGTCTTGTTTGTACATAATGGTGCTTGCGGCTTAGGCTTCTTCTGATCACTTGTTACATGTTATGAGCTAAGCCTGCTTTTTTGAATGTGAACCTGCTTAAATCTTGATGCAACCCAAAAATGTTCACCTTTGAGATGGCAACTAGCATGTGTTGGTTTTGTGAGAACCTTGTTGCTTTCATATGTATGCTTGAGTTGCTATGTCTCATGTTTCTTGAGTCATTCACTTAGCTCGGATCTCTTGATAATCTTGTGCTAAAACTTGATGTCTAAGCTAAGAAATGATGAAAAGTTTTGAGTTGGATCTTTTCTGTCCCACGGCAATGTCACGAGATTGCTTCTCATTCATCGGAGTGAGATGAACTTGGACATTGTAGTGCTAGTCCACAACCACTCGTGACGAGATAGCTTCCCACTTGCACTAAGGGATGAACTCGGCGTGGTTGAAAAACATGATAAAAACAACCTTTTGGCGGACAGTTTTGATCCTCTCGCATACACATGTCTAAATGAAACCTTGTTAACTTTTGTTTTAACTCTGATCAATGTTGAAGTTACAAGTGTTGTTAAGTGCATCTTTGAGATATGATGTGTGACCGTTATATGGGGTAGTTCACTTTTGTATACATATGTTAGCACTTGTTTGATCTCCCGCTTATATGTGCTAGGTGCTATTCTTTTTGGTGAACGCCTTTTATAAAATGCTCAACACCCGATCAAAATGCTTATGTCTCATATTCCGTATCACTTGATCGGTTTGAGCATTGGCTTCGACTTGTGCTTGTTGCTATACACTTGCCATACTTGCGAGAGCATCTATGTACTCCGGATTGCTATACTCTTGAAGCTCTGCATTTTTGCATTTCTTTCATGGCATGATTTGAGGGGGAGTTGCAATCTCTTTTGGTTCGATCTTGATAAGTACATGTGCCAACAAGGGGGAGAAACATCCACAAATCCAAAGAGTTCATTTGTGAGTATGCATTTGTCAAGGGGGAGTTGCACTCCGAGCTTTGAGCTTTGAGCTGTTTTTGCTAGATGTGTTGAGCCGTTGCCTCTTCTTGAGGGTCTAGCTGTTTCTCTTGTGAGTTGTGCTTTGCTAGCGGTGTTGAGCCCGTTTTGCCTCTTCTTGAGGGCTAGTTTTTTTCGTTTCGCTTGGTTGCGTCGAGCCGTTGCCCATGTCTTTGGGGACCAAGTTTTGCTCTAAGCTTTGCTCATAGCAAGTGACCCGTTTTCAGCTTCTCTTTGGTTTTTGGTCACTTGGATGAGTTGTCTCGTTTTTTGTGTTGATGTTGACAATGCACTCATCAAGGGGGAGATTGCGAACACATGGCTTTTCCATGGCCATGGTGTAGCAGGCTTTGTGCTGAGTGATTGTCAACATGGCAACACAAGTGTGTGCGTGTGTTGTGTTCCACTAACCGATGGCACGCGGGTTCGTGTCAAACAATGGTGTCTCTTGGCTTGTGTTGTTTTGCAGGTGTCGAGCTTAGACGGTGGTCGACGGTGCGGTGAAGGTCAAGTAGGGCGTGTCGTGCGACGGACCGGGTGCGGTGAAGGGCGAACGTGAGGCTTGGACCGAGGGACCTCGAAGCGGGCGACTAGCCGTGGTGGCCGATCTGCTGGACATCGACAAGCGCAAGTGTACACGGCGGGGGATGCGTACGGGCTACGCTACTCGCGGAGGGTTTGGTGGTTTGTCCTCAAAACCATAGACGATGGTTTGGTGGTTTCGACCATCGGCGACGGGTTTCGTGGGTTTGCGCCTCAAAACCCGGGAGGTCCTGCGTGGACGGACGGCACGTGGCGGCATCGGGGAGATCGCGTGGAAGCGAGGCTACCGGTGAGGAGGCGCGGTGGCCGTCGGATCAAAGTGAAGCCTGAGTTGGACACTTATGCCCCTGGCTGAGGTGTTTGGCTCTTCATGTATCCAAGGGCAAAGTGGGAATGTAAAATAGGCTCTATAAATAAGGATGAGGGGTTCCCTTCCCCCCTTCACCTCTTGCATTTCCATTTTCTCATTTAGGTTTTCTACTTCTAGTTGCTTGGTGAGAGAGAGGTCTATGAATCCTTGATTCATACTCGAACCAACATGTGTGGCAAGCGAATCGCCTAGTATTCGCTGTTTCCTCTGGGCTTAAAGACTTGTCTCAAATTTTGTGGTGCTTTTTGTGTTCTTTGCGAGCTCCACTTTTCCCCCTTTTGAGAAATCTGGGATCACTTCCTTTTTGATGGTGTTTTGATCTTTGAGCTTCACCATGCTCCGCGGACCTTCACCATCCGCCTGAGCTCCGCCAAGCTCCGGGGATCTTCACTGTCCGCCTGAGTTCCGCTGAGCTCCGGGACCTTCACCATCAGCCTGAGCTCAGCTAAGCTCCGAGGGACCTTCACCGAATAGTCCGAGCTTCGCTAAGCTCCGGGGGACCTTCACCCACAGTCCGAGCTTCGCTAAGCTCCGAGGGACCTTCACCGAATAGTTCGAGCTTCGCTAAGCTCCGAGGGACCTTCACCAACAGTCCGAGCTTCGCTAAGCTCTGAGGGACCTTCACTGAACAGTCCGAGCTTCGCTAAGCTCCGAGGGACCTTCACCGAACAGTCCGAGCTTCGCTAAGCTCCGAGGGACCTTCACCGAACAGTCCGAGCTTCGCTAAGCTTCGGGGGACCTTCACCGAACAGTCCGAGCTTCGCTAAGCTCCGGGGGACCTTCACCGATAGTCCGAGCTTCGCCAAGCTCTGGGGGACCTTCACCATCGGCCCAAGCTCCGCCAAGCTCGCAGCGTGTCCCGACCTTCATCGTCGGCCCGACCTTCACCGTCGGCTCGACCTTCACTGTTGGCCCAAGCTACGCCAAGCTCGCATCGCGTCCCGACCTTCACCAAGAGCCACAAGGAAGAGAGCGAGCTTCACCGACCTTCACTGACCTTCACCAAAGGTCACAAGGAAAAGAGCGAGCTTCACCGATAGAATATGTGGTCGTGAAGGTCGACTTACTTTTGTGTGTTTGTTTTCGGGGTTGTGTTGTTTTTCCGCTGACTGCACTCTGAAGCTTTGTGTTTTGGTTCTTGGGGTGTGGATCTGGGACAGAGGCTCTAGACTTTCGAAAGAAATTTTTAGCTCCCATTCACCCCCCCTCTGGTCGCAATTCCGGTCCTTCACAATGACATGTGCTTAGTTAGGTATTGGAAAGCAAAGCAGCTATATATTATTGAGCTTGATTCGTGTCTACAAGATGGAACGGGTGATGAACAATGAAGTCACGACACGACCTGCCTCTATATATCTCTAGGGAGTAGGAAACCAACGAATATCATCGACGAACTGTAAAATAGCCTTTGTCCATTTTATCCTGTTGTCAGGACATGGACGCTGGACCTGATGCAAAAACATGACCATTCCTGGTGTTACAAACTTGAGACACTACACCACAAAAAGATACTCTCGCTCCATCCCAAATACTCCCACAAGATTCCAAACAAAGTGACAGCACGTACACGGTATCCAGAAAGCTAAACACGGTATCCAAAATATGAATTTGACTACTATCTAAGTTATGGTAGTCCTAGCCCAAAAAATAGCTAATAGTTTTCACGCTGCAAGGACACCATGTGAACAAACCATCCACCCAGCGCAACTTTTTTACCCGTGGGCCGAAATAAAAATCCGGACAAGGACAACGCTTGTCTCCTCGTCCCTCGCATTTGTGATTCTCTCATTGCATAATACTCTCCTTTCAAACATGGTCCAGTGAGGCTGGCCAGCAAGGGTGGGTGGCACTGTGTGGCTAGGCAGGGGCTGGAGCACCCTTGGACGCAGCTCGTGGTGTGGCCGTGCTCGCAAAGATGCCACAGGTGGCGCCACTAGCTAGGGTGAGCTTATAGGCATCGGTAGTGACACAACCAAGCAGCACAGAGGCTAGCAACAGCACTGGAGCGCAATGACGTGGGATACAACAATGCAAGCAGCATGGCAGGGCCGGCAGCAATGTGGACAGACACAGGTTTTTTCTTCCCAATATTAAAACCTCTAGTTCTTCACTTCTTAGATACAGCACACTACATCATTTCTTTGTGGAGGAACAATTTCCTTCGCTTCATTTAGGATGTGTTTGGAGTGCAGGAATTTCACAGAATCAGTTCATTTTCACAAGGAAAAGGTACATGAACAATGTGCACATTATACTTACTCTAAATATTCCACTATAGCACCCTAAGGTTTGCACAATGTGCACAACCTAAAGTAATAACATTGTTAACAACAACAAAATTTGAGTAAAGCAAAAGTGTGATGCCACAATTCATCTTTAAACAATTGTCCTTCAATGAGTTTATCATCTTGGTTCTGCATTTCACTATTTTCTCTTTTTTTTCCTTAGGGCTTGTATTGGTTGTCTAAAAACACATGACCGGAGCTACAACCCTTTTGATCTATGATACTGACCATTTTTTCAGTGGTTATTCTACTCAAACTGCCTTATTTGCTCATCCTAACTTTTTTGGCCATGTTCTGTCTAAATTGTACTTCCAATGAAGTATTCCAACACCCTCTTCCCTGGGTTGACTAAGAGAATTGCCTTAGTTAATCATGCCAAAAATTGTTCTTAAAGAACAACTTACTAAGGAATATACCAACCCAAGGTATAAAGTACAAGAAATAGAACATCAAATATATTTTTTCTTTTTTTTTCGAGATCGCGACTTCACGCGTTTTTCAACATGAAATATATTTAAACACGGTGCCCTAGCATACGGGCAAACAACAAGTCCATGGGCTCAAATCTGGGCACCTCCGAGTCCCGCAATAGGGACACAAAGGAAAGGACTCAGCCAACACTAAGACCAGAAGGCCGCTGGGCCACAAGGCGCTACTTGGAAGTGGATGGCTCGACCATGAACAAGCCCGGTCATGGATCGCCAAATTCCATCGTATCACACGGAGGAAATATCTACTTGAAGGCCCCATGGGGAAGGAAGCCATAGGCCCTTCAGAAGGCGCCCGAGTCCCCCTCGGAGGACTTCGACACCGAATTTGCCTTCTTCCTAAGGGGTTAAAGGGTGTGGATAAAAGCCAGTGTGTTATCAATGTCAGGCATGCATGTTCTCCACGCTTGCACAGCGTAGCTAGGCATGCCTCATGTTTTAAATATAGGCACTCCATTGTAGAAGTTGTACATAACAGTGGGGTGAGATAGGCCATCCATGGTCTTTTTCTCCATTACTGCCATGGCGATAATACAAATCGTGCCACAACCAGTCTAGCTCTATCACACGAAGAACAAATATGAGGGACGACGCTCGACAAACAAGACTTGTATCCTTCTTTTATCCTCTTTCGCCCCTTCTATGTAACCATGCCCCTCGAATAACTATATAGGGGTGTCCAGGTTCGCCAACTTAGCACGGCCAAGAAGTTGATGTAAGCCGATCGCTAGCATAACTCCATCGCATCCCCACTCATTTGTAACCCCTACCATAAATATCAAGCTTGTGCTTAGGAAATCACCCACCACCAAACAAGACATAGGGCATGTCGTCTAAACGACAGTAAATTCTATGCCTTGACTAGTAACCACCTGAGGCCATATGCACGACAACTTTCATTAATCAGCATTACGTACTTAACATCAACAGTTCTCTTAACAACACTGCAGCTAAAGATCCTCGTTTTTGATGAGTAGTTTGGTGATTAAACCATTTCTAGAATTCATTTTTTAGGGGTACTTCTGTTAAAGCTAACTGTTCCTAAAGATGTACATAATCTTGGGACAATTTTCTTAAGAAAATGCCCCTAAATATTGATTTCCAGTGGTGGTTTTGGTCTTTTGGAGCTTCAGTACCCCTGCCCTGGTTATAGGCTATTTCTTATGTATTCACCTCTGTTAGAAATCAGAGACATTTTTTTTTTAAAAAAAAGTTCTATGACTATGAGCACCTAGACCTTTCTACATGAGGATATATAATCATTGCATCGAGGACAATTCTACTTTATTTTTTTCACCCCTACAAACCCCTAAGACTATGAGTTCATACACCATTGTACTTGATGCATGACACCATGCTTTGTGTCATATACTCTCTCGATTTCAAATTTGAAGACATATTTGTTTTTTTTTGCATGCATATTTTGTCTTATGCACTTAGATATAAGATTCATAGTAAAACCAATGTATCTAGAAAAGACAAAAATTTTATAACTTGAAACGGATGGAGTCATGGATGAAAACAACGTTACATTACATATGAGTTAACAAGATGTTGCTGCGTTACTTCAGCATGCAAATACTTTATGGTAGCTTTCATCGACGACTTTAACCTCGCAAGTCATCAATCGGCGCCTATTGGTACCTAGCCAAGACAATTGATGATGATTCCCTATGCCGACGGCTCCGCCTGGTTCAAAGTGGCCGACAAAGATTGACCACCAAACTAAATTATTGTTCGATAAAAGTTAGTAAACTAAAGGTTCATGCTGGTATTTAGTTCTTCAAGATAATATTAGTAAAATAAAAGTAGTATAATATCTCCTTGGCCAGTGTAGTAGTTGGCCTACCCTGAAGTGCAAACACACATGGATAGTGCCAAAATACTAATCACCCATGCAGTGAGAGCTGAATTGATGAATTATTCGGATGGGACAGGTAGAGATGCAGAAAAACTTACAGTGGTCTCTTGCCTGGTTACCATCCGCTAATTCGAAAAACAAAGGTTTTTTAGAGCCGTGGTTCTCCTTTCCCTCTTGCACAAGAGAGGGATTGAAGCTCGGCCGTAGGCTGCTTTGTTTGATTCTCTTCACTTAAATGGACGTGTAGGTGAATAAATTGTTTGAGAGGTGCCATTACAATAGACTGCCACATGCCGTGAGCAAGGTCCCTGCATTCAGGACGACAGACAAAACATATGGCAAACTATTACGATTACCTCTGTTTCTACGGGACTCAGCAAAAGACCAAGTGGTGGTTCATCCGCTTGAGCATAGCCTTGGTGCTCCTAGCTATCGCTGTCGTCGTCATCATACACTTCGCCGTCATCCCTCGCGTGAAGATGAGCGTTGAGGACGCCCGCCTGGACACCTTCGAGTTCACCACTACGCAGAGCGGCAGCGCAACGTCGACCTTGTTCCGGTACAACATCTCCGTCGCCCTAAGCATCCGTAATTCCAACCGAGCCATGAGTATCAGGTACACCAGGCCCCTCGTGTCCACTTTCCTCTTCCACGATCGGCGCCTGCAGCACCTCACCGTGGTGGATGAGGGGCACAAGCATCGGCCAGGCAAGACAGAGGTACACCTTATCCACGCTGCCGGGGAGGTCCCATCACTCCTGGTTGGCGCCGGAGCAGCGGAGGACTACAAAAAGCAGAACGCGACAGGGTTATTCATGGTGGAGATGCGCCTCTCATCGGAGATCAAGTATCAGGGGATTGCAATATCAAAGAAGCCTATGATAAGCACGAGCTGCCCGCTGGAGCTCCAGCTTGTCCCGCCGGGCCCAGAGATTGTCGAGTTCCATGAGGTCAGCTGCGTTCCAGTAAAACAGGACAACACCTACTTTTGATTAATGTATGCTTTTGTTTTTTTTTTTAAAAAAAAAATGTTCGATGTAGTTTTGTTTCACTTCAGTTTTTACTACGTGCCAGAGTTCTTGTGTAATATGTGCTTTAATGTAATGACAACGACTTATGTCATTATGCAAGCTCTATGTATTTTTCTACGGGAAGCACTAGGAAAAAAATGAATCTTAAAAATCTTGTTGTACCCTGTCAAGTCTTGGACCCACTTGCCACGGCGGAAATCAATAAGTGCTCATGTTGGGGGGCTTGCTGTAAATTGGAGACGGCAGCTTCGAGCCCTAAGACTATCCGCAGCGGGACCTGTATGTAAAAACACAAGGAAAAAAATTGCCACAGCGGCATCTGTACCAGATCCGGTATCATCCAGGAGGTCCGCTCGTCCTGGAAATCAAGCGGACATCTAGGAGGTCCTGGAAATGCCGTGCGGGGCCCATGATGTGGGTGGGGGTGGGGGTGGGGAGGGGGGAGGGAGGAGGCCGCGCGCCGAGATGCGGTGCTCCTTCCCCGCTGAGAAGCAGCAGTAGCCGGTGGCGAGGAGGGCTGGGGCGGCGCAGGGACGGCCACGCGGGGTCACACAGGGACGGTCGCGGGCGAGCGCTGGAGGCAGGGATGGAGATGGGACCCACCATACCCGTCCGCGGTGCTTGTGCTGCCGCACCATGCCCGCCCACGCTGGCGCGGGGAGGGAAGGAGCGAGGCTGCCTAAGCGCGCGCTCGCCGGCGTGGTGAGGGAGGAGGCGGCGCCGCACTAGCAGGCTTCGGCAAGAGGAGGAGGCGGCCATGTCGCTAGTGCAGGTGGAGGCCGGAGCGGGGCACGGGCATGGTTGGCGGGGACTGGAGAGCGGCGGGCATGTTTTACAAATGAGGTATTTGTATGGGCAGCTGGTGTTTATACTTCATCTTGGCAAGTTTTCAAGCACATATCAAGTTTGTTTTTTTTTTAACATTGGGAGGTTTGACAAAATGGCCTAGGTGATTTTTCTACTCAGCTCGTGAGCCAATCTCCAAAAAGATGATTCTTCCTCAAATCAACTCGGACTGCAGAGAGGTTTTTTAAGGAGTTGTGCAACTATTCCCAATACCAAAGGAACTAAACCAATCAAAGCACATCTAAGAAACCATGTATGGACAAGATATAAAGGAGAAATAGAACTGAAAGAAAAAATAAAGAAAAAATAGCACGAAGATCTTTTTTGCAAAACGGTTCAACAAAACAGTTTTAGGTCACTGATACAACTCTTTGTAGAGTTCATGCAAAGAAAAACTCCATTAGTGAAGCTGAACCGTGCCAACCAGCTGGACCTGATCGAACGTCAATGTGTATCGAGGAACACAACATTTGGACGATTAGGATGCTCCCTCGCTGCTTGTTTCCAGATTCCTTGGTCGACCCTAATGTGAAGTGCGATTTCCTTGAGGCTCACGAGGTGTTGGATTTGGTTGGCAGAATCACCATCAAGACCTGGACAGAGAAGATGAAGCGAAACAAGATGCTTGAGAGCTCCAGCATGAACAGTTATCGGTGTCACAGTTGAACTTGCCACCATGCACATCCGCTTCAGGCTAATGAACTGGTCATATTTTATGACGACATCACCTTCGACTTTGATATCGGCAACAAGCTTCAGATATTCCAGTACTTTCAACTTGCTCACGCCAACTATAATGGCATCCCAGTTCAGAGTAGTCGATGAAAGGCACAGCTCAGTAATACCGCTCAGCTTGGAGACAAACGTGGGGACAGGACTCAGCATTCCCCGCAGCTTCAGGGAGAATAGACCACCACAATGCGTTTCATCAGTATCAAGCACATAGTCCAGCAATTTATCTGTGTACTCATAGAAGTCAACTGAGAGTGAATGAGTCATGCGCGGTATTCGCTCAGCTTTACACAGGAATTCCTTGATGGAGCGGGCAAGATCCTTTGCGTTTCTGGAACTCGTACTGGAATTGCACCATATCTTCACCTTCCTCAAGCGGCGCATATGACGCATCAGCTGTGGAAATCCTCGGTTATTGCTGGTGACAAATCCAGACAGCGTCTCCAGCGCACTTTTCCCTGACAGGAACTTCTTTAGTCTCTTGTCCTCGCTGTCTCTTGGAAAAATCTCCAACATTCCAAGTAGGTGTTTCAAGTTGGGCAGCTCAAGAACCTCGGCAGGCACCATGATAACCGTCTTCTTTCCAAGGTCTAGTGTCTCTAACCAGTGCAAATTTGCTATTTTCCTTGGGACCTCAGTGATATTTGCCCGAAGGCTCAGATATTTGAGGAGCTTCAACAGTTTGCATATTTTTTCTAGGTGGCTGTAATCAAGACCATGGCATGCCTCCAGATTGAGCACCCGCAGCAGCACAGACTTTGCAAAGTCCAAAGGATCCTCCCCGTCACCTTCATTGAATACCGCCAAAGTCCGGAGGCGCAACAAATCATTGAGCAATGCCTGCCCATCATCCTCTGCACCAGCACCGCCAGTACTACTAGAGGTATGCTGTACAGAGAGCCGGCGGATGCAATTGGGATCGCAGGCGTTGTGACCTGCAGACTGCATGACGAATTTCTCCGTCTCAGACATGCGGGAAATGTACTCCATCATCATGGCAGGAGGCTTGCATGTCTTCACCTTCTCGTTGTTGCTGACTTGGATGGGCCAAATGATATTTCGGTCGATGAAGGTCTGAAAGTTGTTAGCTGCGTCAATACTTGTACTGCATCCGACTTCTGGTCCTTCAGCCAGCCACTGCCTCATCAGAGATCCCCTCCTGATGGCATGGCCACGCGGGAACATGCTAAAGTAAAGCAAGGAGGCCTCCAGACCGAGGCCAGATAGGCTGTTATAGCTACGATCAAGCACCCGCTGCATTCTTGCTAGCCTGTAGTCCTTCTTCGATTCAGGAGTGAACATGCAGAGTTTGTTCCAGGCATCTTCACATCGACTCAGATGTCCATTGCAAAATCGTGCGATGCTGACCAGAGCAAGTGGTACACCGTCACAATTCTTCTGGACTACCATTGACTGCTCCGCCTTTGCGTCTGAGGGCAGCTCCATTTCGCAGGCTACCTTCAAGAACAGCAGCTCAGACTTCTCATCATTTAGTGGCCTCATCCTGTACACATGGCGCTGACCGGAGCGGCAGCTCTCCGCTACAGACTCTACAGTGGTAGTCACGATAATTCTGCTGTCCACTTGGTTTACCCGGGGGAAAGCAGAAAGCACATAACTGGCAAACTCTTCGGCTTGAATGTCATCGATGACAATGAAGTACCTTTGAAAAATATATTGAAACAAAGAAAGTACAACAAGATATCAGTTCTCATTCACATCGTTAATAATTATGTCTGATTCTCAAGCTAGTAATTAAACACCGGATTTTAGCCTAGCTCATTGACTGATTTTCCTTTGTAATACAAATACAAGTTAGTATTGACATCTAACTAGTTTCTCTAACAAATCAATAAATAAACATTATCTTCATGTGTTGAAACCCAAATTTTTATTTATACCCTACTCAAAACTATTCTCCTGTACCACACACAAAAATGGAAATTATCATTGTAGTACAGAACTGGGGATATTACCAATCTATATGTATAAAAAATGGAAATGGACACAAAGGTCTAAGGCACGGAAGAATTTTATTGGAATGCGGAATTACAGTCAATTTGCACAAGCACAAGGGATCACCTTTGGGTCCCCAGGCATGACCTGAGACGAACGCGCACATCATTGAGGCGTTGTGACTGCTCATTGTTTGAGCTACTCGTACAACCGTGGTTGCCATTCCCGACATCTGTGATGTCCATGGGAATGGTCCTCTCATGCTCGCCCTCGCTCATCAGCTGGACGTGTTGTTGGTGCAATTCCTGGAGTATCTCTTCTAGCACTTGTTTCCTGTCCTTGTTACCAGCATAGACGAAAGCGTGCCGAGGGAACTGGCTGCTCTCGTCTGAGAACACTTTGTCTGCAAGAAGAGTCTTACCTATGCCGCCAAAGCCAACGATGTAGATCACCCTGAGTTTCCTCTCCGATAAGACCTGAGATTCCGCCAGCAAACCCTTAATATCATCCGAAAGCTCCTCCATGCCCACAACAGCATGGTCATCTTGATCAGCAGTACTAATGTCCTCCAGCTCCGGGCCTTGTGAGCACATGGTCGATACGTCTTGTTGCCTTTTCTGCTTGGACTCTTCACTGATATAGCGCTCTAACCGCTGGTATGTCTCCTCTGTTGATTTCTTGAGTCCACTAATCTTCGCCGGAAGCTCATCAACATCTGTAATCCCAGCGTGGAAGCTGTCTACACAGTCTTCGATGCCATACGCCAGTTGCCTCAGATCTTCGATCCTGGCCCTCCACAGGTCGCTCATATCATTGGGACTTATCTTGCGATAGTCCCCGATGGCAGCTTTGATATACTTGAGTTCAGCTTTGATGGAATCTACATCCCGCTCAAGATCCCCCTTTTTCTTTCTTCCTTGTATCGCCGTGTAGAGCCTGGGAAGGGTGGTGCTCAGAACTGAGGCAAGTATTGGGCCCTCCATGTCTCTTTCCTTCTTGAACCGAGTGGGCACAACGCTTGATTATTAGCTTGGGTTGCTGTGAAGTGATAAGGCTGGGTATCTTTCTTTTTTTTTTGAAAGAACTTAAGGCTGGGTATCTTGGCATATCTTCTTGACAGATCGAGGTTGGGAGTATAATAAATGCCCAGTGATTACAGCTGTCCGAAATGCATGAGGCCCACCAATAATACGATTCACTGTCGTGTTTGTCTCACCACTACCAATGGAGGATGAGGCCGGTTGTGACTGGTGACTAGAAATAATGGACGGCGATTGCTCATCTGCCATTTTTTTTTTGGGAGAAGCAAGCTACAACCCGGCTAAATGATGACGTGTAGGATAGAAGAAGCAGAGAGAGGAGAAACGGGCTGAGTACAAGAACTAAGAAACTATGTGAGAGGGAAAAGTGGGCTCTGTATTAGTAGTAAAGGCTCAACCACTATATGGGTAGACTGAGAGAAGGCAGTAAAAGAGTTTACAACCAACAAGTCGGCTATACTATAATACTTGCTCTTAGGCTTGCACAGACGCCTTGCCTGGACTCCACATGCTGGGCACCGGACACCCTTAGGATGGCACGAGTTGGCTCTGGTCACTACCCGGCTCTACATCACGATCGATGGCCACTATGTTCGAAACGCCGGCCGCACACCAGACCGTGGGGCGTGGTCTCCAGATCCAGGCCAAGGAACACCGATGTGGTGAAACTTGCTCGCCATTGGCAACCCTAGAATAGTAAGTCCAGCTAGGAGGAGGACGAGAAAAGGAAGACAGGAGGGCACGGAGATGGAAGTTACTGTGGGGGGGGGGGGGGGGGGGGGGGGGGGGTTTGTTTGGCACATACATCGCCCGTTGGGCATGGCATCATAGGTCCGCGGGTAGTTTAGGAGGATCCCAGAGTTGTTATGCAAAAATATAGTCGGGCCAGAAAACGACCTCTCTTGTATTTTCTTTAAAACTTCTATCTTCTTAATACAAAGATAGGCGATGCTCTTGCGAGAAAAAAAAAAATGTAATAAAGCAATTTCTCGGTAAATTTTGGTGGGACCAGAACCTTCGTTGAACGCGATTGGCTAGCTCTGCTACATGTATATCCTCGGGCCCTCCTCCAAAAGATAGTGTAGCCTTCAATCCTTGACTGACATCCCAACAAATCCCCACTTGTCTTGTCTGGCGCAGCTAACGGAGAAGGTTATTATGCTCCGACGCTGAATGGATTTTACCAACAAGTGATTCATGTGTAAGTTCCTCTCTTGATCTGTGCTAGAGCATCATATCTTGGCAAGCAGTAATATATTGTTGTGTTTGGTTCTTTAGATGGCTGGAAACGGGATGAACCCAGCGTTTTCTTGTTGCCTGGGCGCCATGGGCACTGTCCTTGGACAGCTTGATAAACTGAATAAATCTAGAAATGTTTTGCCTAGGGGGATCAGTAAAAGAGACCTTGAGGGTCTCATAGAGGATCTCAAACAAATCAGCACTTCTTCCATGGATCTTTTGAAGGAGAAAGACCCTTCCTTCACGGACAAGTGCTGGTTGAAGGAGGTGAGAGAGATCTGTTATGATGTAGAGGACTACTTGCACACGGTGCTTCACAACAGCGCCGGTGTCCGCAAGATGAAGAAGCGACGCCTGATTGCGGAAGACATCTCAGATTTGAGGGCCCGTTTACATGTGGAGAGAAAGAGACGCGACAGATGCGAGCTTCTTGGATTGAGAGCCAGATTGCAGCAGGGTCCAACGGACACTGGGTTTGATTTCGAAACTTTTGTCAAGTCTGTGCTCCGGATTCCACCTGCAGTCCTTGACGAGTGCCTGAACGAGCTCGTCGATCTGCTGGCTTTCGACAGTGAGAAACAGCTCAGGGTTATACCAATCCTTGGAGATCCTGCTGTTGAGAAGACAGCGCTTGCAAGAAGATTGTATCATCATTATGGAGAGAGGTTCCACTGCCGTGCTTTTCTAAGAGTTTCTCGAAATCCAGATACGAGGAGGCTTCTCACGAGCTTGCTCTCACAAGTTAAGGCGCCGCAACACCATGGCTGTTGTGATGTGCAGGAACTTACCATCAACGTCAACAAACATCTGAGAGGCAAAACGTAGGTACATCATTTTGTTCTAAGTTTTCATTTTTTTTTGAGCATTCTAAGTTTTCATTTTGTCTTTAATATGCATGCTGGTACGTTTCTCCGTTATGATATATGTTATATACTGCCTGTGTGTTAGTGTGTGCACTGCAAAATTGTATGTTGATAGAACAGCAAGCTTTAGGTTCCCCTCTAGATCAAAGCTAGAACATGTTTTGAATGGACAGGTTGCCATCATAGGTCATAAAGACTATATAAAAGCGTCTCTTTGTCGGTTTATTTACGTAATCATCATGTGTCTTCACTTGTAATTGGCGATAAATTTCAAGTCTAATCTTAATTTGGGATATGATTTATCATAATTTGAGATGTTTAATAATAGTGATTGATGAGCAATGTCAGTCGTGATGGAAAGACAAAGAAGAATAGCCAACATAATGCAATTACATTGAACACGAATTAAAACCCATTAACAACCACTTGTCCACTTAACAAATGAAGAGGTGACGGGGAAGAGTGCCTAGAGCAGCCGGTAAAGTCTCCAAGGGTGGAGCAGCCGGTCCGGGGTTCAAACCCCGGCTCCCCCACATTGGCCTCCAGGAAGGCCGCGCCAGTGGCGCTTTCTAAAAAAACAAATGAAGAGGTGACAAACATTTATTGTTTTTCTTGCAAAAAAAAGGGTCTCTAACTGAGTTGGTTAGGTGACATGAGTAACACTTCTCAGGTCATGGGTTTGGACTCTTAGTAGGAGAGAATTTTCAGGCTGCAGTTAAAAAAATCTGCACGTCTGTCTCATACCAAAACACATGTCTAAGATCTACCCTGTTGTGTCATTCTTATATGGGCTATGATACGGTGTGTACGAGTAGGGCAGGGTTCGGTAGTTTTCTGGACCTGCATGAAAATGTCCTCCTAATTGAATGTTCAGGGCAGTCTTAACCCCACCAGTTTGATTATTTGTTATCATTCTTCATAAATATATTTCTATATGTATTTCTTGGTGTGAAACTATTTGACTCCATTTGGATCCAGATTTCGAAGATAATACAATTGATTTTGATACCAATACGAAATCAGCCAGCTTATAATATCAAATCTATTGTTTGGGTGTAGCAAGAATTCATATCTATTTTCTTTCACCAATTTAGGTTTACCTTTGGCCCTATCTAAACCCACTATTGCTGACTTTTGGCCTCTAACCACCAAATGTGAGAGAAGATTAGTGGCTTTCTCATGCTTTCTCATTGAAGCAGGGAGACTCCAACTCACCAATGCAGTCTTAACAGCCCTAACTATGTTTGCTATGTGTAGTTACCTCCTACCTAAAATGATTATTGTCCAAATTGATAAATTCATAAAACATTGCCCGTGGAGGGGCTCTGACATCAATTGCGAAAAACCTCTAAGAGTTGTTGGACAATGTGTTGTCTGCCCAAGGTAGAAGGTAGTCTTGGCATCCTCAATATCACCACCCAGAATGAGAGTCTCCTTCTCAAACATCTTCACAAATTCTTTAACAAGGATTCTACCCTTGGTTTCAGTTATTCTAGAACAAATACTACTCTAGTTCTAAACTTCCCTCCTTTGAAGTTACCTTCAGGGGTTCCTTCTGGTGGAGAAACATTTTAAAATTACTACCTAAATTCAAAAATTTAGAATCAGTCACAGTTAGAGAAGGTACCACTTGTCTGCTTTGGTATGACTCCTGGAACACTAATCCCTATTATCTTCAATACCCTGAGCTCTTCTCCTTTTCTAAGAATAATAGAATATATGTTGCTACTGCTGCCCTCTCTCCAGAACTTCATTCTCTTTTCCACCTCCCTTTATCTCCTAAGGCCTTTCAACAATTCCTAGAACTCTCCCTTACCCTTCAAAATTTACATCTTTCTATTGAACCTGATAGATGGTCTTACATTTGCGGTAACAATACTCTTCTCATCGTGTTTATCTCCATCTCACTGGCCACCACCACCCTCACCCTGCTTTCCGCTGGCTTTGGCACTCGTGGCGTCAAAATAAAAGAAAATTCTTTTTTTGGCTTTTTTTCTAAAAGATAGACTTAGTACAAGAGCTATCCTTAGATGAAAGAGAATGTTTCTCCCTTCCTACAAGTGTGTTCTCTGTCTCCTAGATGTAGATGGGGATCTTCCTCACTTTTTCCTTCACTGTCCTTTCTCCATTGCATCCTGGTGCATGATTCAGGTTTTAGTGCCAAATTCAGTGGATGTTTTCTATGTTCTGGAAATTACAAAATCTCAGCTTCCCCCACCGTTTTTCATGGAAGTAATAGTTACAATGTGCTGGGCAATATACACCTTGCGCAATGATAAAATCTTTCGTGGTATTGATAATTCTCTCCAACGGTGCAAAGCAATCTTCAGGAAGGAATTTGTCTAGGTTATCCTGCATGCAAAACAAGACTCTCAACCAACTATGCCCTCATGGCTAGAAGCCTTAGTGTAATTATAATTCTTCATTTCCTTTTTGTTTCTTGATTCTCCCTTGTGGAGCTTGTAATTCATTTTGTATTGTACGCTTGTTTTTTTTAATAAAATCCAGTAGGGGATAAAACCCCTCCTGTTCCCTAAAAAAAAGAATTCACATCTTTTCCTCCTCTCTATGGCACTAATATCATCGAGCCCATCACCACCCCACCTTCAAAGGAGAGAATGATCCTACCAAAGCAAGCGATGAAGGAGCCTGTTAGAGCTAGGGAAGAGGATTAGGAGGCATGGAGGTGGTCAGCTGCGTGCGCGGAGATGATTGGGGTGACGAGTAGTGACCTAGGAATTGGGGGCTCGCATGAAGAGGTAGGCATCAGACGTTGTGGGTGCGAATGGAGAGGGAGTTCTAGGGGGCTTGGGGAGCATAATTCAGGGGTGGTGACCAGCAATGGAAGTCTGGAGGGCTAAGAGGTGCGTGGATCAGGGGAGGTGAGGGTGGGGCTCTCATGAAGAGGGATGCGAGCCTGGAGGTGCTTGCCCAATTTCATCCAATATAATGGGGTGAGCTCTATATTGGGAGATGCCACTTCGAGTTTTAGTCCAGTATATAGCATTGTTTATAATTCAAAATTCAATTCAATAGAAATCCAAATAGAAAATTTCTGGAAACCTGATTCTAATTCTCAAATCCAGGCTCTAGTATCTACATCAAGATGGGTCTAGCATATAGCCTAATGATTCTGATTTCTAATCATAAACTAAATATTCAAATGAAGTGTAAGAACCCCAATTGATCAATCATGACTTTAAGTAATTTTAGGCGAATTAGCATTAGTGGTCATGTACTTGGGTAGCCAAACACCAAAAGAATATATACGCTAGCTTGCTTCCCTGTGTACATACCTTGAAATGACTACTTTATTCAACTCAAATACCAACTTGAACCATCACGACACAAGAGGGTTCCATTACTGAGGTTTTTCTTTATTAAGGGAGCATGCTGCATGTTCTTGAGCCGCACGATCTTTCCCGAAGTGAACTTCAGATCAACCGAACAAACACCAAGAATAGAAGCATGCGAGCCATTCCCCATCATGATGGTTGAACCTCGTGCAACCTGGTATGAAGAAAGCATGAAGATATTAGTACAAACATGAATATTGGCACATGTATCTATCTACCAATCATTAGATTGACATACAGAAAATACACTAGGTAAAGAATTACCATACCTAGATCTGCTAGGATTGCCAATAGTCACATTGGAAGATTTTTGCCCCAGCTAATTGTTCTTGCCCTTGCGGTTCTTGCACTTCTTGGCGAAGTGTCTAGTCTCGCCGCAAACAAAGCACACAACTTCATCCATGTTCATCTTCTTAAATTGAGTAGTCTGGACAACCTTCTGTTTATTCTTGGCAGCATGCTACATCACATTAGCGCTAGACTATTATGGTGTTTTTAGTGGAGCATCCTTTGCCCGAGCCTTCTCTTCAACATCAAGACCAAATCCTCAATGGACATCTTTTGTCTTTCATGTTTCAGAGTTGTGGCAAAGTTCCTCGAAGACAGAGGCAACTTGGCAACAATGCCACCGACCACAAACTTATCTAGCAAAGCATGAGCTGTTCGAGTTCCCTCACAATAAATTGGAACTCATGAGCCTGTTCCACGGTTGAACGGTTTTCAACCATTTTGAAGTTGTGGTACTTCTCCATCACATACAACTCATGTCCAGCGTCTGCATCACCGAACTTGTATTCAAGTGCCTCCCACAGTTCAACAACACCTTTGATGTTCATATAAACATCACACAGCTAGTTAGAGAGAACGCTAAGGACGCATCTGACAAAAAATCATCGTAGCCATAGTAAACTCCTGCACCTGTTTCTCAGATGGGAGAGGTAGTTCGAGAGGATTACCTAGAACCCAAAATACGCCCATAGCCGTGAGCCACAACTATGCCCTCGTCTGCCATCTCTTAAAATTCACACCAGTGAATTTCTCTGGTTTCATTGCAGTAGTATATCCCTTAGTCATCGCTAAATGCCTATCAGGTTTTTTGGATTATTGGAAATAAAAGCAATTTAGAGATCCATAAATTAATTCCAGCAATAAGAAAAATACCAACAACATGTATCATAGATATGTGTTTTAACATTAGCACTACGATCTAAGGCAAAGCCGCACCATCTAGAGCTAACAAGAGAAGAGAAGCGAAAATGAACAACAAAGAGAGAATAGACATCCTTACAGTAGGGATGTCGGTGCGCGCAGGTGAAGACAAAGACGAAGACGAAGCATACCATCGACGGACATCCCGATCAGCAACGTAGAGGGAAGAAGACGTCCAGCAAGCAGTCGTGACGGGGCTTCCCATATACCTAATAGAGTCTTTTACTCCAGTGCCATTGAAAAAGTTCGCTTGCTCCTCCACGCCACTAAAAGTTGGCCTCTACCGTGTACGTCCTCGCGTCATTTTCTTTGTTACTCTCACGCCATTCCGTCCGTCTTCCGTTTGATTTGCTCCGTTTGGAGTCCTGACGGGTGGGTCCGACCAGTGAAAAAGTCCAGAATACCCTCTCCTTCTCTTATCCCTACCTCCTCTCATCCTCACCAACCATGGCCGCCGCCACCCCCGCCATGGCAGCCAGCTCGAGCTCGCCCTCCAGCGGCGCATGGGCAACCTCCCTCGTCGTCTCACACGCCGCACGCCGCCGTCGTCTCGTCCACCTACAGCTCCCCTGCGCGCGAACCAGTTCCCCGTCGTCCCTGTTTGGCGTTGGCGAACCAGTTGCCCGCGACGAGCACCGTGCGCGCGGATGAGTTCCCCTGCATGCACGGCGGGCGCGCCCCAGTGAGCAGGTTCCCCGAGACGTCGACGAACCCCAGTGCGTCCGCGCACGCCGTGGACGCCGGGAGCCGCCCCGCCAGCTGGTTGTGCGAGAGGTCGACGTACCGCAGCGCCGGGAGCGCGAAGACCCACGACGGGATCCACCGCAACGGCGCCCGCGCGGAGGCGCAGTGGCCCGCGCTGGCTCCCGGCGTCCGCAGCCCGCTGGCCCGCGCTGGCGACCGTGCCCGCCCCCGGCGGCCGCGTCCGCGGCGGAGGCGCGTTGGCTGCGCCCGCTCCCGTGACCGGCGGTCGCATCTGTGGCGGCGCCCGCGCCCGCGGCGCTCGACTTCGGCGCGGAGCGTGGCGGCCGTCCTCGGCGAGGCCGCGCCCCCGATGCGGTCGCGAGCCCCACCCGCGGCCCGCCCTAGGCCATGGCCGCGCTCCTCAGGCGGCCCGATGCTTCCCGGTGCTCGTCCGCCTGCCCCTACGAGCAACTGCGAGCACCCAGTGGCGGCACAGCACCCAGCTCGCAGCAGCCCGACGGTGGCGGAGCAGCCAGCGTGACACGGCGGAGCTCCCCTGCGCGCGCGTCCGTGGCGGCTGGGCTGGCGGGCGTCCCTGGCCGGAGGTTGAGGATGGGCATGACATGTGGGATCCATCTGTCGGTGAGGGTGACACAAATAGAGGAGAAGGTGGGAGGGGCAACTGAGGTCATTTTGCACCGTGGGTCCCACTCGTCAGGGCAACCAAACGGTGAAAACAGACCGAAGGGAGACGGAATGGCGTGAGAGTAACAAAGAAAATGACGCGAGGACGTACACGGTAGAGGCTAACTTTTAGTGGCGTGAAGGAGCAAGCGAACTTTTTCAATGGCACTGGAGTAAAAGACTCTACCTAATATGCCCCCTACCTCGTGCAGGGCCAAGAGGAGACGTAGGTTTCAGAGCCTGCTCTCCCGGTGCGGATGGCACGTTGGCGACGGGATGGGGAAGACGGCGGCAGCGCAACACAGTGGAACGAGAAGAGATGAGTTCACTGTACTGAGGACGACGTCTAGTATCGCCCCTTATTTATACACGTGTCGCAGCTAAGCAAAGCGATTAACCATAACATGAAAATAATTGCTTAAATAGGCCACCGCAATTTTCTCCATGCATGTAAAAATTTAGAGTAGCAAAAGGAAGCCGCACGAGCATGACTTGTGTGCGCGCCCATTACCCGCTTGGCCCCGCAAGCGTGCACGTGTGTTTATTCCTTTTCCTCTCCTCATCTATAGCTTCAACAAGGTAGAGAGAGCTCAATTATTTAAGTTGGTGTCACTCCTCTTGGACTAGTAAGGTGGGACTAAAATCCCCCACCGTACCAAGTATGCATGTGTGAGTGGGCCTTTGAGATGTATCTGGAATTATTGTTTGGTCAAGGCCCAAATCTTGTAACAATACATGCAATCAGTGTTGATATTACTCGACAATAGACGGTAATTTTTGTAGTTTATAAGTTCTATCCATGTTGATTTTCACTATGTAATTTTTTTTGTTTGATAACACATTTCTCATGCAAAAAAATGCTTTCAGTTATTTGATTGTAGTTGATGAATTATGGGCTACATCAGCATGGGATATCATTGCTCGGGCTTTTCCTGATGATAATTGTTACAGCAGAATAATAATGACAACACAAATCGAGGATGTTGCATTGGCTTGCTGCAGTATTTACTCAAGTAATATGTACGAGATGAGACCTTTCAGCTATAATCAGCCACAACAATTGTTCTTCAGTACCATCGAAGGAATGAAAGAAGTTTTAAGCCTTCTCTACAATGATCTTCCAGATCATTTAAAGACATGCTTGCTCTATTTTAATATGTATCCGGAGGACTATGTGGTCCAGAAGGAGGATCTGGTGAAGCAATGGGTTGCTGAAGGTTTTGTCTTTGAAGAAGGGCAGGATAAAGAGGAGCTTGCCGAAAGTTACTTTGATGAGCTTTTAAACAGAGGAATGATCCAGCCCGTAGAGACCAATTATAACAATGAGGTGTTGTCATGTACAGTGAACCAAATAGTAATGGACTTTCTTGCATGCAAATCCACAGAGGAGAACTTCATCACTGTCGTTGAATTTTTTGACACCGCTACAGGATTTCCAGATAATGTCCGTCGACTGAGTCTAAAGTTCGGAGGCGCTGTGGGTGCACAGATACCAGAAATTTTCAGAATGTCGCAAGTTCGGTCTCTTCTATTTTCCGGATTTTTCAGGTGTATGCCATCCATTCAGAAGTATATCCTTCTCCGGGTTCTTATTCTGCATGTTTGGGCTGATCATGACAAGAAGAGTTTCGACCTCACTAGAATTTCTGAGCTTTTTCTTCTGAGGTATTTGAAGATTGAATGTAATATCCCTGTCAAACTTCCAGAACAGATGAAGGGGCTACAATGTTTGGAAACGTTGGAAGTAGAAGCGAGAATAGATGTTTTCCCAACGGACATTATTAGTCTTCAGTGTTTGTCTCATCTCCACCTTCCAGGATGTACAGAGATGCCCCATGGGATTCAAAGCATGACATCGCTTCGGACTCTAAGGTATTTCAATCTTAATACTAGCTCAGGAGACAATTTGGTGGAGCTTGCCAAGCTGACCAATTTGCAGGATCTTCACATTCTCTGTTCAACAGCATTATCCAGTTGTCTGATTAGCAACCTTGCTTCAGTCATGGGGAAAATTAGCAACCTCAGATCTCTAGTTCTTGCTTCTGGAGCTTCTTCAAGTAAGAGCATTTCCACTGATGGCTTGAGCTGCATGTCCCCTGCTCCTGTCCTTCTTGAGACATTTGAGCTGTCACCGCAGGTTTGTATAGTATCCAGCCTGCCTAGGTGGTTTCGAGAACTAAGGAAACTCCGCGTTTTAAAGATTGCGCTACAAGAGCTGTCAAGTGATACTGTCAACATCATCAAAGGACTGCCTTCCCTAGCTTGTCTATCCATGTCTGTCCGGATGGCTCCTGCACAAAGGATCGTTTTCAAGGATGAATTTACAGTTCTCAAGCATTTCAAGTTCATCTGTCCTGCACTATGCGTTGCATTTACTGAAGGTGCTATGCACACTCTTCAAAGGCTCAAAGTAGGTTTCAATGCTAACACAATGGAGCAATTCAGCCCGGTAGATGCTGGCTTCAACCACTTGACAGGGCTTCAAGTAGTCTCTGTAAAAATTGGTGGTGCCGATGCTGATGAGTCCGTCAGAGGGGCCATACAATTTAAGTTACAGGATGCTTTTACTCAGCATCGGAGCCGTCTTGTGGTCAACATCCAGTGGGTCAACTTGATTTTTGCTATTGACACAGTGCAACACGCTGACAGCAGGTACAGACTTTTTTCAAAAAATAAAAGTAATAAGGGTTCCTTCTCTGCTCTGCCTTTCTCCTATGGTGGCTACGGCTGTAGCTTGCTGTTTTCGTCTTTCGAGCCACTGTATCTAGTGCGTGCTTGCAGAAGCCCCTGCAGCCGCAATTGCTGCGGAGTAGAGCTGACTTCTTTGTGCTGTGCGTCTATGAGTATATCAGTTATTAACCATTGCAAATGGATTGTGCCATCAGGATTGTTGTACCTCCGGGACCATCGATGTCTTCACACAAGGATCCTGAATCATCTCCACCTATTCAGAAACGAGGTAATGCATTATATTCATTTATCAGTAGATGTGTGTCTCCTTTGATTCAACAACCATTAACCAGAAAGATTATTTATTATTCAACAATATATATTCTTAGCATATCTTATTAGGCAACATATGCTATAGAAACTAGCCTCCTCTAAACTATGAAAAATCTAATCAAGACCACACAAATCTAAACCGATGGCTATTGTGGGAGGGGGGTTTAGGTGTTATAATAACCCAGCTTTATGATGGGATGGGGGGGGGGGGGGGGGGGGGGGGTTTAAGTGCTAAAATAACCCACCTTTACCTCTAGCCATCGATTAGATTTATGTAGTCTCGATTAGAGTTTTCATAATTTTCACACGAGTTTGGCTTCCATAGCATACGTTGCCATTTTATTATCACAAGTTGTAAACGCCACATGTGCGGATAAGAAACAAAATGATAGCCTTGCGTCATCTTTAGAGGCTGGGACTGGGAGGGGCGACAAGCCTTACTGCAGAGTACCTCCAACCCCCGAAGGAGGTCAAGTTTCAATAGCTGAACCATTCTCGCAGAGGATCTCTAGGTAGATATTACATAAAAGAAACAACCAATATTGATGCCTCGGCGCGACCTAGGGGAGGCCTTGCATCTTCGCGGTTGAAGGGCCAGGAAGAGCCCGTCCAGCACTTCGGCATCCTTTGCCTCCAGGTCACTGCCGAAGAGCTTGTCATATGCCTCCGGCCTGGACTCGGACCCATGATGAAGCCCATATGGTGGTGGACCGTAGGTCAAGACCAAGCACTGCTTGATCAACATCTCTCCTCACTTGGAAGTAGGTACTCAAAAGAGAGGCTAAGCCGCCAACCGTCAGCTCTGCCACAGCATGACCGGATTAGCAGGTGTCTACTTTGGAGGCTCATGAATGAGAGAAGATTCCCTCTTACGTGTGACTTTGCACATGAAGTTATCGAGGCGGCATTTGGGTGGTGTAGTCGCTGACGTCAATTATATTGGCTAACTCCCCCTTGATGTCAGACTCATTTTTTCCCATCGGCTGGTTGCATCTAGGGGCTCAAACTCCCCCATCCTTTCCTTGCTTTTGGAGACTAAGGTCTCATTTGTCATGTCAACATTAATGTCAGACATGTGCACACTCACCCTAGCCTCAACCGCACTCAAGGCAGGTCCCTTGTCAGTGGTCAACCACTCTCTCATCTATTGGTTCAAACCAGATTCCACTACATTTAAGGCAGCTGCACACCCACTATTCATCATGTCTCTTAGTTGTTGTTCTTATGCAAAAGGATCAACCTCCACACTTACAGACACAGTCTTGGCCCCAGAGAGCTTAGTAGTTGTAGCTTGAGGAGTCTTCACATTAGATGAACCACCACCAGTTGATTCCTTCTTTCCCTCAGTCTCCTCCTCTGTATCATACAATTCATCCAAGTTCTCATCCTCATCCCCATCTTCTCCATCACCCCCATCTCCTCCATCACCTCCATCATGGTTCATAGCTTTACCCTTATCATCATCTTCATCTTCTACTGTAAAGTAGATCATGTGCAACTCTTTGTTCATTTCAAACAACCTCTCATTTGGTATCCTCTTGTAATCCTTACAAGCCACCTTGATTCTAACGGTCTCATAGAATATTTTGAACAAGGTTTACCAATCCACCTCTATCATCAGCCCAAAGCTTGAAGCTATCTGGGCAAACACCCTCTAGTGACTCCATCTAGGGGTATCCCCTGTATCCGAAACTAGACTTCCTGTAGAGCGCTATATGGCTTTAGGTCACCAATCCAATCTAACACTTCCACTTGAACCCCCTCCTTCCTTAGATCGAAAGAAGGATAATTCTTAATTTCAGCCACTTTTTTATGGAGAGGGAACCTCACTAGGAAATTTGCTTTCTCCAATTCCCTAATTTTTCATGGCCAGTTCCTGTCATATATCTCAGATAGCTCTGACTCAAGTTCAGCCATAGTGACCTCTCTAGTTTTGATCCTAACCACACCAACATTGGTTAAATTCATCCACTGAGTTTGGTGATCATAGGAATATCAACATGATAAAATCCCAGTCCCAAATTTAAACTTCATAGAATCTGAGCAGTAGGCAAAGCCTTCTTTCAATCTGGTTACAAATTCATGTTATGTCCAGCTCACATATGAAATAAACTTTCAACTTTGTGGAACTACCCACAAATTCCCTAGTTCCCCACAATTGTACCATATCAACTTTTTGCAATGGTAGCGAGGATCAATGACATACGAAAGAGCTACTATGGCATCAATACCTTGCCCAGCACCCAGTTGCATACCACGCCTAGGGGGTGGCTGCTGCTGCTACTGCCTCTGTTGATACAGCGGTGGACGCTGCTGTTGTTGGCGCTGAGGGAGGGGAAGGAGCTATTGTCTGGATGGTGGAGGGCATGGCGGCGCCTGATCTGACGCAGAGTCTGCCCTCCAACCTATTGTTGCGCCTGTGCGTAGCTTGCCTGATTTTCCGGTGGCCTCTGATTGCGCGGTGGGGGCGATGGAGGAGAATGTCGCAGCTCAGGTTGCCACACCCATCGACCATCACCCTCTGCCATGGATATCTTGAGTACTTCGGTGTACGATAGCCTCCCTTCCTTCTGGCTCCAGACCTCCCGAACCTGATCTCCTACAGGGCCCAGTCGACGCGATCTGCTCGACGAATCAGGAAGCAACCAATCAGTGAAAACATCTTCATCTCAACGAGTTCCTTCCGAATCCAGACTAGTTGGCCGGGTGCTTGGTTGATTTGGCGGTGGCGGAAACCCTAGGGATGCCTGGCGGCGGAGGTGAGTCTCTATGGCCCCGAGCTGGCCAAAAAATTCCACAATGGATTCCTCCTCCTTAACCACGGGTGTGGCCGAATCCCTATACCCAAAAGACAATCTCACCCTCAACTCACAGGCAGGTGGGGTACTCGCGGTCTTCGACTGATGCGTGGACCCTCTCTGTTAGACAGGGCACATGGTGAGCTAGGGCGGATCCGGCCATGGGGGCGATTCGATGTCAGGGTCCCAAGAGGAAGACGACACGGGAGGTTTCATCCTGAACATAAATTAGGAAATATCTGACTCCACCGTCCACGTCTCACGCGCCACGCCAAATAAGTGCGCACGGCTGAAAAACCATAGCTCCACCATGTGTTTTCTCAAGACAAGTCTGGTATTCAATTTTGACCTTGATCGGACTGCAGCGGCACACACATCAGTCCTGGATGCAGTAAGTTTCATTTAGTGGTGGAGCCATGCAATGCAGCAAGTCCAAAAGCAACATCACAAGGGATTCAATTCATTAATGGTGTTGGTTGAATGGTGGATTTTAGAAACATAGGAATGCTTGTGTTTTTTAAGGAGCCTCACCTAATGTTAATGATCTCATGCAAGAAAATAGGGATGAGGCAAATTTGTGGCGTATATGGTTCGGGCTCAAGGTCTTAGGCATATTTGGCCAGAATGTGGTGTGGAGCTTAGGACGCTACTCAAAATTCCCTATCTTCATGACTATTCACTCATGTAAACTCATGCCCTAATGGGCTTGTTTCGTGTTCCGAGTATTGTTAGACTCTTTTTCCTTCTTAATATAATGATACACAACTCTTCTATGTGTTCGAAAAAAAAAGAGAAAATTAAGCTATGGGCCGAAACTTAAAAAATTGGACTAGAAACTAATTTCTATACCAGTGCCACACCGTGAGCGTAGACGAATGCCCCAGTGGACATGTTAATCATCCCATGAATCTTCTCAGGGCCACTAATTCGCGAATGAACGTGAGAACCGGATATAGCGAACGATTCTCCGATATGCATAAAACTTTCTATTTTTAGTAAAAAATTTCTGCAACTTTCGTTTTTTTTGGAAAGTTTTCTGTTATAGCAAAGGAAAGCTAAGGATGTAAATTGGGGTGCGTACTTCCATTCTCTAACTTATACATCTAACTTAGAACACATAACTTATATGATCTTACACGTTACAAAGCTAGAAATCAAAATTATAGCGCATAACTTATGTGATTTAACACGTAGCAAAGTTAGACATCTAACTTATATATCTAACTTACGTGAGCAAACACGTTGCAAAGATAGAAACCTAACTTGTACATCTAACATATCACGTCAAAATCAGTATAGGAAGAAAAGTGAATTTTTTTAAACATAATCAAGTGAGATCTAGTTTTATTCGTCTCGTCGCGTATAACACATCGGTGCACACAATTAAAAACTGATACACGGTTCAAAATTTATAGCAAATAAATGTTTTCTTTTTTCTCTTTTGTCAGCGCAAACACAAAAAGATAAAAAAATGAAATAGTAGCCATCAGTGAAAGCGTGCTCTGGGAAGTGAGACGAGCGGGAGACGAACCGTCCGTGTTGATGTTGTCGGATCGTTCGCTCGATTCCCGTCTGAGCGAACGAAACGCTAAATTAGAATTTCTCTCTTGTAAAAAATATTATTGAACCGGCTGACTGACTTTTCATTCTCCTGTATTAGATTTTCATTTTCACTTACTGAAATTTGCAACTATTTGATTTCTCACAATGGTCACTGGTAAAAAAACGAAAAAAATCAATGGATGTTTGGTAGGAGTATATATGTACTACTGCTACTACTCATCTATGCTGGCATATCTGACACAAAGTTATTGTTTGCTATCATGGCTGCAAAGGTGTAGTGAAACACGCCGTCGAGCGCTATAACTATGCGGACCAGGGCGTGACACCGTACCTCGGGTCCGTTCTCGGCCATCGCACCCCGAATCTCCGCGATCTCTACGCGCTCGGAAGGAAGCTCGGGCAGAGGCAGTTCGGCACCACCTACCTCTGCACCGAGCTCACCACGGGGATCGACTATGCCTGCAAGTCCATCTCCAAGCGCAAGCTCATCACCAAGGAGGACATCGACGACGTGCGCCGTGAGATCCAGATCATGCACCACCTCACGGGCCACAAGAACGTCGCCGCTATCAAGGGCGCGTACGAGGACCAGGTCTACGTCCACATTGTCATGGAGCTGTGCGCCGGTGGGGACCTCTTCGACCGGATAATTCAGCGTGGGCACTATGGCGAGCGCAAGGCCTCCGAGCTCACGAGGATCATCGTCGGGGTCGTCGAGGCCTGCCACTCGCTCGGGGTCATGCACCGGAACCTCAAGCCCGAGAACTTCCTTTTCGCCAACAAGGAAGATGACCTCTCGCTCAAGGCCATCGATTTCGGACTCTGTGTCTTCTTCAAGCCAGGTAAGCTGCTGCTGCTGCAGAATCGCAAACTTCTTCCATTCCATTGTGACATAGTAGTACTGTTTTAGTCAACGGCTGAAATTTGTGAACTGCTTGTGTTACTAATTGGTAGCTCGTACAGTTGTGCTTGCGTTAGCTCTGTTCATGTTCCTAGTCGTAGGCCATGAAATCGATGCTTGCAGTGGAAATTCTGTAACAGCAGGTTTTTTGGAGTCATCATGCAAGCTCAAATTGTGCAACAGAAAGGGTTGAAAAGTACTATTTGTAATAGTCGGTATTGATGGTTATGTGATGAAAGCTAAGGTTGCAATAGCTTAGTTTCACACAAAATAAATGCACCTAGTTACTCAGTTTCAGTTTAGCAGTGGCAAACACTAATTAATGAGATTATTGTAGCATCTCCATCAGTGCTACCTAAAACCGACTACCTAAAACTTTATTTAGGTAGCCACTAATTTTCATTCTACCTAAATTATGGTCTTAACTCCAGCAGGACTACCTAAAGCTGACTACCTATTGTTGCCATCTAAGAGAATAACATGTGGGTCCCATGTGTCAGCATCTTCCTTGCCTCTGTGGGATCTGCTCGAGGCGGACCAAGAGGCCCATGCCCGCCAATCCTCCGCCATCGGTAGGGCTGCCTCGTGGGGGTCTCATCGGCGTCGTACGAGGAGTCGTGGCCGGCGGGAAGGAGCCTTGTCTGGATGTGCTCGCAGGCGGCCAACACCCGAGAGGAGGCACGCCCGCCATGCTCGCGCTGCAAGGGTCTGTTGTTGGGAGGCCTGCCGTGCTGAGATCCCCTGCCGTCGGAGCACCGTCGGTAGGGCTCTGCGCGCGGGTGTGTAGGGACGCCTGCGCCGGGTAGGCCGCCCCGGCGGTAGGGGCACAACCGCCCGCACATGCACCTGCTGCATCAGGGTGCATCGGGGTGCTCTGCCGCACTTTGGTGTGCTCCGCATCCGCAGAAGAGACCGCGTCTTGGTGCTCCGCCGCGCCGGGGACCTCCGCATCCGGGGAGGAGGCCGTCCCGGGTTTGGGGCCACGCCAGAGCTGCAGCAGGCCACCTCGCCGGAGGTCCGCAGCTCCCTGGGGGCAGGTCATGCATGTGTGTATCCATGGAAGCGTGAGAGGAGAGAGAAGATTTAGCTGCCCTTCTCTTGGCCCAAATGGAATAGGTAGAGTTGGAAAGGAGTTAGGTAGCCTGGTTGAGTAGATTTTTTGATTGCACCACCCAAATTTGGGATCGATAGACTGTTTTGATAGTTTGCTGGAGTTGCTCAACCTGCCAGGCCAGAATTGCCTGTTCATCAAGGGAACATTTGTTTGCTGAGTGGCAGTTCGGATGATGGGAGGCGTTGGAAGCTGCCTATTATTCTTTTCTAACAGTGAAAATATACGAACCATTTTCGCTCGAACTTGTTCTGTTCTTTCAGGTCAAGTTTTACTTGTTCTGAGTGGCATGCTATCTTCATCCTTGACACTTTTCTTGTTCTGTTTTTTCAGGTCAAGTTTTCATCGATGTTGTTGGTAGCCCATATTATGTAGCTCCAGAAGTTTTATTGAGAAGTTATGGACCAGCAGCTGATGTATGGACAGCCGGTGTCATTCTTTACATTCTACTAAGTGGTGTGCCTCCATTTTGGGCAGGTATGTAATATTTTGCCTTAAGTTCTTTAGGAACTTTAAATTTATCCCTTTTCAACGCAAGCTCACTTTTTCAATGAATACAATGCAGAAACACGACAGGGGATATTTGATGCTGTATTGAAAGGTGTCATTGATTTTGATTCTGATCCGTGGCCTGTTATATCTGATAGTGCAAAAGATCTTATAAGAGGAATGCTGAATCCTCACGCTGCCAAGCGCTTAACAGCACATGAAGTTCTATGTTTGTTTCTTTCACCACATTATACTGTTGATTAGTTATTTCTCTAACACTGCAATGCGTCCATTCACATGATGTATTTGCAATTGGATAAAAAGATGATACTTGAACTTGTGCACAGGCCATCCATGGATTCGCGACCATGGAGTAGCTCCTGACCGTCCACTCGATCCAGCAGTCTTATCTCGCATTAAGCAATTTTCTGCAATGAATAAGTTGAAGAAAATGGCTTTAAGAGTAAGTGCAGTTCTTTTAGGCATGACTTGTATGAACTTTGATTCGCAAATTCAGCATATAACCCAGTATTTCTTAGATAATATTCTCACGTTATGTTTATTGATGATTTATGTTTGGACAATATATATAGAACTTATTGATTGGACACATGTTATTATTACCTAGTATTGTTCACGAGAATTATGTTACATTTTAGACTGCTTGCTTGTGCAATGCTGAACTAATTGACTATATGTGTTGATTCTAATAGGTAATAGCTGAGAGCCTATCAGAAGAGGAAATTGCGGGGTTGAATGAAATGTTCCAGACCATGGACACTGACAACAGTGGTGCAATTACTTATCATGAGCTCAAAGAAGGATTGAAAAAATATGGCTCTACACTAAAGGATACTGAGATTCGTGATCTAATAGAAGCAGTAAGTTAACTGAAATCCTTTTTATGCTTGTTTGTATTTATAGTTTCAATGACCAGGGTCCTGAAATATCATGTTACCCTAGAGTCAAACTCCTCTAAGATGCAAACACAAGCTCATAATACTATAAATATAATGTGGCTTCATTAAGAATCTAGGCTACAAAGCCAATCAATTACTTGTTTCAATTTCAACTTATTTATGACCAGTTCTAATTCATATTTATGGTTTTTTTTCGAGACCACGCCGTCATATTTAGGGTTTTAAGTCTTTTTATGGCGCAAAACTTTAGTTTTTGAGATACCCTAGACCGTTTCTTCCAGTTTTGTAATAACGAACATAAATATGCATTGATCAATGCAGAATCAAGGATATTAATATAGTCCCTTTTCTAAAAAAAATGGTTAGGATGGAGAGTGCTGTAGACAGCATGGGGTACAACTAATATTTCCTCGTCTTAAAGCAGCCACCATTTTATGTCTTATATATGTGTGCTTATGTGCTACGTCACATGTATGCTTGCCATTTACATGAGTGGTCTAGCAATTACGCATATTTAATTTAGAGGCTGACAAATTGAGCATCACACTTGGCTCATCTCACTTCTTATGGTAGAGGTTTTGTAAAGGAGAAGTTATAACACATTGTACCAAAAAACTTATGTGGTTTTTTTTTTTTTTTGTTTCTTTTAGGATGATATTGACAACAGTGGAACAATTGACTATAGAGAATTCATTGCTGCAACTTTGCATCTCAATAAGCTGGAGCGCGAGGAACATCTTGTGGCATCCTTTTCATACTTCGACAAAGATGGTAGTGGCTACATCACATTGGATGAACTACAGCAAGCTTGCAAAGAGCATAACATGCCGGATGCTTTTCTCGATAATGTCATCAATGAAGCTGATCAGGACAATGTAAGTCTTACTTTAATTAGGCCACAATGCACAAATGTTATAGAATGGCATGTCTTGTTTATTTCTTACTCACCCTTCGTTAAACCTATATGAAATGTACAGCAAATACAAATTGTGTGATGCAATCAAAACACGTACAACTTACCAATAAGGACCATGATTTTATTGATCAACGTAGTTCATTTGATGCTCAATCAATCAATGTGGCCATTCCTTTCAAGTGTAAAGGTTAGCTCCCTAAGTGCGGGAGCAGCCGGCCAGGGATCAAACACTGGTGGCACCCAAAAAACGACCCTCTATGGTAACACTAAGAAATAGTGGCAAAGCACCGACCAGTGGTAACGACGCAGCCCTATATGGTTAAGCGGCCATGGTCGTTGGCCCATGTTAGATGCAGCCCTATATGGGTGAAACCGGTGTTCACTGGCTTCTCTCAATCAGTACGCCGAGAGCTTGTGCAATACCATGGGGCGTTCTACTTCTACCCCACCTGCCAAATTTTCGTTAGTCAATGATTATGGTTCTGTTAGTCTAACCTTGCTCTTTTTTATTGACAGGATGGCCGCATTGACTATAGAGAGTTTGTTGCCATGATGACCAAGGGCAATATGGGAGTCGGTCGAAGAACAATGAGACACAGCTTGAATATCAGCATGAGGGACGCACCTAGTGCATTCTGAGACTTAGCTTGTGGCTTAGCTACTTCATCTGTCTTGCTTCCCTACGAAACTTCTGCAATTTTTCAAGATGGTTGTCAAGTGTCTGTACGTGTGGATGTGTTTTTCTGGCGATTTTGATTGCTCTTATGATTGATTCCATGAAATGCATAACAAGATGTCCATGTCAGGCTTGCCAGATTGTAAATGATGCTGCTGTTCCCTGACTCTCAGAAACACTAATGTTCAGTGAACTAGCTCGCCATATATTTCTCCGGTCTGCCTTGATTGATGACATCCATTCTTGGATGCACGCTTTATGTCAATGCAATGTGTTGCTCCGTTTGTATATATAAAGTATATATATGAACCTGTACTACACCATGCTCCTCCCCGTCACGCTGAAGGGCGAGCGACTCCTGGCGTTGCTCAACACCGGGTCGACGCACTCGTTCCTCCAGGGGGATGTGATGCGCCGCCTTGGCCTCTCCCCCACCGGAGCCGCGCACCTCCCTGTGGGTGGAGCATATACGTCATACTCCCTGGTCTCTTCATGAGCTTACTAGAGACCACCCAAGTCTCATAGACTGTAACGTTTAATAGTCAAAACTCGTATAGGTATGTTCATTCAAGAATGCTCTGCGGGATAGCATCTTCGCTTGTTAAAGCCAATAAAACATATTAAGGCATTAGCCAACCTGCCATACAGTGCCTCATTGCATTGAGAGTATTGCATCTTCACTTAGAGAGGGTTATTATTATACTCTCCTCAGTTTACCAACAGTTTATTCTTCCCAGATCCTTAGTCATGGGATCTCCGATCAAAAAGGATGGGTTACTACTACTGTAAACTCACATGGGTCTCATACCCATCTCCCTTGATGCGATTTTTATCACATTCCGTGATAGCCCTTTTGTAAAGGGATCTGCCAGGTTTTTTATTTGGACATAAGCCACACTTATTACTCCAGAGTTTCTCAGCTTCTTGACAGTTTTCAAACGTCTTTTAACGTGTCTCGTTGACTTCGCATTATCCTTAGCACTATTCACTTTAATGATCACTGTTTGATTATCACAGTTCATAAGGATAGCCGGTATTGGTTTTTCAACCACCGGCAAGTCAGACAAGAGCTCACGCAGCCACTCTGCCTCTGCAGATGTTGTATCCAAAGCAGTAAGTTCTGCTTCCATGTTTGATTTAGTCAATATAGTCTGTTTACAAGACCTCCATGACACTGCACCACCTCCAAGAGTAAATACATACCCACTATTGGCGTAGATTTGATCAATATCATAAATCCAGTTCGCATCACTATATCCCTCTAGCATAGCTGGGTGCCCAGAATAGTGAATCCAAAAACTCATTGTACCCTTAAGATAATGCAAGACCCTTTCAAGTGCATGCCAATGATCATCACCCGGGTTAGACATGTACCTACTCAACTTGCTCACAACAAAAGAGATGTCTGGTCTGGTTGCGCTAGCTAGATACATGAGTGAACCAATTATCTGAGAGTATCTCAATTGATCTCTAGTAATTCTCTTGTTCTTTCTCAATGTCACACTAGGATCATAAGGTGTTGGAGAAGGCTTGCTATCCATAAAGCCAAAACGGCTCAAGAGCTTCTCAACATAGTGAGATTGCAACAAAGTAATCCCACTCTCTTCCTTAATCAGCTTGATGTTTAGAATTACATCAGCCTCTCCTAGATCTTTCATGTCAAAACTCTTAGACAAGAAGGACTTGACTTCATTGATCACATCAATGTTTGTTCCGAAAATCAGAATATCATCAACATATAAGCACAAAATAACAAACATTGGCCCCACCATGTCGATAATACACACACCTATCGGCCTCATTAACAAAGAAATCCCTCACTAGTTAAAGTGGTGTCGAACTTTTCATGCCATTGTTTGGGTGCTTGTTTCAAGCCATACAAAGATTTCAATAATTTTCACACCTTCTGCTCTTCACCTTTTACACAAATCCATCAGGCTGATCCATGTAAATCTCCTCATCCAACTCTCCATTAAGGAAAGCTGTCTTCACATCCATTTGATGAATGATAAGACCATTGTTGGCGGTCCTTATTGCATATCTAACCCCGCCAACTTAGGTTCATAGTTCACCAAAAACCACCTAGATAGGAGATTTATACTAACAAAATTCCATAGTTTTGGGGCACACTTGTTTTCCAGGAGCATTCATGGAATACATATGTTTTGGGCCAAAAACTAGAGAAAAGAGAATAAATATTTGAATTATAAAATAAGCCCAAAAGCAAGACAAGGAGAAAATGAGAGAAAGGCCAAACCGACGTGCCAACACGACGAAACACCTCATGGGCCAACTCCAGGCCCAGAACCAAGCCCGCCAGCCAAAGTCGGTGGCCGGGGCGGTTCACCGCGCGAGCACGCTCAGCAGGCGCGGCGCGCCAAGGAACTCCGCCGCCGGGCCCACCTTCCCGGAGGCGGTACATTCAATGCTCCGGTGAGGGCGGTGCGGGGGTGTTTTGGTCATTTGGACGCGCGGGAACCGACCATCCACACATATAAAAGCCCTTCTCTCTTTCATTTCACACATTCACTTTTCATTCTTCATTCTCATTCCTCCCTCTCCACTTCCACAAGCCTACACTAGAGGAAGAGTAGAGCCATTATACCTAGCTTCTAGCTAGAATAGAAGTAGGAGAGTGAGAGAGGTCAAGAGCGGAGTAACTCTTTTTGAGTACTCCCGGAGGCTAGTCTTCCACGGGGTGGAGTGCCGGATTTGTCGGCTCCCTCCTCACTTGTACCTCGGCGGCTTCTTACGCTTGAAGTAAGAGGTTCGTGTTTATCTATTCGTACGTTCCTTCTTGCAAAGTTATCTTTGTCGTTATTTGCTTGCGGGTTCGTCGACCATCCTTGTGGTGGTAGTTCTAGCAGAGGACTCCTGATAGAGACAGATGTTCCTAGCCAACGCTAGAACTGTAACGTTAGTGTAGACGTGGTGTCTAAGCTGATAGTTACCTTCGTTTGCCTCGTACTCCATGGTTGAGGTGGTAGGCGGCAGGTGGTGACAGCCCTGTCCGTCCCTTGTAATCCCCCACATCCGGGTACGGCGTTGAGCTACAGGCCGGCATCACTTGGCAGACCAGGTGCGATTCGGTGCCCGAAGCAAGTGAATAGCGGTTGAGTTATCTTTCTCTAAGGAATCGTCCTATAGAAAGCCTCACTTTCCTAGTTATCCACTCTCTCCTTTGGGCAACCTAGCTAAGACCTAAACCTGACCATACCGTTCTTCGTGAAGTTTATGATACCCTGTTCATCATCGGGTGAAGTGCTACAACGGTCTTTCCATGCGCTTTGCGGAATTTACTGCTTTCGCTAAGAAATACCAACAACCATATGAGGTAGCCAAAGAAAGTAGTACTCGAATAGTGGTCATTCTAGCAACAGGTGAATAAGTATCAAAGAAATCTTCACCTTCCTTTTGTGTATAACCCTTAGCCACAAGTCGAGCCTTGTACTTATCAATAGTACCATCAGGCCTAAGCTTCTTCTTGAACACCCATTTGCAACCAATAGGTTTACACCCAAATGGTAAATCAGATAACTCCCAAGTTCCATTAGAAAGAATCGAGTCTATCTCACTCCGAACAGCTTCTTTCCAATCATCTGCATTAGGAGATTGTTGGTATTTCTTAACGCAAACAGAAAAGTCCGCAAGCGCATGGAAAGTACCGTTGTAGCACTTCACCCGGAAGTATTCAGGGTATCGTATTTTCCACAAGGAACGGTGTGTAAGAAGTCTCCTAACTAGTTCTCCCAAAGAGGTGAGATGGAGAGTAGCTTGGGTGGTGAGGTTTTCTATGGGAAGATTCTATAGTGAAGGTAACTTTGCCGCTATAGACTGACTTCGGGCACCGGATAACACTTGGTCTGCCAAGTGTTGCCGGCCTACGGCTCTACGTCGAACCCAAACGTGGGGGATTACAAGGGACGGACAGGGCTGTCACCACCTGCCGCCTACCACCTCAACCGTGGGGCACGAGGCAAACGAAGGTAGTATCTAGCCTAGACACCACGTCTATGCTATAACTACTACTCTAGCGTGAGCTCAAGGCTTACCCGTCTCCGGGGTCCATCTACTAGAGTACCCGTCACAAGGACGAACGACGAACCCGCAAGTATAAAGCGAACAAAGATAACTTACTTAAGAACTTAGAACCATAGGGTAAACACGAACTCTTACTCCAATTAGCAAGATGTCCATTGAGGTACAACTGTGGAGGATGCCGACAAGCTGACACTCCACCCACGCCCGATGTACAAGGCAAGGCAAGCCAAGTACAAGAGGTAGAGGAAGCCGACACTCCGGGATTCCTTCTACTTCTCCTCACTCACTCCATATACTAGTCTAGCTAGAAGCTAGTTGGAATGTGGCTTGCTCTCCTCTCTATTTCTCTTTTGTATGCTGCTCCTTGGCTGAATTGTGTCTTGAGAGGAGGGGGAATGGCCTCATTTTATAGGTGGAGAAGAGGGGTCTCCTTGGAAATATGTCATCCCCACATGGAAGGGCCAAAACCGACCTCCATAGGCGGTTTCAGACCTTCCATACCAGAAGCACCACCGAAATCGACATCCTCACGTAATCAGGAACCGACCGACCAAAGATGGGCCCAGGAGCCAGCCCAGGAGGCGCGCTCACGCCTCAGGCGCGTGCGCGCCCATTGTGGGCCCTCTGGGCCTCTGCTTTTGCCGCCAGTGTGTGGGCCTTTCAGCTGGCTTCGATTCGGATGTATTTCAGTGTTGACCTGCAAAACAAGAAATCTGCGCCACACTATAGAAATAGTTAGAGTAGAGCCCTATTCAAGGTGAAAACTAGTGTTGTCTAGGCTAATGTTGGCAGGGTTAGAAACGAGTTAAGGACCGCCAATAGAGATGCATATGCCTCTGTAATAGAGGTGGAGTATCGTCCACAAGGTATACAATGAAATCATCACCAAAGGATTTTGCAATCCTTCGTCTCTTGTTCCTCACAGGAACTTCATTGTCATCCTCCTCAAGGACTTCTTCAAGTGGTTGTTCAAATGGCTCAACAGGATGCTCGATAGGTGTAGTAAAATCAGAGCTAACTCGCAGAAAATTTAGCATCGCTACACATATCTTTCATAGGAAATATATTCTCAAAAAATGTAGCATCACAAGATTCAAAGATTGTATCAACATACATATCGAAACTTCGATTTTACTACTAAAAATCTATAGGCAATGCTCCGATGAGCATATCCTAGAAAGACACAATCCACGTCTTTGGTCCAAGCTTACGCTTCTTAGAAATTGGAACATTGACTTTCGTCAAACATCCCCCACGTGCGCAAGTATGAGAGTGATGGTTTCCTTCCAACCCATTGCTCATATGGAGTTGTCTCTCTATTTCGTTTGGAATTCTATTCGGGACATGACTCGCACAATAAAGCTTCCCCCCACCATGCCTTAGATAAACCACCAGTGTCTAACATGGCATTCACCAAGTCAGTCAGTGTGCGATTTTTCCTCTCGGCAACCCCGTTTGATTTGGGCGAATAGGGAGGTGTCCTCTCATGAATAATACCATGTTCCGCACAAAAATCATCAAAAGATGTAGGAAAATACTCACCACCATGATCTGACCTTAGACGTTTAATTTTTCTCTCTAGTTGATTCTCAGCTTCCGCTTATAGATTTTAAAGTAGTCAAACGCTTCATCTTTAGTTTTCAGCAAGTAAACATAGCAAAATCTAGTTGCATCATCAATCAAAGTCATGAAATACCTCTTTCCACCTTTTGTCAACACACCATTCATCTCACAAAGATCGAATGTATGAGTTCTAGAGGTGCCAAGTGTCTCTCCTCTACCGCCTTGTGAGACTTTCGAGGTTGCTTAGATTGCACACAACTATGGCACGTAGAACCTTTGGCAATAGTGAAATCTGGAATTAAGCTCAAGCTAGACAATTGTGACATCAAACCAAAGTTCACATGACACAAACGAGAATGCCAAACACTAGAACTATCATTAATTGTGCCACAAATGTGATTCGCCGACTTGTTACAAAAATCTGCTAAAGATAAACGAAACAAACCTCCACAATCATAGCCTTTACCAATAAATTGTCCATGCTTAGATATTACAACTTTATTGGATTTTAGTACCACCTTAAACCCATCTCTCAAAAGAAGGGAGGCGCTAACAAGGTTCTTGCAAATAGTAGGAACATGTTGCACGTTCTTTAGTTGCACAATTTTTCCTGAAGTAAACTTCAGATCTACCGTGCCAACACCATGAACAGAAGCATGTGACCCATCCCCATCAGAACAGAGGAACCTTGAAGCCCGTGATAAGAAGAAAATAAAGATATGTCAGCACACACGTGAATATTAGCACCTGTATCAACCCACCATCTTGGGGACTGAAACACTGAAAGTACGGTAGGAACATTACCACACTCCTCATCAGCGCTGCTAATAGTCACGAGGTTGACATCACTCCTCATCAGCGCTGCTAATAGTCACGAGGTTGACATTCTTCTTTTTCCCACTGGAAAAGTGACCAAGCTCTCCACAAGTGAAGCAAGGCAACTCTACTTTAGTTTGCTTCTTCTCACAGGTAGTTACTATCTTGGCATTGGAAGATTTATTAGGATCGTTCTTCCTCTAAGAACAGTGTGGTCTTCCTGGAATCTTCTCTGATTTTCTCTAGAGATATTTCCCTCACATGAGCCAACACAAATCCAGAACACTTTATTCTCTAGACAGAGCATGGCCTTAACTCGCTACCTCTTAAAATGTGCACTAGAACACTTTTTTAGTCTCAGCACGTCAGATTGAGCATGGCAAGATTACTAGCATGGCAGATTAGTATATCGCATATACTAGCAGGACAAATCATGATATCGCATAGTATGAACATGATAACTAGTGTAAACCCAACTCGTACACTAGTTAGATTTATACCTGCCGATTGTAGAAGTACTTGGTGGTGAAGATGCATACGACGATTGCTACGTGAGCTTGTCGCTGAGCGTCTCCCGTAGACAATCCCAACAGCCTGACGATGATGAGACGACGTGCTGCCGACGACGATGGCACGAGCTTCTAGCTAGGCGTCTCCCGTAGACGATCAAGCAAGCCTGATGACGATGTTCTGCCGACGTAGAAGATTTGGGAGCCGCGCGCTAAGAGCGCTTCCCAAAAACCTTATTCGCCTTCTCCCGGTGCGGATCGCAAAGACAAGGGTTCCGGAGACCTACTCTCCCGGCCGCCGGTGCACGCTGACGATCGGGATGGAGAGACTACGACGACAACGCAGTAGTGAGAAGAGGAAAATACTATTTTACTACGCTAGAATTTTCCAATTGAAACTCCCAATTGTAGTCTTTGTTGTTGTGTCTATTCCCGAAGCATCGGTACGTATATATGCAGGAAGACCCCTACATCTATATCAACTAGCAATATGGTACTAATTGATATTGTACCTCCCACCTTTACTCATGGGCTTAATCATTAAAGCCCATTAGGGAACACATGTATTGGGCCTTTGAGATTTATTAGAATTTCTACATATGGATTTTAGGGGAATATCCATATAAATTCTAACAGGGGGTAGATGGTGCCATTTATATTCGTTGATTTTTTTTTAACATCTATTCGTCGATTTATTGAGGGCAAAGTAATGCAAGCCTCCGTGCATGGCACGAAATAGAGTTTTTCATTAAATACAATAAATAACAACAAGTCTAATAAGAAAACATGTATTGCCATAGATAGACTACAGGTTTCCTTATGGCATTTTTGCAATAGTTCAACGGTACCTTGCCAACCATTTATGTGTAGATTACACAGCTTCCATATCTTTAACAAAGGACTTGTCTAGCTACCCACGTTGATTCATCAGTAGCTTGTTGCTACCCATTTATATTCTTTGATAGACTAGTGCTCTTTCTTATCTTATCTTTTTTTTTTTTTTTCTTTTTTTTTTTTTTTGGCAAAGAGAGAGCATAGCTCAGTTGGTTAGGTGGTGGAACCCATCCACCTAGGTTGAAGTTCTCAACTTAACACACGGGTGGTTTTCCTAATTCAGTATAACAGTAAGAAGCGCATTTGATGACTTTGTCAATCTCAAATTTGTTGGTCCAATTCAATTCGTCGAAGGTAGAGTCTGTGAGTGTGCATTCATAGTAGTGAGTGTATGCTTGTGTATATAAGGAGGTACGGGGTCAAGAAAAGACTAGAAGTTTGTTATGTTTAACATCTCTAGCTAGCACAAACTTTATATGTAACATTGTGAATTGGTATTTCTAAGCATAGTAATGAAAGTGTTATTTAATATTGCTTCCATGACCTTATCCCTCTTTCTCAAGTGTAGTACAAATTTCTTTCCATACAACCATTAATATAACTGAGGAGATACTACAAACGAAGCGAAATTAATATTTTTTATAGCTATTGATGAATTGAAAAAATTCTAAGAAGTATATAGATGTAAAACTCATGTTAAAATTTGTTTTTACCAACATGAGTACAATAGCTGATTATCCATGATCAAAACAAACGAAGAATGTTTTAGTCGTAACACTGATGCATGGTAAAAGAGCTTACCATAGTAAAATCATGATCATCAATGAGAAAAACCGGTTACATATATATATTTGGTAAATCTGATCAAATTTACTATTAATGCATCTCATGGGCTATTGCATGGAGGGGAACAACTAAAGACAGTGCTAACCCAAACCTCTCTCTCATGTCCACTACATTTTTCTCCATCCCTGCAGGTAATGTCCATCTGAATCGATGGAGCAGCGAGCCAAGCATCAAATGCACCATCCTATAAGCCAGTGGCAGTCCAAGGCAAATGCGTCTTCCGGCACCAAATGGAATTAAGTGAAAATCCCTCCCCATGAAATTTGTCTCTATATCTAAGAATCTCTCTGGCATGAACATATCCGGTTCGACCCAAGCATTGGGGCACCGATTAATGGCCCATATGTTGATAAGAACTTTCGACCCTTTTGGAATGGTATAGCCTTGAATTTCGACTGTGGCTTCTGCTTCGTATGGCGGTAGCGGAACAGGAGGATGCAGCCTTATGGTTTCTTTGACAACAGCTTGAAGATAAGGTAACTTGCTAATATCAGTCTCGACAACTTTCTGTTTGGTGCCGATGACATTCTTAAGCTCCTCTTGCACTCTTCTCATTGAGTCTGGAGATTGCAATAGCTCTGCCAGTGAACAAGTCCTACAAAAAAATGACATTATTTTTTTTGGAGACTTTTTTATCTATTTTTAAATTTTCATATTAGATTATATACTTACTGTAAACAGTCCACGGATGGTATTATGGCTCTTGTCGTCGTCGGTGCTTTTGTCTCCAACTTCTGCCACCTTGTCCAGCATCACGTCAAGCAAGTCGCTCTTGCCTGCCTCGCCGGCGGCATGGCTGCGTTCCCTCTGCCTGACCTGCTCGTCGACGATGGCATACATCCTCTGCACCAGCCTCGCCATCCTGCGGCGCACACCTTGCAGATCAGCCGGCGCCAACGCCGGAAAGAAGTCGGAGACGTTCGGCCCTGCGGCGAGCACCGACGCCTCATCGACGATGTCGCTCACCTCCCTCGCCGTCGCGGGGTCGAGGTCAGCGGAGAACAACGTCCGTGACAGCAGTCCCAGCGCGGCGGCGTGCGCGGCACGGCCGACGTCGACGGGCTCACCTTTTGCCGCGTGGTCCGCGACGTGGCGGACGAGCTCCGCCACCTTCTCCCGCCGGAGAGCCTGCGTGGCCGCCAGCCGCCGCGGCGAGAAGAGCTTGTCGGTGCACAGCCGCCGCAGGGCGCGCCACTTGTGTCCCGGCGGCAGGCAGAGCACGGAGTTCTCACAGTGGCCGCCGGCGCGCATGGCGTCGCCGACGGAGCGAGCCGCGATGTGGGCGTTGTGCGTCGTTAGAATCTCGCGCGCCGTGTCCGGGGACGAGGCGACGACGGTGAGGACGGTGCCGAGGCGGAGCGACATGAGCGGGCCGTGCTGAGCTGCGAGGCGCGCGAGGGAGCGGTGCGGCAGGTGGTCTAGCTGGTGGAGGTTGCCGAGTAATGGGAGCTGCCATGGGCCTGGTGGCAGGCGGCGGCGAGAGTCGCGGAGGAGCTGAAGGATGTATGAGGAGAAGACGATGAGCAAGATAGACAACGCGAATGGAATGAAGAACGCCATAGTTCGTTGTTGTAGTTGTAGTAGCAAACTAGCAACTGCTGCCAATGCCCGTGGCCGTGTGTATGATATATATACAAATGATTTTTTTAATTGTCCACAAAGTACCCATAAGATATTTCTGGTGTATTTCCCGTGGTGGTGTTTTATCAAACCGCTCCACCCACATTGTGGTCTAGCGTGTACGTGTGCTATGGCTTGTTTGGCACACCTCTGCTTCACTAGTGATAATGTTATTTTGGTTTTTAGCTTCATAATTAGCTTTGTTGGTGGAGTGAAGCTATTTGCCTATCGTCAACGGAGTCGACTCCGACTACCACCGCACTACCACCGCATAATAAATTGTGCATCCTGTTGAAACGTATGAGCATGTTTGCTAGTATTTATCTCATTTGGCAAAACACACCTATATAGATGAAAGAAAAGAAAAAAAAATACCATAATTCCCTCAGCCTTATGTCTTCTTTTCCTCTTAGTTTCTAACATATCCGAACGCACGTGAGTCCTAGGCGGACTCATCTGCAGCCTTCTGCGGTCGTGCTCGCCCCACTAGCATCCGTGACCTCTGACGGCGGCATCCCCGGCACCACGCCCTGGCCCTGTGTCCCCGCGGCAGTAGCTACGCCCTGCCCCATGTTAGAGCTCTAGCAGCGCTCTGATGCCTGCGCCTCCGGCATCCATGCTCCAGCCTCGCGCCTCCAACGGATCATGTCTCCTGCGTCCTTAGCTCCGCGATCCCACCCCGCGCCTGCGTTCATGCTCCTAGCGAGCCCTGCCCTGGCAGTCGTGCCTCTTGGGGCACGCTTGGGTGGTCTCACCTGGTTCACCGCGTATGCACATTCCCTTCTCTCTCTCTCTCTCTCTCTCTCTCTCTAACAGTGGGGGCAAGATAGGTCAATTGTGTAGGCTGGGGCCCACTCATGTGGGATGAAGCTGGAAAAAGGTACTATTTTTAGCTCTCTGCCACTATGTTGCTTTATGAGAGAAGGAGAAATCAACTTGTGTCATCAAGCTATTTTAAAAATAAATGTTTGGCCAAAAAAAAAAAAAAAACAGCTCACAATAGCTTCGTAAAGCTACTATGAGCTATGCCAACCAGGCCATATTATAAGGATTGGTGCATGTGCAGCTCAAGCTAGCTAGTATATACTCCATTCGTCCCTAAATAAGTGTTGTTTTCGCTTTTCAAGAAAGAACTACTGATAATTATATATTAAAATATATAAATATTTATGTTAAGTAAATAATATCATTGGAAAAATTTTTATGTCTAGTTTTTTAATAAATTTATTTGGAGATAAAAATGTTACACGTATTTTTTACAAATTGAGTCAAACTTGTGGCACGAAAACCCACGGCGATACTTACATAGGGACGGAGGGATTATGTCCAGCCCATTCCAATCCCGTCTTTTGTTTTCTTTTTATTTATTTTTAGTCAAGTCTTTTAAATAGCCTAGAGAAAAAAGCAGAAAACTCTCAAATCGCCTTAGTTCAGAGTAAATGCTTCATTCAAAGACAAATCTTCCTGAGATCTGATCTATCCTCAACTCAATTGCAACGAGAAATACAGTTGAGATCTGAACAAGGAAATACTCTTGGTTAATGCTGGACACTCTTCTTAGACTGCGACTATGATCATTTCAGCTTATACACGTGTGCAACATCAGGCCCATCTTTATCCACGTGACAAATCCTCTGACCCCTTGACATGAAGACTTTTCGCCCTGCAACATCAGGTCATCTTTATCATTCACGTGTGCATCAATTTTTGTGAACTTGAACGCGACTCCACAACATTTTTTTTGAGATTTACAACACTTGGAGATATCACGTGATTCGATGAACCTTAATTAATCAGTTCTACCACCAGCCTGCAAAAGCTGTTGGCGAGCTGTTGAGAGGGGATTTAGTCCCGGTTGGCGTCCCCAACCGGACTAATTCTGGTTTTAGTCCGGCCCAAAATTAGCCGGACTAAAAGCTCTGATTCAAAGGTCCGTTCGCTACTAGTGAGAGATATTTAACAAGTAATAATTTTTATTATTTAGTGTCTCGTAAGATTCTAATCTGTAGGAGAGCGTGGGTCCCTGAACTAGTTGTAGTAACTAAAATTCCATCGGCAAACTTCCCGCTTCCTCTCGCTAAGTGGACAAAGTTTAGCGTGGGATAGAAGCCATTACAAAATGATTATCAACCAGGCGCAAACTGAATGAACAGCTCGTGCAGCAGAGCATATGGTTCGAATTCACATCAAGGTGGGTCTTTATTAGAATGGCTGAAGTAATAGACAAACTCGATCATCATGCATAAACATAAATACAATATATTGAGTCATTTAGCAGGACTTTTATTACGTATACGAACATGCATATATATTAATGAAACGTTTGCATTATCGGTATCGTGTCCATGGCTCATGGCTGGCAACCTGCATATCTCTATCGGTATGTCTCACGCTTTTGGGTCGACTCTTCTTATATTAGTTGATCATTTCCATGTATCTGACGCATGGTAATGACGGGGAAGACCTGGACGTAGTACTCGATCTTGTACGCGACGTGGAGTATGTTGGAACACGGTTCCAGCAGGTTTGATATTGACACGTAATTACAATTACAAAGCTAGAGTGTGAAGAAGAGAAGTTCTTCCACTCCAGTCCGTCTCCCCTTACAACAGGGACTGGGGGCTCCTTTTATAGCCACCCGGCTCCCTAATATAAAAAGACATTACAACCCCAAAGGGGACGGAAACCCTAATTTTAAGACTCTTCCGGTGGGGTCGATGGGGGAAAATCGTCCACCGCGGCGCCGACGGGCCTGCTGGACTCTTCCCCGGGCCTCCAAAGCGTGCGATGTCCTCCTCACTCCCGGGCCGCGGGCCGCCTCTTAGGCCGCCGGATGTCTCCGTCCCCGTCCCGCCGTCTCCGCCACCGCCCGGGTATCTCCGCCCGGGATCGGAGGCTTGCGCCTCCGCCTGTGTCTCCGCCGGCGACCGGAGACCGGGGGTCTCCGCCTCCGGCTCGCTACCTCCGCTCGGAGGCTCGAGGTCCGGGCTGCCGGCTCGTTGTCTCCGGATGGCGACCGGAGACATTCGAGGCGCAAGCCGGCATGGTCTCCGGCGGCGGGTATCACGCCTCCGATCCAACCCTGCATAATAAGCTAAGACAATCGCAGCAAATAAGATAAATGGGGGTTAGTTGACCGTAGGCACATGCCATGTCTCCGCTGCTGAGATGTCTTTTCCCAACATTCCCCCTTTGAGGGTTAGGTCCAGCGTAGGCGGGCCCCGGCCATCAACTCTTGGCTTGATCGCGGAGACCATGGCCCCCCCCCCCCGGCACGCCTTTGGTGGACGGAGACTTCGGGTGCGAAAAAGGTATTCTCTTTTAGGTACTTGCCGTTGTTTTGTGTTTTGTTCTCTCTCTTTTCCGTCGTTGGATCCGAGGTCTCGCGGTTTGTGACCGTTGGAATTTTTACCGTTGGCGTGGGGGATGTCCACCCCCACGACCGGCCGTCCGGCCACTATAAATAGGGAGGGGGCGGTGAGAGGTTTTTACCCCAAGCCGTAGTTTTCTTTTCACTCTCTCGTGCCACTTCCGCATCCGCCGGTTGCCTCCGATTTCGATCGTGGCACCTCCGCTGCGACGCGCTTGCCTCCGCCACCGCTACACCGGCCCTTACTCCCGGCTTCGTAAAGTGAAGGCCGGTGCCCGGGCCGGGTCTTTTCGAAAAGTGTATGCTTGTTGCCGCGAAGGCCGAGACCTGGAAGAGTCTCTCTCTGACGTGGAAGCCTCCGTCGACGACCTTGTGCCTCCGCATAGTCCCGGAGGTATGGCTCTCATCACTTACGACTTTGGTCATAGCAAGATGACTGCGGAGATGATCGAGGACCTCGAGAGGCAGGGTGTTATTCCGGCCGGTCGCGCCAAGCTTCCTGGTTCGGAGACTGAACCAATGCCGAGCCGCGGGTATGCGGTGGTGTTTAGGGACTTCTTCACCTGCGGTCTTCGGCTTCCGGCACACTCGTTTCTGAGGAAGGTCTTAGCGGAGTTCAACGCGCAGATCCACCATCTGACACCTCATGCATTCCTTAACCTCGGAAGTTTGTCCGGGCCGTAGAGTCGTACGGCGGAGAGCCGGATCTCGAATACCTTTGTGAGGCACTACGAGCCGCGCGAAAACAACCACGGCAGCTTTGGTGACGACAAGGTGAAGGCCCAGCTTTGGTGCGTGCACCTTTATGGCGAAGAGGTTCCGGAAGAGCGGTTGGAGATATCTTGGTGCCAGAAGGGCAAGTGGGAACCAGCTAATTGGATGGATTATTGGTTTTATGTGCAGACCATTGGTGTCACCGGGTTGGATGACGATGGTAACAAGATTGTGAGGTATCCACTGGCCTCCGCTATGACGGAGATGAAGCCGCATACAAACTTGAAGCCATTGCCTGCATCGTCTGCTTAGGCCGCCGCTCGCGAGAAGTGCCGAAAGGCCTTCGCGTTGGCTTGCAAATACTCCGGAGGTCGCGACCTTCTGGAGGAGATAGTGGCCTCCGGCTGCTGGCCCTTGGCTAAGGAGAGGCCAAAATTTGAGATTGTTCGGAAGGAATTGCCGGTCTTCGGAGAGGCTGCGGGCATACCCTGCCCTATCTTTGGGCTTAGTTTGCCACGAGGGGAAACTGGGATGAATTTCGTCAACCGTATTGAGCGGAAGGTGGTGGAGCTTATCGGAGAGGTCTCCGAACGTGAATACCTTGCGCGGAAAGCGGAGGCCGGCATCATGCCGCGTCTGAACCGCGTTTTTGAAGAGCTTCAAATTCCCTATTCTTCCCGGCCTGTGCCCGGCAAGGTGCTCCGGCGGATTGAATCAAAGGCTCAAGAACGCCTCCGCCGTAGCTACGATCAAGGCGGAGGCATCGAAAAAGAGGAAACGTTCATGCGCTGGCCGTGGGCCTTCCAAGAAGGAGAAGACCTCCGAGCCGGAGGCTGTTGAGGCTTCCGCATCTGCATCTCCCAATGCATCTGAGGCTGGCTACCAGGGTGACGACGGGGAAGAAGAGGTCGCCAAGGAGGTGGTGGCGTCCGCTAAGCCCTCTCCTACAGCGGAGACAAAGGTGGCTTCACACCCCTTTGTTTCCGCGCGGGCTCCATCACCGGAGGTGTCCGTTCACCCCTTCCCTAGCGCTTTTGCCGAGCTGTCTAGCTCTGAAGACGGTGAGGCTGGTGAAGAAGAGGAAGAAGCGAAGGGGGACGAGGAGGCCGGGGACACTGAGGCGTCGCTCTCTCCGGCTCACCAGGTTCGTGATATCCCCGATGACATCTTCGATGATGATTTTGTTGGGAGTCCCGCCATAAGGTGTCGAAAAGCACGTCTTATGCCGAGTTTGTTGCCGACAAGGCCGCCGCGGCAGCCTCCGGCGAAGGGCGGGCCTCCGCTCCCGGTGACAAAGGTCCGATGGGCGGGCTTTCTCTTCGTAAGTTTCTTGGGCTCTTTTATTTTTTTTTTAGCGTGAGAAGACTTCTAACCTTTTTATTCTATAGCTGAGCTTGCCGGTATTGCTGGGAGCATGAGGCCTCCCCCTGGTGTTGATTTGGCGCGCGTGTTCCCGGCGCGGGGTGCTCAGACTCTGCCTATGGGACGGAGGTTCTACTTCCGCCGCTCATGCTTCTGGAGGTAAAGATTTTTTATTCTTGTCTTATTTTTAGTTCACACGTTGATTGCATGATTGGCTTGCTAAGATACGTTTGTGTGTCTTCGCTTCTCTTTCAGATGCCTCCGCTACGTTCGGTGCGTGGGGCTTGAATGTTCACGATATTTTTGAGCATTACGGAGGTTTTTGCCATATAGTTTTACTGCTGTCTCCGCGAGTTTGCGCTGTTGCGGGCTTGCACTTACTATCATTTTCCCTCCGGTTTTTGTTTTGATACCAGCCCAAGTTGAAAACTATCTTGATGCGCGCCCTTCGAACGCCTTCTGCGCCTTCAACTGGAGCACCACTGCATGGTGAGTATGCTTTGGCCTTTTTGCCTTTTAGTCTTTTCCTTGTTGTTTTTTCTCACTCTATTATTGTCTATAGACTCATCACATGGCCTTCGCTATTGAGCACCGGGAGCCGTGGAACTTGCCCGACGGGACGCAAGCCATTGAGGTCCCGAAGGGAGAAGTGGAGACCCTTGGCCGCGAGAAGACCGACCTCGCGGCCAAGGTTTCTAACTTGGAGGCCGCGCTTCAACAATCGGAGGCCCCGAAGAGAAAGGTTGAGGACTTGGAGCCGAAACTTAAATCGCCAATGAAGCCAAGGACGTTGCTTTGAGCGCGCCAACAAAGCAACGGAGGTGTCTCGAGAACCTCCGCACCCACCGGGCCTCGATGGAAAAGATCGCGGAGACCTTCCGGAAGGAGGCGGAGGGATTGGCCGCGGAGATCGAGGAGATCAGGATCGCCGGCACTGAAATTGCGGAGACATATTTGTCCGCTCTTGAAGAGTTTGGTGGTGTTGGCTCTCCTCTTCCCGCTAACTGCACTGCCAGTGGATTGATGTCTTGGATCAAGTCCAATCTGGCGAAGCTATCCTTATTTGTCGGAGGCGTGTCCGATTTTGCGGCACGGACCTCCGCTACTGGGTTGATTAAGAGCTTGATTCGCGGAGGTCCGGACATCGCACGTTGGTTTTCCCGAGATCTCCGATTCGTCGGAGCTCGGGAGACCTCCCGCCCGATCCGCAAGACAGCTCAAAATTCTTGAAGTCTTTCTCGGGCGCCTTTGGCAGCGAGGCGGAGGCCGTTGCCGCTCGCTCACGCGATGCGGAAGGTGAAACTTCTCTTCCTTTGTCCTTTATGTTTATCTCTTCTTTTGATTCCTCATGGAGTTTATATTTGTGTGTTTTTAAGGCCGCCGCCGAGGCCGACACCCGCTTAGGCTTGTGGTGAAGGGTGTCCCCGTCCCCGGCGAGACTTCCAAATCAAAGTTGCGGCGGAGGCACCCAAGCTCCTCAAGTGACCGTGTCTCCGGTGAGGGTACAACCCGAGACGGAGGTTCAGACGGACACTCGGGCTCGCTCTGAAGCTCGTGCTAGCTCCCCCGCGGAGACATTGCAAAAGGGGCAGGACGGAGATGCTGAGAAGACCGCTGAGGCTCACGACGTCCGCGGAGAGGAGGTAGACTAGGGTCTTTTCTTTGTCGTAGTGTGAAAACACTTGTTGATTTTGCTGTGGCGCCTGTCGTGCGCGTATTGTAATTAAACTCTCTTTTGTGCTTGCTATGGAACTTATGGGTGAATCCTCCCGTGTGTCTCCGATTTAGGGCCTCGTGGAGTGGACCCCGCAACCCTTATGCGCGATGGTGTTTACGTTAGCTGTTTTACGTCGGGATTGCCGGCGATTGGTTTTCCTCATCGTAGTATTGATGATATGTTTGAGTTTGTTCGTGCTCGCCCTGACGATAGGCGCGACACCTTCGTTGGGTCGCTAGCGTGGAGGGGTCCTTGGTGAACTTGGCATTTGTCGGTTTTGCACGAGATGTTTTATTTTTTCTTGTTGCCTTTTTCCGGAGGTTACGTATGTGTTTGCTTGTGGCCTTTTCTTAGGATTTGCCCTTACCTGATTTTGAACTGAGGTCTAAAAACGGAGGTGTTGTCTTTGCTTGCTTGTATTTTAGGAGATTCATCTCCGCGCGTTACGACGCTACTTTATTCTATGTTTGAATTGCGCGGATGTTTCGCCAAGTTCCCGAAACTCTTTCTCGTGTACCTTTTATTGATCTTTTGGATGATCAGCTGTTAGGTTACATGGTTCCATGCTAAGGCATGGAGATTAGTGTCTTAGTGCTGCCTTTTCTCCTACTATAGCTAATTGGACATGGTCCCTTGCTAACGGGGACTCTCAACTTGTCACTAGGTACCACCTGTCCTCGGGCTCACTTTCATGTGACATTCCACGCCTTTGTTGAGCGATTTTGATCGGGGATGGGGGGACGTTACGAATTCTTACGCGGTGTCCCCCCTAGCCCGTTTTCTTCTCTGAGGAAAGGCTCGTTGGTGCATGCTCTGAAGAAAAGGGTGGTGTGCATTTTGGTCTATGTGGCCCTCTTCTTACGAATTCTTACGCTGTCTCTGTATTACTACTTTGGATTTCTTGTAGATATACATCAACCTCCATCCCCCCTACTCTTGATACGTGCCTTGTGTGATGCTGGGGGTGGATGCTGGAAGCGCTTTCCTTTTATAGGCCTTGGTATGGCTAATTGACTTGAATGTCTCTGACCTTTTTGGTACACTTCTTAGTAAATGCTGTGGATCTTGTGTTTGGTTTCTCGTGATATGCTCTCATGATTGCTCGAGGACCAAAACAGTCGCTGCTGATGGTACTCTGCGGTTGAATGCGCTTGATTGCTACTACGGGTTATGGTACAGATCTTGGTCCTTTAATGCATTAGATTGCAGATCAAGGCATTTATTTGCCTTTCTCCTCCCTAGGGCTATATAAGGCTTATGGTTTCTGGTGATGCTTGGTCATTTGGTGTAGTGTTCGCCAGGATTTTGGTTTAGTGAGAGCATGGTCTTGCTGTTAGATGCACTTGAGCTTATACTGAGTAAGAATTCGTAATAGCTATATCACAATGGTGTGTTGCTCTTCTCCTGAGAGGTCTGGAGTGGTATCCGGCTACGAATACAACTGTGCTTGCCGCTTGGCCTATTCTTCGAGGTGTGTAGTGGGACGGGCTAGTGCGAGGTGTGTCGGTTGGCGCTTGTGTTTTGGGTACCGGCGGCCGAAGTCCGTCGACGAGGCTCCTTCCTTTCTCGGCGATGGAGAATTGCGCGCTCTTTGCTCTTTTGCAGGCTCGTTTGCTGATTGTAATAGTAAAAAATAGCGCACCTTCTCTAGAGTCTACACTAGTTAGAGCTAGGGCATTGGTGATTCTTGTAGCCTTAATTTCATACTTGTATGCAAATTAATGGACTCGGAGTGGCTTGCACACGGGCGCATTACCTCCTTTTTTTCTTGGTGGCCTTTTTTGTTTATGTCGAGTGGGATTGCTTTGATCGCTTTGGTTTTGGTTTAACGCGATTTACATACCTCCGCTATTTTTAAGCGGAGGCACGATAGACCGCCGGTCGATCGATCGACCTTTGCTCGGGTATCGGTGCCCTAGCCGCTCGCCGGGTCTTTTTCCGATTTTGGTCATGCCTTTTTTGGCTTTGTAGATCCCTTAGTGCCCGATACGTCGGTCTTTTTCCAAGGGTTTTCAACCTTTTTGGACGTCGCTTACAAATCTTTTTGAGGTCTCGCGGTCAAGGCGAAGTTTGAAGTGACCTCTTCCGATGCTTAAAGCTCCGTCGAATATTGCGTCATGCGTTGCCCGGCCGCTTTCGACTTTGCCGCATTCTCCCGTTTTTTCTCGGGTCCTCTTTATATATTGCGAGAGGTTGATTACAACGGAGTTGCCTCGTTAAAAACCTCACCTCCGATAAGGAGTCCCCGCGTGAGGAAAAGAGTGCAATCCGGTTCGAAGGGAAAGAAAAGAAACATGAAAATGAACTCACTGGATGCCTCCGCTTATAGATTTACCGAGGTTCCTTACATTTTAGATGTAGTATTTCCTGAGGTTGTCCACATTCCAGGTGTGGGTTGATACTTTCCCATTTTCATCTTGTAAGAGGAACGACCCTTTCCTTCCTTCTTGGTGAGCTAGGTAAGGTCCTTCCCACTTTGGTTGCAGTTTCCCTGCGTTTGGTGCATTTGGTTTCCGGCGGAGGACCCAATCTCCTTCTTTGATGTCTTTGATTACCACTTTGGCATCCCTCCACTTCTTCGTTTGGTTTTGGTACTTGATTATGTTGTCCACAGCTTCTAGTCTCTCTGCCTCTATCATCTCTTTGTTTGTACTCTTCATTTTCTCGCTAGTGCTTGTTTTGTGACCGGAGACTTTGGTTTCTTAACTCTTCCGGCATCATAGCCTCTTCCCCATATAGTAACTTGAAGGGTGTGAAGCCGGTGGCTCGTGAGATGTTGGTGTTGTGAGACCACACGACCTTAGGCAACTCCTCGACCCATTTTCCTTTCTTCAGGCCGTGTAGCGTTTTTGAGATTGCTGAGAATATGATCCTGTTGGACCTTTCAACTGCCCCGTTGCTCTCCGGGTGGTATACGAGGCAAAGGCCAGGCGAGTACCAATGCTTCTGCAAGACTCTTTGAACTTGTCGAAATCGAATTGCTTTCCGTTGTCTACCGTTAGTGTTCTTGGGACACCGAATCTGCACACTATGTTCGCGTAAAAACTTTTTATCGTTTCGAAGTGATGGTTGATAGTGGCTTGGCCTCAATCCACCTTGTAAAGTATTCTACCGCCACAACCGCATACTTGCTACCTCCTTGAGCCGCGGGGAGCGGCCCCACGAGGTCCATACCCCATCTCGCATCGGCCATGTTGGTGGGATGAGCCGTGACTCCCCCCCCGGCTTGCTTTGGTTTGGTGAGAAATTTTGGCAGGCTCGCACGTCTTCACTATGCGTAGGGCATCTTTGATGTGAGTGGGCCAAGAAAAACCTTGGCGAATGGCCTTTGCGGATAATGCCCTTGGGCCTATGTGGGATCCACAAATCCTCGCATGAATGCTTTGCGTAGGAGTTCCCGGCCTTCTTCATTGCTTAGGCATTTGAGTAGTGGTTGCACTATGCCTTTTTTGAACAAATGTTGTCCCTCTATTATGGTGTAGCTTCTTGCTCGAGCCGCCCGGCCGCCGCGCTTTCATCCGAGGTTACATGATTGCCACCGATTTGATCTATGATTGCTTGCCTCCGGTCTTCGGAGTGAATAAGTAGTACCTCCGCGAATGCTCGTTTAACCCGGGCCGTGGCCGGGTTGCGCACCTCTTGGTAAAAGGTGCTGCCGCATGTCAAGCTTGTTTGCTGCTTGCCTTTGCCAACTCATCGGCCTCCATGTTTTCTCCTCTCGGTATGTGCCCGAGGGTGAACCCTTTGAATCTCTTCTCAAGGCCTCTCATGACCTCTAGGTATCTTGCGAGTTCGGGTTCCCTCGCGGTGTACTCTTTTTCCACTTGTCCTGCTACCAACCGTGAATACTGTGTTTACCAAAGCACGTGAGTAGCCCCGAGTGCCTTTGCTTTTGTCAACCCCAATATGACACCTTCATACTCTTTTGTATTGTTTGTTGCTTTGAAGCATAGTCTAGCCGCATATTTTGTCCCGACTCCGATGGTGAAAACAGAATTGCGGAGGCCCCGCCCCTGGACTCCCCGAGGCACCATCCGTGTAAAGCGTCCGATTAGGATACCTCCGATTTTGATTCGGAGGTATTTGTTGGCACCCATTCTGAGAGAAAATCCGCTAGTGTTTGCGACTTGATTGCTGTTCTTGCGACAAACTTAATCTCGAACTGAGACAGCTCTATAGCCCACTTGCCAATTCTTCCTGATGCTTCTTTGTTGCTCAGGATCTCGGCCAGTGGCTGCGCTGTTGGTATCAGAATAGTGTGGTCCTGAAAGTAGTGCTTTAGCTTCCTTGATGCCGTGATTACTGCGTACGCTATTTTTTCAATCTCTGTGTAGCTCAGCTTTGCTCCTTGCAATGCCTCAGACACATAGTATATTGGCCGCCGCACCCGCTACCGTTTATCCTCTCTCTTGCACGAGTACCGCACTTACGCCCCCGCCGATGCCGACACGTACAACGAGTGGCTCGTCGCTATTCGGGGCTGCCACCATTAGGTCCTCGCCCAAGTATTTCTTGAGCCGTCCGAAAGCTTCGATTGCTCGGTCCCCATTCAAACTTTTCGTTGGCCTTGAGTGCCTTGAAGAAAGGGAGGCTCGTTCGGCTGATTTGGAGATAAACTGTTCAAGGCCGCGATTCTTCCCGTGAGTCGCCGGACCTCTTTTTTGTTTGATGGCTCGGGCATGGCACGGACGGCTTTTGTTTTGTCTCGGTTGGCCCCGAGACCTTCGGGTCCGACGACATATCCCAACATTTTTCCCCGCCGACTCCAAAGACACATTTTTCGGGTTTAGCTTCAATCCGGCCTCCTAAGGTTTGCAAAGGTTTCCTTGAGATCTTCCGATGGTTCTCCGGTTCTTTGCTTACCACGGCAATGTCATCTACATAGGCTATGATGTTTTTCCGCAACCGAGACCGTAGTACAGCTTGTACCATTCTTGCGAAGGTTGACCCCGCGTTCTTGAGCCCCTCGGCATTCGCACAAAGCGAGGGTTCCGGTCGGTATAGTGAAACTTGTCTTTTCCTCGTCTTCTTTCCCGAGCCGACGATGATATCCCGAAAAAAATCCGGGAGGGAGAATCTTTTGCATCCGGCGGCCTTATCAACCGAGGCGTCTATTCTAGGTAGTGGGAATGGGTCTTTTTTGCATGCCTTGTTCAGTCGGTGAAGTCGATGCACATTCGCATTTTGCCATTCTTCTTTGGGACAAGCACCACATTTGCTAGCCATTCTCAATATTTGACCTCTCGTATGACGTTTGCATCCAATAATCTCGCACCTCCGCCTTCGCGGCCAAGGTTCGTTCCTCCGACATTTTCCTCTCGCCTTTGCTTCCTTGGCTTTACGTTTTCATTTAAATCCGAGTGTGCTCGATTATGTCTCTCCCAATTCCTTTAAGGTCTTCTCGACCATGCAAAGACATCTGTTTTTGGACAATAAGCCGAGTAATTCTCTCCGCTCTTCTTCGATAGATTTGCTCCGATCGTGACCTTCCCGTTTGGCACCGCCTCGTCGAGGGGCACCGTTATTGTGTCCTCCCGATCCTTCATGTCCGTCTTTCCTCCGGCATATCCGGTGGCTCATCTCGATGCCACCGTGTTTATGTTTCGTGAGCCTTGTATATTGCTCTCTCTATGTTTCGGCTTCCTTCTCGGCTTCCTCGAACCGTGATGATTCCATGCAAAGGCCGGCATTTTCATGCAAAGGTAACCCATGTGGATTGCCACATTGAACCCGTTTGCAAATCCTCTTCCTAGGATTGCATTGTATGGGTAGTATATGTCTACTACATCAAAGGTGATGTATTCTCGTTCTCGCCTTGTCCCCATCTTGAAAGGACACGGGTAGGGAAATTTTCCCGAGCGCGTGAATCTTCCTACCTCCGAATCCTATCGAGGTGTATCTCGGTGGTTGTAGCCGAGACCCGCTGAGCTTCATTTGATCAAACACACTTGCAAAAATGATATCTGCCGAACTCCCAGAATCAACCAGTATTCTGTTTATCTCCCATCCTGCAACATTCGCTTTTATGACCATCGGAGGTCCTCTTCTGAAAAACTGATTTGGGCCTTAGACCACTCTGTTGTTCGGTGTGCTCCCTGCACAGCCACATTATTCACCAATCGGAGGTGATCTTTTTTCTCGTTTCTTTGTCTCGAACTCCATCGCCGAGCCGCCGGCTATCGGTAGTATCATTCCTATTGTGGGCGGAAGCGGGAATGGGGGTTCATCGATTCTCAATCGGAGGTTCAGCCTTTGGCATGGTACTGGGACAGGTGACCTGCTGCGGAGGTGCTGGTAGGGCCTCGAATTTCCTTTGTTGCGGAGGTGGAGGTAATGCTGCGTACTGCTTCTGTTGCTGGTGATGTGAAGACTAAGGTGTTTCTACCATGGATATCTGTGGGGATCGAGTGTTGACATAAGTGATCGCGCTCTCCGCTCTAACGGGTGCCTGGTTGCCGTACTGAGACATCTGGTACTGCACAGGCCGCCATGCTGGTAGGGACGGTGGGTAATACTGCTGTGCGATGTTCTGCTGAGAGAAAACACCATTGGTGTACCCCGGGTAGCTTGGGTTGTACTCGATGGTATTGCCGATTGAAGGTGTGATTCACTTGTCCGGGCCGGTTCCCGAACGGGTGGAGGCGGCCGTTGCTTGCTCTTCATCCGATCCATTGTTTCTTTGGTTTCGGGGTATTCCTTGGTGTTGTGCCCTTTTCTTCCCCATGGAAGATACAATAATGTCTTCTCGGCTTCCGGTTCTTATTCCAGTTCTTTGACTTGTTCTTGTTGAAATTCCGGTTATTCGAGCCTTTGCATCTCGACCGTTCCCGGCTCGTCTGTCGGCGCCGAGGCCGGGCCGCTTTGCACATTAAGGACTTGCCTTTGTTGAGAATTCTGTCTTTGTCATAGGACCTATTGTCCCTATTGCCGTTCCCGCCGGAATACCTTTTGTTCCGGCCTTCTCCTTCATCCAGTCTTTTCCGGAGGTCGTTGTCCGATCTCGGTATTTTTCGAACTCTTCATGCAGTTTTTCCATAGTGGTGGCTTTTCCCTCGCTAAGTGGCTTGCGAAGGGTCCGATGCGGAGACCTTTAATTGCTGCCTCTATTGCGATGTCGTTCGGCACATCCGCGCCTTCGCCCGAGGTGTAAGAATCTCGGAAGTAATCCCTTAACGGCTCTCCCTTGTCATGTTTGTTGCCGAACAGTCCGCCGACGACAATGACTCACTTGAGAAACCTTTGAAATTGACGACTATCTTATCCCTCGAGTTCTCCCATGAGTAGATTGTCTTTGGCTGCAACATGGAGTACCATGTCAGTGCGTCGCCCTCCGCGGCGATGACGAAGGATTTGGCTAGGACACTGTCATTTCCTCCCGCGGAGGCAACCGCCGCCTCAAAACCCATCGAAATTGCCGTGGATGCTTTTTCCATTGTACCTAGGCAGGACCATGGGCTTGTAGCCCGGAGGCCATGGTGCTTTCGCAGCCTTCGACGGGGGGATTTCGGGTCGAACGTCCTCTCCGGTAAACCATGATCGAGGTATCTCTCGTGGGTGTTGCGGCCATGTATTGGCCGAGTTGTGGGGTTGTCGTAGTGTTGTTTTGATGCATTGTTATGGGTTGCATGCTCAATCTCCGCTTGCAATATTGCCATTTGCTGCCTAATCTCCTCGCTTGCCGGGAGGTGTGTATTGCCCCGTGCGTAGCCGCTTGCTCGCTCTCGGCTGTCTCGTTCGCTTCCATGCGCCGCATTTCGGCTCTTAGCCGACTTACCTCATTTTCCTGGTGTTGGTCGCCGTCCGGTTTGCCGGAGGTGGTTCATCTTCGCCGTGGTCATCATCGTTCTGTTCATCTTCGGTTGCCCGCTCGGAGGCATACGTGCTTCGGGCGGACCTCCGCGGCGCCCTTCGCGGTGGTTCAGGTGCCTCCGTGGGTGCCTCCGCCTCGGCGGCGGCACGTTTTCGTCGAGCGGCGGCGGCCGCTATTTGTTTTCTTGTTGGCATCTGTGAGTGATATCCTCGGTCAGACACAACGGTGGGCGCCAACTGTTGGAACACGGTTCCAGCAGGTTTGATATTGACACGTAATTACAATTACAAAGCTAGAGTGTGAAGAAGAGAAGTTCTTCCACTCCAGTCCGTCTCCCCTTACAACAGGGACTGGGGGCTCCTTTTATAACCAAATCCGGCTCCCTAATATAAAAAGACATTACAACCCCAAAGGGGGGGACGGGGAAACCCTAATTTTAAGACTCTTCCAGTGGGGGTCGATGGGGGCAAAATCGTCCACCGCGGCGCTGACGGGCCTGCTGGACTCTTCCTGGGCCTCCAAAGCGTGCGATGTCCTCCTCGCTCCTGGGCCGCTGGCGGGCCGCCTCTTAGGCCCCTGGATGTCTCCGTCCCCGTCCTGCCGTCTCCGCCACCGCCCGGGGTATCTCCGCCCTGGGATCGGAGGCTTGCGCCTCCGCCCAGTGTCTCCGCCGGCGACCGGAGACCGGGGGTCTCCGCCTCCGGCTCGCTACCTCCGCTCGGAGGCCTGAGGTCTGGCTGCCGGCCTGTTGTCTCCGGATGGCGACCGGAGACATTCTGAGGCGCAAGCCGGCATGGTCTCCGGCGGCGGGTATCACGCCTCCGATCCAACCCTGCATAATAAGCTAAGACAATCGCAGCAAATAAGATAAATGGGGGTTAGTTGACCATAGGCACATGCCATGTCTCCGCTGCTGAGATGCCTTTTCCCAACAGAGTATCTGATCAGTGTCGTCCAGCGCCATCCTGGTGCTATTCCTGTGCGGCTGGTTGTGATGAGACAAGATGTTGTGCGCCTGGTGGAGAAGGTCTTTGAGATTTTCCACCTTCGGCTTCGCGCTGGGGTCCCACGACAGCAGGTTGGAAGACTGCAGCTGCTTCATCTCGCTGGCTGCCTGCTCCACGAACTGCACCAGCAGCTGGATCTCCTCCCTGTTCCGCCTCAGCGTCCTGGCCTCCTGCACCACGGTAACAGCCAGCTCCGCCAGCACGGCCACGTCGCCGGCCGCCGCTGAAGACGACGCGCTGCGGGCCTTAGCTACTCCAGCGCCGCCGTTCCGGTTGGTTTTGACGATGAGGATCATGTTGGCGATGTGGAAATTCCCCATGATTCTGGTGATCCGCTGGTCCAGGGCGTCGAATTTCCTGGCCTTCTTCTGCGTTCTGAAGACGAGAGACCAGGTCCTCCTCTCCTGGCATGACTGCACGAGCGTCCTCCCTTCGTCGAGGGAGTCGTTGAGGTCTTGCAGCAGCTTGCTGGTTACAGGGTCCGGCGTCCACTCGTTTAGAAGCTCCGTCAGGAGGAGACTAATCATTTCCACGCGCACTTTGAGCAGACTGCATTTCTCCCTGTTGCGCCGGGCAGTGTCCGCCAGCCGAATCACCTTGCCCGCCATGAAGATGCCGATGGAAATCAACCCTGTTACTTCAGCCCCCCCAAACATCATCGCATGCAGTTGATGTTGTTGATCGCGCGGGAGGTACGAGTCGATCTGTACGCTTCAATTCCAGCAGCAACAAACACCACGTATAAGTATGCAATGGATGAAGCAAGTCAAGACTATCAAGACTTCCCAAAAAATTAATGCAACAGACAGCAGGGCCCTGCCGTCACATTTATAGGCCCTGTACGAAGCTCCAAATGCGGCCTGAATCAAACACCAAATATAGCCAAAAAAAGAAATGTATATATACTATTGAGCAAATACGATAAATCAAGAATAGAACCTTTTGAACTCTTAGTTTGCATTAGTTTTACTTTAATAACATCATTCTCTTAGTTTCTTATTACACTTTTAGGAACTGGATTCATATTTTCTAAATCTATTTGTAGGTGACATGGCTTTAAAAGATGAAAAGGAAAAAAAATAAATTATACAAGCAGTTCTAGTCTTTCATACGAATGATTCAATTTGCACAATACAGAATTACAGATGCAACTGAAAATCAAAACTACCCTGCCTCTCGCCCTCTCCTGGTTGCTACCTTGCTTGCTATTCGCTTTCGATCGCTAGATGAATGCACGAGCTTAACGAGCCCGCCGGCCTTGGGGGAGTTGCACAGTCAACGAGTACACGAGATGGTGAGAGAAATACGAAACTTCATCGGGGCCTTGGGGGCTGCGGCTTGGAGCCGAGAATACGAAGCGTGGTCAGATGCGAAGTTGCCGCGCGAGGGCCGCAGAGACGTGCACGAGGCCCGCATGCTGGGGGCGGGACCTGGTGTCACGTCGGGGCAGGGGGGGGCTCGCCCCGGTAGTTGCTTTCTTGGTTTTTTGGGGTCGCAATATTCGTTCATTATGTAGTTCTCTGTGCTGTATCCAGTAGCTAGGTTTTTAAACTTTTGTCTGCCATTCGATGTGTGCAGCTTGCTAACATCAATAGTTTGACGCCCTGTTGTTGTTTTTCGTTTATTCCTCTTAATGAAAAACGGGTGAAGGCCCGGTCGTGAAAAAAAAGAAAATCGTCGGGGCGGGGAGCGCCCATGCGGGCGCGCGTGTGCAGGGCGCGGGGCGGGCGCCAGCAATAGGATACTTATTATTAGGCCTTTAATTTAGGCTAGACAATTAGACTTGAAAAAACAGTAGAAATAATTTCTAAAAAATGTTGATCACAAGGGAGGTATGGGTCGATTTGTACACTTCAATTCCAGCAGCAACATACAGCACGAATAAGCATGTGCTCGCGATAGTTTATTAGGCCTTTAATTTGGGCTGGTCAATTATACTCGGAAAAACAGTACAAGTAATTTCAAAAGAAAAATGGCATAATCTATTTCTGTGCATTTCAAAAATTCTCAAAATCTGTCGATCTTAATCTGACAAAATACACAGAACATGTATTTTGTCTCCTAAAAGCGCGCTCTTTGTTTTTATTTCTTGCTCTTAGAATTACTTGAATCTTATATGGCCTCCAACATTCTGAAACGGGGGCAAAAAATGAAATGGATGAAGCAAGTCAAGACTAATCCTTGCAAACCACAGAGACGGATGATCATGCTCTATACTAGGGTACCTAATATGAAAAACACAAGGCACGATTTTAGGGGGAGGAGTTATGAAACTGGTCGAACGATGTAAAAACAATCTTTTTTAGTATTTTTGTAGGGTTAACCCAGCCAGCTATGGGAAGAAACTTTTAAGCCCTAAACCTTTCGGAGGTTGGTACTTGGAACACCTATGAAGCTAAAAATGGTTGGCAAAGAGGTCAAGTCACAAGTCACTACCAACCTTTGACGGGCTGTTGGGGAAATAATGCACTAAAGAAATGGCTGACTTAATAAATTGCCCAACAGGAACAAGTGAAGCGTTGATCGAGTGGATGCTCCTGTTGGTAGTTCATTCAAGATAGTTGTATCAACTAACTGGGTCATGCTTTTATATTGAAACAGGTATAACAAGGGCCGAAGGAGAGTAATAGTAATAATTATATTGTCTTCGTGCAATGCGTTATTATGCAACCCATGCGTCTTCGTCTAGTTGACAGCATGGAGGTGCAGAATTTTGCATGCTATTGTGGAATCGTTTAACAATATGGTAATCCAGCTGTTGCAATCAACAAATGGAGATCGAAGTTTTTTTAGCTTGAATTGTTGGTCAAAAACAGTTTGTGATAGTTCTCGCACCAATCAATTGGAGAAATTAGATCTTAGATCTACTTTTCTACCAATCTGAAGGCATCTTGGATGATGTCAAATATCATCGCCTCGAAACACAGCATGGTTTCTACTAGCAGGAATTTAGTGAAGAAACTCCAATCTGGCATGCCCAAGATCTCGTGCCTAAAAGGACAGGGTACTTTTCCTAGCGCAGCCCCCCTGAACCTTGTTAACCCATATATATTTCAGATTCCTATGAGCCTTCACTTTCCTAGGACAGGTATATAATGGTTGTTATACTGTTCAAGCCGTCTTGTGACTATTGGTTCTGTCACATCGAGCCTTCACTTTGCTTAATGAAACACTGCTAGAAAAATGATTTCAGGAGATAGGCTCTCTGATTAATGGAGAGAAACATCTCTAGGGATCACCTCCCATAAATGGTCTAGAGCCCGCAAGGTAAAAGGCTGCCTCGATCAATCTTTTTTTTATAGGCATACATTATAAGGTGCCTGCCACCATTAAGAGTCAACTAATAGTGGGGGACCTTTGCTTACCAACTAATAGATGTGGGCATCTTAGGATTCATGTCTCAGAAATTCGTTAATAACAGAGACAGGCATTCTAAGCATCTGCCTCTCAACATTGATTAACAAGCATCCTCCTCTAAAAATTAATTAATAGAGGTGGTATCTATAAACAGTTGCATTCAAATGTAATTGAAAAAAATTTCGTATGAACTCAGATGAAAAAAAAATTACATTAAACATATCTCTCAATGTGATCTACTACATTGTAATTGAGATGTTTTTGATTTGAAATGTAGTTTAATATTCCAGAATATTGTTGTAGGTTCATAGAGTCTACAACTTTGTTGTTGAATTTTTTTATTTGAGGTCATTTAGATTTTTAAATATGTGTTTAATGTTCATAGATTTTGAAATTCAAAATTTAGAATTTCTAGTAGGTATGCAGTTGTCTGATTGAAGTTGAGGGCATGTAGTTAATTCGACAAAAACATCCACCACTAATTGCCCCGCAATGGTGGTAAGGATGAAGTTTATATGACGATCCTATCATTCAAATCAATTTTTTCATCCACAGTACCAGCTGCATGACAAGCTTGTTAAAGACAATTAGATGGTCAACAAATTGTGTGTACCTTTTTTCCTCAATGTGTAATGAATAGTTGATGCTTTTAGTACCAACCGATTTGTCAACGATTTTGCTATATACAACTTTTCTAAGCTATTTCAAAGTTTCTTTGGTGAATTCTCTATGATTACCATGTACTTTACCTCATCGAAGAGACATTTCCGAATTTTGTACTAACAGCCTTCCACCTATATTCTTCACCATTTGTCTTGTCCATCTAAGTACCCTCGAGAGCACTAATCAATCCTTTATGGACAATTACATTTATTACCATGCATGGCTACGCACCTTTCTTGAAGGCTTGCTAGCAAGAGGATTGATGACAAACTTGATGTTGTCTCAACACATATTAAGAGCATGGTTAATAACCCAGCCAGCAGTAGGCTGTAAGCGAGGGCCACGTCATTTACAGCCCTCCTTTCAGCCGGTTAGTATTATAGGTTAATTATTCATTGGCTGCAGTAGGCATGGTAAGCATTAAATTTTTCTATCTCAGCTGCATATCGTCAACTAGTATTATGGCGTACGTCGGCTGGAAGAGTTGATTTTCTCTCGTATCTTGTGCATCAGGCCGGCGAGAAGCAAAACGTCGACTTCATCATCTCTCTCCAACGTGGCCCTTGTTTCTGCTGACATGGACATCATTTCGCCGGCTTGTACGAGTTACTATACTTGCTCTAAGTGGTTGGTAGACCACCGAACCTTAGGATAAAAAACCATGGTGTCAGCATTTTCTTCACGTTGGTTTGCAATCTTCATCACTAGCTTTTTTACTTGTTCTTTACTTGCGCTAGTAAGTAATTGTTGCTCTTGTGTAGCTAGTTAACTCATGTAGTTATATAACTAGTTTGTCTCTTAGCTTGTGTAGCTAAATAGTGTAGCTTAGTTTTTGTAGTTAAGTAGTAGATGTGGTTCTCTAGTTTAGCTTGTGTAGCTTGCTATAATTGAGTAGTGCTAGTGTAGTACTAGTGTTGTTTACTTATACTTCGCTCAATAGTATGTGTAAGAGCTCTCTTAGCTTGGTTTGCTTGACTAGTTGCATAAGTTTGTGTAACCTTGCTAACTAAACATGATTCTGTAAGCTCCCCCTAGCTTGGTACTTTAGTTGTTTCAATTAGGATCTTTTATAAGGTGCTCATGAATAGATAGAGGGATGTAGTTGAAAGTTGATGACTAGTTTAATTCTACATTTGTTTACGTCTAGCCGTAGTGATTAGAATTAGAAACGACAGTTGAGCTCCCTCTAGCCGGCTTCTTCATCCTTTCAGCAGAGGTGTAGAAAATGTCAAAAACCAGATAGATGTTGAATTGTAATGACACAATTCAGAATAGGTGAATTTTAATGTCATATATCAAAACTTTAGAAATTGTAATGGAACCCATCCAAATAACTGTAAAGCTACATATGGTTCATAATGATGCATGTATCTAGTGATGTGTATATATTCTATTATAAATATTATTATTTTTCTTAGGGTTGGCCATATTTCAGATACTTTATCTTAGAACAAACATGTTGCTTTAAAGGCCAACACGTGAGAATTTAAGAAGGCGGAGAAAATGATTTACTTACTCTCTAATATTGTCTAAAGTAAGCACGTATATTAGAGAAGACAATATTAACCAATAATTATATTTATATTGTAATGTATTTTAATGGCACATCCATTTTGAGTCTTAGATATTGATAATATTTTGTATAAATTTTTAGTGTCTGCTACAACATATACCCTACACTACAAAATAGACATGAAACTAAGAGCCTCTTTGTACGGCCCCACGTTTTTTTCAGCCTAATAGGCGCAGCTCCACCCCATAAAAAAAACGAGATCAGAGAGCACTAGCTAGCCCCAGAAAGCTTTTTTAGCTACTCAACGTTGGAGTTTACGGTGGAAAGTTTTTGGAGCAATCCGAAACATGCCCTCAATACATAGATTGAGTTATTGCAGCATCTAGTATATTGATGGAAGTTTAAATCTGGTGATATTAAAAATGGAGGCAATTATATGTAGTTTTGTTTCCGTCAACAAGAAGAGATCGATGTACCTTTATAGAAGGGGTGGCCAACAGGCTTGAGCTTCCTCCAAGAGATGGAGGCCGTGAGCTACCTTTGGAGATTGCGCGCTGTGTTATATAGGAAAGCGGCTACACACCTAACACCTTTTTAGTTTCATTCATACTATAAGGTGATCGTCATCCTGGACTAAGTCGAGATCGAGATATCTCACCTTTCTTTCTGTTTAATTTTTGAGACAAGGTGTGAACATCTAAGGGATCTGCGAGAAAATGGACATGTCAAGTGATGCATTACTACCACAAGTTTACACTTCATCTATATATATTGAAATTAAGGCTCCATAGTTTTCTCTAAGATAAACATACAAGTAGATGACAAAGAATAAGACACTCACCTATCTGGAACAAGTCATAATAAGCAACGACATGCATAGTTGAGTTTTAAGTTTAGAGTAAAATGCATTGTGGCCCCTGGACTTTTTTCGCTGTGTCAATTTGCCCCCTGGACTCTGAAATCGCACATCCAGCCCCGCGAACTTGTTGTTTGGTTCACCACAGCCCCAATCTCGCCCGATCAGTGATTTCTCGCCGAATTGGGCTAGCCAGCGTGGGCAAGTTTAGGGTTTAGGGTAGGGGTACACGTCAGGACGTGCTGTGCAGCAAGGCGTGCCGCGCACGCTGTTGGCCATGGACGGTTCCCAGGTCGTGTCGCTTGGCCTCAGTTCGTGCACTGAATAGGGCTGTCCGCCACGCCGCAGGTCAGCCGGTTGCAAAACAGGCCGGCCGCGCGGGGGCACGAGGCACTTGACCATGCGTCTGGCCGTGCATCTGGGGGCGAGCATTGGGAAGCCATGGTCGGGTAGTAGCGGCCTGCCGTTCTACTGGTACGCGAGCATGACGTCCATCGGGAACCCAGCTGCTACATCCTGCAGACACCCTCTGGGCAGCCATGGTTGCTAGGTCTAGGCCCTTATGTGTCCGGCAAGCTAACAGCAAGGAGTTCCACACCTGCCAATGCCACCCAAGCCGAAGAACAGCACCATGGACGCACCTGCCAATGCCCAGAAGCGCCATGCCAGCGCAGACGCCCACGACGGTCGCCAGCACGAAGTGGTTGGGCACCACGCCACCGCCACGCGTCTTGGCGAAGAGCCGGATCGCCTCGTTCCCAGCGCGTTCTGCGTGTACACGGCCAGCATGGCGCCCCACGACACGGCGTTCCTCGCTGGCGCGACCATGGCGTCGAACACCGCGCGGGCGTCCTGGACGCCGCCGGCCTTGCCGTACATGTCGAGGAGCGCGGTGGCGACGACGGCGTCGCGCGTAGGAATGCAAACGGCGCAGGCCGCGCCGCTAACCCGTTGGGCATTCCGCGCCACGATCCCTCGTCAACCCGCGCCGCAAACCCGCGAGATACAAGCGGGTCGACGCGGCTTGTCCGCGTAGTCCAACCGAGCGTGCGCGTCCCGCAAGGAACCTCGTGTGACAGAAGAATACGTAGGGATAGCCATGGTGGAGGACACGGACATGCTGGCGTTGATCAGGCCACGACCACCTGCACAGTCCCGCACGGCCAGCCGGCCGCACCGCAAGCCCGCGAGATTGGAGCGGTTCGATGTGGCTCGTCACCGTAGCCTTGCGGGACTGCGGGCCGCCGCGCTGACGCCGCAAGGCGACGCGGCACAAAACGGGCCGCCGTACATGCCCGCGTACAGGCAAGCGGCGTATGCGGACGCAGGACGGGCAGCCCGCAGCCGCGCCGTTTGCAACGTGAGTCGCGCGCACCTGGCGACCTCCGCCCGGGCGTGCACTGCCGGCCGAGCCGCGCGCCGCGCTCGCAGGCAGCTGTCCAGAAGGTGATCGCGTTTGGCCGCACGCCGCTGGACCCTAAACTTGCCCACGTTGGCTAGCCTAACTGGGCGAGAAATCACCGATCAGGCGAGATTGGACATGTGGTGAACCAAACAACAAGTTCGTGGGGCTGAATGTGCGATTTGATTTCGCAGTCTAGTGCAAAAATCGACACAAATGGTAGTTCGTATAACAGTGCATTTTACTCTTAAGTTTATGTATTACATACCAATACAACTCCTACCTATTTCTTACAACAATTTATTCTTTAAAATGTGTCAGCTTCTCACTACTACGTACAAACAAAGATTTTCACATGAAACCATACAACATTAACAAATGGATGGGGTCCCCACATCTGGTAGGAACACTAGTAATCGGATATTAATTTTCAGTGGTGGAAATGATGCGTTGAGAAAATTTATACATCAGTGGTGGGAGCAGAAATAAAATTATGGTGTGTCGATGTCAACAGTATGGCGTATAAACAAAAACCATGATATTTTCTGTATTGACCTACTGTGCGTCGGATGGTGTAACTACGGCTGGATCATTAATATACGCGAATAAGAAAAATCTCTGGCACCTCACCATGCTTATCTGCACCTCCGTCCGCATCAACTTTTGTGAACTTGAACGCGACTCCACAAAACTGAGATTTTTTTTTTTTTTTGAGATTTACAGATATCACGTGATTCGATGAACCTTAATCAGTTTTGCCACATGAGCAGATGGAGCCCATTGGAGTCATCTTTTTTATTTTTCTGAAATGGCCCATTGGAGATGTCTAGCTCACCACCCAAGAAGGAGAAAAAATTTGTAAGCCCATCAGAAAGTTTGCTTGTACGATCCGTTCTAGGCCCATCTGAATTCTGGGCTGTGGATCACACGCCCGGCGCCAAATGAGCCCAGCCCAGGGCCCATCCTCGGGCGACCGCGTCAAATGGCGGCCCGGCCCAACGGCCGCACGAGTTGGCGGAGCCATGGGCGAACCTGGCGAGGCCGCCGGAGATGGCGGCGGCGGTGATGCACGGTGGGGGTGGTGCTCCGATCCACGGAATGGTTGGAGCGCGACGGTGGCCGGGCGCTGAGCTGGGGCTTCCCGACGGGCCATACGATATATGGAGATGGGAGGAAGACCCGAGGGCCGCCGACGGGTCCCACAGACGCCGTACATCTCCGTTGACTCCGACGATCCCCGGCGGCGGCGTCGGCATTGGTTCGAGCAGGTTAGCGCTCCGAAATGAGGTTCGCACTTCGCAGAATGTTCAGTTTCTTTCATTTTTGCTGCAACGCCACGTTTAGGCGTGTTCTAGAATTTTTTTGCTGCAACGCCTTTGCTTCACCGAGATCCCGGAAATTAGGATCTGATTGCTACCGCTCTAGCGAAAGCAGAAATGGGTGACCCCGAGCAAAGTAGAGAAAGGATTTAAATAAAACGATGAAATGGTTGACTCCTTTAGCAAACTCCAGATGTAGATGAATTAATTATGAATTTTTACAAAATAAATCAGTTTTATTTTTTTTGTGTGTGAATATTTTTTTTAAAAAAAATAAATAAAACACCTCTTTGAAACCAGCTAGATGGCTGGATTTGTTCGGTATTGATAGTTTGACAGTCAAATTTTCTTAGTTTTGGATAGAGTTGTATGGTAAAAAACAAGAAAATATCTGGTGCTTATACTAATGTTATCCGCAGAAACATGAATCTGAATTCCTAGCTTACACGCTCTTCCATCTAGTGTATGTGTGCAGTTGTTTGAATAGATTAGGGAGCCAGCATTATTAGAGAAGTCACCTCCATACTGATACCTATGATGGCTAAAAGTTGCTATGAGCGAATGTGAACGGCACGGGCGGGCATCCAATGGGCATGAGGGGCCTGTGAAAGGTTCTGGTTGTATCGTATACAAACTTGTGGGCGATGATGGCTTCATTCCTGTGTGACCAACACAAAGCTGTTCTGATGACCACCGTATAGCTGGAAGAAAGCATCTAATGACAACCAGAGCTGTCCACGATAGATCATTGTGCTGGCATGGGACAATCAGTGCATCAGACAAGAGCCTGCTGGAGCCGTGCAGGTGGCAGGTAAAGGTTTGTGATCAACCCCCATCTAGAATTCAATTTGTCCATGTGCTCTGTCTGTGGCCTGCAGTGTGGAACAGTGGGAGTAGTACTAATTCACTCTATCAGCAGCATCATGTACATGTAGTTGGTTTGGGTCCCTAATGACAGATGAATGCATTGGCCACCATCGACTGTGATATGGTACCTAACAAGTTGGTCCAAATAACAGTGCCGGCCCTGAGATTTTGAGGGCCCTTGGACAAACTTGTCACGACGGCCCCTCTAGAACCTAGACAATATATAAAATCTTATATAATATATATGCATTAAATTTTATTGTAAAGGGAAAACAAATCTATTAATATATTGTTAAATTCTAACACCTAAATTAGATGAGCCGCGTCCCTGCACTGGACTCGGACGGTTGTATGCCTTATGCCTGGTCTGGCTGCCGCCGCCGTCAGGCGTTAGTCCATGACTCCGGCGGTCGCAAAGTCGCGATCAGAGCGATGCGAGCCACGAGCGCGACAGTTCTGCTGCTCCTAGGGATTCCACGACGTAAAGAAAGAAAACAAAAGGCCATCTGATAGACTAATGTATAGGACTGGACTCGGTTTGCATACATGGATTTGGGCCCCTTCCTCACCTGGGCCCTCGGCCGTCGCCCCTCCCGCCCTCCCCCTAGGGCCGGCACTGCCAAATAATTGAGCCAAGCATCCCAGCAAAACAAGCAGCTTTTGTGAGGAGAGTATATTGTGTGTTTATCTTTCTGAAATCCCTGAGTCGCTCCCAAAGCAATCACTTTTCTGTTGAGTGCTAGCTACCCATCCCCCTCTGCATTTGTGTATCTGTTGCAATCAGGAGAAAGATTGACCAACTTGATGATCAATAGACTCATCAGTGATACGATGATCCCCCCTATCATGCCGTTGGAATCCCGTTGGTGCTGGTGCAGCAGCTGATTTTCTTGAAGCAATTCGTACAAACACATACTACTGACTGGTTCGTGCATCTGCTTCTTTCATGTGCTCCTTTTTTTTTTTTGGTCAGAATTTTGACATGTTCGGAGAATAAATTATTTACTAAATCTGTTGGTTGCATGCAGGAGGAGATCGAGAAGGGCACATCATCCCGGAATAAGCTTCCGTCTAGTCCTCTGCAATACCACCACACACCATTTGATTCTGCTGATCTGCTGGTGTTCCCGTGTGTTGTGAGAGCAACATACAATGGCCGAGTTGGTGATTGGGCCGCTGGTCTCTATGCTGAAGGAGAAGGCATCAAGCTACCTGCTGGACCAGTACAAGGTGATGGAAGGCATGGAGCAGCAGCGCAAGATCCTGGAGCGCATCCTACCAAGAATCCTGAACATCATTCAGGATGCAGAGGTGAAAGGGACATCCCAGGATGATGTTGCAGCATGGCTCAAAGACCTCAAGACAGCTGCCTATGAAGCCAACGATGTCTTTGATGAGTTCAAGTATGAGGCGCTTCGGCGAGAAGCCAAGAAGAAGGGCCAGCACAGTAAGCAGGGAACAGAGATTGCGAGGCTCCTTTTTCCAGCTCGCAACCCCATTGTGTTCCGATACAGGATGGGCAAGAAGCTACAAATGATTGTGCAGACCATCGACGACCTGGTAACTGAGATGAATAAGTTTGATTTCAGACACCTGCAGCAAACACAGCCCTCAAGGCAGTGGCGACAGACGGATTCCATAATCATTGACTCAGACAGGGATAGTGTTAGCAGATCTAGAGATCGGGAGAAGAAGAAAATCTTGGGGATGCTCCTTGATCAAGCTAGTAGCAACATGAGTCTCATGGTCCATCCAATTGTTGGACCGGGCGGAATGGGCAAGACCACCTTTGTTCAACTCATTTACAGTGACCCTGAAATTCTGAAGTGTTTTGAGCTTCGGAGGTGGTGCTGCGTGTCAGATGACTTTGATGTTGGCACCATTGCAAGCAATGTCTGTGAGACCAACGAGAAAGGTCGTGAAAAAGCACTGCGCGATCTTCAGAGTCTAATAAGTGGAAAAAAGTTCCTCATTGTTTTAGATGATGTATGGAATCGGGATACTGATAAGTGGGGAAAACTAGTGACCTGCCTTAAGCAGGGTGGCAAGGGCAGTGCAGTACTGACAACAACTCGTGATTCAAAAGTGGCTGAAATCATGGCCATGGGTGTAAATGAAGCCCATAACATTGAGAAGCTGAGTGACGAGTATTTGAAGGAAATTGTCCAGTGCAGAGCATTCAGCCTGCAAAATCCAAATAGTGATGAGCTGGATCGCATTTTCAGTAGGATTGTTGATCGATGTGCTGGTTCTCCTTTGGCTGCCAAAGCCTTTGGCTCCATGTTGTGTAACAAGACTAGCATGAATGAGTGGAAACAGACATTGGCCAAAAGTAACATATGTAATGAGACAACTGGAATTTTACCAATACTCAAGCTCAGTTTTGATGACCTAACATCACATATGAAGCAGTGCTTTGCATTTTGTGCTTTATTTCCTAAGGACTATGAGATCGATGTCAACCTATTGATTCAACTATGGATGGCACACGACTTTATATCTGTGCAGGATGGCAACCTGCCTGAAACAGTTGGTGCCCAAATTTTCAAGGAGCTGACATGGAGGTCCTTTTTTCAAGATGTCAAGCAAACATCGATTGGAAGGTTGTCGCATCATAAGCGAACCATATGCAAGATACATGATCTCATGCATGATATTGCCCTATCTGTTATGGGGAAAGAATGTGCCACCATAGTTGGTAAGCCCACTGTCAACCAGCTGTTGCAAAATCCTATTCGCCATGTCTTCTTGTCAGTGTATGGTGGAAGTCCTGTTTTTCGGAAAAGACTGATTATATCATCATTGGATCATCTATTGAAGAAACAAACTGCAATGCTCCAGACATTATTCTTTACAGATTGTTATATACCCCTTGAGTTTGACACATCACAGTACACTTCTTTGCGAGCCCTACACCTTCCTGCAATTTCCTATTCAGTACAGAAACACCTTACAGGACAGATACAGCACCTGAGGTATCTTAATCTGTCATGGCATAGGTTTGTGATACTTCCTGAAGATATTAGCATTATGTATAATCTACAAACATTGGACATTTCTTATTGCAAGTACCTTTGTCAGCTTCCAAAGGATATGAAGTATATGGCAAGCCTACGACACCTCTATACCAATGGATGTACATCATTGACGTGCATGCCTCCTGGACTTGGACAGATGACTTCTCTACAGACCCTAACATATTTTGTTGCTGGTGCTAGCTCGGGCTGCAGTACTATCGGAGAGCTTGGAAATTTAAATCTTGGTGGTGAGCTAGAGTTAACTGGTCTGGAAAATGTAACAGAAGAACTTGCAAAAAAAGTCAGACTTGAACATAAAGAAAAGATCACACACTTGTCTCTTAGATGGGATCCTAAGGGTGAAGTAGATCCAGTGCAAATGGATTGCCATAAGAAGGTGATATACGCTCTTAATCCTCATGACTGTCTGCAGATGCTAAGGATAGTCAACTACAGAGGCACTAGTTTACCATCATGGGTAACTGATGTTAGGAAATTGCAGCACTTGACTGAACTCCACCTGCATGGTTGTACGCTGTGCGAGGAATTTCCTCAAGTTAACTGTTTCAGAGCTCTTGAAGTTCTTTACTTGAAAAAGTTGGACAAATTGCAAAGCCTATGCAGTGATATGATCTCTGTGCCATTTCCAGCACTGAAGCAACTCCGGTTACATGATTTAAAGAGCTTGGAGAGATGGGTGGCAACAGAAGGAAAAGAAGATGAATTAACCTTTCCTGTACTTGAGGAGACTGATATTGAAAATTGTCCAAAGTTGAGTAGTCTACCTGAAGCACCAGAGCTCAAGGTTATAAGGCTGGACGAAGGCAAGGCACTGCTATCCCTAGGAATAGTTGAATCCACAAGGCACATGACTTCATTGTCCAGGCTATTACTGAGGGTCCGTGACACTGAAGCACTGCCTCATATAGATAGCTGGGGTTTATCACAGATGCTAGAACCATTGCTCCATGACAAGAAAGCAGCACCACTGTCAGAACTGAGCATATCTGGCTGCAACTTTTTCTTCTTCTCAAGTCAATCAGAGCTAACATTTGTGGCCTGGAAATTGTTTGAAAAACTTGTACATCTGACAATTCATGACTGCGATGTGCTGATCTACTGGCCTGAACAAGTATTCAAAAGCTTGTTATCCTTAAAGCTTTTGTCAATTGATTACTGTAATAAGCTAATTGGCCCCAAACAGGTGACAGATGATGAACCTACACGGACAACAGAGCAAGTCCTGCCAAATCTAAACAAGATACTGATAAAAAATTGTAAAAGATTGGTACAACTATTCATTCTCCCCCCATCTGTCGGAAGTATTGATATTATGTATTGCCCTAGACTTGAGTTCTTATGGGAAAAGGAGAAACATCTTGAAGCATGTACATCACCGGGATACGGCCAAGACACTGCACCTACTGGTACTCCAGAGCAATCGCCGTATCCAATGATTTGTCCATGCCTAGTTAATCTGGACATAATATTCTGTGCTAACTTGGTAACACTTCCAAATCTACCGTCGTCCCTCAAGCATTTATGTATCTGTGATTGTGGTAAGCTCTGTTCCGTGTCAGGACAGCTGGGTGGACTCGAGGAACTACATATTTATGGCTGCAATAAGCTGCAGTCAGTCCATTCCCTTGAAGACGCGTCATCACTAGAAACACTGTTTCTTCATAGTTGCCAATGCCTTGCATCCTTAGGATCCAGCGGTGGTCCTGGGGCTTTCTCGGCTCTTCGGGGACTTAAAATCGAATACTGCCCTGCTATGGATACGAAGCAGTTTAACAAAAATGTGCTTGACGGCCTTGTACAGAAAGAAATATCACATGCTCGTTCAATCAACCCACGTAAAGGTATACTTTTCAGTTTTTTTTTTTTTTGTTTCCTTAAATTTCTCTGCCTACCCTTTATATATGCTGTGAATTCGGACCATCTAAATTTTAATAAGGTCCTACCCTCTTGCATTTATTATTTATGGGAACTGATCCGGTAGATTAGTTATACTCCCATAATTCAAAATTTTAAGATGTTTTAGCTTTTTTAGAGATATACACTATGTGTAGTGTGTAGATACATAATAAAAGCAATGCACCTAGAACAACCAAAACATCTTACAATTTAGAATGGAGGGAATATAATAGGTGGGTGGAGGTCTGCAGTCTGGTTTTTAGGCTTTCATTGTTGTCTCTGATGTAATCTCCGTATTGTTGGTTCATATGGTTATTGGTTTTTATTCTTGGATGCAGTAGTTAATAACGTGCATTTTCCACTTGCAGGGCCCAAACTATGGAAACCAAAATCTTGGAAGTATGCTATCCCTTGGTGCTGAGATGGGGTGACGCAGCGTCACTGGAGAACAGGAGTAGTTCCTGGACTCGTCGAAGCACTCACGGAGCCTTGCTGTCCCATTTTCTATCTGCTGGGCAGAATACTATGACGTGACTGAAGCCGAAATGTGTCGTCGACAACATATATTGCTTCTTTGCATGAGTTTGGATATTTTCAGTGTGTTACTTGAATCCCGTTTGTCTGTTTGAGCACGTCGTCATGCAGATGTGCTGGTACACTTCGTGTTTATTCTCCTGTGTAGAGAGCATGCATATATATATTTCACATATTTAGTACTGGACAATGGACATGCTGCTGCGTATGTATCAATAAATAGAAGGAAACATGCAAGTGACTCTTTTTTTCTAGTATGATTTATTTAAACCATGGTACCGGTCCTCGAGAGTGAGTTTCAACAAAGCCAGGTAGCTGGTCTCTGTTTTTGGTTCCAGTGGTTTGAAATCGTGCTGCGTGTTCAGTTCGTAGCTGCAAGTTAGACATTGCTGTTTCGCTTGTGGTCACCACCTGGGAAACACGTTTAATATCAGGCCCAACCATATCCATGTCTGACATGAAGTTATCAGTCCGTACATAAGATGAAATTGCTGTGTTCCATGGCATTGCTCCATCCAATTTTCAGAAGCAGAGTGTGTATCAACAAGACAGTAGTGTTCAGAGAGTGAGTATATAATAAGAAGCAGAGTGCGTATCAACCTTCGGACTTCTCGAGTGTGGAGAGTGATCACGTTCCGTGTAGGCCCATCGGACTGTGGGCCTTGATTATTCATGATCCCGTGTTGGCCCTTCAGAATTTTGGGTCGTGGGCTCAGCCCAGCTTCATGGTTGCACGCGTCAACAGCCCATTCGAATTTTGGGCCGTGGCCTTTCCACGGGGCAGCCGCGTCCCACTGAGATCTCTCGTCCGTCAACTCCGACGGTCTCCGGCGCAATACAAAGGTTCGCGCGTGCTCAACATGACCGCATCGATATGTGATGAGATTTATCACGTGTTTCGTCCCCTGTTCTTGCTTGAAGTTACACACAATTTCTTCAGTTTTTTTTATGGGAAATTTGGTCATACGCGTGGGATAGCACGTAGCAGTGCTCACGAAATTGTAATAACTAGCGAGTTTGGTCACACACACTCGAAGTCCTCATCTTACCCAGCTACCCGCGGGTCGAGCATTCCGCCGAACGGGTGGAGCGTGGGGACATTTGTGGTCACACACTGGAAGTCTACATCTTACCCAGGTACCAAGGAAAATTTTCAGAGATTTTGTCGTGTTAATTCCAATCAATTTTCTTATCTTCTGAAATGCTTTCGCACTTGGCTGAGAATTTTTCAAAGATCCCCATTCTATTGACTGACTCTTGTGATTTGATGGCGAGAGGGTGACGCTCTGGAAATGGGACGGCCAATGTAGGCCTCGTTGGTTTTGGATCCATAGTGTCCTTTTCACTATAGTGATGCCAACTACCACACACATCGAAAATTCCAAACACAAAGACTTTGTGGAGTCAATGGCCCTACCCATTGGCGATTATCTATTGCTTTTTGTCAAATATAATCTTCTTCTGTCAAAAAAACAACTCTGAGCATTTATAGTGCTCTGGTGGAGGTTCTGTGGTTTTTGCCAATTTCATTATCTTTTCAATATAAAAGTAATTGTCCTCTAACCTACGCAATTCAGTGCAACAGCTCAGGATTTTGTGCGTGTCAGTTATATGTATCCTATTTTCAGACTATATACTAGTTCATTTGTTTCATTAGCGTGATTTTGTACTGTATTGTTTAATCGACATTTTCTGCATAACCTACTTCTCACAATTCAACCCATAGCACAGAGAACAAAGAAAAATAGAATTGAATCACATGTTCACATTATTTAGCTTCAATTATTTTTCTCTTCTGTAATTGTGAAAAAACATATTAGTCTACAAATAAAATCAATAGCATTACCAATGACTATACATTATTACAAAGAACACACATGTTGATTAGATGATATTAGTTATCTTGGCTAAAATTTGCACCTCTTAAGCCAACTGTGTTTATTCATTTTCTGGCTAAAGCCTGAAACGAGGGGCGGGGGGGATTTTATTAATTTCTCGTGCATATTCATATTATCCTATCACCGCTATGAAAAAATAATACTCCCTCCAGGTTCCTACAAAAGTCGTTTTGACAAGCTTTGGGTCCCAACATTGGAATAATATAAATCATGAATAACTTTTAAGTTGATGAATTTGGAAATATGAAAACCATACGAATAGATTTGTCTTCAAAAACTTTCATAAAAATATACATATATCACATTTTAATAAATATTTTTATAAAAATAAGAAGTTAAACTTATACTTTGGAGATTGAGTTGCTGTCCAAAACGACTTCTTTTAGGAACTGGAGAGAGTAGTTCACTAGCTGCAGAACCACTCGTAGTGCTGCCATCAGTGGTGCACAGGTCATTGTCGACCATGACCTAAGCTGGGGAAGATGCAGTTGGTATTCACTGGAAGTATCCAATCTGCACTATAATGCTGACTTCTTTGCTTTCTTCATAAAACCACCCAATTTTTCTACAGATACCACTCTGCAGTGGTGATTACTCGTAGGAGCCTTCACCCAATTAAGAGCTCACAAAGCCACACTGTACACCTAGACAGCTTCGATCCACATCTTCCTGTGTTGCTATTTCTTGTGAGAGCAACAATGGCCGCCTTAGTAATTGGCCCTCTGGTCTCCATGGTGAAGGAGAAGGCATCCAACTACCTGCTAGATAAGTACAAGGTGATGGAAGGCATGGAGAAGCAGCGTAAGATCCTGGAGCGCCTCCTTCCAGCAATCCTGTGCATCATCCTGGATGCTGAGGAGAAAGCTCCATTTCGGCCTGATGTAGCAGTTTGTCTCAACGACCTCAAGTCAGCAGCCTATGGGGCCAATGACATTTTTGATGAGTTCAAGTATGAGGCGCTTCATCGAGAAGCCAAGAAGAAGGGCCACCATAGAAAGGTTGGAACAGAGATTGCGAAGTTCCTATTCCCAGCTCGTAACCGCATTGTGTTCCGCTACAGGATGGGTAAAAAGCTACACAGGATTGTGCAGAACATTGAGGTCCTAGTCAACGAGATGAATAAGTTTGATTTGAGACACCTGCAGCAAGCAAAGTCCTCAAGGAAGTGGCACAGACAGACTCCATAATAATTGACTCTGACAAGGATATTGTTAGCAGATCTAGGGGCCAGGAGAGGAAGAAAATCTTGAGGGAACTCATTGATGATGCTAGCAACATGGATCTCATGGTCATTCCTATTGTTGGGCCTGGCGGGATCGGCAAGATCACTTTTGTTCAACTCGTTTACAATGACTCTGCAGTTAGGAAGCATTTTGAGCTTAGGAGGTGGTGCTGTGTGGGGCGCCCTTGTCCGTGTCCAGGCTTCGCAGAGAAGACGAGCAGCCACTTATTGATGCGGTGGCGGCCCGCATCCCGACCTGGAAGGCTAGTCTCCTCAATGTGGCGGGTCGCAAGACGCTAGTGCAGAGCACGCTCTCTGCCATACCCGTGCACGTCTCCATCTCCTGCTCCCTGTCGCCATGGGCGATTGCCGAGATTGACAAGCGTCGCCGGGGTTTCCTCTGGGCCGGCAAGGAGTCGGTGGCCGGCGGCAAATGCAAGGTGGCGTGGCCACGTGCGTGCGCGCCAAGGGACCTCGGCGGCCTCGGCCTCCCGGACCTTCGGATCCAGGGCTTCACACTACGCCTGCGCTGGGAGTGGCTGCGGAGGGCCAGACCAGACTCCGCTTGGGCATCCCTGCCCTTCAGGCCTGAGAGGGTGGTCCAGCAGATGTTCGCCTCCTCCGTTCACTTCGTGGTCGGTAACGGGGAGACCACACTCTTCTGGACAGACTGCTGGCTGCCGTGTGGGCCCCTGTGCACCGCCGTACCCCTACTGTTCGGTCGCGTTGGTGTGCGCCGCCGCAAGCGCACGGTCAGGGAGGCGCTGCACAACAGGACTTGGACTCAGGACATTCGAGGGGCCCAGACCGCGGACTTCGTCACTCAGTTCGCGCGCGTCTGGAACCTCACAGAGTCGGTTGTCCTCGACCCGTCCACCCCAGATCGCATGTTTTGGCGCTGGACGGCCGGTGGAGTCTACTCTAGTGCCTCGGCTTACCAGGCATTCTTTGTGGGGCGGACACGGTTGGCCGGCGCAGCTGAGCTTTGGGCGGCTTCCGCGCCACCCAAGGTGAAGTTCTTCTTCTAGCTTGCCTTGCTTGGTCGTCTGTGGACTGCGGAGCGCCGAAAGCGACACGGCCTGCAGTTGCAGGACAGTTGCGTATTCTGCGACCAGCTACCCGAGACCACGGACCACTTGCTCGCCGGTTGCGTACTCACCAGGGAGGTTTGGTTCCGCACGCTTCGACGCGCCGGTCGTGCCGACCTCGTCCCTCCATCGGGTGCGGTGCTCTCCGACTGGTGGCTTGGGACCAGGGAGAGGATCCCAGGACAGTTCCGGAAGGGCTTCGACTCTATCGTCTTGCTCATCTCGTGGGTGCTGTGGAAAGAACGCAACAGGAGGACCTTCGACGGCGTCCGCAGGCCCCTAATAGAGATCCTGGCAAACGTAAACGACGAGGCGGAAGCGTGGCTGGCGGCGGGTTTCCGTAGCATCGCACCGCTGTTCGCGTCCTAGAGCTCGCACTCTTCTGTCTTCCTTGTCGCAAAAGCGGTTTTCTTAGAGAGTAAGACCCCGAAGCGCCACCGTTAGAGCCGGTGATCTTTGTAAGTGTGTGCGCGTCCGCCCGGTGGCATCTCGCTGTTGGGTGCCCGCTCTGTATTACTCTATCTTCCCTTAATGAAAAACGTGCTAAGGCACGGTTTCGAAAAAAAGGAGGTGGTGCTGTGTGTCCGATGATTTTGAAGTGGATACTATTGCAAGCAACATCTGTGAGAGCGACACCAGCGAGAAAGGTCGTGAAAAAAAATTGCAGGAGCTCCAGAGTTTAATAAGTGGGAAGAGGTATCTTATTGTGTTAGATGATGTATGGAACCGGGATACTGATAAATGGGGAAAACTAAAGACCTGCCTTCAGCAGGGTGGCAAGGGCAGTGCACTACTGGCAACAACTCGTGATTCGAAAGAGGCTGAAATTATGATCATCGGTGTAGCTGAATCTCATAAAATTGAGAAGTTGAGTGACGGGCATTTGAGGGAAATTGTCCAAAGTAGAGCATTCAGCCTGCAAAATCAAAATAACGTTGAAGTGGATGACATTTATGGTAAGATTGTTGGCCGATGTGCTGCAAAATCAAAACCTTTGGCTCTATGTTGAGTAACAAGACTAGTATGAACGAATGGAAACATATACTGGCCAAAAGTAACATTTGTGATGAGAGAAGTGGAATTTTACCAATACTCTAGCTCAGTTTTGACGCCTACCGTCACATATTAAGCAGTGTTTTGCATTTTGTGCTATATTTCCCAAAACTATGAGATTGATGTTGACCTCTTGATTTAGCTGTGGATGGCACATGACTTTATACCTGCACAGGACGGTGACCAGCCTGAAACTGTAGGAGCACAAATTTTCATGGAGCTAACTTGGAGGTCATTCTTTCAAGATGTCAAGGATACAGTTGGCTATGGAGGAAGGTTGTCATTTCGTAAGGGAATCAAATGCAAGATACATGATCTCATGCAAACTGTCCAAAATTGAGTACTCTACCTGAAGCACCAGGGCTCAAGGTTATAAGGCTTGATGAAGGCAAGGCGCTGCTATCTGTAGGAATAGTCAGGTCAAGGCACATGTCTTCACTTTCCAAGCTAGAACTACATGTCCGTGACACAGAAGCACCTTGTCAGAAAGATCATAATTTGGGTGTATCACAAAAGCTAGAACTGTCTTTTGGTGACACTGAAAAAGCAGCACCTATATCAGAACTCAGCATATCTGGCTGCAACTTTTTCTTCTTAAGTCAAACACAGCCAACATTTGGGTTATGGAAATGGTTTGTACAGCTTGCAGATCTGAGAATTGAATACTGCAATGGGTTAAACTACTGGCCAGAAAAAGTGTTCCACTGTTTGGTATCCTTGAAGAACTTGTCGATTTCGTATTGTAACAAGCTGATAGGGCCAAAACAGGTCAAAGGTGGTGAATCTACACAAACAACTGATCAAGTCCTGCCACATCTAATCAGGATATCCATACATGGTTGTGAAAGCTTGGTACAGCTCTTCGTTTTTCCCCCACCTCTCCAAATTATTGATATTATGGGATGTTCTAGACTTAAATTCATATGGGGCAAGGAGGAGCATCATGAGACATATACATCTCTAGAAAACTGTCATGATACTGCGTCCAGTAGTACGCTAGAGCAACTGTCATCTCCCATGATTCAGTGTCCATGTTTAGTAACTCTAGAGATAAGACACTGTGGTAACCTGGTGGAACTATCAAATCTGCCACAGACCCTCAAGAACTTATGCATCTATTGTTGTGGAAATCTCTGTTCCGTGTCAGGGCAGCTGGTTGCACTCGAGAAACTACATATTTATGACTGTAATATGTTGCAGTCAGTCCATTCCTTGGGAGACCAAACATCATTAGAAACACTGTTTTTTCCAGATGCCAACGCCTTGCATCCTTAGGATTTGGTGGTGCTCTTGGTAGTTACTCAACTCTTCGGGAACTTAAAATCAAATACTGCCCAGCTATAGATATAAAGCAGTTTAACGACAGTGTATTTGACAGCCTTGTATACAAAGAAATATCACAAAGCTCGTTCAAGCAGCCCACCTGAAGGTATAGTGCTCAATTTTCTTTTGGTTGTTTCCTTAAATTTCTCTGCCTTCCATTTATATATATGATACAAATGCACACCATGTCTGGTGGATATATATAGGTGGTTGGAGGTCTGCAGTCTTGTTTCTAGATTGTCCTTTTTGTCTCTGATGTAACCCCCTTGCATATTGTTGGTTCATATGGTTATCGATTTTTAGTCTTGGATGCAGTAGTTAATAACGTGCATTTTCCATTTGCAGGGCCTACACTATGGAAACCAAAATCATGGAAGTATGCTATCCCTTGGTGTTGAGATGGGGTGATGCGGCGTCACTGGAGAACAGGAGTTCCAAGACTCATCGAAGCACTCACGGAGCCTTGCTGTCCCATTTTCTATCTGCAGGGCACAAAACTCTGACGAAGCCAGAATGTGTTGTCAACAACATATATGCTTCTTTACATAAGTTTGGATCTTCAGGAACGTGCCTTCTAGCTTCTGTGTTAATTGAATCCAGTCTGACAGTTTGAGCACGTCTTCATGCAGGTGTGCTGCTGCCTTCGTGTTTGTTACATTTTCCTATGCAGCAAGCATGCATATATATTTCACATAATAGTATATAGTACTCGTCTACTGGACATGCTGCTGTGTATCTATGAATAAATGGAAGGAAACAAGCAAGTGTCCTTTTTTTTTTTCTTGTCTAGAATTTATTTAAACGATGCTGTTTCGCTTCACATACATGCCAGGTAGCTGGATGCTTGTTCAGTTCGTTGCTGCAAGTTTTAGACATTGATGTTTTGCTTGTGGACTCGATCTGAGAAACAAAATGTCGTGTACCATGACATTACACCATCCAGTTTTCAGAAGCAGAGTGCGTATGAACAAGACATTAGTGATCAGAGTGCGTGTGTAGAGTGTTGGCATTCTGTGTAGGCCCATCGCAATGGTGGGCCTTGGATGTCATGTTGGCTTTCCAGAATTTTGTGGGGATGGCTGAGCCCAGCTTCATGTGTGCGTCGACGGCCCCGTGGCCCAGCGCTGTCACCCGGGCGGTGGACTGGCCGTCGCCGAGCGAGTAGCCGCCGCGAACCAGATGGAGACGGCCGTACGGGGAGAGCGCGGCGGCGGGGGAGAGGCACGGAGCATGAGCAGCCCGTGCCCGACGGTGTGCGAGGGCGGAAGCCCAAACCCCAGACGGCCGCCGCCGGGCCCCGCCCTGATCTCGTCTATCAACTCCAACAGCAGCGGCGTGCTTCCAATCAGGTCAGCCGTCACAAAACGCATGACTCCATGTGTGTCCTGAAATTCATGGCGTATGTCGTCCGATGTTTTTGCTTGTATTTAATTTACACAATTCCTTCAATTTTGTAATGAGAAATTTGGTCCTGCGTAAAGTAGCAGTGCTCAGGGAATTGGAGCTATCTGTTTGTGGTTACTTACACTCGCAGGCTACCAACCCTTGTCAAAGAATCACTAAAGTGATGACAGTATATACCGTGTAGATTGCTGCAACACAAAAACACTTTGTAGAGTCAATGGTTATGTCATATGGGCTACCAGATGCATGCATCTTTCCATTTGCTAATGTCCATGGTTGGTTATACTCTAACCACTACCTTTGAAAAATTGGGGCAATGGCCTGGTGCCTAAGTCTACTTGATTGATTGGTTCTTGTCATCCCATTATTAATTAGCTCACTCTTGAACAAACTCCAAACAAGGTTCCCGGCAAGGTTGTAGTTTTCTTGGATGGATGCTTATGTTTCTCTACATTTCATTACCCTATCCTTTTTGCTTGCTTGTCTTCTTCAAAGTTGTGTTTTCAGACGGTGCCTGGGTTGTTCGGACAAGAAACTCAGACTACCTTGCGGTTGCCCTGCATTCTAGCCACTCATTTCTTTTTCCTAATCTGAAAATGTCGCAGTTGGTGGCAATACACACATAAAGAATATTATCTCTAAAAGACTTGTGGAGTGAGAAACGGGTAAAAAATCTGATCGCGAAAAAAAAAGAAGATTTGTGGAGTCATTGGCGCTATCTTCCCCTCTTAATTAATGTTGTAACAAGCCGGTCAAATGGAGTTACCTTTACTCTAATGCATCATCTTTCGTGTGTCGTGGCGTACGTTCCTTTAACATATGCTGTAGTATCTACCTGGGGTTCTGAACTATTTGTGTGCATCCATCCTCATTTCTTCATCTCAGCCCCTTCTCCCCCTCCTAAAAAAACTAAGCATGGATTCCATGGAAGACTTGGTGAAGAAACTTGGATGGATACCCTGGTGCTTAACTGGAATAGCTTTGTTTCTGGCACCCATCATCACCTGGCTCGTGAACAACAAGCTCTCTGTGTACCTAGAATTTGACCCATCAGCAAAGCTCAAGGAGCTAGAGAATAACACTATCCCAAGGCTGAAGAAGACCATTGATGACGTGGAGGAGCAGATGGTGCTTAGAGCAGCCGAAGACAAAGGGTCTCAAAGCAATCTGAAGATACTGAACAGCATGCACAAGGATCTCAAGTCTGCCTTGTACGAAGCGGAAGATATCCTAGATCTTCTCGATTATCGCCGGATCGAGAAGGGTATCTATCTCGGGGACGATGGCAGCCGTCGCTGGGTGGAGCATAAACTCGGTGATGCTTGTGTCTGGATTGGGGAGCTGGTTTGGCCGATTTTTCGATGTCACCCTCGCAGCGGTATTGAAGAGAGCACAGAGTGTGACAAGGCAGGGGAAGTTCCTGATTCAAGGGTGGCGGGACTGGAGGCCGAACTTTGACCTGTTTTGCAGCCCTACAGCAGTAAATACTGCCGGTGCTGCAGTACTGCAGTGCGTACAGAGCTGGTACCAACAGCTGCGACAACGATTCAGGAGTGCAGTACTGCAGCGCGCACAGAGCTGGTACCAACAACTGCTGCTACAGTTCAGGATTGCAGGAGCAGTACTGAAGTGCGCACAGAGCTGGTGCCAACGACATCTGCATCAGCATCAGCCAGGTGTGCTTCCGGTTTCTCGTCGAGCGCCTCAACCTCCATCTCTTGAAACTGGAGGCTCTGTGTTTGTTCCAGCTGAACCAACACGTAGGCCAGCAGAGGAGATGGTGGATGAGGAGGAGATAATGGAAGAGACACAAGTGGTGGAAGGAGAAGGAGAGATAGAAGAAGAGTTGGAGGAGACAGAAAATGCTGAAGGAAGCTGTGAAAGAGAAGTAGGAGAGACATCAGAGGAAGATATCAAAGATGATAAGAAAGGAAAAGAAATAATGGAAGAGATACACAGATCAGGTGCGCTTCTTCCGGTGTATGGTCCAGTGCCTCAACCTCCTGGTTTTGAGTCCACAGGCTCTGAATTTGTTCCACCGAACCGAACACATAGGCCAGCAGAGGAGATGGTGGATGAGGACGAAATAGTGGAAGGGACACAAGTGCAGGAAGGAGAGGTGGAGGTACAAGATGGAGAAGGGGGAGCAATGTTAGAGGCGATACAAGAAGAAAGTTGTGAAGGAGGAGAAGCGGGAGAGATGTCAGAGGAACAGATAGAAGAACATGATGAGAAAGAAAAAGAGGCGAAGCCAACTTCTTTGTCAATATTGCGGTACTGTGTTCGACCTATGCTAACATGGGTTGTAAAGGCCTGTTCTTATCGAGACTGGTTACGTGGAATTGTTGGCATCAAAAGTGACAAGGTACCATCCTATCATCATTTCTGATTGGGATACTAGAATATCATTCTAGCACCATTCTTTGCCCTTTGTTCTTTCGGAAATCTTTGTCATGTTCTTTTTATTTTGTGAAATAACAAATACATCAAAATTTAGAGTCTATATCGATTTTTACTGCCTCAATTACGATTTGAAATTTGGTACCTAGATAGCAAAATTTGGTGTGTTAGAATTAGTGTCACTTGCTAAAAGATGTAGTAGTAAAAGGGCTCAAAGCAATCTTACAAAAAAAGGATTTCTATAATAAAATAGATTGTTCATAATTCTTATATTAGCACAAATATGTAAAGGGTCCTCAATTAGAGTGTATGATTTTTGATCTTATCTAAAATAACAAATTACTCCGTACATATTATTATCATCTTAACTTTTGTTGTCATTAAGATATGAGTCATTAAATAAACATTTTTGGTGACCGCTAAAACATAGAACTATATTATTTATAATTACTGCATGTACCTAGATGCTTGACCAGCATTGTAGTTCAAAAGTGGTAATTTAGAAATAAACATGTGTAATTTACAGTTATTTTAAAAAAAATTATGTAGCAGGTATTGCTAACTTAGATGTAAATTTGGGGTATATTTTAGTTTATTTTCAATAATGTTAGAACCATGTAATTTTGATGTAGACTTTATTGATGTTTTACCTTTTCTTATGAATGAGAGAAGTGAGTAATTTAGAAATGTGGGTACTTTTGATTGTATATTTATGTGGTTATTTTATTTTTACATAATGAAAAGATGTGGGTAATATTTCAAAAGAAAATGTTGCCAACTCAAATTCTAACTGAGACCAATTGGGAGCCTCCAATTAACAATACTAAAATGTACATTAAGGTTACCAGGTATTTCCATGGTGAAATGTGTTCACAATGTGGGTGTGGGTGTGGGTGGGGTGTTTGGGGGGGGGGGGGGGGATCTCCTGTACCTTTTGCCATGCCAGTTTGCTTTTTAAGACAGCAAGTCTTACAGGGCTGATAGACTAATGGTATTAAATTAACCCTTTCCATTTCCATAGGGTTGATAGACTAGTGCTATTAAATTATCTCTTTCCATTTTCGTGTGATCCGTACAAATACGGTTTTTAAAAGGTGTCTATTAAATTAGCAGCCTTTATTAACATTTCATTTTTGCATGTTATAGAATTGAAGTACGTCTTTAAAAGCAGTTATACTTGCTTATCATAATAATTATGTGAACCTTGCTTGTAGCAGGACGATGACAGTGCAGCAGAATTAGTGCCTATTACTGAAGGAATAAGTCTGATGATTAAAATAAAGCGCATAGAAGAAATTCTCACTGCCTCAAAGAAATCAGATCTGTTGAATGATCAGAATAATAGCAGCAGCCGTACCGACAAGGATGCTGACAAGGAAAGCATCAAGAACAGCGCCAAGGAAAGCAGCAGCGAGCGGAAAGAAATTGACGACATGCACAGAAAAATTGAACAGAAAGTGTTTGGCCGAGAAGGGGACCGTGCGCATATAAGTAGGATGCTTCATGATAGACCAGATGCCAATGCAGCAAGCTCCAGCACCAGTAAACCTTATTCTGTGATTGGCATATATGGCATTACAGGTTCTGGGAAGAGTACCCTAGCACAATATGTTTGTGATTATGAGAAGGGTATAGAACATTTCAATCCTATCATGTTCATTCATGTGGGGAAGACATTCAGCATAGGTGGCATATTTTGTGATTTGCTGGAGGAGATCACACAGAGACGGCCACCTAATGATGAAGGTCTTAAAAGTCTGAAAACAAAGATGAAGGAAATATTGAGAGGCAAACGCTTCTTGTTGGTACTGGATGATCTCTGGGTCAACGATGAGAATAAGAAGGAACAAGATATTCTACTTGATACCCTCAATGTGGCACGGAGTGGAAGCAGAATCCTTGTAACAGCTCAGAATACAGAAGCAGCTGCTGCCCTTGGTGCTCAGAAGCAAATTTCGATACATGAGTTGAATGAAGAGGATTACCTATCATTGTTGATGCATCATGCACGACCAACTACATCTGATTATGATGGAGAATACAGAAGGATTGGTAGTAAGATTGCAAACAGACTATGCAGGTCACCTATTGCAGCAGTAACAGTGTGAAAGCAGCTTCAGAACAAAAGTATCAGTTTCTGGGAGACAACAGCGAACCTTGATGTGCTCGACAAGACCATAGGAGCTCTGTGGTGGAGCTATCAGCAGCTTGATGTTGACATCAGGCGATGCTTTACATACTGCAGCATTTTTCCCAAGGGATATGGATTAGCACGGGATGAGTTGGCTCGCATCTGGGTAGCACAAGGGTTTGTAAAGCCCCGGAGGAATGAAACAGAGGAACTAGAAGCTTTAGGCCAGAGGTACTTTGATCAGTTACTGACATTCTCATTCATACAAGTTCGACGAAGAACTGGAAGGCTTGATCAGGAGATTGTGGAATTCACAATCCATGACCTGCTACACGAGTTGGCAGAGAGGGTTTCTGGAGGCGAGTTCTGCAGTATTTATCTGAAAAATGGCTCAACAAAAGAAATCCCGCCAGGGGTCCGCCATCTTTTCATTAAGACCAACAATTTATCAGGGATCATTGAGAAAATTCTGGACATGGGAAATTTGCACACCCTAATCATTAAGGTTAAGGGGACTATTCAAGATTTTTTTGAAGGAAAGGAGCCTTACGAAGATGAAGTGTCCATGGAAATTTTGAAAACAAATATTGACTTAGAAGAAAAAATCTTGGAGCGTTTATTCAAGAGGCTAACGAAACTGCGGACGCTGATCCTTGACCAATTGAGACGGGAGGTATCAGTCCCAGTATCTATTGATCAGATGAAGCATCTACGTTATCTTGGTTTTGTTTGCAATGACTGCAATGCCCATCTAATTTTACCAAGCACATTTAGCAAGCTTTACCATATCCAGACCATAGATATTCCTTGTCGACAAGCATCCTGTCCTGAAGATATCTCTAATCTAATCAATTTGCGGCACATCTCTGCTCCTCTGTCGTTCCCCAATATTGGAAGGCTCACGTCGCTCCAAAAACTGAAAAGGTTCGTAGTGAAGGAGGAACAAGGGTACGGGTTGAAGCAGCTGATGCATCTGAACCAAATTCGAGGCACTCTGAGGATAGAGGAAGTTGGGATTGTCCGAAGGAAAGAGGAAGCTTTTGATGCTCACCTTATGCACAAGGAGGGGCTCAGGGAACTGCTACTGCGATTCGATGGGCACAAGCCACAATTCAGAAAACTGGAAGTGAAGCCAGACGTGGAAGCAGATGTGCTTGAGGGCCTTTGCCCCCCAAAGGATATTCAAGAGCTCCATATCGGGGACTACAGGGGTACAGGGTATCCTACTTGGATGTTGAGTCCCCACCATCCAGATGCCCCAAAGCAACTGCACAGACTTGAACTCTATTTTTGCAGCCAGCTGGCATGTATTCCTAAAGGTAGCAAACTCTTCATTAGTCTACGTGAGCTCTACATTTATGCTTGTGACTGGGACAGGTTACCAGAAACTATGGAGCACCTCCTGTCACTTCAGACATTGGAAATTTTGTCCTGCAAAAAGATGGAGCTTCTTCCAACGCTGCCCCAGGCTCTTAAGAAGATTTATATCCTTCAGTGCGACAAGCTCAGAAGTATTGGTAATATGGATTGCCCTGGACTTGAATTAAAATGGGAAAAGGGGAAACATCTTGAAGGTTGTACATCACTGGAATACTGCCAAGACACAGCACCTACGGGTGCTCCAGAGCAATCTCCGTATCCAATGATTTTTTGTCCATGCCTAGTAACTCTAGAGATAAGAAACTGTGATAACTTGGTAACAATTCAAAATCTACCACGGTCCCTCCAGAATTTGACAATAACCAATTGTGGGGGGCTCTGTTCGGTGTCAGGGCAGCTGGGTCAGCTTGAGCAACTACATATTTACAAGTGCAATAAGTTACAGTCAGTCGGTTCCTTGGGAGATGCCTCATCTTTAAAAAGACTGTTTCTTTCCTGTTGCCAATGCCTTGCATCCTTAGGATCCGGCGGTGGTCCTGGGAGTTATTTGGCTCTTCGGCAACTTCGGGTTGAAGACTGCCCAGCTATGGATATGAAGCAGTTTGACAAAAATGTGCTTGACGGCCTTGAAGAGATAAAAGGCATACGCTGCCCAGATGAAAGGTATACACTGTTCATTTAGTTTTCTTTATTTCCTTAAATTCCTCTGCCTACGTTTTATATACGCTGCAAAACCCACACACTATGTCTGGTAGATTAGTTTTTCGAGGCTGAATCGATCAGAATGTCCATTTTGTCTCTTGATGTAACCCCATGCATATTGTTGGTTCATACAGTTTACTCATTTCTATTCTTGGGTGCGCAGTACTAGTTAGTAACGTGTATTTTCCATTTGCAGGTTGCTAGTCCCTTGGTTCTGAGAGGGGTGATACGGCATCATCGAAGAGGTCCTGAAATATTAATTTTGGAGCCCAAGTTGTTCTGGAGGGAAGCAATTCCAAACTTACAAGACTTGAGGCACTCATGGAGGGTTACTGTCACATTTCTTTCTGGCGGAGGGCCAAACTATGATGAAGCCAGAGTGTTTTGTCAACAAACATATATATATGTTTTTCTGCATAATTTTGGATCGTCAAAAACTTGCCTTATAGGTTCTGTGTTAGTTCAGCCCCGTTTGACGGTTTGAGCACGCGCGTCTTCATGCAGACGTGCTGCTTCCCTCGTGTTTATTACATTTTCTTCTGTGCAGCGAGCATGTGTATGATACATATATCACTGGACGTACTACTGTGTATTGTATGAATAAATGAGCAACGTTGCTTCTTTCGCTTCACATGCCTCGCTGGTACTAGCTTGTATACTCGTCGTCCTTGAGAGTGAGTTTCATGCGAGTCCTAACTATAATGTATCATGGCTCTGCCCGCAGCCCTGTTCACTAATGGTTTGCACATGTTAAACAGCTTGTTCTTCTACCCAGGCCATGGCAACTGGCATTCCGTTTGCCAGGATCGGTCTGGTCTCTGGGCTGATTCCACTGTCTGAATGCTGTCTTCCTGTTTGTCCCGTTCGTTGTACATCTGACATGCAGTTATGATCAGTCTATATATAAGGATGAAATCATCGTGTTCCGCGCTATTTTGCATCCCTTGCGGTCCAGTTTCATCCATTTTTCAGAAGCAGAGTGGGCATTCATAACAGGAACAGAGGAGAAGAAGAAGAAGAAGAAGAAGAAGAAGAATAGTAATAGTAATAGTAATAGTATATTCCCTCCGTCTCAAATTCAAAGTCATTTCAACAATCTTGAAAGTCAAAAAAATCTCAAGTTTGACCAAATTTATACGATAAGACAATAACATTTAAGGTGCCAACTAAGTATCATTCGATTAAATTTTCATAGTATATCTACTAGATGTCATAAATCTTTATATTTTTCTCTATAATTTTGGTCAAATTTAAAATTGTTTGACTTTCTAAGATTCCCACTTACAATTTGATACGGAGAGAGTATATAATAGAATAGATATATACGTATGCATGAGGAAGGGAACAAATAGTTTGGACTGCCGACTGCGGGCCTCGGATATTCGTGATGTGGCGTTCGGCCTTTCAGAATTTTGGGCCGTGGGCTTTCCCCAGATGTGCGAGTCAGCCCAGTTTCACGGGTGCCCCGCCGCGTCGACGGCCCATCTGTGTCAGGCCGCGGCACCACGCAGTTGCTGAACGCGAACTAGGCCAGGCCAGGGCGGAGTGGACGGTCCATCTGTTGCTTGCTCCTTTAGGATGGTTTGCTTCTTCGGCCCACACCTGGCCAGGCACATGCTACGTCATATTGTTGTGTCGTCACTTGTGTAGGCGGCGAGTCAATGGGTGTATGATCCATAATTTTTAGTCAACTGCATGTAGAAATAATTTTTCAAAGGAGCCACATTTTAAAACCATTAATGAAAATTAACCTTTAGATCTGCTAATAACAAATATTTGGACCCTTAATAAATAACTTCAAATGAGAAAATTTTTAACTAAAATGTTATAGTTTTTTTTGGAGTCTCTTGAATTTGGATATAAAATTTTTCTTGATCCAACTTTGTATTGAAACTTTTTAAAACTTTATATATGTGTCATTTTAATTAGAATTTCCAGTAGCGGTTTCTTAAGACGGCAATCTAAAGACAACCACCTCTATGCAGAAACAAAGATATTGATATCAGCGGCTGACATAACCAACCACAAGTTAAAAAAATCTTTTCTAATGGCGTTAGCTAAGTAAAAGACGGATAAAAATGAACTATTTTTACCGACAGTTATGTTATATAAACCACCATAGAAATTATTTCTCCTTGGGTGTTCAAGGGCATGGGCCCCAAACACCATTGCAATGGCATCCTCTTTTGTTTACCGTCACTGAAAAACTAGGAATGTCCATAAAAAAAAAAGTGGAAAAGATAGGTATTGTCAGTGTAAATCATTTTTGTACAAGTGAGCTTCTCTTTAAAGCCGAATGTGTGGAGTTCTCTGCCCGTGGAGCCGTGTTGAGACCCTCTGTGTCCACTGCCTGAAAGATTTGGTGTGCTCGAAAAAAATATTTTGGCGTTTGGCAGATGATGAATTACGTACTCAGCCTGCCTGGCAAGACATCGCAAGAGTTCTGGGCAATATATACAACAATGTACAGGAGCTGAACAACCAGGCCATTCTCATAGTTACGATAACTGCAATCTGCATACACACGACAACATGGTACACCCGCAAGCAATCGGGAACAAACTAAAAAGCACCTCACGCACTACGCCACAAAGGTTTAATAGGGGCGGTTGCCTGGACACCGCCCCTACGCAACCGTCCGCAGACCGTAGAGGGTGGCCAACACCACCCCGCCGCTACAGTGAGCACTGTAAGGGGCCGAAACACTAGCCGCCCTTATGCATCCACGTAGGACGGCCGGTGTTCCAACCGCCCTACAAGTTGTTGTAAGGGCGGGCTCAATCTAGCCGCCCTGCGCCCATTTTCCAGCAAAAAAAATTAAATTTAAATACAAATCTGACTATAGCATGTAATATATAATTCAAATTCAAATCTAACTCAATTGTCTATAATCATCATTCAAATCGTTCATACATTAGATAGTTGAATCATCAACTAATTTGTCTTGCAAAATAAAGTAAGCAAGCCCAAGTTACAATGCTATTCATGTAACTAACATGTACTAACTGCTACTTCCTACAGGAGGAAGCCATGGCGGAGATCCAGCGATGCCCATCAACGCCATCGGCGCTCTACCGGCCGGTGGGGCCCGCACCCTGAGCTGAAAGGCCTGCCATGGTGTCGTGGGCTTCTACGTGTCCACCGTCCCTGGCTTGGGCGGTGTTGCCGGGCCCCTCCAGGCCTCCACGTCGTGCTGCTCTTTGCCGCACAAATCAAAGCCGGTCAAAGCTTCTCTATGTGGAGGGGCCACACTTCTGCAATGTGGGGCCCAACTCCGGGCCTGCGTGTCCAGCTTTCAAGTGTTGCAACGCTTGCAACCTCCCTTCGTGGCATGCATCTGCTACGTGTTCCACATGCAGTTGGTTCTACGGTTCTCGCCTCCCACCTGATGACGCGTGCCATCCAAGACCGGGTCTCTACGCTTCTTGATCTCTTTCATTTTGGATGGCATGCCTTGATCCTTATGCAGCCTTCGGTCTTGTTGTCCACTGCTCTAACCAGATAGCTACTTCTCTGGTGTTGGTTGGGCGCCTCTGCCTCCACTTGGGTTCTCAGGTTGAGCTTTTTGTATCTCCGACGACGACATCAACAATATCTTTCGGTTGTCAGTGTGTTTCTTCTTCGACAGCTCCACCGACCCACTCCTCACCGTTGCTACGCACGGTCAGTCCATCCGGGTGCACGCGTCTTCGACGCCGCTGCGTATACCCCTCGCCGGCAGATTCGTCCTTCACTCTTAAGTCGACGCTGTTGTCTACTTTTCTGGTCGCAGGACCTTAATGTAACATGGTCTTCTTTTGAAGGCCTCTTCGTAATTTGGCTACTTTAATATATAATATATGTTGTTGTCAAAAAAAAAAAAAAAAAAACTGCTACTTCCTACAAGGCCTTCGACAGCAATACACAAAGCTGCTGTCATCCATTCATCTCCATACCCTCCAGTCAAAATAAGATAAAAATAACAGTCCATGAGAAAAACTATTACTGTAATAGTAAGCTCCTTACTAAATGTTCAACCCTCCATTAATTAGTGAACCACAAGCAGTCCTACTAGAAACCTAACATTTACTTGCAGTGTCATGTGAAACACTAAGCTGGTCCTAATAAACTACCAAGTTCTATCTACTGTGTTGTACAAAGAATGGAACTGACATTTTTCATATGCAAATCAATAAACATTTTGTCATGAGAACCCTAATAGTAATGCATAGTTAACATGGGAAATCATTATTATGAAGTAAAGCAATTAATATTACTTCCTGCTGTGTACAGCTAAAAAATTCAGAGATAACTAACCAGATGAAATGACAGAGTATAGCAAAAAAAAAAAAAACAGAGATAACCAACTAGCACAATATTTAGGATTTAAGGCCTGCAGGATGGAAGCTTGCACGCCTACTTTGTTGCCACACACTCTGAGCTTCTATTGTGGGAACCAATCCTGCACACAAGAATTTGCCGAAGTAATGCAGGCACAACATGCTAACTGAATTTAAGTTGTTCCTAGGACTAAATCAACCAACACATGAGAATAGGTAACTGCTGGTGCATTCGCTAACCAACCATACATATAAGATCTCACAGCAGTAACAAATGCCTTTAATATTTCATAGCAGCTCACCATTGTTATTGCTTCTTACATTCTGAAATATGAAAATGCAAGTCCAACACAACTTTATAGAGCTACAAAAAAATGCACATAGTACACAGACTAGTTACAGTTTCAATCACACGGTGTCACATGGATCAAGATAGGTACTTATAGGATATATGGAGTTCATCTTGCACAAGCAAAAACACTTATAACAATGTGAGATTTGCTTAGTAAATTTATTTTTCTAGCTTCATGTTGCTACCATTTGCTAAGTCTACAAGTAGACATTTACAAGATAACATGAAAGTGACACATTGACACATTTGTTCAAGGATGCCTAGCTAAACTTCAACTATCACAAATCCTAGCACTGGAAATGAAATTATCAATGTGACAAGTGAGCTGAGATACCTGAAGTACCATGAGATGATATTGATGCCTTGCTAACCTTCATCTATCACAAAAGTACCAATTGTCAGCTGAAAGCATTGATCCTTTTATAGTATGAAAATAGCATGGCTCATAAATTGAATACACACATTGACTTGCTCTGAATGATAATGCAAACCTATAGCTGAACCAAGTACATTCCCATACAGAGAAAAGACATTCTTCAGAGTTGTTTCATCTGTGCCATTTGAAAGTCCTACAGGCTTAGAAGCTTTCATTAGTAATTTGCAAGACTGTAATAAACAATCCAAACAACAGCTCTGCAAATTACTACATAGGAAACTAATTTGCTTTATAAATTGGAAAAGAACAAAGACAAGCTTGCTTCATCAGAGCCCCTACAGTGTCAGAGTCAGTAACAATGAAATCACAAACACAACTGCACACGAGATCTATCGAACACAGATGCTTGCGCTAGGGTTTGGGTGCTCGGTCTTGAGTAGGCATGGACGGAAGGGAAGGGAGGGGGGGAGGGGAAGGGAGGGAGAAGGCATGGGCATACCTGCCGGTGGAGGCTCTTTGCCGGCGGAGTTGCAGGGGCTGGGGTCGCGAGCGGCGGCGCGCCGCAGGCCAGGGGGCGTAGCCCGGGCCGCGGTGGAGCGGGGCCGTGCCGCCCGAGGCTCGGAGGAGCGGTGCCGGGCGCACCCGCGCAGGGGCCTGGCCGTGCCGCCACCAGATCTGCGCCGTGCCGTCGTCGTTGTGGGAGAGCGGGGCCGCGCCGCCCGCGCCGTCGCAGGTGGGGAGGGGGGAGGCCGGCCGTCGCGCTGCTCGTCGCAGATCCTGGGAGGGAAAGGCCGCGCCGCCGCCGGTGCTTGAGGGCGCGGGGCCGGGCTACCGTCGAGCGAGAAGGCTCAGGGCCGCCATGGCCGTCCGGCCGCCTCACGTCTCCCGCCATCGCCGGTGAGGGAGTAGCCCCGCCAGGAGAGGCGGCGCCGCCGGGCGTCGGGGCTGGGGAGCGGCAGCTGGTAAGGAGTGGGAGGTGGCCAGGAGTGGGTGGGTGGGGATTTTTAGGGTTAGGAGCATTATATATATATATATGGCCTGGGCCGGTTGGGCTTGATGGGCCTGCGAATGGGCCAGCGTGCTGGTCCAGTTGGGGTTGAGCTGGAACCTGAAATATACACTTATTTTCTTAATGTATTTATATTTATAATTTCCTAGTTTGTTCTTTAGAAAAATATAAGAAATATATCTAAAGATTTTGACTTGATCAAACTTTATAAAAACATTATAATTTATATATACACTTATTTATTATTATTATATATATACACTTAATTTCTAGATATATAAATATTATAATTTAAATATTATAAATCATTACAAGTTCAATACATTTTTATAATTTAAAATTCCAAATGCAAAAGTGTCCCATGTATAAAAGGTAGACCTTGGTTAGCTCTAACACCCATGTATTCAAAGGTTTTTCATTTGAGGTCATCTAGCCCCTCGTTTGACCTAGGTTGACCAAGTCAAACCTTTGTTTTTCCAGAAAAGACGCGTTGACCGGACCCTAGATGGCCTCAGATGCAAAAGTGATGAATAGCAAGTTTGTCCGTCTCATCAAGATACACATTTCATGTAATGGTCACCTTTTCATCTGAGAGGGTTTGGACCACTCAAACTTTAAAATTTTAAATTTTCACGGCTACACGCGGGTTTTCGACACCCTAGACGGTCCCACCTCGAAAAGTCATGAACAACAAGTTTGATCCACTCATCGAGACCTACAATTGATAGAAAGGATATTTTTGCATTTGACGAAGCGTTATGAAAGTGCAGTTCTAAATCCACAGGTCCCGCATGAAGTTTCATTAAGTCTCGTGTGGGATTCAAAAATTTGTGACTAGAGTTTACCAACACTTTCTCAAATGCAAAAATATTCTATATATGGAATATGTATCTTGATGACCTCTAACTATCTTGTATTTAAAAGTTTTTCATCTGAGATCATTTACTCCCTCGTTTGACTAGGGTTGACCATGTCTCGCCTTGGATTTCTAAAACTTGTGACCAAAGGTTACTAAAACTTTTCCAAATGCAAAAGTGTCATATGTATGAAAGTTAGACCTTGGTGAGCTCTAATACTCATGTATTCAAAGGTTTTTCATTTGAGGTCATCTAGCCCCTCGTTTGACCTAGGTTGACCAAGTCAAACCTTCGTTTTTCCAGAAAAGACGCGTTGACTGGACCCTAGATGGCCTCAGATGCAAAAGTGATGAATATAAAGTTTTTCCGCCTCTTCAAGATACACATTTCGTGTAATGGTCACCTTTTCATCTGAGAGGGTTTGGACCACTCAAACTTTGAAATTTCAAATTTTCACGGCTACACGCGGGTTTTCGACACCCTAGACGGCCCCACCTCGAAAAGTCATGAACAACAAGTTTGATCCACTCATCAAGACCTACAATTGATAGAAGGGACATTTTTGCATTTGACGAAGCGTTACGAAAGTGCAGTTCTAAATCCACAGGTCCCGCATGAAGTTTCATTAAGTCTCGTGGATTCAAGAATTTGTGACTAGAGTTTACCAACACTTTCTTAAATACAAAAATGTTCTATGTATGAAATATGTATCTTGATGAGCTCTAACTATCTTGTATTCAAAAGTTTTTCATTTGAGGTCATTTAGTGCCTCGTTTGACCAGGGTTGACCATGTCTCGTCTTGGATTTTCAAAACCTGTGACCAGAGTTTAGTGAAACTTTTCCAAATGCAAAAGTGTCCCATGTATCAAAGTTAGAACTTGGTGAGCTCTAACTACCATGTATTCAATATTTTTTCATTTGAGGTCATTTAGTTCTTCGTTTGACCTAGGTTGACCAAGTCAAACCTTTATTTTTCGGAAAAGACGCGTTGACCGGACCCTAGATGGCCTCGATGCAAAAGTGATGAACTGCAAGTTTGTTCCACTCATCAAGATACACATTTGTTTCAACGGTCATCTTTTTATCTAAGAGGGTTTGGATCACTTAAACTTTGAAATTTCAATTTTTCACGGCTACACGCGGGTTTTCGACACCCATCTCGGAAAGTCTTGAACAGCAAGTTTGATTCACTCATCAAGATCTACAATTGATAGAAAGGACATTTTTGCATTTGACGAAGCGTTACGAAAGTGCAGTTCTAACTCCACAGGTCCCGCATGAAGTTTCATTAAGTCTGTGCGGGATTCAAGAATTTGTGACTAGAGTTTACCAATATTTTCTCAAATGAAAAAATGTTCTATGTATGAAATGTGTATCTTTATGAGCTCTAACTATCTTGTATTCAAAAGTTTTTCATTTGAGGTCATTTAGTGCGTCGTTTGACCAGGGTTGGCCATGTCTCGCCTTGGATTTTCAAAACCTGTGACCAGAGTTTCGTGAAATTTTTCCAAATACAAAAGTGTCCTATATATCAAAGATAGATCTTGATGAGCTCTAACTTTTTCGTATTCAAAAGTTTTTCATTTGAGGTTATTTAGTGCCTCATTTTGACTAATTTGTGAAAAACCACTGTGATCCAGCCGCCCCTACAGTGCCACAGCCACTGTAGGGGCGGCTCCAACACCAGCAGCCCCTACAGTGAGGGGGGCTGGCGTTAGGTTTTTGACGTTGTGACGAACTCTAGCTGGTAACTGAAAACCAGCAGCCCCTACAGTGAGCACACTGCAAGCATCATGCATGGCTCTTTATTCATTAACACTACTGAAACACACTGACGACGTGCAAGAGCAAGCATCGTGCCGAGCGGCGACATTTATTTATATCTTCTCCGGCAAAGCTCAAGAGAAGGCAAACTCGACTTGCCATTGCAGCAGACGGCCGGTCGGCGTTGGGCTGGTCCGATCAGAAGGCCTCACCCAGGAACGCTGCCGCCGGCGCCGGCGTGCAGCGGCGCTCGCAGAAATTTGTGAGCAGGTCCGCGCAGCGGTAGGTGACGATGGGGCCGGGGCGGCCGGCGGAGGTCGCGGGCATCTGGATGCCATCATCTTCGTCGGCGGTGAGCGTGTTCCTGACGCACTTCTTGCACTCCGGGCGGCACCCGTGCAGCGAAATGTCGTTGCACCGGCACTTCGGCGGGTTCATCCTGTAGCAAAAGCTGCAGTCGTCGCAGCACGGCCACGAGCTCGCGCCGGCAGCGTCCCCGGCGACGGCCGCTCCAGCTTCCTCCTTGTTGGCTGTGGCCACAAGTAACAGCAAAGTTGAGTCAAAATTTTCTACAGTAGTGTGCATGGTTCAACGTCAGAAATGAAGATCCTGGCAAGATTTTTGTTTTCTGTTTTTTTGCTACGATCCTGACAAGGATTCTGACTCGTCACCTTCGTGAGGATGTCCATACTTCACCGGCGCCACTAGCACTTGCGCCCGTGCTAGAGCTGCGAGGGCGCCGAGAACAGCCAGAGTAACTAGTATCACCTGATCGAGGCCTCATCTTTTTCTCTCCTGGCAAGAACTGGCCACAATGCGAAGTTTGTTGCTTGGGTTTCCTTCCCACGGCTCTCTGTATGAGGCTTGAGGCCTTCTTATAGGAGGAGGAGGGGAGTTTTTTTATTTTAGCCCAAAAAACTAAAAATTTATAAAAGTACATCTCAAACTAGTTTTTTATGAACTAGGCATTTTAGTCGTATCAAAAGTCATGGCACAAACTTATTACTATATTAACACCACAGGCATTGGCGTTACTAATTAACTATAGCCAATAAAAGAAGATCAAGCTATAGTAAACTTTGTCATATGTCCACACGTAGTATTTGGTCTTTTTATGAATTGGGACATTCTTCAAACGAGACTGTAGCATTGGACATCATATATGGGAAGTGGGATGATTATTATGACTTGATTCCTACTTATCAAGCTGAGCTTCTGAGGTCAGTGCCTAGCTAGTAGTATCACTGAACTAGAGACTAAAGAGCACAATCCTTTATGTATGTTTCATGAGATTCTTTGTTGCTCCAAAGGCATGCATTGAAGGTTTTTTGCAAGAATGTAAATCATATATTGACATGGATGCCACTCACTTGGCAGGAAGGTCGAGAGGTCAGTGGGCATCATCTGTTGGAGTAGATGGTCACCAACCACATTCAGTTATTCCAGTAGCATATGGAGTGACTAAGAGCAAGACTAAATAAAGTTGGACTCGGTTCATTGAATCAAAGCAATTATCACTCCTCCAGGTATGTACATATGCCATGCTGGGTGTCAAAAACAAAGGAAGATCAAGTTGTGGAAATGCATGACAAGATAAGACATGATCATTGAGATTTTTTTAGATCAAAGATTGCTAGTACCATCAACATGAACAAAAAAATAATCATGATATCATCGATGATCTTAGTGCAAAATCCTAGAAAAGTAGAATGATGTCTTAGTTTGTGGTCCTAGAAAAGTAGAAGTGGTCGTCAACAGATTTAGGCACAGTTATCTTAGAAGTGAAGACATGTACTTGCAGAGTTTGGCAAGTGACAAGAAAACCTCGAAGCCATGCTCTAGCTTTCATTGCAGAGCTTAGTAGAGAGGTACAAATGGATGACTTTGTCAATTAATACTTCCGTGTTGAAAGATTGAGAAAGGTATACTATACAGGTAGGTTTATTCCATTGACATCCAAAAACTTAGGTAGGTATGTTGACTTAGGCTACAAAATCCGTAAGGTTAAACTGAGAAGGAAACCTAGGAGACCTGCAAAGAAAGAGTATAATTAAAGGGACGTGCTATTAATCAGACGCTTGAAAATGTAAGCTCCTCTCAGGCGACGCTTAAGTAGTGTCTGATATGAATACATGTATCATTCCCTTCCAATATCCCCATCCTGAATCAGGAAATAATACTGTCGCCTGAGATCTCAGGCACCCGAGGCATAGAAAGAGTGATAATTAAAAGAACAATGTATACGAAACATAATTAATTTCTTTTACTGTCAAACAATAACAAAATGGGTATATCAGAATCTTCTTTTAGCGGATCTAGATATATAATAAAAAATTATGGAAAATCCAACTGTTTTCCATATCTATGAGTAATACGTACACGAGGAAACTAATAAACTTTATTTTCACGATGATTCATGATATTTATTTTATTAATTATGGTGTTCCCATGGAACCTATCTAAATGTTATCCCTAAGACAAATGTAATTTCGGTCAGAGAAAAGACAAATGATTAATGACTAATGACATAAAGTTAATATTCATGTAGCAATATCATATTTAATCCAATATTGTTTTGGTTTAGTATATATGGATCTTATGTATTTGTATTACAAATTTTATTTACATACATTTGTTGTTTATTATCAACTATTATTTTATATACATTAATTTACTTAATTTCTTATAAATATTCTTTATATATGATTGAAGAGTTATTTTTTATAATTTTTAAAATTTTAATGATTTATATATTTATTGATGAATGCATTATTTAATTTGTATTTGAATAATGATATTGTTCTTCTAAAACAATCGACAAATACAAATATAGTTACTTGATGTTAACTAAATGGAGTATATATATTAATGTGATTATGTGAATTCAATCGAATCTCAACTACTCCCTCCGTCTCAAAATAATTTCACGTCTTGTTTCTCGAGAAGTCAAACCTTACTAAATTTGACCAAGTCTACATTATGTTTGTGATGTGTAACAAGTATCATTAGGTTGACATTGAAATATACTTTTTTAATAACTTTATTTGGAGATCTAAGCATTGATATTATTTTCTATATACTTGGTTAAAATTTAAAAAGTTTAACTTCTAAAACAAGATATATGTACAATTATTTTAAGACGGAGGGAGTATTAATTTGTTTTGTATTTGTATTGGTACTCAAGAACATTCGAATATCCATGATAGCCAGAAAGTCTCGATGAATGAGAGCTTGATCCAAACGGGCAACCGAGGGAGAGTACTATTTGGAACACTAAGTGAATGTGTGCTCTTGCATTTGTGAGCAAGACCTCATGTTGCCGACTTGGTTTGTCATTTTAAATAATGCTAAATTAGTATACATATAATATTGGTTTAGTATAGAAATGCGGTTTTCTTGTATAGTGCTTGGCAAAGAAGATGAATCATTGAGCCTGCACAAAGATGAATTATTGGTTCGTGCATTCACGGGTTGAAATGCTACGAAAGAACCCACAGCCAAGCAGGGACGACTGTGTTCCCACCTTTAGTACCAGCCACAGCTATGAGAGGACGGGCCGAGGTCCCTCCACTAGCAGCAAGCAGGCAGAAACTTTCTGTGCTAGCAAGCGCTATCGCAGGCATCGTTCGTTCACTTCACAGGTCCTTGACTTGAATCACGCACGCTGCGTCGCTATTGAGGGTTTCATGCAAATTATTAGCAGCAACATGCTACGAGAACAGCTATCTGGAATGAAGATCAATTTTCACAAGAGTGAAGTCTTCTGCTATGGTGCAGCTAAAGAGATGGAAAGTTTCTACACCAGCCTCTTTGTTGTAAGGCAGGGGAATATCCCTTCAGATATCTAGGGATCCCTATGCACCATAGAAAACTTCTTAATTCTGAATGGAGCAAGATAGAAGACATGTTTAAACATAAACTCTCTTGCTTTGGAAAGTAAAATACCTATCTTATGGGGGAAGACTAGTTCTCTTGAACTCGGTTCTAAGCGGCCTGCCCATGTTTATGATGTCCTTCTTTGAAATTCCCAAGGGAGTACTTAAAAGGCTGGATCATTATAGATCAAGGTTCTTTTGGCAAGGTTCCTCTGATAAACACAGATACCGACTTGCCAAATGGGACATCATATGTCGTCCTAAGGACCAAGGAGGACTAGGTATCCTTAATTTGCATTTGCAAAATAAATACCTTCTAGCCAAATGGTTGGTTAATCTACTAAATACAGAAGGCATGTGGCAATCTATGCTAAGGAATAAGTACCTAAACTCCAAAAGCCTTACTCAAGTGACAGCCAAGCCCAATGACTCATTTTTGAAGAGGCCTCATGCAAATCAAAGATGAGGTTCTAGCTAAAGGTTCCTTCGATATCAAGGATGGAACTAACACTAGGTTTTGGGAAGATGCATGGGTGGGGGATAAGCCTCTGAAAGTGAAGTATCCATCTCTATTTAACATAGTGCGGGATCCCCACGCAACGGTGTTAAAAGTGATGACTACCAGTCCACTAAACATCTCTTTTAGAAGGGCGCTGGTGGATAATAAACTTTCAGAGTGGCTTAGTTTAGTAGCACGAATCTCCAATGTTGAATTGGTGGCGAGAATGATACTTTAAATGGTCCTTAACCCAATGCGGGTTATTCTCCGTCCGTTCCATGTATCAACATCTTATAGATACACGCCCACCTTTTCGGCATAGGAAGATTTGGAAGATAAAAATTCCTCTAAAAATCAAAATTTTTCTTTGGTTCTTACAAAAAGGTGTCGTATTAACTAAAGACAACCTTGCTAAGAAAAATTGGAAAGGGAGTCAAAAATGTATCTGCTGTAATGGGAATGAAAACATCCAACATTTATTCCTTGAATGCCCCCTTACCAAAATGATTTGGAGGATTATTTTCTTTGCTACTAATCTAACCCCATCTAGATCAATCAACCACATGTTTGATAGTTGGCTATCTAATCAGCATAAAAGGATTAGAAATTTGATTTGGGTGGGGGTGGCTGCAATGTGCTGGGCTATTTGGAGATGCCGCAATGATGTTATCTTTAATCAAATGAAATATAACTCTATTATGCGAGGTAATTTTCGTAGGAGCATATTGGTTACGCTCGTGGGCTCGGTTGCGATGATGGGACAGCCAAGAACGCACTCTCCACGATGAGCAAGAAGTTGGAAGTAATTGCTCTAGAGATATCCAATAAAGGATGGAAACATTTATATTGTTTGAATTAGCGTCCGGGTCGATCTATAAGACCTTGGCTTTCTCTTTTGTTTAAGCAAACTTTGTAATAATTGGCTGTGTACATCTTTGGATGTAGAGGCCGGATATTGATTTATCCATTATCTAAAAAAAATGCTACGAGAACAGAAAAAGGTTTCATACAAATACATTGTTGAGCCCTATTAAGGGTGCAACTACTTTCATGAGAGGCATTATTGGAGCAATTTACATTTGCCAAAGTACAGATAGTTCTAGAATAGGTAAGAGCTTGAGTTGCAAGAGTATGCGCCGTGGCATTCATGCTTTTCTCTCGACCTTGAGCACTTGAATTCTTTTGTTCATCACAGAGTTGATGAACCTCTAGGTGAAAGGTCTTGGCTTCCCAAAATGAAGGAGAGTTGAGATTTGGGCTATTGAAGTAGTTAACCAAAAGTTGGTTGTATGTAAGAATTGAAATTTCCCCGACCTTTGCAACCTCTATTTCATCCCTCCTTCAGGTCGGGAAAATTTCAATCCTCACAAACAACCAACTTCTATTTAACTACCTGAAGCCTTTGCAACTTTTGCTTGTAGGTAATTCCATTCAACATGGTCATAAGCTTTCTTCATATCTAGCTTTAAAGCACAACATGTTAGGTCATGAGCTTTCTTATGCTCCATGAAGTGTAAACATTCATAAGCTATGATTATAGTACCAGTAGTAAGCCTGCCTAGTAAAAAGGCTGATTGTTCTTCAGATATAATCTCTAGAAGCACCATCTTCATTCTGTTGGCTGCCACCTTTGATACAATCTTGAAGATGACATTGCAGAGAGTGATCGGTCTAAACTGACCCAACTCCTCCAAGCTAGCAACCTTTGCAATTAGAACAGTAAAAGTGTCATTGGATTATAGATGGTTCATCTTCATCACTTAACACACATAGGACCAATGATGTTATTTCCTTACCACACATATCCCAATGACATTGGAAAAAATAGGCAGGAAAGCCCAGGAGCTTTAGTGGAAAACATTTGGAAAAGAGCTTCCTTTACCTCCTTCTCAGTGAACGGTGCTAATAATAAATTGTTCATATCTGCAGTTACTTTAATTCATGTTCCTTGTTCCTTCTGAATTATAAAGAATTCTGAAAATTCCTGTGGTCACGTCACCAATCACCTTCATTTCTCGAATATGCAAAAGGCGCGCGCATCTTTACATTTAAGTAGAAGAGATTGTTTTTACTAGACGCCGAGGCATTCGCCAAGGTGGATACAAATATTACAAGACGCCTCACCACCCCCAGGCTGTTTCACATAACAGATCACTCACGCATTAAACATCCTAGTTTACATGCCCCGGCTTCGATCCAATGATCGGCGGTGTGCCTGATGGTGAGCAGGATCTGGTGGATACTTGATTGTGCGTTCCTGAAGCACCTTGCATTCCTTTCCTTCCAGATCTCCCTTTTCGCCCCTTGTTCCGCATCCTTCTCATCAGAAGTAAAATCGCCATTCAACTTTCTAAGACTTATATATTCCTGCTTTTCCTTTGGTTGGCATGAAGATGGAAAAATATAGTATTCCTATCTTCTACCGCCAGCTATTGTATCCTAGACCACTGACGTCACATAATCTCCTCCCTATAATGCAGTTCATTTATCCTTTCCATGATCCTTAGTTCAACACGTGACGGACCAACACGGTGGGGATCTAGCTGCACCTTCTCGGGCTCCTCCTTCAGCCCTTTCTCGGGCTCCTCCTTCAGCCCTTTTAACTCTTTTTGCATGTGCTCGAAAGTGTTGTCATTCGCAGCTCCCGAGGTAGCTGGCAACACCCATCAGCTTGGATTGCAGATCATTCACCATTACTGCAACCATGTCCCACTTCCATGACTCGGCTAGAGTAGACGAAAATGCCTCAGACTGACTGCACTGGGCACGCTATACCATCCGCTACGCAATCGTGGAGGACAATTTAGCGGACCGACGTGCTGCAGCGCGGTACTCCATCTGATACTGAACAAGAGCGTGTCCGCTATTTCTAGAGACATAGCGAGCTTCCGGTATCTGCCTCCTTGGCGCAGGCCCCGCTGATGGGAATCAGATCGGCTGACTTCACCCCTCACGATGTATGGCTGCAGTCATGCAAATCTAACCGTTTACTCTCATCCAACGGCGAGACACGGGAGACCAACCATGCTTCGGCAGCCCAACCCATGGAGTGGCCCATCGAAAGCCCACACACACACAACGTAAGAAAAACCCCCGACTATCCTTGTTTGACAATGATGGGATCCCAGGCTCGCCGCCGTCTTCTCCTTCTCCGCAGCCGCCGTCTTCCTCATGGCTCGCCATCTTCCTCGTCGCGCGACTTCGAGGATCGAGAGAGAGCATCCAAGCTCCTTGGGGAGCTGGCATGCCGCCGCCCATCATCATCGTAACAATCTTTTGCGCATCGAGAAAAAAACAATTTGCACATATTGCTATGACCTGTGCTTCCTATCTGGACAGTTGCTACATATGCAAGCACAATTACAAAACACAAGTTTTCAACCATCCAAGCACAACCATCTCATGCATGGCAACGCGATGTTCCCAGTTCAAACACCTGTGCTGAAAATTGCTCAGATTGTAATCTGCCAAAAATTGCTTTGCGGCTAGTTGAAGCTCACAAATCAGGGTCTCCACCTGGACAGTGCTTCAGGCGCGCGTAGGAACGGCGATGCGGCCTGATCACAAAATTGGCGGCAGGCGAACGGCCGGTGGCTATGCTCGCGACGAGCAAGGAAATCCTCCCAAAAGAACCTGCCTGGGGAGCTGGCACGCCGTTGCCCGAGTGCCGAGGTGACGAGGAAGCGAGGAAGGCAGATGCGCAACCTCGCAGACAGTGGCAGCTTAGGGTCCATCAACAAGGAAGGCAGCGGGGAGGAAAAGGACTCGTCGCCGGCGGAGTCATCAGACTCGTTGCCCATGGGAGAATGCATGTGCTCTGGTGGTGGACGGGTGGGCTTGGATGGGCTGGACTGGCCGTGTGGCCTGCTAGATGGAAGAGTGGACAGTTTGGCCGTTAAGATGCGAAAGAATGGTCTGATTTTCATGACTGTAGCCACACGTCGTTTTGGCTGAAGTTAGCTGATCTGATTCTCGCTGCTGCTGCTGCTGTCCGGCGGAGAGAGGGAGCGCATGTGCGTGGAATCCAGCGGCAGGCCCCGCTGCTGCTGTCCAGCCCCACTATTTTCAACTGACTTAAAAGTACTATAACTCACAAACCAAAAAACCAAATTAAATTCTGATTACACCATTAAATTCGTTTCAATAAATCCTTCAAAACAAGATCTCACATGAATATATTTAGATAAAATTTATACAGAATGACAAGTGGGGCCACTGTTGAGAGTTGGTATAGAGTATGAGATATAGAGGATGATGGGTGCGAAAGAAACATGCATAGAGGGGAGAATCTTGATGACCAGAATGTATGGAGGAAGGAAATAGAGGATGATGAGTGCGGATAGTCTCATGTTCTTCCACGTCACCTCATATCTCGTTTTTTTCTCTATTGGTTCACTTCACTCTGCTCCTTTTTTGCCCTTCACGTTTTTCCACCTAGGGCCCACACGTTGTGCTAGTTTCGATTGTCAAGCATGTTGTTTGCAAGCCCACCCCAACGTCCGTGCCCAGTGGGCCTTGTTCATTTTCCTGAACCATGGGCTCATTTGGAGTAGTCTCATCGGAGGAAGGGGGGTGGCAGCAGCTGAGGAAAAGGGGTGGCAGCAGCTTGGATCGCTGGGCAATCCCATCCGGATCTCGTCGACACCCGGCATTCCGGCCAACCCCGGCCGTAGCATACGTGATACGTCCTAGTTGAATGTTGAGGCGCTAGCATCCTGGACGTTCCAAAGCACTTGCATAAACTTGACCTCAATATGCACACGCAATTGCCCTATACCTTTTCCGAAGCATAACGTGCTCTTTATATTCGGCCGGGCGTGAGCATGACATTCTATTTTGGTGACTACTGATTAGTGACAATGCATTTACAGAAACTTGAGGTCAACATGTACAAGCTTTTATGTTCTGATGATTACCACTTAATAGCAAAAGGCATACCACAAAAAGGACCTTGAGAGACATACTCATCGGTTAATGGAGGCACCAAATGGGTGCCGCGAGGGGACGTCGTAGGGTAAACATCCTAAGCCAGCACGTTGACTGTCCATCTAATTAAACCAGATTTGTTGACTGTCCACTCACTTACACTACTATAGAATCGATTTTCCGCAACGTTGCCCTGGAGGCCTCCGACGAAGCGGGCTCCTATAAGTGCCCGTCGCGGTAAATCCCACAGTTTACCGCAGCGGGCACTTTTTAATTTATCGTGGTGGACACTATTGCCCGCTGCGGTAAATCGATTTACCGCAGCGGGCAACGTTAAAAGAACGCCATGGAAAAGCGAAGGCCCAATAGGCCCAAAGCAAGGCCCACTATTTCCATCTTCATATATATACATAGCCTAGGGTTTCATTCCTACTCACAGCAGCTGCGCCGAGACTCCCTCCTCCCCCGACTCCCTCTGTCTCCGACTCAGTTCCCACGCGCCGCACTCGCCATCCTCCTCTCTTCCCCACACCTCCCTCACTCGCAATCCTCCTCTCTCCCCTACACCTCCCTCCATCAGCAGCGGCGCGGTCAGGGGGCGCAGGAGCCGCCGCCAAGCCCGACGCGCGTGACGGCATGCGCCCGGCCGGCCCTCTCCTCTAGCGACCGCACGGTCTGCGCCCTCCTTCCTCTCCCGAGCGAGGCGCCCGTTCCTCTACCGTTGTGGCGCCGGCATGCAGTGCGGCGCTCCTCTCCCAGATCCGGCGAGGGCCTGCAGCGGCGGGCGGTGGCGAGGGCTCTCTGCCTCCTTCGTTGGCGGCTTCTACGGCGGCGCTCCTCTCCCAGATGCGACGAGGGGAGGACCGCAGCTCCTAGATCCGGCGAGGATCGATGACGAGGAGCCACATCCGCGGCAGATCTGGCGAGGATCGACGACGAGGAGCTCGTCCGCGTCACCAGGCTCATTTCGGCGCGGATCCACAACACCAGGCTCGATTCGATGGACGCGACTTCGGCGCCCATACCCCGGCGACGGATCGAGGGCAACGGCGAGGTGGGCCTTCCCGGCTGCGGGATGGTGATGGCGACGGCGGATTTGCGCAGGAACGGCGACGGCGGCGCCCCAACCTTGGATGGCCTCGGCGGGCCCGTGGATGGGTTTGCCGAGCCTGTCCAGAGTTTTTTTTGTTTTTTTAAATCATAAATCGCTTAATCATTTACCGCAGCGGACACAAAGGCCCGCCGCGGAGATGTCACGATTTACCATGACCTCCTCACCGTGGTGGAGCCCTTTGCCCGCTGCTGTAAATGTAAACTGACCGCTACGGAAAATAGTTACAGTAGTAGTGTTACTCATCAATCGTCTTATTGCAAGCTACTAGTTGCATATATTCCAGAAATCTAAAATTAAGGTGGCTTGCGTTCCATTGTAGGCTGCCTGCTACATATGCCTAATGATCTAGTCAAATGTAGCCGGCTGCAGCGACTGTAGCCGTCCCAATTAACATCTACTAATAATATTTCTAAGAAGTGCTATACATACATACATACATACATGCATACATACATACATAAGACAGGTAAGCATCATTGATGCTCGATCTCTACCCAGGCCAATCGTGGTCATGTACCACTAGCTCACGGGTATCGTGGTCATGGACCACTAGCTCACGGGTCACAACATTTTTCTTCCTGCGTCCTGCATACAAGTGAAGAGCTTTGGCCTCATATGTTTTTGGTGCTTGTTCATCAACCATTCATGCCGACTGTTGTGACTGATCGTTGTGGTTGCTTTGAAGTCCTCGACGACACTATGGCCTTGTTTAGATGAGGCCCGAATCTGCATTCTGCATAGTGCCGTGTCACATCAGCGCACTGTAGCATTTTGTTTGTATTTGGTAAAAATTGTCCAAATTTTGATTAATTAGGCTTAAAATGTTCGTCTCATAAAGTATAACAAAACTGTGCAATTAGTTTTTGATTTCATCTATATTTAAGTCTTTTCATGTATGTCTTGGCGTTTTGATGTGACGGGGAATAGGAATTCTGCATAGTGAATTTGGTGGCAAAATTGGACATCTAAACAAGGCCTATATGTCTGTATGTATGCATGCCTGGTTGGCGGCACATAGCTGTACAACATATTGGCGTGATTGATCGAGCTAGATTTTAGTGTACTACTACGTAGCACCAACCATAGAATTGATTGCGCATGCACCAAGTAAGACCAAACTAACATAAATGTCGTCACATGCAAACCGGTTATGATGAGATTCTGCGCGCCACAGGAATAATTGATATATTATTAGCGGTTAAGTCCACTTTAGGACCTCCAACTATCTCAAAAGTCTGTATTTCAATCTTCAACCTCAAAACCGGATAACATTGGCCCTCCAACTCTCGAAAAAGTTTAGTTTTCAACCCTGGCCGGTTTTCCAGAAGGATTTACTGTAGAAACAGTAACTTTCAATATTTTTAGGAGATGCTGAAATTTTATATTATTTTTTAAGCATCTTAACGCCCTAAAAAGAAAAAACTTAAAACAAGTTGTAGATCTAATTAAGAGGTATATTATTTTTTAATGCGGCAAGCGTTAGTACGCGATTATTATGGTACTGAAATTTTAGATTATTTTTTTGAGAATCTTAGTGTCCTCAAATGAAAAATCTTTTTATACCAAAGTTATACCTCTTAATTCGATCTACAACTTTATAGTTTTGAGTTTTTTTTTCTTTTGAGGGCGTTAAGATTCTAAAAAAATAATATAAAATTTCAGCGCCTCCCAAAAATATCAAAAGTTACTGTTTCTACAGTAAACCTCGTGGAAAACCGGTCAGGGTTGAAAACTGAACTTTTTCGAGAGTTAGAGGGCCAATGCTATCCGGTTTTGAAGTTGAAGGTTGAAATTCAGACTTTTGCGATAGTTGGAGGTCCTAAAGTGGACTTAACCCTCTTATTAGGGTGCCCTTATCTTTTTGTTTTCCTCAAAGAGCTATCTCGGACATGAGTAATAGCTGTATACATCCCTGGTTTATCTAGTGGCTGGAAAAAAAAAAATCTCGGACATGAGTGCATTTGTTCTATCTTTCTATTTTCCCTAGAAAGCTATCTTTGCTCAAATCAACACGTGCACCACAATTCTATCAGTTTGTAGCCTAAAGCAACACAAATGTTAGCTTGCTCGGCTCAAATCAGCTGATACCCAAAACTCTATCTGTTTGTAGCCTAACGCAATGGTATGGATACGTGGAGAGTGTAACTGAATCTATGATGACTAGTCAGTGGTTAACTCATCTTATCTTTCAGTATCTACTAAATAGCATGCGCCCTTACAAAATCATATGCATTTTACAGCCAAAATTGTGATGAGTATTTATCTGAATTTCTCTACTCATGCACATATCTACGATGAAAACTGCTGGGAATGATAGGAGAAGCTTAGATTGTTTTAAGTTTCACATTTCACCTGCAGGATGCTGTAATTCGATCCCTGACATATTTTGGGCATTTCAATATTTTGATTTGATTGATCTAAACTATGTTTTGATTCGTCATTTCTTAGACTTGGCAGAGAAGAATACAATATATTGCTATCGACTGAGGATGTGTTGCTTTGGCTATTGGCAGCTGCCTGCCTTCTCCTATTGAGAAACTCATGCAGAGGCCCCTCCAGAGGTCAGTGGGCCTCCTTTTATTTCCATATCTTCATTACAGAGGGAGGCAGGTGTGCATCCAGTGGCCGGACTTTCCACCCGATGGAGACGATGAAAGTAAGGCGGTGCAGGGGAGTTGTTCTGTGATTTAAGGATTGTCGTCGATTTGGTTGCAGCAGGAATCCGATGGCTAGGAATCGTCAAATGACTGAGTTTGTGCTTTTCAGAATTTGGAGACTATGGCTAAGCTAACATTTCCTTTTCTTTTTTTCTTTGCGAGGGCCATGTGGCTAGCAAACTTGTTTATGTTCCTTTTATTTTTAAGTTTGGTGACATTAGTTTAATCGTGAAGGGCATTCATATAGTTGCATCCTGTATTGTATTCATGGACCATTAAAAGGCAAGCCGCCTTAAAAAGGTTTGAATTTGGGATAATTGAATATTTGTAGTGATGAGTGAGAAAATATAAGTTGGAAGAGTTTTATAGTAGTACTTGGATTGCCATACGTCAGTAAGAGCAGCGCACATGTATTTCAAAATTTTATAATAACAAAGGACTTAAATTTATCGATGTTAAATTTTAAACAGCCTACAAAGAAAAAATGCATTATTTCTTCTTTATATGAATATTAAATATTGGTGGTTGTTATTGAACGCATATTTTTTCTTCATGATAGATGCTTTCAAGTTAAAATATGTAATGAACTTTCAAAATTATTTGCGGCATTACTTTCAAAATTATCATACCTCTCGTCTAATTTTATGTACTAATTTATAGCACTAACTTTTTTTTTTTTGGTCTAGAGCGGGGTTTGTCGTTGTTTCAAAACTCACAGCTACACTAGATGTTAACTTCATCTTCATGCCACAGCCCACAGCAAGGGTGTAATGGGTTTAGCATGCGGTTTGCCCTACATTAGAGTTTACCCTGTATGACAATAAAATTCTGTAAGGGCAAGTGTGCATGCATTTATAAATGCCGGCGTCTATATTGGTGTTTCACAAAAATATAATTCTATATTTATTTTGCCCGTAGCAACACATGTGCATTAAATTAGTATTGAAAATTGTGTATCATATATTTTGTCTTGACTTGTTTTATCATCATAGATAATTTAAGTTTGACTCATATTTCTATTCATTCACAGTAATTTTTTAATAGGACGAGAGGTCAAAGGTATATTAAAAAAATCAACAGTGACTTACATTTTAAAACAGAGGGAGTACCCCAATAGTCAAACCTTATAATATTCAACCAACAATTATTGGACCCACGAAATATAGATTTACTTATCTGAAAGTAATATCATTAGATTCATATTTGAAAGTATTTTCTTATGGCTATGATTTATCATGGTTAATGCTTGATTTTATAGCAACTTGTTTACTGAAGATGTGAAGATTTCTTGTGATCATGACCACGCAGCCGCTGCCGGGAACAGACTGATTTTTGAAGAAACATAGCCTAGTCAGCTTAATACCTTCACCGAGCTAGCTAGGGGTGCACCAACAAGGCTCTTCAGTTAGGAGCAGGACAGTGTATGTATATATCATATATATGTATATATGTATATATATGTGTGTGTGTGGTTGGCGTGGTAGCTGTAAATCTTGTCGGGAGTGAGAGATATGGTAGCCCCAACCATGTGGGGTACGTGCATCAAGGCCAAAGCTAGTGTACATGCATAAACGTTGTCGTAACGCGCAATTGGTCAATGTTATTTAGATGACCGTGCCTGCAGAATAGGAACTAACGCTCTATAAGAGGAGCGTCGAAAAGGCTGTGTGCTTCTTCTGCCCTGCTCGCTACCGTAAGTATTTTCTCGTCTCCATTTGGATCTCTCATTACTAACCCTGCTGAATATATGCTTCTCTCATGAGTACATTACGTTCAATTCTGATTATATGCATGCTAGCTAGCATGAAGTTTCGTTCTCTTTGAATGTTTCACTACTCTTCACCATGACACCATATCCTACATTCTTTTAATTTTGCGCATTGCTTATTGCAGCAAACTACATATTGCTGTGTGCGTTCAGCTTAATTGGCGGTTGCAACTAGCAGCGCATATATGGAATCCACTGCTGTATGGGCGGGCCCTTACGAGCTTCAGCTGGCGAAGAACTGGACAGCTGAAGTAGCACCAGCAGATGATGCTCAAGAAGTGTGGGCTTCTGCCGTTGACCACACTGCTTTGCAGTATTCATCCATCGTCGACATATTTGGTTCCTCCTGCAGCCTCCAACCGTATGTCGTCCCTGAGAGCGCTAGCAGCAGCTCCAGCGGAGGGCCGCAGCTACTGGTTGAGTACAACTGCTACAACTACTATGCTGCGGCCGCACCGCATCAGGATCCGACTCGGAAAGGAACGACGACAACACACGGGGATCTCTCGTCGTATGAGCAGCAAATGCAGAGCTATGAGAATAGCCCTAAGAAGCTGTTCGAGGAAAGAAAGAAGAAGTTTGAGGATGCATATAATACCCAATTCATGAAACAGAAGATGCACAGGTACCCTCCAAGCATTCGAGCTCTCGATGATGATGGTCTGTATACCGTCCCGAGGGTGGTGGCCATAGGCCCTTACCACCATTATGGCGGAGGCCATCTGGAGCAGGCGGAGGTGGTGAAGCATGCGGCTGCCTGCCACTGCGTCACGAAATCCAAGCGCTCGGTCGAGGAGATGTACGGCGCTGTCATCTCGGCCGTGAATGGCAGCAATGCCCGTGGCCTCTATCACACGGAAGTAATGGCAGATCTCGGCGACGACTGCTTCCTACCCATGATGTTCTTTGACGCCTGCTTCTTGGTGATGTACATCCTTAAGAGGTCGGGCGTAGAGAACTACGACCCGACGCTGTACGATTTCTTCGAGTCCAATGACGATGACATCTTTCATGACATCATGCTGCTTGAGAACCAGATCCCCTTGCAGGTGGTGCGCGCCGTCATGAACCAGATCCCCTTGCAGCCCCTGGAGAGAATGAAGATTTTCATTGAGAGGTGGCTGGACGATGGCTTTCTGGAAGACCGGATTGCCGTTCCACCGACTCGTATTGACTGGGACCAGGACTACTACTATAAAGCACCGCATCTCCTTGGCCTCCTCCGATTCTACGCTGTAGGAAAAATGAGAAGCAAGGAACCCAAGGTGCCGCATTCAGACACAGAGAAAATGTCATCAATACCAATTTCAGCCGGTGCCATCGAGCTTGCCGAAATGGGCATCTTCCTCACAGCTAACGAAACAAGGAAGCTCCCAGATATGGGCCTCACCAAGAAATGGATCATCTTCGCCAAGCTCTCCATGGCGCCGCTGTCTCTCAACAATGCACATGCAAGCTGGCTCGTCAACATGGCGGCTCTCGAGCTATGCACGACTCCAGATTTTTTTGATGACACGGCGGAATTTGAAGACTCTGCTGTCTGCTCGTACATCCTCCTCCTGTGCATGCTGATGCATCGGGAGGAGGACGTGCATGAGCTACGAACCAAGGGTATCCTGAAAGGAGCAGGGCTCAACAACAAGAAGACACTCGACTTCTTCACCAGCCTGCATAGCCTGCGCAAAGGACGCTGCTATGCCCGCGTCATGGTACAGATTTCGAGTTACAGGAACAAGAGGCCGTGGATCAAGGTGTACACCTTTCTTTACAACAACTTGAAGTACATCGTCGCGGTTGCCTCCGCCATTGGTGGATTTATCGGTATCATAGCGACTCTCATGAGACTCAAGGGCTTCCATTGATATGAGAGAGTTGCATGCATGTAGTATTATTTCCCTGGTACTATATTGTTGGTGCTGTTAGTATTCCCTGTCCATATAGTTTCTCCCCATTGCATTGTACCTCCGGATGTATTTAATATGTTTCTAGTTGAATAATAACAATCTGGTAGCGAATGTCTCTGTAGAATGGAAGTAATCATCAGGCACATATATGCTCTCGGAGGCTACATGTTCCAAATATGTCCATGATGGAACGCATACTCTATAGGAAGGCCAGCAGGAGCCTACAAGGTTCTATCGCAGCATTTTATTTTGGGCCAGGATCAGTACGCGACGATCAAATGGTGAATGAGTTGTGGAGCAGCACTTGCAGTTGGAAGGAAATAGATGATTGGCTTTTTCCCTGCGTCGTTCCAGATTGCTAGGCCAATGATTGAAAACTAAAGGCGGTACCACATTGGCAAATGGCAAAAGGATACAGTTGTTGGCCTAATCCGTGTTCACACCTAGCCTGCTACCGACAGGTGCATAGTATAGTAGGATAGAAAAGGTGAGAGCAGCGAGGCGCACAACTCAATCAACTCCGGTACGAGATGAGATAAGGCCTATCGATCTCAATGCCAAAGAAGACAAAGAGCACTATTGGTTCTGCTTGTTGTTTGCTGGTGACAATCAATCAAGCAAGCTGTCACGCACAAAACTCCATCGAGAAACCAATGAAGTACACTTGTGCTCAAGATGTAATGCTATACGAGACTTTCTTTTTGAGAATTACAGTACAGCGAAGTCGTCCACAACATGCACGCACACTCATCCCTATGAACACACGTACGCAAACCCTACCCCTATTAGCACCTCCGAAGGATTGAGCCAGCAGATCTCTTTCTCTACTTTCCTTTTCTGCCCTGTCAGTTCTATGCATGTCATTTCTCTTCAGCATTTTGTCGGGATCGGAGAAATCTGAAATAAGCAGTGCAGGCCAAAAGTAAGAACAAAGGGGCCGACAAGGCCTGGGATGGCCCATGCGTCGTCGATTGGTGGTGTCCCAAGACGAATCGCCTCTGCTTGCGTGTCCTCAGCTTGGTTTGAAGACGCCACCGCACCTCCTCCACCTCGTCCTCCTCCTCCTCCTCCTTCTTCTTCTCCTCTCTCTTGGCAGCCACCAGAGGCAAGGCGACGGAGCATCGGGGCGTATCCAATCCGCATGGCGGACAAGGAGGTAAGAGGAGAGCACCACCCAATAATACGAATCCTGACGCTTGCTCATTTTGTGTCCTATATCCTTGCCGTTAGTCTTGCAGTTTTAATTTGCTTGCGTGATGGATCTTGTTGATTTCTCTCTGCTCGGAAGAAAAGAAATGTTCGGTCTTGTTACTATGCTACCACCGCCGTAAGATTAGGAATACATGCTGCCCTACGGATTTCTTCTTCTTTTGTTATCACTTTTTTTCTCTTGTTCGGAGCAGCAGAGTCGGCTTTTACCACGGCCAATAGTTGAAAACAGAGTTGAGAGGCCAACAAAACAGGTCTTCGTCTCCTGATTTGAGAAGACATGCCCCTTTAGAACATGTGTTAGACCATCCGTCTCCAATGGTTGGAACTACCTGCTAGATTTAAGGTCTATGTGTTGTATCGACCATAACATGCACTATCGTAAAACATCACTTCCCCCATGGCCTACCTTACTTCCAATAGCACTGCGTTTACAACCATCTATTTAATCCTTGTATCGCATCACAGATCACCATGGTCCTCAAGGTTGACCTTGAATGCGAGAGATGCAACAAGAAGATCAGAAGGGTCCTCCACAAGATCAAAGGTACAGTATTGTAGTACAACCCTCGTCACCATTCACCATTCAGTCATTCACCAATGCAAACGCCTCTATCTGCAGTCTGATAATGCCAATCTGCCATCATATGGCTGCATGAGCATCAATCACATCTCCACTTGTTGGGCTTAATTACCTGTCAGTTGCTTTTACAACTGTTTAGCAGTTCGATCTGTGCTGATGTTCATTGTTGATTGTGATTGACTGGGTTGTGCAGACAAGATCAACATCAATACTATCTTGTTTGATGAAAAAGGAATCTCGTGACCATCTCTGGCCCGTTCGACGCCAAGAAGGTACGTCGGAAGCTCTCCTGTGAGGCTGGCTGGATCATCAAGGGTATGGACGTCAAAGCGTCCGAGGAGAAGAAGACCGAGGAGAAGAAGGACCGAGGCATGGAAAAGGAGGAGGACGGAAGAAAGACGGCTGCGGCGCCTGCGGTCAACCTCCGCCCGCTGCTGGAGAAGATGTTGGAACGCCCCACGGCCAGGACCCCCTGCACCTGCTGCTGCGGCTGTAGCTCCGGCAAGCAGACCAGCGGCCACGAGCGCCTGCCGCAGTAGCACTTCCACCAGCACGAGCGACGGTGATGGCCATGGGCCATGGATAGTTACATTACCATGTCCAGTGCTGAATGGAGAGAAAAAAAGGGACCAGAAACCATTACTTAATTATGTGTTGTCGCGTGTGGTTGTTTATACATGTCTGCGGTTTTTAATTTGCCTGTGCCTTGTCCCACAGTGCAACCATTTATTAGCTTTTGGATTTGAGATTTGGAACTATTAACAACATGGGTACAATTCTATTCTATTATCTAATCTTCTATGCTTACCATATTTTCATGTGTTCTAAGAGAGCCACGTCAGCATTAGCCAATTAGCCTCGCCTAAAGTTGGGCAACGGGCCGGCCCGGCACGACACGGCACGGTGACGGGCCGGCACGGCCCGATAGGCAATGGGCCGAATAGGCACGCGGGCCCTGTGGGCCTTGCCTACGTGGCCCGCGGGCCTGGCCTTCAGCCCAGGCATGGCACTATGGGCCGATTTTCGTGCCGGGCCGGCCCGTCAGGCACGTCAGTTTTTGCAGGCTGGCTCAGCCCGAAGCCCGCTAACAGAAAAGCTTCACAGAATCACAACAAATTTTCATCAGAATAGACTTGTCAAAAACTTCTTTTTTCATCAGAATCACATCTCATCACATATAGCTTAATATAATAACTCAACTCATCAGTATTCAGTCATCACATCTCATCACATAGCAAATAACAGAATAGATCAATAGACTAAGACATAACAGAGAAGGAGATTTAACAGAATAGACTTAATAGATATCAGAATGGGCTGTTTGTACAATGCTGCGTCATTAAAAACTTAGGTAAAACTCACCCTTGTGAGAAACCGTAGTAAGAAAAAGAGTACAGCCAGCTCTCTAAATGTTCTCAAGTACTTAAGTCATTACAGACAATTGTTCAAATCATCAAATGTTTGCTACTCCCTATTACATCCAGTGGGCCGGGCCGACGGGCCCGGGCTGCATGCAAAACTTTAGCCTCGCCCCCACCCTGCCCCGCACGAGAGTGCCACGTGCCTGAACCCCCGTCGACCCTGCCTCTCCGATTCTGCTTCCATTTCCTCAACCCACCTCCAATATGCGCCATTCATGCAGCTGCCAATGCATGTACAAGAAAACAAATGGTCATCGCCACGATCGAGTTTAAATAGCCATGTCCTGCCTCGCTCGGTATTGCTGGACTGCATCCATGCCGCCTCCATCGGTTTTTCGCAGCTCAGTCGTCGAGACATACCTCAGCCGTGACTAGGCTCTTGCATAGGATCACCAAAAAGACGGACCACCGCTGGGTTCCGCTGCGTTGCCAGGCCCGTTCACCCGCGTGATGCCTGCGGAGCTTCGCCCATGGCTACTCGTGCGCCGCGTCCGCGCCCTTTGCTGGCGATAGAGCCCAGGGCCGCTCTTCGAGAGCCTTTTACGTGTGTGCCATTGCAAAATTTACACCTGACCTGTGTGCCACTCAAAAGTTGCTTCGCACCTATGTGTCATGACACATTTTCTCTTTTACCTGTGTGCCATTCCGTCCATGTTCTGTGAAATTTCATCCATTTAGGTGCTCTGTCGTCTGGGACCCAACTGGAAAAATGACCAAAGTGCCCTTCAGTAAAATTTCCCCATCCCTTGTTTCTTTCCCGTACCCACCGTTCTGCTCCCTCTGTATCCTGCGGCTCCCCGTCTCGCTCTTCTCCCGTCGCGGACAGGAGCGGCAACCATGAAGTCATGGAGTCGTCGGTCGCTGCCACCGCACTAAAGCATCTGCGGTGGGTGTCGGTCGACCACCTGGAGAGGGAGAGCCATGGTGGTGAAAGGTCCTAATGGCTAGAGGGGGGTGAATAGCCTAATAAAATTTCTTGCAAAAGACACTAGACAAATAGTTAGATAGCAAGATGGCGTAATTGCAATGCTAAAGCTTCTCTTACACTATGCAAGCCACCTATCAGAGCAAGTCTAGTGAGGCTAAGCTAGAGCACCCAACCAACAACAAGCTCGAAGGCTTGTTCACAACACCGGGGCCAAAACCACGGCAAGCATGAAGGCTTGACCACAAAGCAAGCACGAAGGCTTGACCACAAGAGGCTAACCACAAGACAAGCACAACTACTAACAAGCTAGCACAAGCAAGAGCAACTAGAACAAGTAGTAAAGCTAGGAGGGGGATTGGAATGGTTATACCGCCGTGTAGAGGATGAAGCCAATCACCAATTGAATCACCACAATCACAAGAGAAACCTCGGCAAAGAGATGAACACAAGATTTTTTACCGAGGTTCACTTACTTCCCGGCAAGCTAGTCCTCGTTGTGGCGATACACTTGCTTGGCAAGGTGCTTGCTCAACCGCAGCCGGGAGTAGCACTCAAGCACAAGACAAGGATCCTCCAAGCCACGCGCAGTCCACTAGAGTATCCTTTCGCGAACTCCCACGGGGAAGGATCAAGAACCCCTCACAATCACAACCGGTGTGGCCTCGAACAATCTCCACCTCGAGCTCAACACCACCGCTGCTCCAAATCGTCTACGGTGACGGGAATCACCGAAGAGTAACAAGAACTCCGCAGCAAACTCGAAGAACAAGTGCCTCTAGATGCAACTCTCAATGCTCACACTTGTTTCTCACTCAATCTCACTCAAGATTGCTCAACCAAGTCAAGAGATGAGTGGGGGAGGAACTCTCTAGTTCAAAGAATGCTTAGGGGTGTTAGAATGGGCAAGAGTTAGCTCCCCAACTGGCCACACTTCTATTTATACCCGCAGCTGAAAATCCAACCGTTACTCAGCTCGGGGTGTCTTCTCATAAGGCGCCGGAAGCGTCAGCTCCGCGTCCGGTGCTCAAAGCTACCGCGCGTGCGCCGACCGTTGAATCGCTGATTCAAATCGTTGAATGCGCCGGACGCACTTGGGTCGCGTCCGCCGAGTGGCCTCCTGGCGCGTCTGGCGTGATGGTCCTTCTCCTCTGGACTGCGTCCGTCGGGTGCACCGGACGCTCGAGCGTCCGCCGCCTTGCCAGACCAGCTGGCCAGGCAGCTGACTCAGGCGCTGGCTGGACGCCTGGGGTGCGTCTGCCCGGACTGCGTCGGACGCGTCCGGCGCGACGCCCCTCCGGCTCTGGAGAGCGTCCAGCCCAGGCCTCGCGCGTCCGGCGCGTGCCTGGCCAGCGCGTCCGCCGTCTTGTCCTGCCCCTCTGCTGCGCATCCGGCCCGGAGCCAGAGTCCGGCGCCTGCCTGGCCGGCGCGTCCGGCGCGTTGCAGAGGTGCAGTCCTCGTCGTTTCTTCGCGCCGTCTTCGATCCAATTCAGTCCACTTGCCTTAGGTGCCAACCACAACTTGTAGACCACTGTTGTGCACAAGGTTAGCAACTTACCATGACGATCTCGGGCAAGTGTTAGCTCTCTAGTTAGTCTCTCAAATGCATCATGCAAAGTCACAAACTAGAGGCACTTAGGACCGCGAATTCAACCGTGAATTCCCCTCTTGATAGTCGGTTATCAATCCTAAATGTGATCACACTCTCTAAAGTGTCTTGATCACTAAAAGGAAAGCCCTATCTCTTATCCCTTTGCCTTGACCCTTGGTACTTGATCATCTCCATGTCCAAGTCCACACCAATGCCAAGGCCTTCATCACCATGTTGCTATGCTTCTAATCAACACACTAGAGCACAACATTAGCAACATGATTGTCATTAATTACCAAAACCAAATCAGAGCTTTCAATCTCCCCCTTTTTGGTAACTGATGACAACCCTTTCACAAAGATATGGAAATTGAATTCAATATGAAATTGAATTGCTTGCCCAAGACATATAGATCATAAATTTTGGTTGGACAAGCAATGCAACTTCGGTTTTGGTGGTGGTAGCTCCCCCTTCATATGTGCATCCAATGTTTGGTCGATTTTCAAGCATATATGCATAGATAGAACTTGTGGGAGAGTTATCACTACCAAAACTTGATGCTAAGGTTTATAGAATGGACCTTTGAAGCGTGATACCATTTGGAGTGCGATAATAAACCATCCTTAGCATCGTGGTCACTAGACATACATCAAAGCTCAAAATACCTCATGAGATCAACATTATAAGAGAGATACACCAAGCAAGCATGAATATTGAATTTAACTTGCAATGCTCCATATCATCATGCTATGCACACACAAATGCAACAAATAGTCTATGAGCTTGCTCCCCCTATTTGTGTGCTCGAATTTTAGTTTTTAATTGATCCCCTTCCATTGATCTTTGTAACTTATTTCTCCCCCTTTGTCAACAATCACCAACAAGGGTGCATAAGATGAGAGAAACAAGTCAACCAAATTATGGTCAAATCTAGATCACTTGCCTAGAGTATGTATTTCGATTTGAACCAAGGACAAGCTTCTTCACACCTCAAGAATAAGGGTTATCTTGACCATGTTGAAATACACATCATGAGCTCATGCTATAGATTCAACACTAGGCTTGCAAGCTCACAAACATGTCATATGCCACCACTACATCAAATCAAGCATAGAAATGATACTGGTGCCATACATACATCAAATTAATTTGATTTTCAATGAATGATCCTCAAAAGATGCACATGAGTATATGTTCTACACAACTAGCAAAGGATGCATGAAATGCAACAACCAACTTATACCTTGCTATGTTGGAGGAGAGGCATGTCATATAGATGGAGGTGCATCAACTCATGTTGTAGAAGCTAAGTATGTTCAATTCATTCCTCAACTTGCAATATCTCCTTTCATCAAGAGGCTTGGTGAATATGTCGGCTAGTTGATCTTCGGTGCCAATGCTTTCAATGCTAATATCACCCTTTTGTTGATTGTCTCTTATGAAGTGGTGCCTCACATCAATGTGCTTTGTTCTTGAATGTTGAACCGGATTGTTGGTCATCTTGATTGGACTTTCATTGTCACAAAACAAAGGCACATGCTTGAATCTAACTCCATAGTCCTTCAAGGTGGCTTTCATCCATAGCAATTGTGCACAACAATTCCCCGCACTAATGTATTCGGCTTCGGCGGTGGAAAGAGCAACACTATTTTGTTTCTTTGAAGACCATGAAACAAGAGACCTTCCAAGCACTTGGCATGTTCCACTTGTACTCTTTCTATCAATCTTGCAACCGGCATAGTCGGAGTCCGAATATCCAATCAACTCAAAGCTTGACCCCTTAGGATACCAAAAGCCAACATCTTGTGTGCCCTTCAAGTATCTCAATATCCTCTTAGCCGCCGTCAAGTGACTATCTCTTGGTGAAGCTTGATATCTTGCACACATGCACACACTAAATATCACATCCGGCCTAGAAGCGGTCACATATAGCAAGCTTCCAATCATTGATCTACAAAGCTTTTGCTCAACCAGATTGCCACTATCATCAAGATCCAAGCCGCCATTGGTTCCCCTTGGTGTGCTAATTGCCTTAGCATCTTGCATTCCAAACTTCTTGATCATGTCCTCGATGTACTTGCCTTGACTCACAAAGGTGCCATTCCTCATTTGCTTGATTTGAAGTCCAAGGAAGTAACTTAGCTCTCCAAGCATAGACATTTCAAACTCACTAGACATCATCTTGGCAAACTCTTCACAAAATGCTTGATTGGTTGAACCAAAGATAATGTCATCCACATAGATTTGCAACACAAACAAGTCATCTCCAATCTTCTTGGTGAAGAGAGTTGTGTCCACTTTTCCCATCTTGAACCCTTTTGAGAGGAGATAATCTCTCAACCTCTCGTACCATGCTCTTGGTGCTTGCTTCAAACCATAGAGTGCCTTCTTGAGCTTGTAAACATGGTCGGGCTTCTTGTCATCTTCAAAACCGGGTGGTTGCTCAACATAGACTTCTTCATTGATAAACCCATTGAGAAATGCACTCTTCACATCCATTTGATATAGCTTGATGTTGTGAGCACAAGCATATGACAATAAGATTCTAATAGCTTTCAATCTTGCCACCAGTGCATAAGTTTCTCCAAAGTCAAGACCTTCAACTTGAGTGTATCCTTGTACCACCAATCTTGCTTTGTTTAACAACCAACCCATCTTGATCTTGCTTGTTCTTGAAGACCCACTTGGTTCCAATCACATTGTGCTTCTTTGGCCTCCCCACAAGCTCCCAAACTTGATTTCTAGTGAAGTTGTTCAATTCTTCATGATGGCATTAATCCAATCGGGATCTTTCAATGCTTCATCAATCTTAGTTGGCTCAATGAATGACACAAAGGAGTAGTGTTCACATATGCTAGCCAACCTTGATCTTGTTTGCACACCTCTTTGAATATCTCCAATAACACTATCTAGAGGGTGATCTCTTGCAATATTGGTAGGTTGAAGCACTTGTTGATTTGCATTGCTTGCTTGACCTTGATCTTGATCTTCATGTTGAGTGCCACTAGTACTTGCATCATTTGAATCTAAGTTCACCACTTGAGTTGGAATTAGCACTTCATCATCATCAACTTGCCTAGGCCGAATATCACCAATGTCCATGTGCCTCATTGCATTGTTCAATTGATCTCCACCCACATCATCTTTATTTTGATAGTCACTTTAAGAACCTTGGGTTTCATCAAACTCAACATCATGAACTTCTTCAACCAATCCACTAGCCTTGTTCCACACTCTATATGCCTTGCTAGATGTAGAATAACCCTAAACCCTTCATCACATCTCTTGTTAAACTTGCCAAGTCTTTGTCCCTTCTTGAGAATGTAGCATTTGCAACCAAAGGCTCTAAAGTATGCAATGTTGGGCTTCCTTCTATTCAATAGCTCATATGGTGTCTTCTCATGCTTCCCATGGCAATAGAGGCGGTTGCTATAGTAGCAAGCCGTGTTGATAGCATCACTCCAAAATTTTCGGCTAACATTGTATTCACATAGCATTGTTCTTGCCATTTCAATCAAGGTTCTATTCTTCCTTTCCACTACACCATTGGATTGAGGAGTGTATGTTGGACAGAATTGATGTCCAATGCCAAGCTCATCACACAACTCTTCAATTCTTATGTTCTTGAATTCACTACCATTGTCACTTCTTATCTTCTTGATTGTAGTGTCAAACTCATTTTGCACCCTCTTGACAAATGACTTGAATAGATCAAACACCTCACTCTTGTCATAGAGGAAGAAGACCCAAGTGTATCTAGTGTAGTCATCAACAATCATAAATCCATACTTGTTGCCACCAATAGATGTGTGTGTAGTTGGTCCAAAGAGATCCATGTGCAACAACTCAAATGCTCTTGAAGTACTCATTTCATTCTTCTTGGGATGATGGTTGCCATGTTGCTTGCCAGCTTGACATGCACTACAAGGTCTATCCTTCACAAATGTGACATCATTCAAGCCTCTAACCAAATCATGCTTCACTAGCTTGTTCAATTGCTTCATACCCATGTTTTAAATAGCGAGCTAAGGCCAAAGTGTTTAGCGTTTTATAAACCGTAATTAGCGGACTTTAGCGGCAAAATAGCGGCAAAGTTGTGCATGAACGCAAATAGCGGCACAATTTTTTCAAGCTATTTCGGGCTATAGCGGCAAAATTAGCGGGCTATTTTTTTCCATGCTTCATACCAACATGACCAAGTATTGTATGCCACAACCAACCCTTGCTAGACTTGCTAATCAAACATGAAGTGAGTTGAGTCTCTCTAGCATTGAAGTCCACCAAATACAAGCTTCCATGCCTAAAGCCCTTGAATATGACATTTGATTCCATGCTCACAACCTCAACATGATCCTTATCAAATATGCATTTGTAACCAAGATCACACAATTGAGCTACCGACAATAAGTTGAAGTCCAAGCTCTCAACTTGCAAGACATTTGACAAACTCTTGTCATTGGATATAGCAATCTTTCCAAGCCCTCAACCTTGCCTTTCTTGTTGTTGCCAAAGGTGATTGATTCAAAGCCCCCATTGTCATTCATATCAAGTGAGTTGAAGATACTTGACTCCCCGGTCATATGATTTGAACACCCACTATCAAGCACCCAATGCCTTCCTCCGGCTTTATAATTTACCTACAAGCAAATCAATAAAGCTTAGGTACCCATTTTTCTTTGGGTCCTTGGAAGTTAGTCACTAAGCTTTTGGGAACCCAAATAGCCTTCTTCATTGGGCTCATTCTTGGATTTCCAACATACTTAGCCTTCACACCCTTTACACCCTTGTAAAGCACATAACAAGAATCAAAGCATATGGAATAAGCATTTGGTTGGTTCTTGTTAAGGTTCTTTTTATTGCAATTTTGCTCTATATGCCCAACTTGCTTGCACTTGTTGCAATACCTACCATTGCTCCTCACAAAGCTAGGCTTTGGGGTCACAAAGGCAGCCTTGCCTCTCTTGGGGGTATAGCCTAAACCTTCCTTATCGGAAGCCAACTTTTGGCAACCCAAGAACTTAAGCAAGCGGGCATCTCCACCATAGGCTTTGCCTAAGGCTAGAGTGAGCTTATCCACCTCTCTCTTGAGAGCATCATTCTCAACCTTTAGTGATGAATCACTAGTAGTAGAGATAGATTGGGTGGTAGTGGATGAAGAGCTACAAGAAGGGTTAGTAGCATGCATAACAATAGGCTCATAAAAGGATTCATCAAGGATATCACAAGATATGACCACTTCCTTCTTCTCCACCACTATAGCTTGGGATTGCTCATTATCATGTTTCTCCACTAGAGAAGAATGAGCTTTTTCAAGCTTGGAGTGAGAAGTCTCTAGCTTCTTATCGTCTACCTTTAGACTCTCATAAGATGCCCTCAACTCCCTAAGTTCATGCTCAAGGTTTTCTTTCTCCTTGCGCAATCCCTTACATTCCTTTCTAGAAAGCTTATAGCCTTCTTTGCAATCCTCAAGCATAGTGAAGAGCTCCTCCATGGTGAGTCCATCATCATCACTATCGGATTCTACCTTAGTGGCCTTAGCCATGAAGCAAGTTGATGGAGCACAAAATAGAGAGATCTTCTCTTAAATGGCAATGCTTGCATGCCCCTTCTTCTTGCTCTTGGAATCATCCTCATCATCACTTGAGGAGGAGGAATCACTCTCCCAAGTAGCCACATGTGATTCACCCTTCTTCTTCTTGTGAGAAATGTCATTCTTCTCATTCTTTTTCTTTTGCTTCTTCTTCTCCTTCTTCACGACATCATCATCATCACTATTATATGGGCAATCCATAACAAGATGATCCTTGCTATGACACTGGAAGCACTTCCTTGAATGTTCACTTGTCTTGGAAGTGTATCTCTTTCTTCTTGGCCAGTACCCCTTCTTCATAAGCTTGTTCATCTTCTTGACAAGAAGTGCCATCTTGTCACTCACATCTTCTTCACGTGAGCTTGTGCTTGGCTCATCATCTTCACTTGATGATTCTTGCTTCTTCTTGCCCTTGCCCTTAGATGATGTTGCTTTGAATGCCACACTCTTCTTCTTCTCACCATCCTTGTCCTCTTCCTTCTTCTTGTTCTCGTTCACCAATTCTTCCTTCTCATGATCTTCTCTATAAGCATCATCGGCCATGATCTCTTGAAGGACTTGATTTGGAGTTGGATTGTCCTTCATTGTGGTCTTCACCATGACGGTGATCAAGGTGTCAAATCTCTTGGGCAAGCTTCTCAAGAATTTTTGACAGAATTGACTATCCTTGATTTCATCTCCAAGTGCCTTGAGCTCATTCACAATCACTTGCAATCTATGGAACATCTCCAGCACACTCTCATCATCCTTCATCTTGAAGCTTGAGAATTTTTCTTGCAACACATAAGCTCTTGCACTCTTGATGGCCACGGTCCCTTCAAATGACTCCTTGAGCTTCTCCCATGCATCATGTGCCACTTCAAGATTCTTGATAATCTCAAAGGTCTTGTCATCTAGAGCATCATGGATGGCGGCAATGGCAAGATCATTCCATTGGAGCTTCTTCTCTTCCGCTGCCGTGGGGTTGTCAGCATCTTCAACCTCCTCCTTCACCTCGGTAGCCTTCCACACTTCTCGGCTAATTGACTTGAGATGGCCACTCATCTTGACCTTCCAATGGGCATAGTTAGTGCCAGGTGGTGCTCTCTTGGTGTTGTTGACATGTATTTGTGCCATTTTTCACCGTAGGAGGTTAATCCAATCAAACAAACGGTGCCTTGGCTCTGATACCACGTGAAAGGTCCTAATGGCTAGAGGGGGGTGAATAGCCTAATAAAATTTCTTGCAAAAGACACTAGACAAATAGTTAGATAGCAAGATGGCGTAATTGCAATGCTAGAGCTTCTCTTACACTATGCAAGCCACCTATCAAAGCAAGTCTAGTGAGGCTAAGCTAGAGCACCCAGCCAACAACAAGCTCGAAGGCTTGTTCACAACACCGGGGCCAAAACCACGGCAAGTACGAAGGCTTGACCACAAAGCAAGCACGAAGGCTTGACCACAAGAGGCTAACCACAAGACAAGCACAACTACTAACAAGCTAGCACAAGCAAGAGCAACTAGAACAAGTAGTAAAGCTAGGAGGGGGATTGGAATGGTTATACCGCCGTGTAGAGGATGAAGCCTCGGCAAAGAGATGAACACAAAATTTTTTACCGAGGTTCACTTGCTTCCCGGCAAGCTAGTGCTCGTTGTGGCGATACACTTGCTTGGCAATGTGCTTGCTCAACCGCAGCCGGGAGTACACTCAAGCACAAGACAAGGATCCTCCAAGCCATGCGCAATCCACTAGAGTATCCTTTCGTGAACTCCCGCGGGGAAGGATCAAGAACCCCTCACAATCACAACCGGTGTGGCCTCGAACAATCTCCACCTCGAGCTCAACACCACCGCTGCTCCAAATCGTCTACGGTGACGGGAATCACCGAAGAGTAACAAGAACTCCGCAGCGAACTCGAAGAACAAGTGCCTCTAGATGCAACTCTCAATGCTCACACTTGTTTCTCACTCAATCTCACTCGAGATTGCTCAACCAAGTCAAGAGATGAGTGGGGGAGGAACTCTGTAGCTCAAAGAATGCTCAGGGGTGTTAGAATGGGCAAGAGTTAGCTCCCCAACTGGCCACACTTCTATTTATACCCGCAGCTAAAAATCCAACCGTTACTCAGCTTGGGGTCTTCTCATAAGGCGCCAGACGCGTCAGCTCCCTTTGCGCCGGACGCGTCTGGCGCTCAAAGATGCCGCGCGTGCGCCGACCGTTGAATCGCTGATTCAAATCGTTGAATGCGCCGGACGCACTCGGGCCGCGTCCGCCGGGTGGTCTCCTGGCGCGACGGTCCTTCTCCTCTGGATCGCGTCCGCCGGGTGCACCGGACGCTCGAGCGTCCGCCACCTTGCCAGACCAGCTGGCCAGGCAGCTGACTCAGGCGCTGGCCGGACGCCCGGGGGGTTAGCAACTTACCATGACGATCTCGGGCAAGTGTTAGCTCTCTAGTTAGTCTCTCAAATGCATCATGCAAAGTCACAAACTAGAGGCACTTAGGACCGCGAATTCAACCGTGAATTCCCCTCTTGATAGTCGGTTATCGATCCTAAATTTGATCACACTCTCTAAAGTGTCTTGATCACTAAAAGGAAAGCCCTATCTCTTATACCTTTACCTTGAGCCCTTGGTACTTCATCATCTCCATGTCCAAGTCCACACCAATGCCAAGGCCTTCATCACCATGTTGCTATGCTTCTAATCAACACAGTAGAGCACAACATTAGCAACATGATTGTCATTAATTACCAAAACCAAACCGGAGCTTTCAGGTGGTTCGGGTGACGTGGCCGCCGATGATGAGCTGGGATGGACACGGACACGGACGGCCTACAGGGGCTGCGTGCCGGGCGAGACGTACCTGATCCAGTACACGTCGGGCGCCGCGGCGCACAACGTGCGCGCGGCCAGGAAGGCGTACGAGCTCCACTCGGCCAGCGTCATCGCGTCGTGACTGCCACAGTACCACGACAGCGGCCTCATGTTCCTCCTCCATGTGCGTGCTCGCCTCGCCCGTGACCTTCGTCCGGCGCCCGCGCCTCTGGCTCGAGCTCGTCGCCGAGTTCGAGGCCACATGCACGCCCGTCCCGTCCTTTGCGCTGCCGCTGGTGCTCAAGCGCGAGGTTGTTGGCTCTGGCTCCGAGCACGGTGGCACGCGCCTGCTCGACCTTGGGAGCCTACGGAACCTTATCCTCGTAAGCGAACCCATCTACAAGTCATCGGTTGACGAGTTCGTGCAAGAGTTTGGCCGCGCCGGCCTGGACGCGTCGTCCATCTCGCCGTCCTACAGACTGGCCGAGAACTGCACGTTCGTGTCCACCGCATGGCGCAAACAACTATGCGGTGCACGGTTGAGCCTCCCATCGTACAACAAGCTACTACCATCTGCCAGGCTTTCTTCTAGTTCCAGCGAGGACACACCGGAGATTGACATCGTCATTCTTGATGGCCAAACCGGAGAGCCCATGGAGGACGGTGTCGAGGGGGAGATCTGGGTTTCCTCCCCGAGCAACGCATCGGGCTCGGGCACCCGTCGAAGACGCGCGACGTGTTCTGCGCGAGGAAACAGGCGTCTCTGCTAGGCATCAGTTTGCTGGACAAACACCCCATGGGCAATGGCACACAGGAAACCACTAAAGTTCAAGGCTAAGGGCATTTATGTCTTTTCTCACAGTCAGTTAACACCGTTACCATCTCAAATTGACAGAATGGCACACATGTAAAAGAAAAAATGTGTCATGGCACACAGGTGCGAAGCAACTTTCGAGTGGCACATAGGTCGGGTGTAAATTTTATAATGGCACACAGATAAAAGTGAGGAATCTTTCTCCGTGCCATTGACTGTGCGTATTCTTCATGTTTAATAGCTGTGTCTATGCGTTTCCCTTTCTTACCTCCACCATGTGCAGCCGACGGCAGAAGAAAGGAGACCTCCGCTGCCGTGGTTCCCTCCACGATGGCTGCTCCACCTCCGTGCTGCCCAACTCTACTTCTGCATTGGCGCCGGATGGGTCCGCCGGCACTAGCCTTCTCCGCATCCCTCGCCGGCTGCGTGCCCCGAGCCTGCGTCTGGTCACCGGCCCAATTTTTTTAGTCCATTTCCATTTAATCTCGTGTTCAACGTGTACATGACAGCTAGGTGATGGCTGATGGTAAATTGGATTATGATGGGACTGAAATACTGTATTCATCTTTTTGACACAGTTTGAGTGGTACAAGTTGAATAAATAGAGTTATTTTTCACTGTATATACAATAATATAGTAAAATACTATGTATATAATATATTTATTTTTTAAAAAATCTCGTGGCAACTACAAGGAATGGTTCTTTACATGACAATCACTTTGGTCATAAACAGTCGAAAATAATTCACGAGTAACTGGCCGTGACGATCGAAAAATCCGTCATGGATCTCACATCATACATTTGCTGGACCGACTAGAGTCGTCTCCGATTACCATTTCATTTCGTCATGGAATACATGGTCAGCAACAATAGCCAAAGCCTATAGCGATGAACTTAAACGCCATGGATTTGTTCCATGTCATCGTTTGCCACGTCCCTTGGTGAAGATGGAATTGACGTGGCAGCTGCCTTGCCATGTCATCACTAGGCCTATGCCAGCCCATTCTAGGGAAGGCCCATTAGTTTTTTAGCCCACTAATTAAGTCCATATTTTCTGCAGTATTGTTTTCTAATTAGACCCATACTACTAGGCCAGACCATGTGCAACGAACAATTGTCCCATTATTCAAATTTAAATTTTTGCTAGAAATATTCAATTTGAATTTAAATTTTTGCCAAGAATATTCAAATTTTTGTCAGCAACACGACACTATTCTAGTGGTATGCGGCTATCAGTTTGGTTGTGAGGTCCCAGGATCGATTCCTTGATACGGCAATGAATTTTTGCACCTTCTAACAGGTGGGTCTCGCCTTTGGTGTTTACACTTAACAACCAAACTGACATGTGCGACCCACCTTCTTATTTTTTTTATTATTTCTGTCCACCAAAGAGCGACGTGGCGGCCACGTCGCTGCCATATTGGATGTTGTATCTGTGACCAAATTAAGTCAATCGTTGCAGATTTATAAATGAGTTGCCATACTACTCTATGACGTCCATCAATGACGAAAACTAAACTAGCCATCATGGTTGAATTATTATTGGATTGGATTGTAACGGATAGTACAATTCTATGATGATTGTTGAGAACGTCACCAGAAATCATCATGTAAAACACCATTTCTTGTAGTGCTAAACGATCTTATTTGATCATCTTATCGAGCGTATATTTATATATTGCGAGGGAAGCATATACTTATCTCTTATGTTACAGAGATAGCACGAATCGGATCCCCATGTCTCATGCAATCAATTCTATCTTGGACAAATAATTTAAACCTTTTGTCTGCCCGTCAGATTTATTATTTTCTTTCCTTTTCATAGTGAGTAATGGTTCACGTGGGAGATATTTTTGAAAATGACTTAAGAAAACTTTTTTTAAATAGCCACCGGTCTTCCCGGAAATCAGAGACAAAAACCCTACTCATCTGACCACGATCGATTTATGTTAGTTGCGGCCTGTTACAAAAATCCATCATGTTCATCTTTCAACTAGCGAGTACTATAATCACTCCATATATTATTAATTCTCTCACATTGAATGCTGCATAGCTGGTTTTAAGTCTATAAAGTTTTTCAGGAACAATAATACCTTAGTTGCTAATTAATTACACTTCCTACTTGAAACTTATTGCTACATCGTACGTATAACAGCCTCTTCTTTTATTGGCACATGTTTCCAAGCATGCTCCCTCCTTTTGGTGTTGGTGTTGGTGGATAGGTGATTGTTCCGGCATTTAGTATCTTTGTATCTAGAGTAAAATGCGCTATGCGGCGAGTGCAATGGATACAGAGGCTACCGTGGCAGGGAAGAATAGCAGGAGCAGCAGGTAGCGCTGCAGCTGCGCGCAGGCGGAGGCATCAATAATCACACACAGGCGGAGGCAACACAAGCATAGGTTTTGTTCCATCCTCCTTCCATTTCAAATGTTTACCCGTCACATCGAATGTTTGGACAAATACATGGAACATTAAATATGGATGAAAAAAATAACTAATTGCACCGATTGCGAATACTTTGTAAAATGAATTTTTAAGCCTAACTATTCCATGATTTGACAATGTGGTGCTACAGTAAATATTTGCTAATGGTGGATTAATTAGGCTTAATAAATTCGTCTCACGGTTTATGCGAGATGAATCTTTTAAGCTTCATTAGTCCATGATTTGACACTAAAGTGCTACAGTAACACTTTTGCTAACAACAGAATAATTAGTCTTAATAAATTCATCTTAATTTGTTTCTTTATTGGTATAAAAAACACAGCCCACGTAATATCCGATGTGACCATCAAAAACTTTATAGGGTGGAACTAAACAAGGCCTGAGACATGTGCATACTATTCTGCCTCCAGGCCCGTCGTACCCGGCCCGGTTGCTAGCTTGCAGTTATTATTACATTCTAGCAATCGAGAAATTAAGACACGCACATACTATTCTGCCTCCAGGCCGGTCGTCCCCCGGCTCAGTTGCTAGCTTGCAATTAATGTTGTGTTGCGTTACGTTGTCTAGCCAGCTGGCGATTAAGCAACAGATGGAGAGGGGAATTTCACACACCACTTGATTGTAGCGCGTTGGCTGGCCGCACTGAGTACTGTTGACTTAGCAAACAATTGAAACAACACGTATTAGCTTGTTTCCACCGACTTAATTAATTTCGATTACATCATCACCGATTACGTGAGGAGGGACTCATCTCACGTAACTAATTGACCCACGAAAGCTAGATAGATAATGGCCAGACAAGAAATTTCTGCCGCGCGCATTTTTGCCGCTGCATACTACCTCCATTTAAAACATATCACGTTTTGGACAGAGAATGGAGGGGGTACTATTACAGTAGGGAACTTGTTTTGCTTGTGTTGCCGTCTATATATATATGCCCGTCGAGCGTAGGTATAGGCCTCAGCATTTTTTTCTAGAAAGTGCATAGCACAATAATTAAGAAGACTAGTTCACCAACCCGTGCTCTCGCACGGGTTAGAATTTCATGACACACTAACTAATATTACATACTAATATTTAATTTCTTTTTCACTTCTGTAATATTCTTCTAAAATAATAGGTAATCTATAGTCTATATTCAAATGTGATAATCTATGAAATATTACTTTATATATTTTTTTCAACCATATCCATAGCACCTGTATGTATCTCTAATATACATTTTGTTGAAACATTTGCTAAAGCTATAATAGTTTTAGCTGCAGTCTATATTTTAACAACACGGACCTAAATTTTGATTCTCTTCCACAAATTTTAAACTTAATAATTCCTCACCTACAACAACTATTATTTACAATGGTGCTTATGGTCTATTGAATTGATGGCAAGATGTTTTAAGTTTTTGTAAGAATTTGAAGATTATTTTTTTATTTCTATCAGTTTCATGAGTCATTATTTCTACCAATAATCTTTTCTAGCATCATGTGTATTTAGTTGAAATGTAAATAAACTTGAAGTGTATAAACTCTTATTTCATCCCTTTATGTGATAATGACAAACAAATCTATACTTTAACCTTTTGTTTTTGATCTAGTTGTTGTAATATTTTTTACATGTACTAATTCCAAATTGTAATGCTGATTGTATTATTTGTTTAAAATTTCAAGTTTCATTTTATTAAAATAATATCCTAGCTCCTAGTCTACCCTTTTAATTTTGACAATGTCATAAATAGTTGTTTCAGCAACTTACAAAATTCATTGTCATGAGTGCTAGTATAACATAAAGTTAGTTCTAAGTGTCATTACTAAGTGGTTTGCTAAGGGTATATTTCAATGCTTGTTAAGTTTTATTCAAAATAGATATTTAAAGCAATGTAAGTTTAACTTTGGATGTTGTATTATTGTTTATAATAACTTATATTAGCATTTACATGTAGATTTAGAAGTTTTTTGTTAAATTTTTTCGGTTGACGTGGATAGTTTAAGTACAAAATTATATAAGCATATATTACTTTACATTATCTTTCATATTGCCATGTATGTGTTATTTGAATGCAAACTTAGGCACGAAAGACTTATCTTTCATAATGTAGAGATGGATAATTTATATAAAATATTATTGTATTAATATAATTATCTTTTATAATTGGTTTGAAATTTTCCATATAGGTTTAACTGCTGATTACTCCATAGATCATGGTTCCCTATTTTTTTAGCAACATTAGCATGCAATTCAATGTAATTTAACGACATTGTTATTAATTTAAAAAATAAATTATAGCTCAATAAGAATTATATCAAATTTTATTTGTGTGAAGTAGTCCAAGGGCATTAAACTTATACTTATTGGACAATAAGGATGATAGCATATACGTCGTAAGAGATAAATTGAATTGTATTTATAGCACCTAGCAAGAAGGCCATACCTTTAGTCTACATGTATGGTCAATTCCAGCCACATCGTGATACCAGTGTTGTCTGTGGTGCCGCCTTCCCTTCCCTGACGTGAATCTATATGAAGGAACAGTAGATGACGAAGGTGTTGAACGCGTCGTCTATGTCCTTTCGGCTCGCTCATGACCTGCCCATGCTGTGCAGTTGGTGCAATAGACAAATGCGTCCGCTCCACAGCCAACACAATTGATGGAGTGCCGAGACCTGGGCTTTCCCCTTACGGCTGGATCGTGTGCATTCATGGCGACGAAGATGTGATTTCTTGGGAGCCCTTTTGTGTGTCAGCGTAAGATGAGATGCTCGTTTCCTCCTACACCGAGGATTGAGATCCCTTGATGCCGATGCATTGGCACCATAACTTATCGGTGCGTGACTCCGACGTAGATATGAGGCCGTCGAGCCAGCCATACATGCGATCTGTGGTAGCATGGCATCCAATATGGATGCTCGTGTCCTTCTGGATGATGGCGCAGCATGGATGCCAAAGACAGTAAGTGCACGCGTGGCTTGCCGGCCGTCCTTCATCTTTGGTATAGATGGCGCCCAGTGGCTACGTACCTCGTAGACATGGAAAACTTACAGGCCACTGGCCAGGCGCACACATGATGAGGCACTGCTGCTGCTCCATGAACGTATTAGAACCCACGTGATGCTCCTCTAGGGTGTGTCCATGCCAAAAGCTCCACCTTTAGATGAGAATAGGCTGCAGGAGTCACATGGCGCACCAACTGGCCGTCGATCCAACTATGAGCGCCGGTGTAGATGTAGGCTGTGTTGTCTTCCATCTTGCTTGCTCAGCCGGGGGATCACAACTCAGCTGCCCGGCGGCCTTGCCGCATGGAGCCGTACGTCTTGAGGCGGCGCCGGCCCTCTTTCTTCTTCTCCGTGTTGGAAGATCTACTCAGGCAGTTGGATGGATGGATGGATACGGGACGATCCCTTCCGTCTCATGCGTGTAGGGAAAATATAACGTATATTTATTTGTTTCCTCTTTCTTGCTTTACGTAGATGTTAAAGAATTTATTTATTTTATAATAGTGGCAAAGGTGGGTAATTTTCTAGAAAAAAAGTAGATCTAATGGTTACCAATTCTAGAGTCTATGGATTGGATGGCTAGATCTTTCTGATTAATGTGAGAATTTCTAGGATTTATCTTTTTTTCCTAGCGCACCTGATGAGAATTAACGTGGAGCCTTCATTGGAGCCTCCAATTAGTAATAGTAAGATGTTAGAAGTTATACACGTCCAACATCACATCACGGTGAGGTGCCATGAGCGATGGGTTGAACACAAACGTAAGGCACCGCATGGTGGCGGAAAGCACCACGTTGTATCTAATAAACTAATTGTGTGACCAAAGAGCTTGTGATGTTAACGGCGCCCTTGCTCAAGATGCCTCCGCCCACCATTCGCGAGCAGCAGCCATAGGGAGGAGCTCCCGCAATGCCGCCCTCCTGGACGATGACAAAGGCTCTTGGAACGTCTCGTAGAACCAAGTGATGATGGACGCGTCAGGCGTCACCTGTGCTGACCGTGAGGTGCTCGCCGATGGCTGCCACTTGGCGAGCATGACATGCTTGGCCTGCTTCTTAGGATTCGAATCACGGAAGGAGGACTTGGCAGCAAGTCTATCACTATGGCGTAGCACGACATCCTGCACCACACGCGCGAGACACAACGGCAGCCTTAGACCGGCGATGAAATTCTCGAGAGAGGAGGGCTGGACTGGAGGCGAGGCAGCAACAGAAGTAGGAGGGGGGGGGGTCCGTCCCTTGTGCCAACGTCGATGTGTTGGCATCGGCGGGCTGAGCGAGCTGCACCTCGTGGGCATTGCTAGGCCCCTACAGAGAGCTGCTGGTGCTGCACATGCTCGTCACACGTCAGCCACCAGCAGCGATGTCCGAACTCCAAGTCCGGAAGACTGTGCTCCAAGGCGACGACGCGAGCCGTGCCATCCAAGTCAGAGTCAAAGAGCATCGGATCCATCCATAGAAGCTGTGGTTGAGGCCGTGACAGAATTTGAATTTCAATCTCTTGGGAGGCCTTGGGCGAATGGCAAAAGACACCAGACGTGATGAGGCTTGGCAACACGCTCCCTTTATTTTTTTGTTTTTGAGAAAAAGGGTGGGATTTTATTATCGATAAAGAACTTTTACAACCAGCCCCCTTACTGGATACCACTGAATAAAATAAAAATTACACTTAAGTCCCTTCCAGAAGCATCCAGTGTCCATCGCCGCCGTGGACCATCGTTGCCAGAGCTTGGAACTTCTCCACCTCCGAGGAAGAAAGTAATCTAGAACGAAACCTACAGCCGATACCCGAGTCGACGAAGAGTATTCCAAATTCACGGCCATCAGTAGAACACCAAAAGCATGCCATTTAACCGTTGAACGCCCCGGCCAAACCTCATGTTAACCGGGATCAAACGACGGTTGCTCCGCCGGCCAACCCCAGTCGACTTGTAGCAGCGAACCCTCAAGGGGAATCGAGTAACACCAACTTGTAACAAATAGGTGGATCACAAACCTCACAAGGTTACCGCAATCAACAGATCCAGCACCTTGGAGGGAGCAAAATATCCTCCCGCCTCCGGTCACCATGAGCAAAATATCCTCCGGCCTCTAGTCGCCATGTTGGCATCAAGGCCGACAGAGTTGCTCTTGGTGTGGACACAGCCGGAGAAAAGAAAAGCACAAAAAAAATCGAGCAACGACGCATAAGAAAACAACAAGTAGCCAAAGGGCCTCTAGCCTAGTGGCTAGAGCACCTGAATGGCACCCAGCAGACTTGGGTTCGACTCCCTGTGAGAGCGAATTTAAACAGGTCTCGCATTATTAAAATAACTAAAAAAAGGCCAGCATTTCCCTTGCTGACTTCGGTCAAAAAAAGAAAACAAGAAGTATAACATCGTCGGTGCTAGATCCTCTGACAAAAAGACCAACGCTATACAACCCACACCCAAGAACCACCGTTAGACGCCAATCGCCCTAAACATCGAAGCCACCACAGAAACCACGAGGAAAGCAAAAGAAAACCAACTTTTCATCACTAAGATAAAATCCAACCCTAAACCAACAAACACAAACCTAATGGGAAGGGAAATAGCCACCGGGCGCCGGATCCACACCTCCCCTGCACACTAGCGCCCTAAACGACACTGACGGCGAGGGGAAACCGGCGAATCTAGCGGCAGGATGGAGTCGCCTTTGCATCGCTCGCGATTTACTATAGCGTGGGGAAAGAAACCATACGATGGTGGATAACACGTGCTGGTATGGTCTTTACGCTCCCTTTAGTAGTAGGCCTGCCTGAGTGGCCCAGACGATGAAGGTCCGATACTCAGTTGGGCCGGGCAAAGAATTTGCTCGACAGTGACATCCGGTGGTAACTGGGAATTTGGCCCCAGCTGCGGCTCTGGCACGCCATCGTCGCCACTATTACCAACTTTGCCACAGCGTGGCAGCCTGGCAGGTGCGGACTAGAGCGACCAAGGTTGCCTCCAATAGCACAACGCCGAGGCTCCTACATCCTTTCCGAGGAAAGGCCCTGGGGCATACCACCGTGCTTCTAGTTTCTCGCCCGGTGCTCCGTGCTAAGGCAGAGAAGGTAGCGGGAAGGGAAGGTGCACCATGCAGCGATGTGGTCCCCCAAGCAAAGACAGACGAGAGAAGGAGGCACGGGCCGCTGGCGACGAGGTTGAGGCAGGGCGCGATGGTGCCTACGCTGACGGTTTGAACAAGCGTGAAGCCGTCGGCGTCAACAGACATGGCCAGTGGCGAAGCCACATTGAGCTTACCTGGTGCCAATGCACCACGGTAAGAAATTGTTTTCCACTAGCAAGACAAAAATTCACCATGTATTTCTATCAAATTTTGTATGTCTCTTTATTAGTGCACCACCATAAGTTCACAGCTAGCTTCGCCCCTAGACTTGGCTGCATGGGGTACGTGGCATCGAGGAGATGCATCCGGAATGTGGATGTGCAGTAGCGACGGTGATCGCCTAGTGTACGTCGTGGACCCAGGGCCTAGCACACGGCAACGACAGCGGCGGCCACCAGGTTCCGACTCCCAACACCGCTGCCTTAGGTGCTACTACACAGGCACGTGCTCGGCCGACATGGAGCTGAGCTATTGATGCACGGCCACCCTAGCGACCAGGCGTGGGGATACCGCTAGAGAACCGTCAGCGTTCCTATGCTTGGGCCGACGACGATGGTGCGACCTCTTCTTGACGATGGCAATCGGGCGCGAGGTAGTGCCATCTTCATCACACGAGGCTGCAAGCTTGGCCAAGGCTTCACCTCAATGGCCCAGCGAGCGGCGTGTAGGTATGGCGACCAGGAAGCAGAAGAGCCGCTGGAATCCTCCATCCATCGCAGGGCCTCAGCTCTACACGCATACCGCTCAGCAGGGAAGAAGGGAGTGGCGAAGGGAGACATGGAGACCCCGGGGACGCCTATCTCGACCCCAAAATCCACATAGGGGGAGGCTGCGGAACCTGGCATCTGTGGCACTGGCGACGGCAAAGGGGACCCTCAACCATGCTTTGGTCGTATCGTCGTCTTCATCCTCATCATCTACATCCGAGGCGTCCTCATCCTTCTCATCTTCATCCAAGACGTCCTCGGTGATGGCCTCCATTGATTGCAGGTAGGCCGGGGCTAGATGGGGCGCCCAAGCCGGATTTGTCAGAGCTGAGGAGGCAGCCTGTGGAGATCTAGTGCCGAAAGTCACGGCGGTTGACCCGGCGGCTGCGCTGGCGGAGCACGACAGTAGCCTCATTAGCGGAGGCTATGTGGACAGCCCCCTGCGCCGCACCTGGCGGCAGCGGGGTCCTCTCTAGGCCTTGGAGACAGCGGCAACGTGATGAGCCTTGTCGACGTTGGAGGTGGCGAGGAAGGTCGCAGAGGGTCTGCCGTGACGGAACCAGCGGCGCTAGCGGCGGATGCCAAGGAGGTGAGGTCCGTCGACGGCAGCGGCGCGAATAGATAGGGAGGCAGTGATGGGGAAGCAGATCTGGGAGGGGAGGGGCAGGCGCTGGGCTGGGGGCGGCGACAAGTGTTAGCCGCGGCGGCGCGGAGGGTGCCGGTGGAGTCAGTCCATCTGAGACGTGATTCAGGTGCTGGTGGGGAGGAGGGGAGGGGGCGCAGATCTGGTCGGGGTTGGTGAGGGTGCGCGGCGGAGATGGTCGTCGGCCGGCGCCGGGGTCTAGGGCTTGGTGGGCCCGCCAGAGGGTCTAGCTGGTGCGGGCGGACGATGCAGGTAAACTAAGCACCCGGCCAGCCGGCTTAAAAATAATTAAGTACTAGATACTACATCAATTCGCTTATTGTGCATGATGATCAGCCACGCCTCCCGATGCAAGTCTTCGTCAATCTTGCAATTGTAGCGATCGAAAAATTAAGACATGCACATACTATTCTGCCACCAGGCCTATCGGCCCGGTTGCTAGCTTGCAATTAATATTGTGTTGCGTTACGTTGTCTAGCCAGCTGACGATTAAGCAACCGATGGAGAGGGGAAATTAACACACCACTTGATTGTAGCGCGTTGGCTGGCCGCACTGAGTACTATTGACTCAGCAAACAAGTGAAACAACGTGGTATTAGCTTGTTTTCCGCGACTTAATTAACTTCGATTACATCATCACCGGTTAAATTATAGAGTAGTCAACCACGAAATTTCCGCTGCATGAGGGACTCATCACATGTAACTAATTAACCCACGAAAGCTAGATAGATAATGACCATCCAAGAAATTTCTACTGCGCGCATTTTCGCCCAATTTATGAATGGAGGGAGTAGTATTACAGTAGAGAACTTGTTTTGCTTGTACTATCTTCTATATATATGCGCGTCGAGCGCAGGTATAATATCCTCAGCTCAGCTCCCTTGAAGGATCCGACTCTTTGCAAACAAATAACCTAGCTAGAACCGGCGGCCCCTTGAGCTCTCGATCGGCAGCTCTTTGATTCATTCGCGGGAATACTCAAATTAATATTCGCCCCGCAGATTTCTAACTAGTGCGGGCGGACGACGCAGGTAAACACAACACCCGACCACCGGCTTAATAATTAAGTACTAGATAGTACATCAATTCCCTTAATTCCCTAGCTTGCTATAGCTGGCACCCAAGGCCTGCTGCATCACTACTACGTGGTTTGTTAATTAAGGATATTTTAAGCTTCATCATATGGGTAATTACTGCGTTATATATCCTAGACCCTCCAATTAAATGAAGTATTTATTTCTTTCATGTCGGTTAATGATCGATCTCATGTGTACCCTCAACTGATCAATTATATGTGTTGGCACCTTTTTTTGCGACTAATGAATTGTTGTGTCTGCTTCTGGTCTTACGTGTTTTTGTGTATTAGCCTGAAATAATATTTTCTGGCATGTTAGCATGCTTTGGATTTGTACTTTTCATTAAGGTTTTATTTTTACTTGTCCATCAAACCCATGCTTTTGCACGGGTTAGAATCTTATCATATACTTATAAAAATTACATGTATTATATATGCTTTTTCTTTACGGATTATTCTAAAACAATATGTAAGTCTTCATCCATATCCATCTACAGTTTTTTCTTTACATAGCACGGTGTATCTCCAATATACATTTACCTGAAAATCTTGCTAAACTATGATGGTTTTAGCTGCAATCTATTTTGATGACATGAACCTAAATTTTTATTCATTTACCCCCAAATTTTAAGTTCATTAATTGCTCAGATAAAGTGGGTATTATTTACAATGGTTAGAAATGTTCATATGATATAATGTTTCAATCAAAATGTTTAAACATTTTTCAATATAATGACTTACAAAATTTATTATTATTATTATTATTATTAACAAGACTTAAAGTGAACGGTAAGTGTCACTACTACGTGGTTTGTTAATTAAGGATACTTTACCACACTTGATAAGCTTATAAAATAAAAAATTTGTACCAATTCAATTTTAGCTTATATTCGTAAAAAGATGACAAAAATCTCTCCAATACACGGCATTATGAAACATAAGGTAAAGTAATATACACGTAGATTGGAGAGATTTTTTGTTATCTTTTTACAATTGTACAAATTATATAGGTATATATTAATTTACATTATGTTTCATAATGCCATGTATTGGTAGTTTGAATGCAAACCTAGGAGTCAAAGCGTTATCTTCCATGATGATAGACATGGATAAATTATTAAAAATTAAAAAGTATTATTGGATTGGTTTCATATCTATTATAATTATGGAGGTTTGAATTTTTCCGTATAGGTTATTCATAACTCCACAGATCATGGTCCCTTAATTTTTCAGCATCATGAGCATATAAACTCAAAACAGCCCAATGACATGGTCCTTAATTTTTCAGCATCATTAGCATATAAACTCAAAGTAGCCAAATGACATTATATTATTAAAGTGAACAAAAAATTATACCTAATTATTAATAAGGATAATTTTAAGGTTATTTGTGTGAAGTAATCGAAGGATATTAAAATTAAAATGAGAATTTTACCTAATGATGAATAAGGAGATCATATCATGTGTAGTCAAATTAAATTGTAATTATGCGGTCTAGCAAGATTGCCATACATTAGTGTGTAGTGCCGCCGGTACCAATGTTGATTTAGATGCCTTGAATGTTGGACGTCATGGCGCTAGTGGCTTGCCGCCTGCTAGTTTGCGCGACACCAGTCTCCTTTGCTCGCTTGACATCTGCTCATCAATCTCCTCTAGACATGGATGAAGTAGATGGCAGTGGCATTGATGAGCCAGATTTACGTTAGTGGTTGATGCAAGGCCGGACATCAGATTCTTCCATGCGTATGCTCACATGCTAGATGAAAATTGTTATCTTGTTTGGTAGTTGATAGATTTTCTGGATACTTGAATATTTGGCTATTTTCATTGTCAGTAGGAGCGCAAATGTATTTGGGTGAATGGATCCCATGAAGTGGCCCTTTCCGCCAGTGGTAGGGAAAAATGATGTATTTATCATGTTTTTACCTAGAATAATGACAAAGGTGGGTATTTTAGAAATAAAATTGGTCTAATGGTTATAGACTGCGATAACCTATAGATTTGGTTATAGATGGTAGTGTTTTTGGCCCGTGGTTAACTGATAAATAATGAATTTTTTTTATTCTTTTTACTATAATAACGGCGAGAGATGGGTAATTTTCTAGAAAATAAAATAGATCTAATGGTTAAAGATCCCGAGTCTATAGATTTAATGGCTAGATGTTTATAATTAATGTGAGAATTTTTAGTATTTATCTTTTTTTTAAATGCATCTTTGCTGTAAGATTTTAGTGTAGGAAATATTTTATTATATGAACAAACTTTTATACCGTTGCTAAATACTGCGGAGGTGATGATATGCCGTGTAGAAAGAACAAAAAAAATATGGGGCTCAGATGTGTGCATAACTCAGTCTGACCTAATTGAGTTAATTGGACTTTTGGTAAGCTGGGCCTTGTTGCCCTTTGAGATACTGCTTAAACAGCATAATATGTATGCAGTTGTGCCAACTATTCAGGAGTAGTAGCTCATGATAGGTTATATATATAGTAATCACCAGCAAATCAACTTTGCATGAGTGCCTAATTCCAAGCGGCACAACAGAATAACCTTTTCCTTCCGATCCAGGCGCAACCTGGCAACAGGCGCAGACCTTTGTTGCACTACTACTCAAAGGCAGCATAAGCAAAGCTGCCATGCACGGGTTCTTCATTGTCGGAAGAGAGGTGGATGCTAATGCATGGAGCCACTAAAATAGACCGGTCTCTGAATTTCCAACGTGGTGAGCATGAGGCGTTCCTGAATAGATAATACCTTCATTAGAATAAAAAAATGCAAATTAAACTAACGGTAAACACTGATGGAGTACGTGATTATCATTTGACCCAACGTGCCTACCTTTGACTGTATATCTCATGGCGTTAGGAGCTAGTCCTGAATCTCGAACTTGTTTGGCTGAGCTAGGGCCCAACGCACAAATGCCTGTGCTAGCGGAGATGCTGCAGGGAGCTGCATGACTTGCGTTAAAGCAAGCTTGGCAGGTTGCAACTTCTTCCTGTTTGCACTTCTTCCTGTTTGCCTGCTCAGCTGCTCCGATCCATTCTTTATGACATATATCTGACGACCAAATTCGCACGTCATATCGAAGCTGATCGGATCGGTGAAGCTAGCAGCCGGCCGGTGAGATCTAGTACACCTGTACAGGCTTCGGGCTCCTTGCTGAAACTGATCTGCTGCAGCGCTCTTTGTAGCACGCAACCTAATCTGGTGCAGAGGAGAGCCACAGGACTATTTATTGGTTTGGCATCACCTTGCAATTCTTGGGTCTCTTAGAGCTGGAGAGATACTCATCAGGGTGCGTCCGATAGCTTCACTACGTAAAAAACGATTTGTAGGAATATACCAGGTTTTATTTATAGGAGTGGCTCCATCACCAGCAGCCGTACAATAGGCGTTTCGGGACCCATTGGAGCCACCGCCGCTACAAATCTATTTGTAGGGGTGGTTTTTTACGAGCCACCCTGACAAATGGTGTTCATATATAGGGGCGACTCAATATAGAGCAGCTCCTACAAATTGATTTATAGGGGGCGGCTCTATGTTGAGACGCCTCTACAAAGAAAAACCGAATATTAAAAATTAGGAACTAAAAGTCAAAATTTTAAAATGACCTCGGATAGAGAAATGATCAAAAGAAAAGTTGTAGATCTCAAAAAGTTATGAAACTTTGATGTTGATAACTTTTCTATTTGAGTTCATTTGATGCTTCAAATTATTATTTGAAATTTAATTTAAAATTATTGATGAACACTTATTTCTCTTTTTAATCTGTGGCTAAAACTTATAACTAGTCTTTCTCCCTGATACTAACTCCAAATATGATGATTTTTTTCATAAAATTATCTAAAATCATGATCTATTAAGGCATTGTGTTCTTACAGCTATTCTTTTGGTCATCGTTTCTTGTATATATTAGAAATTTTGAATTTAAAAAATACCAACTTCGAACAATACTTTGAAATATCAACATAAAAGTTGTATAACTCATTAAGATGTATAATTTTTATTTTGGTTATTTTTTCATATGACAAAGTGAAAGTAACATTGTTCACAAATCTTACGTATCTCGCTTGTAGTATATGAAATTAAAGAGAGATGCATAAGATTTGTAAATGTTAGAACCACGACGTCGGATGAACAAATGACCAAAATAAACTTTGTAGATCTTGAAAATTTATAGAATTTTGTAGTTGGCAATATTTTCATTTGAATTCATTTTGTCAAGAACAACTATGTTTGAATTTATCCAATTTGAAATTTGAATTTTTCAAACGACCAAAACAACCAAAATAAACTTTATAGATCTTGAGAAGTTATACAATTTTATTCTTGATTTGAAATCATCTTGTCATGCAAAAATACATTTGAATTTCAAAATTTTAAAATTTGAACTTTTAAACGACTTTAGATGGAAAAACAATCAAAAAATTATAGATCTCAAAAAGGCATGAAACTTTGTAGTTAATAACTTTTTGATTTAAAATTATCTTGTCATGTAAAACTACATTTGAATTTTTCAAATTTGAAATTTAAATTTTATAAATGATCTCGAGATGGACAAACTACCTAAATAAAAGTTATATATCTCAAAAATTTATGAAACTTTGTAGTTGGTAACTTTTTTATTTGAATTTATTAAGGACCTCAAACATTCAATTTATACTCGGTTTGGTGTAACATGTAGGGAACCAAAATGAAATATAGACACAAGTACATGTAAGGCGCGGGGGTAGAGAAGGGAACGCGCGAGGAGAGATGGCGGGTTTGAATCCCCACGGACGTGAAGCGCACGATTTTCATACGAAAAAATGCCCGACCTGCAATCGGTGGGCCCCCTTGGATTAAAAAATGTTTTACTATTTTTTTAGAATTTTTTTCACAAATGCCGGAATACCGCCTCTACAAATCGATTTCTAAGAGCGTGTCAACGGCGACGACGTCTCGATCTCTCCATGACCCGTGGGAACCCTTGAAACCTTCCTCCTGTTATGATCTGCTTGCTTTGCATCACGATTGATGATTACCTAATAATGTTTGATAGATTCTATTCCAAAATGGTAAAATAATCTCGCATTTTCGTATTTGACATTTTGACATGTCTCCTGGTCAATTCAAATACACATATGTGATCTATCTCGCTACTATCTAATACATAGGATATTCTAGTCCGTTCAAATACATAGGATAATCTTTCTTGCCATCATATCACAAATCAATCACAATCGTACCCACTAAAATCGGTGGTAATCTCAAGGAGAGCAGCTAAGACTACACTCTTCCCATCTCCTCCCGCGTCGTTCTCCCTTCGGAGGCGACTCGCGCGGCTCCTTCTCCCACCGCCATCGAGGCTCCTCCCTCGCGCCACCTCGGCTCGGCTGCCGCCAGAGCTCATCGCCGATAGTCTGGCGGAGGGCAAGGATAGTGGCGGCGGGGCTCTTTCCTTCCGGTGGCCCTTGCTCGCACGGGATTCTGCGAGCTACTCCGGCATCGATCTGCGCAGGAGTGCCAGCCGGCGGCGCATGTGGCGTCGGGGAAGGAGGATCCGGACTCCCTCTGCCCAGATCCGTCGTCTAAGCTCACGTGCAAGGCCTCAGCGGAGGTGGACACGCAGGGCATTGTTCGCCTTGTGTCTCTGGGCACGACTTCGACTGAGGCTTGGGGTGACGGTTTCGGCCCTCCAATGGCAGGATCCGGACTCCCTTGGCCTGGATCTGCTAGGTGGTCTTCGGTAGTGGTGGCACGACGAAGGTTCGAAGGTGGAGCTAGTTCCCCGGCTTAACCGGCATTGGTGGTGACGGTCTGGTCCATGGCGACTTTGCCTGGTGGTGGCGGTCAGCCTTGGCTTCCTTGGTCGAGGCAAGTGGTCCTCTACCGGCATCGGCAAGGATAGGACAGTGGATCGACTATGTTGGAACGGAATGGTGGCATGGAAGTACGGCGAGGGTACCGTCAAACGTCATGGTGATGTGGGCGGTTCCGCTGGTGGTGCGGCGTCAGCGTTGTGGTGGCGTGGACGACGGTGGCCATCTCGTTTTTGTGTTTGCCGCACCATGGCAGATGAGGCGGGTGTTGGTCGAGCGGTCCACTCTAGGCTCTCTAAGTTCAGCAACATTGGTCATGGCTATGTGGCATGACAGAGTGGCGTCAGGGGCGGTGGAGGTTGTTGGGGTTCTGCGTGGCATGGTTGATGCAGGGCCGAATCGGCAGGGGTCGGGACGTTGGTGGGCTAGGCGACTGGGCTTCTTTTGATCCCGGCCATCTTCTCTCTGCCATCTGCCTTTCCCCTTCTTGGGTTGGCTTTCATGGTGAGGCAACCGGGTCTGCTTCCTGCTGGTCGGTTTCACCGGTTCTAGCTGGTGAAGGGGGGTGGACACTTCGATAGGCTTCTCCTAACACTTCTCCTGGCCAACGTCTTTAGGGGCGGTGGGTAGGCGAGGCTTCTGCTGATCTATCGCTGCACCCTACTTTCGGGTAGGGTTCGATCTCCGCCAGCGATGATGTTTGGGGGTTGCTTGAGATAGGGGCGAAAGCTTGGACAACGAAATTTGCAGATGTTGTTCCCTTCTTGGAGGCATCCTTTCCTATCTCTCCTCATTCCGTACTGGATGTTGCAGGTGAAAACCTTCCCATTGCGGGCTACCTTGTCGGCGCCTTTCACGTCGCTTCCTCCTTGGAGGCTTGGCTAGACATTCTAGTTGCGATGTTGCTCCTTCTCATCGCACATGGTGGTGTCCACAAGTTGTGCTATATGGTGTCGTCCGACAGGTCGTTGGTTTTGAATTGTAGTAGTTGGGTCATTTTCGACCAAGAGTTGTAGTAGTTGGGTCGTTTTCGACCAAGTTGGAGCTATTAGTGGCATGAGTGGTGATAGTTGCCACGTGGTTGTACCAAAGTCGTGTTAGGATGAGTAGAACACTCTCCTCGGTTATATGGTTTTTGTGCCTAGTTTCCATTCAAAAAATTAGACGGGCACTTGCCTATTTTTCTTTCTTCGTCTAATAGAAATCGCGGCAAAACTTTTGTTGTCCTTTCTAAAAAATGATTAACGTGGTAATTTCTAAGCCTTGAGGCTTCTTTTGTTGGCCAAATTCTACGATAACAGTAAAGTGGCCCGCGCATTTGCGCGGCTAGACACATAATTTGTTCCTCCCTCTTGAATCTTTTCAATTTGATTTTGTTACTTTTCAAGCACTTTGATTGGTATTGCAAAGCAAGTGAATATGTCATGATCTTTTTTTCCCTGTATATTTTTAGCTCTGGATGCAAGTCATCGTACACACCGTAAACTTAATAATATATGACATCTGGGAGACATGCAATCTACTGTTATTAAGAAATTCAGTGGTTACTTTGTGAAAAAAAAAAGATAGAAGCTATAAAATTAATATGTGTTTTTCTTAACAAATCTAATAATACGACTTTTATGCACCAATCCACGTACATTTTCTTAGAATAATGGCTTAGCGTGAGAGTACAACAATGCTTAATGAGCAAATCTAGCAATGGCAGATGCCACAACCCTAGCCTCAAGGTGCTCCTTGGCAGTTGATATTGCTTTGCCAACCTCAAACCGATCCTTTCCTTGATCCTTTCCTTCATCCATCTGGTTCTCCCGTTATTTTCATCCATATGGTTCTCCCGATATTTTAGAATTTCATTGGGCTAAGGTCTAAACGACCTTATTTGATGATGTTATCAAGCGTATATTTATCTGTCTTTTTTTTTATTGCGAGGGAAGCATATACTTATCTCTTATGTTACAGAGATAGCATGAATCGGATCCCCATGTCTCATGCAATCAATTCTATCTTGTACAACTAATTTAAACCTTTTCTCTCCCCGTCAGATTTATTATTTTCTTTCCTTTTCATAGTGACTAAGGGTTCACGTGGGAGATATTTTTTAAAATTTTACTAAGAAAACATTTTTAATAGCAATGCTTGGTATTTATGGATAGACAGAGGGGTATTTTGGGCTAATTTTATCATAATGGCAGGGCTGGGTAGATTTTATTTTCTTTTTTTGATTATTCTAGGCCCAATTCCACTTTAGCGTTCGTTCATTGGTTTCGTTTCCAGCGAACGTTCCGACCGTGCTTGTCCTTTCCTTTCCCGTTCCGTTCTCTATTCCTGTTTAGGGGCCGATTGCCCGGAACGAGTTTGAGCGAACAATCCCGCATACAGGTGGTCCATACTGTTGCTGACATCACTCTAAAAAAAGCAAAATATTTATTTTAAATTGCTATAACTTGAAAACCGTGTATTTATTTGTAATTCCGTTTTCTTTAGTGTGTTCTACGTGACGAGATGAATAAAACTAGATCCCACTTGAATATGTCTCGATGATTTTTTTTTTCTCTATGCTACAGTTGTTTGCATGTATAAGCTTTCGCAATATTCGGTACCTAAGTTATATGTAAAAGTTATATATATAAGTTAGATTCTAAATTTGTAATTTATAAGATATGTGTTTTATGTAATAAGTTAAATAAATAAGTTATGAGTATAACTTAGAAACGTAAAAGTTAAGTGTATAAGTTAGGTTTCTAACTTTACAAATGTTATAAAATATGTGTTTCATGTAATATGTTAAATGTATAAGTTATGTGTATAAGTTAGATGTATAAGTTATAGAATAAAAGTTATGCGCCTGGATTTGTAACTTTTGTCTTCTTTTGCTAAAAATAGAAAACTTTTGCGGGAATTTTTTTTGGCCAAAAAAGGAAAGTTGGAGGTTGTCTGATCGTTCGCTAGTTGGGCTTCTAATGAACGTTCGCTGATTAGCAAAGCCCTATTCTAGGCCTTGAGAGCGAACGTGAAGATTTCTTTAGCTGGTCAAACACTAAGATAATAGAGGATGAAACGATCCATGAATTGTATGCATGGGGACGGATATATTTTGCTTTGATGATGAGATGAGCCAGCAGGCACAAACGGTATTTGAACGTACCATCATCATCATCGTCAGTAGTGATACGTACGATCGATATGATGGAGAGCGATTATATTATTATTAGCAGCTCAGCCGGTCTTCCCGAAAATCGGAGACAAAAACCCGACTCACCTCGCCATGTTAGTTGCGGCCTGTTATACCTTTTTCGTTCCTGAGTATATGGATTATCTTGTTCACTGTCCTGCGTTGTAAACCTCTGAACTACCTCTTCTTTTAATTTAATTCTAATATGTGTATCTCTACTATGTACTCCCTCAGTCCCACGAAGGAAATCATTCTAGCATTTCAAATTTGTGCCACAAAGAAAGTCAGTCTAGAAGAAGTGGGCCCAGTATTAATTCATGCCTTTATCGGACTTTGTGTGCATGCGCACATCATTGGTTGAGAACTAGCTTGCATGCATGCATGCATGCCCACACATAAACTAATAGTTTCCTTGTACTCCGTGATTGTCTAGCTCCTCAACACTAATCTGTCTTAAAATGTTAGAATTTGAAGGGCGGAAGGAGTAATAGAGAGAAAATTAACATCCAAGCCGCTGCGACTCATGATGACCATGTTTCTGGATCATGAGCGACCACCAAATTAATTAATTGCATGGCTTCCATCCTATTGATTGGTCAGCTTTATTATCAACTAATCATGCAGGCGCAGACTTCGCCAAAATAATACAAATGCGAGTCGTTGTGTTTTTCCCCCTAAAACAATCAATAATTTGTTCATTTTGTTATGAGGTGGTGAAAAGGGGCGAGAAGGGAGAGGGAAAGGAGACGATGGAGAGTAAGGATACAAAAAAGACCCATCAAAAGTCGCTTGACAATGACAACAAGCGTACAGGGAAGACTGACGATGGCACCGCTTCTAAATGGATAAAAAACATAGCCCTTAGTAGTGCAATTAGTAGTGCAAGTGCTACTGCAACCGGAAGGGGTTCAGGAGAGGACAACAATGAGACAATGTATGTGATTCATGGCTGCTGTTCCTTACTATTTTTCTAGCAAAATTCAGCGTTGCCACCTATATTCACTTGCTTTTGCACTGTTCTTGTCAAGTGCAAGTGGTACAGGGAAGACTGACCATGGCACCGCTGCTAAGTGGATAGGAAGGGGAAGAGGGTCAAGATAGGCCAACAATGATACAAAGTAAGACAAGCCACTATTGCTTCTCTTTACCACATATTTTGCAAACTTTACTAACATAATTCTGCTTTTTTCGTATAAAGTGCAAGTGCTTCAGGAAGGGGACATGAAGGAGGGGAAGAGGATCAACTTCTTGGAGGCTTGCTACTTTGTTGGGTTTCAATGCTTGATATGTAGTTCACTACAAGTTGCCTAGGGAACTCACCACTAGTTCCTACTTTTGTTTGTCATGTCATTTAGACCTATATGTTGGTGTTTAACATATTATTTGGACCTCTATATTGGCAGCTAGTATGGTACCATGATGGCATGTTATATGGATCTGGTTTGTTGCTGTTGATTCAATATGTGTGAAATTAATTTATGGTGTGATATTAAATTCTGTTTATATGGATTGTCAGCTGAAATGCTGTCGATTTTTTCTAAAATATACAATATAACCATCAAAAGTCGCCTAATAATGACAACAAGCATACAGGGAAGACTGACCATTGCACCGGTGATAAGTTGATAGAAAGCATGAACCGTAGTAGCAGTATACAATATATGGAGAATAGAAGGGGAAGGGGAAGATGGAGAGTCAGAATACAAAGACCGTCCAAAGTTGTCTGCACAGCATGCCCAGTGAGAACACGCCTATAGGGAAGAGTGACTATGGCATTGATGCTAAGTTATTGATACAAACATGAACGATAGCACCCAAAGTGATAAACAATCTAAGAAGGGAAAGGTGTAACACCTTGTGTTTTGCGTCATGATAAAATTCACTAAAAAAATGAACTTTTAGAATTTACAACAAATTAAAACCCTGACAATTTATTTTTTCACAAAACCATTTTAAAAATATTTTTCCAGAAACCTCATATTAAAATTCACCATATGCGTCCTCTTTGCATTTATGATTGAGCGTTGGGTTGAGATGTTTGTTTGAATATGTGATTGAATCTTTGCTTGCCCTAGGATTTAATTTGGAACCAAATGTCTCTCCTTGTTTTTCCTCCAAAAACTCCTAGATTGCCTTGAACCCTCCTTCGTCAATCCCTTGCACAACCTACTTGGAAACCCTCCTTGACTCATCCCCAAACCCTTCACTACACAAATCCTCTTTGAATTCATTTGAAAACCAAATCAAATATGCCTTGGGTTAAATTTGGGACAAAGAAAAACATTTCATAAATTGAAAAGGAACTCGGGCTCATTTCCCGCTTTGCCTCTCTTTCTGGCCCACACCACGGTCCCCTTCTCCTCCCGCCTGGGCACCTCTGGCCCAACGCACACGCCCTCGCCTCCACTTTCTTCCTAGAGCGGGCTGACCTGGTCACTTAGCCTAGCCAGCACGCGCCGCCTCCTGCTCTTCTCCTCATCGACAGACAGGACCCGCACGTCAGCTTCGTTGTCGGTAGCGACATCTGACCTCCCTGGCATATAAATAGGCCCGATGAAAGCTCTTGTTTGGTTTTGATAATTGATGACACCCAATGTTGCTAATGCTTTGCTGTAAGTTTGACTATACACATAGCAACATGATGGTGATGCCTAGGACTTGGTGATGGACTTGTCATGGAGATGATCAAGCACTAAGGATTCAAGGCAAAGGTATCAAGAGATATGTGTTTTCCCTTTCGGTGATCAAGACGCTATAGAGAGTGTGATCACGTTTAGGATCGATAACCGACTGTCAAGAGGGGAATTCACAGTTGAATTCGCGGTTCAAGTGCCTCTAGGTTCGACTTTGCATGATGCATATGAGAGACTAACTAGAGAGTTAACATTTGCCCTATTTTCTTCATGGTGAAATGCTAACCCTTGTGGTCAAGAGTGTTCTAAATATTGGAGTTAGCATCCTAAGGCAAGTGGTGTGGCTTGGATCGACAAAGGTGCGACGACGGCGACAACACAACAATCTTTCAGCATCACGGTGAAGGCGACGGACGCGCCTGTTGGGCTGCGCCAGACGCGGCCTCCACCACCGGGCGCAACACAGAGAGCTCTTCGCGGGGTTTGCCGTTGGATGCGGCGCTAGACTCTGGCCGGCGCGTGCTGAGGAGCCAAGCCTACCTGGAGCAACGGACGCGACCTCCGGACGCCCGACGTCAACACGGGGTGCGTCCGGCGTGTTGTGGTGATGTCAGCACAGGATTCAATGGTCGACGCAAAGCTGAACTGGCCGGACGCTGGGCTGGCGCGTCCGGCGGTCGCCGGACACGACCCAGAGAGTACCTCAGCGGCAGGTGGTCGACGAACGCAGCGCCGGACGCGCTGTGATGGAGACGCCCGCTGACGTGGCGCTGAGGATTTGAACACGAGGACGCCAATGGTCAACTGCGCAGAGGCGCCGGACGCGACCGGCGCAAGGTAACTGACGCGTCCGATCATGTTGGCGATGTGGAACATCTCCAGGATTTTAGACATCCGCTGGTCGGGGGCGTCGAACTTGATGGCCTTCTTCTGCGTCCTGAAGACGAGGGACCAAACCCTCCTCTCCTGGCACTACGTGAAAAAGGCACTGTAAGAGCGCTTGGCCATTTCTAGTAGGGGCGGCTCGTGATGCAGCCGCCCCTACAGTGGCTGGCGCGGGGAGGCTGGCAGCCAGATCACCAGCCGCCCCAGCTAATGCACTATAGGGGCGGCTGGTGATCCGGCCGCCCTTACTACAAGACACAGTAAGGGCGGCTGGTGATCCACCACCCTACAAAAGTGGTTTTTCACAAAATTAGTTAAAAGAGGCACGAATGACCTCAAATGAAAAACTTTTGAATACAAGATAGTTTTATCTCATCAAGATACATATTTCATACATAGAACACTTTTGCATTTGGAAAAGTTTTAGTAAACTCTTCTCACAGGGTTTGAAAATCCAAGGCGAGACTTGGTCAACCCTTGTCAAACGAGGCACCAAATGACCTCAAATGAAAAACTTTTGAATACAAGATAGTTTTATCTCATCAAGATACATATTTCATACATAGAACACTTTTGCATTTGGAAAAGTTTTGGTAAACTCTTGTCACATGGTTTGAAAATCCAAGGCGAGACATGGTCAACCCTAGTGAAACGAGGCACCAAATGACCTGAAATGAAAAACTTTTGAATACAAGATAATTTTGTCTCATCAAGATACACATTTCATACATAGACCATTTTTGCATTTGAGAAAGTTTTAGTAAATTCTTCTCATAGGGTTTGAAAATCCAAGGCGAGACTTGGTCAACTCTAGTCAAACGAGGTACCAAATGACCTCAAATGAAAAACTTTTGAATACAAGATAGTTTTGTCTCATCAAGATACATATTTCATACATAGACCATTTTTGCATTTGAGGAAGTGTTGGTAAACTCTAGTCACAAATTCTTGAATCCCACACACACTTAATGAAACTTCATGCGGGACGAGTGGATTTAGAACTACACTTTTGCAACGCTTCGTCGAATGCAAAAATTACCTTTGTATGAATTGTTTGTCTTGATGAGTGGATCAAACTTGATGTTCATGACTTTTCGAGGTGGGCCCGCCTAGGGGGTCAAAAACCCGCGTCTAGCCGCGAAAAACTGAAGTTTCAAAGTTTGAGTAGTCCAAACAATCCCAGATGAAAAGGTGACCATTGGAGAAAATATGTATCTTGATGAGTGGATCAAACTTGATGTTCATCACTTTTGCATCTGAGGCCATCTAGGGTCCGGTCAACGTGTATTTTTCGAAAAACAAAGGTTTGACTTGGTCAACCCAGGTCAAACGAGGTACCAAATGACCTCAAATGAAAAACTTTTGAATACAAGATAGTTTTGTCTCATCAAGATACATATTTCATACATAGAACACTTTTGCATTTGGAAAAGTTTTAGTAAACTCTTCTCATAGGGTTTGAAAATACAAGGCGAGACTTGGTCAACTCTAGTCAAACGAGGTACCAAATAACCTCAAATGAAAAACTTTTGAATACAAGATAGTTTTATCTCATTAAGATAAACATTTCATACATAGACTATTTTTGCATTTGAGGAAGTGTTGGTAAACTCTAGTCACAAATTCTTGAATCCCACACACACTTAATGAAACTTCATGCGGGACGAGTGGCTTTAGAACTACACTTTCACAACGCTTCGTCGAATGCAAAAATGACCTTTGTATGAATTGTTCATCTTGACGAGTGGATCAAACTTGATGTTGATGACTTTTCAAGGTGGGCCCGTCTAAGGGGTCGAAAACACGCGTCTAGCCGCGAAAAACTAAAGTTTCAAAGTTTGAGTGGTCCAAACAATCCCAGATGAAAAGGTGACCGTTGGAGAAAATATGTATCTTGATGAGTGGAGAAAACTTGCTGTTCATCACTTTTGCATCTGAGGCCATCTAGGGTCCGGTCAATGTGTATTTTCCGAAAAACAGAGGTTTGACTTGGTCAACCTAGGTCAAACGAGGCCTGAATGACCTCAAATAAAAAACTTTTGAATACAAGATAGTTACATCTCATCGAGATACTCATTTCATACATAGAACATTTTTGCATTTGGAAAACTTTTAGTAAACTCTTGTCACACGGTTTGAAAATCCATGGCGCGACATGGTCAACCCTAGTCAAACGAGGCGCCAAATGACCTGAAATGAAAAACTTTTGAATACAAGATAGTTTTATTTCATCAAGATACACATTTCATACATAGACCATTTTTGCATTTGAGAAAGTGTTGGTAAACTCTAGTCACAAAATCATGAATTTCACATTGATTTTATGAAACTATGTGAGATATATCCATTTGTGAACAATGTATAGTCAACTTTGTTAAAATGATTTAAAATTTTTATGGCAAGTATATAGATCCAAGTTATGGCCACACATAAAATATTATATTTTTATAATTAAATTTGGTCATTATTACATTTATTTTTGTATTAAACTAGAGAAAGAGGGTTGAATTACTCGTTCAAAACATCTCTGAAAAATCTAAAACTTGATGTGTTCTTAACCTATGGCATGAATATGGTTGAGAAAATATTTAAGGCTCATATGACGTCAAAGTGGTGCATAATTTGTTGATTATTAAACATGACAAAAAATGGAAAACTAATTTAAAAATACATTGGAAAAAACTAAAAAGTGCCGAGCAGCTGGGTCTGGGCCTAAAAAGCACCAAACAGATCGCTTCATCATGCCGGCCCAGCTTAGGTCGAATGTCCCTGACCGTCCATTGCGATCGGACGGTCAGAACTGCTTCCAGGCCAAACAAAAGCAGTGAGCCATTGAACCCTAACTCATGTCTCCTCTCCCTCACCGCAGCCTCCATCTCCTCTCTGGCCCTCCCCCCTCCCTCGGTCCCTCCCTTCCTCACTCCCTCGACGGCCATGGCGGCAGAGCGGCCTCGCACGTCGCGGGTGCTTGGAGGTGGTGGGCCACGCGCCATCGTGGTGGGCGCCGTTCTCGCCTGCGGCGGCGGCGGCGCCTGCAGCAGCTCGAGCGCATCAACGTCTACTACAACGAGGCCAGCGGGGGCCGTTTCGTGCCGCGCGCCGTGCTCATGGACCTAGAACCCGGCACCATGGACTCCGTGCGCTCGGGCCCCTACGGCCAGATCTTTCGCCCCGACAACTTCGTCTTCGGCCAGTCCGACGCGGGCAACAACTGGGCCAAGGGCCACTACACCGAGGGCGCCGAGCTCATCGACTCCGTGCTCGATGTTGTTCGCAAGGAGGCCGACAACTGCGACTGCCTCCAAGGTACGGTCTGGTCTGTCTGCTGCTCGTTCGTCGTCGAGCCTCATAGATAGATATGGATGGACCTTCTGTTGGAAATGTGTGGAGCTAGTGCATTTTCTAATGTTAGATTAGAATGGCATGTTGTGATATTATGGTTCACGGCCCGCCGATTTGTTGCCTTGCTTCGAAACCTATGTAGATCTATCTGGGTGCTTTCCTTACATTTCGAGTATGCATTCTATTTTACTTGGATGAAATGTGTGGTTTGGTTTCCCATAATAATTGCCTATGCGGTTCAAAGTATCCAGTGATTCCTTAATTGCCCGAGTGGTTCTGGTAGTAGCAGCTAATTTGTTCAATTGCAGCGTTCATGGCATTTAATTTGGCATTTCTGCTGGTATGGTTCATCATCCTTCGTCACAAATTTGGCCAGTACCCTATTTCTGGCTGTGCTGCACTTCTCTGTTATTTGTGTTTGTTATTATTTATTTAAATCGTGTAAATGGCTGGGCAACTTTGCCTATGAGAAATTTCCTCTCTGTCTAGTAATGTAGCTTACAACTACTCTTGGCTAGTGCTTACTGGAGGATATTTGCTTCTGGTTCATGTTAGGGTATTGCATTTTGCTTGGTTTGCCCATCTTGATGTCATCTTATTATCTACAAAGCAACTAGAATCTTGGTTATTGGATATTTTACGTAAAAAAATTGCTTCTGTCCATTTGAGTTATGCTTCTGCTACAAAATTGTATCTGAAATAATCTTTACCTTTTCTTCTGCAGGATTTCAGGTTTGCCATTCATTGGGTGGAGGTACTGGCTCTGGGATGGGCACGCTGCTCATCTCAAAAATCAGGGAGGAGTACCCAGATAGGATGATGCTCACATTCTCTGTTTTCCCATCGCCTAAGGTGTCTGATACCGTGGTAGAACCTTACAATGCTACACTCTCAGTTCATCAACTTGTTGAGAATGCTGATGAGTGTATGGTGCTTGACAATGAAGCTCTTTACGATATCTGCTTCCGCACTCTGAAGCTTACTACACCATCTTGTAAGTTTGCATTGCTACTTTGCTCAGTCACTGCTTTAGTATTTATCGATCATTGGTTTCATATCTTGGTGCAAAAGAGTGAATTTATAGTCATCTTCGTGTGAAATCCTGTGACACAAATCTATCCCTTGGATGTCTTGTGATGCTGCAATGAATTACATGGTCCATGTCTGCCGTTGCTGCATATTTATTGCAATCATGCACTACTTGATTGAGTTAATGTGTATGTCGGGCACATGCATCATCTCACTAGAATTTTGACACCATACTATCTGTTCTGAAGTTTGCTTTGCATTACAGAATACAATGATACAATGATGCACTAGATGACCATTCATGATTCTCTGTCTTGTTTCTTGCATTTGCTTCTGCCATTTCGATATAAATAAATCTGAATCTTGCCTGTTTTTTATGTTTTCCAGTTGGTGATCTGAACCATCTCATCTCTGCAACCATGAGCGGTGTTACCTGCTGCCTGCGGTTCCCAGGCCAGCTGAACTCTGACCTCCGGAAACTTGCTGTCAACTTGCTGTCAATAAGCTTTTCAACTTCTAACCGTTGTTTCCTTTGCATTTTGGCGTATCATAGTTTGAAATGTCGTTTTTTTTTCAGTTGTGAACTTAACATTGATTGATCTTCCGGGGTTGACAAAAGTTGCTGTAGGTAAGCTGTTCTTCTATTTATTGAAGAAGGATAAGAAGTTTTTCCATTTGGTATTAGTGTTAGCCTCACGTCTGGCAACTTATTCATTTGCTGATACACAGAGGGACATTCTGAAAGTATTGTGCAAGATATAGAGATTATGGTTCGCTCATATGTTGATAAGGTAACAAATTAACTTAATACCTCTGGCAACTTGTTCAACTGTTCTTGTATTACCTGCAACATGGTTCCATTAGTCTGTAATCTGTTTTTTTGGGTTCCTGTAACTATTGGCATCATGTATTTTGGCAGGTGGCATGGTGGTTAAAGCAGTCTGTGATGCTTAAGGCAACCATGCTTGCAGCAGAGGATGTTGACAAGATGAAAGGTAGTGAGCTAGCTAGCAACTGCCATCTAAAATATAGAGTATCTTGGTTGTGCCACAAACATTTCTCCATTTAGGAAGCAGTAGCTTATGTTGCCTTTGATTTATGACTTAGGGAGATAGTAGCTTCATATCGAGAAATGTATAACTTATCTTGATTTATGACTTAGAGAGATAGTGCTTGTAATGATGATTTAAACTGTTTGTAAACATATATATATATATATATATTTGTAAACATATATATATATATGTGGTGGTCATATTTGTGGTGGTGGTCAGATTTGAATTTGAATTGCTGTGGTCAGATTTGGATTTGAATTTATATTTTTTTTTTTGCTGAAAATTCACTGTAGGGGCGGCTCTAGATTGAGCCGCCCTTACTACACGACCACTGTAGGGGCGGCTAGTGTTCCAACTGCCCTTACTGTGCCTTCCACTGTAGGGGCGGCTGGAAGTGGTCGTGTAGTAAGGGCGGCTGGTGTTGAGCCGCCCCCCCCACTGTAAGAGCGGGGGCGTAGGGGCGGTTCGCCCAGCCGCCCTTACAGTGCAAATTTGACCGCCCCTAGAGTGGTTAGTGTAGTAGTGTGGCAGGACTCCACGAGCGCCCTCCCGTCGTTGAGGGCATCGTTTAGATCATGTAGCAGCCTGCTGGTCACAGGGTCCGCCGTCCACTGGCTTTGCAGATCCGTCAGGAGGAGACTGATCATTTCCACGCGCTTCTTGAGCATGATGCATTTCTCCCTGTTGCGCCGAGTGCTGTCCGCCAGCCCAATGATCTGGCGCGCGATGAAGATGCCGATCGAAATCAACCCAGTTACATCCGGCATCGCAGTTGATCGCATGTACGGTACGGGTCTGTACGCCTGCAGCATCAAGAAGTGTACAAGTACAAAATAAATAGGCCTCACTAGAGCTCAGTAGAGTAATATTGTACTCAGCAGATCCTTTCAAATACAGACAGCAGTACAAGTCCCCTGATAAACTATTACTACTAATAAAATGCAATGTACGTTCTCAATGTAAAACTCCTATGAATAAAATATACCACTTACCGATGAACCTTCTCACTGTAGAACTTCCATTGTGAAGAATATAAAATGCAAGATGGAGATATCTACTAGGCACCTGCGTTTTTTTTACCGGTCGGTTTACCGTGGTAAACCGCGGTAACCGAGCTTCCCGGGCCGGTCCGGTTCCGGTTCGGTCCGGTTCGGACCGGCCCAAATTTCAAATTCGAAGTTTGAAAAAAAAATGCTGAAAAATTTCTAAAAATAGCTGACGAATTATAGAAGCCAATGGTGTAAAAATTTGTCAAATTTGAGGTCGTTTCATATGAAAAAAAATTCAAATTTCAGTTGGTTTAAAAAAAACGTCCCGGCCCGTTAAGGCCCATGAGGCCCATTAGGCCCCATAGGGCGCATAAGGCGCCGGGACTCGCGGGGCGGGGGGTCAACGCCCCCAGAAGCTCCCTCCGCCCCCGCCGCTCTCTGTCCGGGTGGCCTGCCGCCGCTCCGCCCGCCACCGCCGGCCGACCGCCGCGGAAGGGCGGTTTACCGCCGCGGAAGGGCGGCTTACCGAGCGCCAGCCCGCGTCGTCCGTGACCGGTTTCCCGCTCGGTTTGGCGGTTTCCCACTCGGTTTGGGAGTAGGTAAGCTATTTTTTTTTATTTTTTTTTTGTTTAGAGTAGTTTTGCCTCTATGATTTAGTTAGGATATGCTTCTAGTGTATGATTTTGGGCCCGATCTATGATTTAGGTAGGATTTTAAAGTGTAGGGTATGATTTAGGTAGGATTTGTGGTAGGATGCATGTATTTTTTTTTGTTATATAATGTTGAGATACATGGAATTTAGGTGTGATTTAGTGACTTAGGGACTTGATATATATTGTTGACATACATTTTGTGCACTTGGTGTATTTATATATTGGTATGTCTATGTTGTTGTTCGTTCATGCAGGTAGACAATGTCGGGCAGACCGCACGATCGTGTATGGGAGCATGGTCAAAACCTTTCTCCTGGATAGTATTGCAGTTACTGTAAAGTGACGAAACATGGCGGTGGTTGCACTAGATTCAAGCAGCATTTGGTAGGGCGTGGGGCGGATGTCGTGCATTGCAACAGAGTGCCACCAGAGAGCTTGACAGAACTACGGAAAAAACCAATGAGCGGGCTCGAGTAAAGCTGGCACAGGAGGCGGCTGCACAACAGGGAAACCAGCCCCTTGGTGATGAGGAATATGAGGCTCAGATGCAGGCAGCAATGAACATGTCGAGAACACAATATGAGTACGAAGAAACTGTTCGACAGAGAGGAGGTCATTACGAGCATGGAGGGGGTAGTGGTAGTGGCGGCGGTGGTGGTGGTGGTGGTTCGCGTGGGGGAATCCTATTCGAGGATGTTTAGTAGAAGAGCAGGATCACAGAGGGAGACTCCTATGGTGGTGGACGACTATAATGCGGCAATGGGTGGGAGTAGAGGAATGTACCAACCAAGGATTGATACTGGCAAGTGGACAAATAAGGGGAAAAATGCAAAGGAAGCAATTGGTAAAGCTTGGTCAAAGTGGTTCCATTACATAGGAATCCCAGGAAGAAATGCAGACAATCCCTACTTTGTCGGTGCGGTCCGAGAGACACAGAAGCATGGTAAGTACCTATAGTTGTAGATTCTGGCATTTTTTTATCTTTGCATGTTCTCATTATTTGCCTATGGTTTCAGGTGAAGGCATCATGTCACCCACTGGAAGGGAGATTGATGGCAAGTACCTCGATCAAAATGAGAAAGACTTGCAGATTAGGTACGCAAAGTTTCAGACCGAGTGGCCCACCTTTGGCGTCACGTTGATGTGTGATTCTTGGACTAGCCCTACTAGAATGAGTGTCATAAACTTTCTGATATATTGCAATGGGATCACATGGTTTCACAAATCTATTGATGCAACTGGATTAACTCAAGATGCGGACTATCTCCACTAGGTACCTCCTAAACATTGTTGTCTTCTTATCCATTTTTTCTGCGGATACGTACAAGAGGCTAATATGTTGTGCTTCTTTTTCAGGAGATTCGCAAGGTGGTGCGTGAGATTGGCGCCGAGCATATTGTCCATGTGGTCACCGACAATGGTTCCAACTTCAAGAAAGCTTGCCATGTAAGAGTACTCTCGACACCTTGTTGGTTTTCTATATTTGGATATATAGCTAACATGCTTTGTTGCACTTGCAGCCCAGTGGTGGACGATATTTGGGAGAGATACTCCTAATTTGCAGCGCCTTGCTTTGCGGCTTGTTTCACAATGTATCTCCTCAAGTGGATGCGAGCGGAACTGGAGTACTTTTGCCTTGCTGCATACGAAGGTTCGCAATAGGTTGTCCCATAAGAAACTAAACAAGCTTGTTTATGTCCAGTACAACCTTCGGCTGTGACTTGCGGATGTGACCCCACAAAGGCATGATCAAGTAGATTTTATTGACCAGTTCGCCAAAATCTCAGTCTATGACCGTAGCAATCCGAATAGGGAATGGATGGAGTATGGTAGATCCAACAGTTCTCCAGTCCTTGATGAGGATTCTGACGAAGTCGACGTCCCTGTGCCATCACATGTTGTCAGGTACGTTATATACATAAAAAAGTCTTTGTTGGGTATATATGACATATTGTATTTTGACTTGCGTGACTGATTTGTTTGTGTTGGCAGTGACCAAATAGACCCGGACGATCTACGTCGGGCTACAGGGCATGATAATGTCAGTGATTGGGCCCGACACAATGTGAGTTCCAGTCACCTCGGGAAGAGAAAGATGCACATGTCGCCTCCTAAGGGTCAACAGAAAAGAAAAAAAGGAAAAGAAAAGCCAGTGACCAGCGACACAGAGACTGAGGATGAGCAGGGGACCCAGCCATACTATTCTGAGGATAGCCAGGCTCGTGCTAGTGGTGACTCTGACAGTACTGACGATGACAGTGACGGTGGCGGTGGCGGTGGCGGTGGCGGTGGTGCTGGGAGTGAAGGTGGCGGTGGTGGTGGGTATGCAGGTGGTGGTGGTGGCTATGAAGGTGGTCGTGGTGGTGGTAGTGGTGCTGGTGATCCTGGTTATGCAGGTCTTCATTTCACAGGTATCAATTGCACCTACATTCGCACAGTTTTTTCTGTCAATGCCTACTAATTATGGTTGATTGTCGGCGAGACCGACTTCACACATGCTACTCAAGACCAGGACCATGGGCAACCGTCATCGCAGAGGAGATCATATGCACGGACGGACTACGACACCCCACAGTACTCTTCTTCCTCCTACAGTAATACCTCACAGCATACTTATAGCTATCCCATTCCTGACGTGAGCGTGCAGCCTGCTAATAAATGGGTGTTTGAATGGGAAGACCCTGAGTTTTATAGAAGATTAGTTCAGGGTTGGGAGACAACAGCAGCATGGACGGGCCAAACTTGGCAACAATACAAGGCCGAACTGCTTAGAGAGCAGGGTATCTCTCTTATGTCCACCGCCGAATATGAAGCGTCGTGCCGATATGGGGTCTTCCCATACATCCTCCGGATTGAATGAGACTATGTGGTTGTGTTTGTATGCGACGATGTGGTTGTATTTGTATGCGACGATTTATTTGTATGAGACTACGTATCGGTTTGTAGTTGTAACCGACTATGTATTTGTATTTGACTAAATATTGTTGCTAGTGACTTATGCTATTTAGTACCGTATTGTGTTGCATGTGAACGTTAATAGGTGCCAAAAAACTACCCAAAAAAGTCTTTATTCAAGCAAAAAAAAAAAACCGTTTGCAGCGGTTACCGGAAAAACCGGCCGGTAACCGCCACAAATCGGCCGGTTTACCGGCAACTTACCGAACAACTGAGCCATTCAAATTTGAATTTGAATTCGGGCGGTTATCGGGCGGTTTCCGTACAAACCGCCCGGTAAACCGCCTCCTCGAGCGGCCGGTCGGGTCACAAGGGTCGGTAAAAAAAACGCAGCTAGGCACACATCCAAGTGGTTTGGATCGCTTTGCTGCTTCTTGCAAGCACAAGTGCCGGCAAGCAAGCTATTTATATACACACAGGAGGCAGCGATGACGACGACGACGACTACATTAGACATAGACATAGAGTTGACTCCAACTTGACAATATCTTGACTACAATATCTAACAGTTTGTTCGACTCGTCAATATGATTTTTTGCATAGGATATGCGCACAAAGATTTTAACATGCGGAGAAAATCATTCACCAATTCGGCAGCAAGCCACGTTGCAAATAGTTCACAAAGATTTTTGCATAGGATATGCGCAACATAATTCTTTATGCAGACACTAAATAACATAATAAATCTTGAATTCACTAAATTACAATATAAATAACTCAAATGCAATGCTGATAATTTGAAATTAGACACAAAAGAGAATCATCCGAGTTTTTAGTCACTCGTCTTCATCGACCTCGATGAAAATATCCCCCTCGATAAGCGATAAGTATGACTACAGTTAGTGTCATCTACATCAATTCCATTGAAATATTCACATGGTCTTACCAATTTATCAACATAACAAGAACAAAAAAGCTAGTTGTTTTTTCGTGTGATTTTTTTCGCATGATATGCCTTCTAGTATTAATATTTGGCAAACAGGAACCAATCTCTAGTATATTAATCTTGGGCGGAGACTAAGGGTGCCTTTGGTTGGGCTTTTGCCTTTGGCTTTTGCCCCCAAAAGCAAAAAGCTCAACCAAAGGGCTCAAAAGCCAAAGCTGCTTTTAGGAAAAAAAATAGCTTTTACCGTAGTACAAACTTGAAAGCAGCCTCCCCCTCCTTTCACCTGCTTTTGGGTCACAACATTACCCACTTGCCACTCGTTACACAAAAAGCGGTTCCTTCTTTTCCTCTTCTTCTTTTTCCGTCCCTCCCTCTCGTCGCGACAAACACCAGTGCCTCCCAACCTCACCTCGCGAGAACCCCCGACGGCAGGCGCGCCGGCCCCATCCCCGACTCTAGCATGCAGGCGCGGCCCCGCCCCCAGCTCTGGCGGACGGGCGTGCAGCGCACTCCCAGGCACCAGCGGGCAGGCGCGTCGACCCATCCCCGGCTCCGGTGTGTAGGCGCGCGCAACTGAAAGGTCATAATGGCTAGAGGGGGGGGGGGTGAATAGCCTAATAAAAAATCTAGAAGAACACTAGACAACCCAATTAGATAGCAAGGCGGCAAATGTGCAAAGCAAATGCTTCAACTACTCTATGCAAGCCGTCCTACCAAGCAAGGCTACTCAATTCAATTACAAACACAACAACGGTGATCAAGCTACACAATGTTGGTTCACCGAAACCAACCAAGCAATTCTACCCACGGGATTTACTCTACACAATGAGTGGTTCCCAACCGACCACAACAAGCAATTCTACTTTGCGGAAAGTAAGGAGGTGATGGAAGTTTATACCGCCGCGAAGAGTAGAAGATGGCCAATCACCGGTGTAGTAGCCAATCACCTAGAGAGCTCAAGCACAAGCACAAGGAGGACGAAGCCTCGGCAATCACAAATCGACACAATGATTTTTACCAAGGTTCACTTGCTTCCCGGCAAGCTAGTCCTCGTTGTGGCGATGCACTTGATTGGTGGGTTGCCCGCTCAATTGGCTCGGTGCCAAAGACCCCAATGGGGAGCCGCAATCTCCACACAAGACAAGGATCCACAAGCCACGGGCAATCCACTAGAGTATCCTTTCGCGAACTCCCGCGGGAAGGATCAAGAACCCCTCACAAGAACCCGGTGTGGCCTCGAACAATCACCAACTCGAGCTCAACCACCACCCGCCGCTCCAAACCGTCTACGGTGACGGAATCACCGAAGAGTAACAAGAATCCGCAGCCCACTCGAAGAACAAGTGCCTCTAGATGCAACTCTCAATGCAAATCACTTGTCTTGCCACTCAAATCTCACAAGAGATGCTCAAGAATGAAAAAGATGAGTGGGAGAGTGTCTCTCTAGCTCAAAGGATGCACAAGTATGTGAAAATGGCCAAGAGGTACTCCCAAGCCCCCCAATGGTCTATTTATAGACCCCTCCACAAAAGTAGCCGTTGCCCCCTCGGCCGGAGCTCCGAACGCGCCGGACGCGTCCGCGCCGCCCGCCGGACGCGTCCGGCGCTCTTCAGCGCGCCACGTCACCCGACCGTTGGAACTTCTCCGTTCGAATCCTTCACGCGTCGGATGCTCAACAGTAACCTCGCCGAGTCCGGCGCCCGCGTCTGACGAGAGTCCGGTGCCAGCGTCCTCCACGCGTCCGCCGTGCGTCCGGCCGAGTACCTACCAGCGCGCCCGAGCTCAGAAGTTTCTGGTGCACGTCCGGGGACCCGCCGGACACGTCACAGCCGCGTCCGCCGCTCGCAGAGCCGGCCAGGCCACGCGCGAGCCCGAGTCCAAAGCCGTCGGACGCGTCTTCTCCGAGTCCGGCGCCTTCGCCACCAGCGTCCGGCGCCTTTTGATCGTCATTTCATGCGCCAAACTTGCTCCAAATTGATCCAAATCAATTCCCTTGCCTTGTGCACTAACTCCACAATGCGTAGATGTCGATCTCATGCCTTGGAGTTAGCATTTCACTCATGAAACATCGTGCAAGGGTAAGCCCTCTAGTTAGCCTCTCATGCATCATGCAAAGTCACAACTAGAGGCACTTAGGACTGCGAATGAACCGAGGAAACCCCTCTTGATAGTCGGTTATCGATCCTAAATGTGGTCACACTCGCTAAGTGTCTCGACCACTAAACCGGAAAGCCCTATCAAGTATACCTTCGCCTTGATCTCCATGGGCCTCCGTCGGAGCTCGATCACTTCACTTCCATCAAGTTCATCACCGTGATCGCCATGCTCCATCATCCACCGTCACGTTGCTATGTGTCTAACCACACTTAGAGCAAAGCATTAGCAACGTTTGAGTGTCATTAATTACCAAAACCAAACCGGAGCTTTCAATCTCCCCCTTTTTGGTAATTGATGACAACCCCTTGACAAACTCACAAAGATATGGAAATTGAATTCAATATGAAATTGAATTGCTTGCCCAAGACATTTTGAACATGAATCTTGGATTGAACAAGCATTTCAATTCCGGTTTTGGTAGTGGTAGCTCCCCCTTCATGTGTGCATCAAATGTTTGGTCGATTTTCAAGCACACATGCATAGATGAAACTTTTGTGAGAGTTACCACAACCAAAATGGTACTGAGGTTTATAGAATTGACCTTTGAAGCGTGATACCAATCGGAGTGCGATAATAAATCTTCCTTAGCACCATGGGAATCTAGACATCCATCAAAAACTCAAAATACCTCATGAGATCACATTAGAAGCAAGGTACTTTGAACAAGAGAAACTCTATGTCTAGAAACCACGTAAGCATGCTAGTACTTCAATTCATCAATCAAGTGTTATACTAGCAATACACCAAACAAGCATGAATATTGAATTTAGCTTGCAATAGCTTGCAATGCTCCATATCATCATGTATGCACACACAATATGCAACAAATAGTCTATGAGCTTGCTCCCCCTATTTGTGTGCTCATGGTTGGGTCATATCATAAAAATTGATCCCCTTCCATTGCTCTTTGTGACTTATTTCTCCCCCCTAGGTGTAAACTTCTCCCCCTAGGTGTATACTTACTTCTCCCCCTTTGTCATTAATGACCAAGAAGGGTGCATAAGATGAGAGAAACAAGTCAATCAACTATGGCCAAATCTAAATCACATGCCTAGAAAATGTATCTCGGTTTGAACCAAGGGCAAGCTTCTTCACACCTCATAAGAATAAGGGTTATCTTGACCATGTTGAGATACACATCATGAGCAAGTGCTAAAGATTCAACACTAGGTTTACAAGCTCACAAACAGGTCATATGCCATCACTAGATCAAATCAAGCATAGAAACAATAGTGATGCCATATATCCTTCAAATTCATTTGATTTGCAATGAATGAGCCTAGCAAGATGCACATGTATACATGTCTACACAACTAGCAAAGGATGCATGAGATGCAACAACCAACTCTACCTTGCTATGTTGGGGGAGAGGCATGTCATATATGGGGTGCATCAATCCATGTTGGAGAAGCTAAGTATGTTCAACTCATTCCTCAACTTGCATTATCTCTTCTCATCAAGAGGCTTGGTGAATATGTCGGCTAGTTGATCTTCGGTACCAATGCTTTCAATGCTAATATCACCCTTTTGTTGATGATCTCAAATGAAGTGGTGCCTCACATCAATGTGCTTGGTTCTTGAATGTTGAACCGGATTGTTTGTCATCTTGATTGCACTTTCATTGTCACAAAACAAAGGCACATGCTTGAACTTGATCCCATAGTCCTTCAAGGTGGCTTTCATCCATAGCAATTGTGCACAACAATTCCCCGCACTAATATATTCGGCTTCGGCGGTGGAAAGTGCCACACTATTTTGCTTCTTTGAAGACCATGACACTAGAGATCTTCCTAGCACTTGGCATGTTCCACTTGTGCTCTTTCTATCAATCTTGCAACCGGCATAGTCGGAGTCGGAGTATCCAATCAACTCAAAGCTTGACCCCTTGGGATACCATAGACCAACATCTTGAGTACCCTTCAAGTATCTCAACACCCTCTTGGTTGCCGTCAAGTAACTCTCTCTTGGAGAAGCTTGAAATCTTGCACACATGCACACACTAAACATGACATCCGGCCTTGAAGCGGTCACATATAGCAAGCTTCCAATCATTGATCTATATAGCTTTTGCTCAATCATCTTGCCACTATCATCAATGTCCAAGCCACCATTGGTTCCCATTGGTGTACTAATAGCCTTAGCATCTTGCAACCCAAATTTCTTGATCATGTCCATGATGTACTTGCCTTGACTCACAAAGGTGCCATTCTTCATTTGCTTGATTTGAAGACCAAGGAAGTAGCTCAACTCTCCAAGCATGGACATCTCAAACTCACTAGCCGTCATATTTGCAAACTCCTCATAAAAGACTTGGTTGGTTGACCCAAAGATAATGTCATCCACATAGATTTGCAACACAAACAAGTCGTCTTCTATCTTCTTGGTGAAGAGAGTAGTGTCAACTTTTCCCATCTTGAAGCCTTTGGATATGAGAAAGTCCCTCAATCTTTCATACCATGCCCTTGGAGCTTGCTTCAATCCATACAAAGCCTTCTTGAGCTTGTAGACATGGTTGGGCTTCTTGTCATCTTCAAAACCGGGAGGTTGTGCAACATACACTTCCTCATTGATGAAGCCATTGAGAAATGCACTTTTTACATCCATTTGATAGAGCTTGATGTTGTGAGCACAAGCATAGGCTAATAGGATTCTAATTGCCTCCAATCTTGCCACCGGTGCATAAGTCTCTCCAAAGTCAGGACCCTCAACTTGTGTGTACCCTTGTGCCACTAGTCTTGCTTTGTTTCTCACTACCAAGCCATCTTGATTGCTTGTTCTTGAAGACCCACTTGGTTCCAATCACATTGTGCTTCTTCGGCCTCTCAACAAGCTCCCACACATCATTTCTAGTGAAGTTGTTCAATTCCTCATGAATGGCATTTATCCAATCTGGATCCTTCAATGCTTCATCAATCTTGGTTGGCTCAATAAATGACACAAAGGAGTAGTGCTCACATATGCTAGCCAATCTTGATCTTGTTTGCACACCTCTTTGAATGTCACCAATGATATGATCTAGAGGATGATCTCTTGCAATGTTTGAAAGTTGAAGAACTAGCTCATTTGCATTGCTTGCTTGATCTTGATCTTGATCTTCATGTTGAGTACCACTTGTGCTTGCCTCATTGGAATCATCAATCACAACTTGAGTTGGCACTTGCACTTCATCACCATCATCCACTTGCTTCGGCCTAATGTCACCAATGTCCATATGTCTCATTGCATTGCTCAATTGATCTCCACCCACATCTTCTTGATTTTGATCTCCAACTTGAGAGCCTTGGGTTTCATCAAATTCAACACCATGAACCTCTTCAACTAGCCCACTAGCCAAGTTCCACACTCTATAAGCCTTGCTAGAAGTAGAGTAGCCAAGAAGAAATCCCTCATCACATCTCTTGTCAAACTTTTCAAGTCTTTGCCCCTTCTTGAGAATGTAGCACTTGCAACCAAAGACCCTAAGTAAGCAATATTGGGCTTTCTTCCATTCAAGATTTCATATGGAGTCTTCTCTAACTTCCCATGGCAATAGAGGCGGTTGCTATAGTAGCAAGCCGTGTTGATAGCATCACTCCAAAACTTCTCACTCACATTGTACTCAAGTAGCATAGTTCTTGCCATCTCAATCAAGGTCCTATTCTTCCTTTCAACTACACCATTGGATTGGGGAGTGTAGGTTGGTGAGAATTGATGCACAATTCCAAGCTCATCACACAACTCTTCAACTCTTGTGTTCTTGAATTCACTCCCATTGTCACTTCTTATCTTCTTGATGGTAGTGTCAAACTCATTTTGCACCCTCTTGACAAATGACTTGAATAGATCATAGACTTCACTCTTGTCATAGAGGAAGAACACCCAAGTGTATCTTGTGTAGTCATCCACAATCACAAATCCATACTTGTTGCCCCCAATTGATGTGTAGTGAGTTGGGCCAAACAAGTCCATATGCAACAACTCAAATGCTCTTGAAGTTGACATCTCATTCTTCTTGGGATGTGAGTTCCCATGTTGCTTGCCGGCTTGACATGCATTACAAGGTCTATCCTTCTCAAAAGTGACATCATTCAAGCCTCTCACTAGATCATGCTTCACCAATTTGTTCAATTGCTTCATGCCAACATGTCCAAGGCGCCTATGCCATAGCCATCCCTTACTTGACTTGCCAATCAAACATGATGAAAGTTGAGCTTCACTAGCATTGAAATCCACCAAGTACAAGCTTCCATGCCAAAACCCCTTGAAGATGATATTTGCTTGATCCTTGCTTACTACCTCAACATGCTTGTCATCAAATATGCACTTGTAGCCAAGATCACACAATTGTGCCACCGACAAAAGATTGAAGTTCAAAGTATCAACTAGCAACACATTGGAGAGATCCTTGTCATTGGAAATTGCAACCTTTCCAAGCCCCATGACATCACCCTTGCTATTGTCACCAAATGTGATGGAGTTGAATCCACCATTGTCATTCTTGTCAAGTGACTTGAACATACTATCTTCACCGGTCATATGATTTAATGCACCACTATCAAGCACCCAATGCCTCCCTCCGGCTTTGTAATTGACCTACAAGAAGACATCAAGTTTTAGGTACCCACTTTTGCTTGGGTCCTTGAAGGTTAGTCACTAGAGTCTTTGGCACCCAAATAGCTTTCTTCTTTGAGCTCATCCATGGTGTACCAATGAATCTAGCACTCACACCACTCTCACTCTTAACAAGCATGTAAGAAGCACTCAACTTGTAAGAGGAGGCACTAGTGTTCTTGTTCTTGCATGCATGCTCTAAGTGACCCACTTGCTTGCAACTCTTGCAATAGCTACCATTGTTCTTCACAAAACAAGTCTTGTGAGGAGCAAAGGCGGCCTTGCCTTTCTTGGGGTATAACCCAATCCCTCTTTGTAGAGAGAAGCTCTTTGGCTACCCAAGCACATAAGCAAGCGGTCCTCACCACCATAAGCCTTAGCCAAGGTGTGGTTGAGCTCCTTGACTTCCTTCTTAAGTGACTCATTCTCAACTACTAGTGTAGAATCACATGCATGACTAACACTACTAGATGAAGTAGAGGCATAAGAGCATGAAGGGTCAAGAGATGCAACAACAATTGAATCATCAAGTGAGTCACATGATGTGGACACATTTTTCTTTTCTATGATCACCACTTGTGATTGCTCTTTCTCTTGCTTCTCAACTAGAGAAGAATGAGCTTTTTCAAGCTTAGAGTGAGCAATCTCTAGCTTCTTATGATCTACCTTTAGACTCTCATAAGAGGCCTTCAACTCCATAATTTCTTGCTCAAGGTTTTGTTTATCCTTGCGCAAGCCACTACATTCTTTCCTAGAGTCATTGAAAGCACCTTTGCAGTCCTCAAGCATGACCCATAGTTCTTCTTTTGTGGTCTCATCATCATCATCACTCTCATCATCACTATCGGGTGGAGGTTTTACCTTAGTGGCCTTGGCCATGAAGCAAGATGATGGAGCACCAAATAGAGAAAGCTTCTCTTGAATGGCAATGCTTGCATTCCCCTTCTTCTTCTTCTTCTTGGAGTCATCTTCATCATCACTTGAGGAAGATGAATCACTCTCCCAAGTAGCCACATGAGATTCACCCTTCTTATTCTTGTGAGAGGAGTCTTTCTCCTCCTTCTTTTTCTATTGCTTCTTCCTCTCCTTCCTCATGGCATCTTCATCATCACTTGCGTAAGGACACTTGGCAATGAGATGATCCTTGCTATTGCACCGGAAGCACTTCATGGGACGGTCACTTGGCTTGGATGAGCTTCTCTTGCTCTTGGACCGGTACCCCTTCTTCATGAGCTTCCCCATTCTCTTCACAAGGAGTGCCATTTGTTCACTCACTTCTTCTTCTTGCCCACTTGAGCTAGAGCATGGTTCATCTTCACTTGAAGACTCTTCTTTCTTCTTCTTGCCCTTGCTCTTGGATGATGTGGCCTTGAATGCCACACTCTTCCTGTCATCATCCTTCTTCTCACTTTCCTTCTTCTTCTTCTTCACCAACTCTTCCTTCTCATGATCTTCTCTAAACTCATCATCGGCCATGATCTCTTGAAGTACTTGGTTGGGAGTTGGCTTCTCCTTCATGGTTGTCTTCACCATGACGGTCTTCAACATGTCAAATCTCTTGGGAAGACACCTCATGAACTTAGTGGAGAATTGAGAGTCCTTGATTTCTTCCCCAAGTCCCTTGAGCTCATTGACAATGACTTGGAGCCTATGGAACATCTCCGGCACACTCTCATCCTCCTTCATTGAGAAGCTTGCAAACTTCTCTTGCAACATGTAGGCTCTTGCGGTCTTGACACTTTCGGTGCCCTCATAAGCTTCTTCTAGCTTCTTCCAAATGTCATGAGCCACCTCAATGTTCTTGATGAGCTCAAAAGCTTTATCATCAAGTGCCTCATGGAAAACACTCACAGCAATGTCATTTGCTTGTTGCTTCTTCTCTTCAGCCGGTGTTGGCACCGCACCCTCAACAAGCTCGAACTTTGTTTCCACCACTTTTCACACCTCAAGGTTGATTGACTTGAGATGACTCTTCATCTTGAGCTTCCACTTGGCATAGTCATCACCTTGAAATGATGGTGCCTTCTTTGTGTTGTTGATATGCATAACCAACGCCATTGCTTCACCATAGGATGTTAATCCAACACAAACAAACGATGCCCGGCTCCGATACCACATGAAAGGTCACAATGGCTAGAGGGGGGGGAGTGAATAGCCTAATAAAAAATCTAGCAAGAACACTAGACAACCCAATTAGATAGCAAGGCGGCAAATGTGCAAAGCAAATGCTTCAACTACTCTATGCAAGCCGTCCTACCAAGCAAGGCTACTCAATTCAATTGCAAACACAACAATGGTGATCAAGCTACACAATATTGGTTCACCGAAACCAACCAAGCAATTCTACCCATAGGATTTACTCTACACAATGAGTGGTTCCCGACCGACCACAACAAGCAATTCTACTTTGCGGAAAGTAAGGAGGTGATGGAAGTTTATACCGCCGCGAAGAGTAGAAGATGGCCAATCACCGGTGTAGTAGCCAATCACCTAGAGAGCTCAAGCACAAGCACAAGGAGAATGAAGCCTCGGCAATCACAAATCGACACAATGATTTTTACCGAGGTTCACTTGCTTCCCGGCAAGCTAGTCCTCGTTGTGGCGATACACTTGCTTGGTTAGTTGCCCGCTCAATTGGCTCGGTGAAAAAGACCCCAATGGGGAGCCGCAATCTCCACACAAGACAAGGATCCACAAGCCTAGAGTATCCTTTCGCGAACTCCCGCGGGGAAGGATCAAGAACCCCTCACAAGAACCCGGTGTGGCCTCGAACAATCACCAACTCGAGCTCAACCACCACCCGCTGCTCCAAACCGTCCACGGTGACGGGAATCACCTAAGAGTAACAAGAATCCACAGCCCACTCAAAGAACAAGTGTCTCTAGATGCAACTCTCAATGCAAATCACTTGTCTTGCCACTCAAATCTCACAAGAGATGCTCAAGAATGAAAGAGATGAGTGGGAGAGTGTCTCTCTAGCTCAAAGGATGCACAAGTATGTGAAAATGGCCAAGAGGTACTCCCCAAGCCGGCCAATGGTCTATTTATAGACCCCTCCACGAAAGTAGCCATTGCCCCCTCGGGCTGGAGCTCCAGAACACGCCGGACGCATCCGCCGCTGCCCGCCGGACGCGTCCGGCGCCCTTAAGCGCGCCACGTCACCCGACCGTTGGAACTTCTCCATTCGAATCCTTCACGCGTCGGATGCTCAACAGTAACCTCGCCGAGTCCGGCGCCCGCGTCCGACGAGAGTCCGGCGCCAGCGTCCGCCACGCGTCCGCCGTGCGTCCGGCCGAGTACCTACCAGCGCGCCCGAGCCCAGAAGTTTCTGGTGCACGTCCGGGGACCCGCCGGACGCGTCACAGCCGTTTCCGCCGCTCGCAGAGCCGGACAGGCCATGCGCGAGCCCGAGTCCAAAGCCGTCGGACGCGTCTTCTCCGAGTCCGGCGCCTTCGCCACCAGCGTTCGGCGCCTTGTGGTCGTCATTTCATGCGCCAAACTTGCTCCAAATTGATCCAAATCAATTCCCTTGCCTTGTGCACTAACTCCACAATGCGTAGATGTCGATCTCATGCCTTGGAGTTAGCATTTCACTCATGAAACATCGCGCAAGGGTTAGCTCTCTAGTTAGCCTCTCATGCATCATGCAAAGTCACAACTAGAGGCACTTAGGACCGCGAATGAACTGAGGAAACCCCTCTTGATAGTCGGTTATCGATCCTAAATGTGGTCACACTCGCTAAGTGTCTCGACCACTAAATCGGAAAGCCTTATCAAGTATACCTTCGCCTTGATCTCCATGGGCCTCCGTCGGAGCTCGATCACTTCACTTCCATCAAGTTCATCACCGTGGTCACCATGCTCCATCATCCACCGTCACATTGCTATATGTCTAACCACGCTTAGAGCAAAGCATTAGCAACGTTTGAGTGTCATTAATTACCAAAACCAAACCAGAGCTTTCAGCGACCCCTTCCCCAGCATCGGCGGACGGGTGTGGCCCCCTCTGCAGCACCGCGGACGAGCGCGCAGCCCCCTCCCCGACACCGACGGGCAGGCGCGCAACCGCCATCCTAGACGGCCCTAGGCAGGATTCGGCGGCTGCCCTCCAGGCGCCTATTCGCAAATCTTAACGCACACCAACTAAAGTGAAGAGGTAACAAACTCTTATGAATGGTGGCGCCGGACCAGCTGTGCCTAATGCAAGCCTAAGCTATCACTAGAGGAAGGGTGTCACAATTCCTCCTCAGGCAACGGCCCTAGAAATGCTTAGCAAAGCTAAACTCTAGCGATGACGCAAGATAAGCCAAGTGGGTAACTCTGCAAGCGTATAGGTATTGCTGTAGCACTTCAACCGTGGTGAGTATCCGCGGTGTCGTATTTATAGTTCGTCCAAGGAAAACGGACTATGACTCTATACTAAATGTGTGGATGGATATCTATGGTTTGTGTCTACTCAATCTAAGTTCACTAGTGTTAACAGGGGGGTAAGAGTAGCAAGAAAGAATAATAGATAAGTAAGATAAAGGAAAGTAAAAGATAACTGGAAGTGAGCTAGCTAGGTGGGAGGACAACGAGTGAGTATGGACTCCTATGTATCTAACTCTACCTTTGTGTTCTAATCCTTACAATGTAAATGACTCTACTAGATTAGTATCTAAACAGTCTTGTGTGGTGGAGAAGTCGACCGCACTAGGAGACAAAACCCCTACTGAGACAGACCTTTGGCTTATGTACGCCCTACAGACCAAACCCGACACAAATAGAACCTAATGAGAAGCAGAACCTGTCACGTTAACCGCCACCCGCTAATATACGTCAGCAAGAGAGGTTGTATCTACTAATAAGCACTAGCCTAAGCACCTCGCTTACACTGGTCTTATAACTCCAACTATCACGTAAATAGTCAGAGCCCCTAATGGTAGTGAAACACACACAAGGTGTTGTAAACACCGATCTAACTAAGACAACAACACAATTGAGACTAAGACACAACACTACTACACAAGTATAGTAATGCACTAAGTAAGTACTCAAAGTAAATACTTAAAGTAAAGACTTAGTAAAGTAAAGGAAAATATATTAATATAAGGAAAGTAATACAAGAGAAAAGGTACAAGAGCTATACCAGACTCTCCAGAAGACGACTCCGGAGACCCGAGCTTCGCTCGACTCGACTCTAACTCCCACTCTAGACTAGACTACACTACACTTGATGTCCCAAGAGAACTTGAGCTAAATGACTTGGAAATCAACTTGGGGATGCCTTGGAGTGGTGGAGGACCCTTCTTTTATAGGGGGAAGAGAGGGGGTGCCACATCAGTGATCCGCGTGCTCCTTCCTTCTCCACCCTTGGATCCACCGACCTCCCAACCGCCTTAGATGGATGGCAGTGGGAATTCCACACATGGGCAATGTGTGGGAACATCGGTTCGAGCCAACCGACCTTGGAAGGGGCCGGCCGACCTGGGGTTGGCTGACCTGTGGGTCCTCCTTCCCTTCTAGAAGGTGGCAAGGTCGGTGGGAGGCCAAGCCAGGTGGCAGGCCACCATAGCCAGGTCGGCCGACCTGGCATTGGGGTGCATGGCCCACCTCTGTCTTCCTGGCGCTGTCTCCACTTGTCATGTGATGTGTTGTCTGAAGATGATTCCAATTACTCCTTTGCTTGCTTCCTTGTGGACCCATGGATCCATGTGCTAAGTGTTTGGACCGTTGGGAGAAAGCACACTTGGATCCAAGGGTTGGGAATGACTCCCTGGAGAATGGCATGGATCATGCCATGGAGGGCAGCCCCTGGTGGGCCCAAAGCCAGGTCGGTCGACCTAGGGTTTGGGGCCCACCGGGCTCATTTCCTTCTTCCCTGCATTTCACAAGCTAAGAGTACAAATGGAACTTTATTAGTGATAAATATGTTCATGTCATGCTTTTCTTCCTTCAATCGAGGACTGTTGATGGGTTTTTGAGCATGTAGAAATGGGTCTTATCTCCCGTCAACATGATCCCCCAAGCTTAACCTTTGCTCGTCCTGAGCAAACAATCAAGACTTGGTTCGATTGGATTAGGTATTATCACTATGTTAACATCTCTATAGTACTAAGTGCACAACAAAGAACTTCTCTTTGAATGGAAAAAATAGCAATGCTAACACACCAATATTACTTTAGCACTCATGGGGCTTATGGCATTAACTTAGTCTTGGGATTGTTGAGAGATAGAAGAAAATTGACTAGAACATCTACTTTTCTCATTCTTTTGCAAGTTTCATGCAGAGGTTTTTGCTAAGTTTTTCAAAAGAAGTCTTATTGTTCCACATATGGTTTCTCTCAAGTCACTCAAGTGGTGTATGAATCCTTACCAAGGCATATGAGTAAGTTGCCTTCTCTATGTAATCCTACTCTAATAAAGGCTTATGTGGAGCTCAAGGTAGGAACAAGGCGATGGCATACTTACATTGCATATGTTGTGAAGTCAAACCTTGGATCCTTGGAGGAAGAGTAGTGACATGCTCTAGACCAAGATGTGTATGTGGAATGGTGGTATGAATGTGATGGCTAGATGGCTCCTTTGTTTGACTATACTCTCTCTATTTTTCTATTGAGACAAGGCTAGCATTTTTCACTATAATTAGTTTTTTTTGAATGCTAAGGACTTGATGTCCTTTCTAACAAGAAAATTATTTTTCTATACCCTTTGCTTTTGTGTCTCATCTAACAATTAGCACTTAGAGAGAGATTCTACACTTAGAGCATGGAGCATCTATATTTGGTGGAATGGAATGGAATGGAATGTTGCGTACTCCCAGTGTAGGAGCAGCAAATATATGTGGATGGTGTGGATCATGATCTTATGAGCATGACACAACTCTAAACCAAGGTTCAACAAGAGTTGACAACTCTCAACACAAGCAAGTAGCCTATGTGCTAGGTTTCTATCATGTAGAGCATATATGGCTTGTGGTAGGAATTTAACACCATTGAGGAACAATTAAGTTTTTATTCATTTTCAAAATAAATTCTCTGGCAATCATGCATGCTTAGAACAATAGTATAGAGCTCTTATCTTAGCTATCTCATATCTCACAACAACTTAAACTTTGTTTTAGCACTTGCAACCCACTATGTGTTCAAGTTCATGATGGTTAAAAAAGCTAAGTAATCCATACTTAGAGAAATGCTAAGTTGTAAACAAGTACTAGAGAAACATTAACTAGCAATTTCATCATCATTTCCATAGAAAGGATAGCACACATGAAGCATATATACAAAGGGAAATAAAGCAAATAAATATTTTTGGATTTTTAGAAATATTGAAATTTTTATAATTAATATTTTTCTAATTTTTTAGATGCAAGAAAGCAACAATTAAAATGCAATAAAGTAAGAATTAAAATGGAGGGGTTGGAAACTTACCTTGGATAAACTTACCTTAGTGGGGGTGAGAATCTCCCCCAAGCTTGTCTCTTGCTCACTGTGGTTTTTGCCATCCCCACCACTGGTCCCATCGGGACTGATCCTCTATTTGGAGACCTTGGGCCATATCCACGTTCTCTTGCATAAGTTGCAACGTGGCTTGCTGCCCAATGTTGATGTTCTCCACATCGTTGATGAGTGTCTCCATATTGGACTGTGGCTGGTGCCTCCTCCTACCACGAGGGTGAGGGGTGTGCGCTGCCGAAGACGTCCTGGAGTTATGAGGCACTCCCGATGGTGTCTTGGAGTGAGAAGGTGCTCCCATGGAAATGTTCATGGAGCTCATTTCCTCCTCCTCATATGGTGCAGCATAAGAAGGACCGGCTTGCTATTGAGCAGCACGGGCCTGTGCCCTCGTCATCCTGTCCGTCCCTGCAACTGGGTAGGCTCTATCCACTCTATCTAGCCTCTTGGTTAGTGATGAAACATTATACAACCAAATTCTCTCATTGGGAAGGGAGACTTCGAGTGTACGATGTTTATAAATCATTTTAAGGCCATTTCTGGGGCCTCTTTTAAGCATACCAGCACGTCTAAACAAGTGTTCATCTAAGAAGGATCTAGTATGTTTGATGTATTCAACTTCATTATCCTCAAGTAAACCCATAGATTCAGTAATTCTAGTGATAAGTGAAGTAAAGCATACGGGTTTCTGAGGTCCAATAGAGGTGATCCATAAGTGTACTAGCAACTTGACAGGTGAAAACTTGATTTTATTAACCATGGCATAAAGGATTTGCAACTCACTAAAGCCTATGGCATCCAAGTTAGTACCAGGAAAGAGTGTGACTATAATCCAATAGTACATAAATCTTAAGGTTGGGTTGTGGATTTGGTAAGGCCTAGGACTAGAACAATCATCAGAGCCAGAAATTAGTTTCCAAAACTCAGCTAAGTCAAAATCTTCCAAAGCATGATCTATGACTATCTCACAATCTTGATCAAAGCCTAGAGTTGTACTCAATTCACCCCAAGTTAAGTTATAGTCCTTGTTGAACATGCAAAAAGATACCTCCCAATTGTTTGATTTTAGTGAGCAAAGAAATTCTTGGGTGAGTAACTTTATGCCAAATTTAGGAACTTGCCAAAATCCACCCCACCAATGGCATTAAAGACATTAGAAAAGTCGATTCTCATACCTGATTGGTCCAAGAGTTGTTCGTTGAAGACGGTGGTGTGGGAGAAGCCCGCAAGTGAGAAGGGTGTAGAGCTTCCCTAGCTCCGCATGGTTGAGCAAGAGGTTGTCATGGGGCTCCATCATCCTATCAGCGGGGATGTAAGGAACAAGTTGGTGAACTTGTTCCTCCTCCTCTTCCCTATCATGGCTCCTACTCTTGGAGTTGTGAGGACTCGAGGATGAACCCTCACCCTTCTTCTTCTTCTTGATTTTGTTGAGGATGAGCTTCTTCATGCTAGCTAAACAAGTGAACAAACAAGACCAAGCTTCCTACTACAAGTACTATGAGAAGGGAAATATTTTTGTGCTTTTGGGTTTATAGCTACTACTACTAAGGAAAGGGAAATATTTTTTGGTTTTTGGCTATGACTACTACTACATTAAGCTTGAGAAGGCTTGGAACACTAAAGAGAAAAGAGAAGGCCAAGTGAGCTCAAGATGATTCTGCTGGTTGTGGTGTGGGATTGAGCTCACATTGGGGTGCTATTTATAGGGGTGAAAGGGTAAGGCATGGCCACCCAAATGGCAGGTCGGCCGACCTGGCCCTGGCCCCTATGAAGCATGCTCTCACTTTGGACAAGGAATCTAGCCTCGTGTTTGCAAAAAGTCACAAAAATTGGACGATATACTTGGTCGGCCGACCAAGGTTTTTGCCCCCCACAACGTTATTCATGCTTTGTTAGGTTGTCTAGTAAAGATGGTGGTGGTCATGGTCCAAAGTTGCTGCTGGTTGCTTCGAATTCCTATGTTTAGTGTTCGGTGAAAGAGAAAAGGAGAAAGCAAAAGTGGAGACAAGCATCAAAGTGATTCCCATGGACCATGGGGACACTCAAGCATGCATTGCAGCTCCCTATGCTTGCTTTGGCTGGTGGCATGCTCCCTAAAGCATCAAAGATGCTTAAAGTGGCATCCTAAGCTAAAGTCATGAGCAATGGACCATCTCTCCTCGAATTCTGGCTAGTGTGATGGGCATAGGATCCTTTGATGTCATCATGGGGAGGCAGCAGGGTGCCTGGTGGCACCAAGTCCAGGTCAGCTGACCTAGGCTTTGGAGCCCTAGGGCATCCAATGCTACTCCTTGGATCCCTGCTTCTAGCCAGAGTGAAGAGAGAGGTGGGCGACCCACATGCCAGGTCGGTCGACCTGGTCCTGGTGGCCCCACCAGCTCAACTTTTCTCTAATTACTCTTCTCAAGTTTTATTACATATGTCTAAGTTATTTTGTAGAAATAAAATATGCAACTTTAAAAGTAAACATGCAATTGAAAAGGGAAATGCAGAATTGAAATGCAAAAAGTAAATATGAGATAACTATTAACATACCTGGCCAGCGTAGGGCTCCATGTTTTAGGTCCATAGAGCAGGACCTCTCCATCGGGTTCATTCCGTGGATACCTCAGTCGGTCCCAGAGATGGGGACCGTGAAGGCATCTCCTTCTCCCGCCATTCCTTCTTGGAATGTTCTGCTTGTTTGGTGGGTTCCTCCTTTTGTTCGGCCTTTTTGGCCGACTTACCTTTGTTGTACCTCCGGCGTGGGTTGCCGCGAGGTTTCTCCTCCGGTTTCTTGTCCTTCGGCTGCATATTAGTTTTATAGCTATTGAAAGGACATTTGATCCTCTTACCTGGGAATTGAAGATGGATCTGGCCGGACCCGACGTAGATGACAGCATTCATTGTGTTCAGGAATGGCCATCCTAGGATGATGGGGACGTCGATGTTCGTGCCCATGTCGAGGATGACGAAGTCGGTGGGGGCATACTCATCTTGGACTTTCACCAAGATGTCCTTAGCGACTCCCTCCGGAAACCGAATGGTTTGGTCCGCCGTCTGCAATCTCATAAAAGTTGGGAGCAAAGCGCCCCTAGCATATTTTCATAGATTACCTTGGACATGATGTACGTTGACGCTGGATCCAAGGTCGTAGAAGACGTTGTGGATGAGCTGTGGCCCAATCTCACAGGTGATGGTAGGCATACCAGGGTCGTCCTTCTTCGTGATGAACGGGGGATCAAGGAGGTATCCCCAATTGGAGCGAACCGAAGGCTTACCATACCTCGTAGATACTATCTTAACGGACTCAATCGGGTCCTCAGGTTTCCCTGGGATCTTACCTTGCTCATATGATGGAACAGCTACAGCTAATTGAGCTAACTGGGTTTCTAGCATTTTATTAAAGCTCAATTGGTTCTCCATAGCAGAATTAAAGCCGTCCATTTTCTCACTAAGATTTTCTAAGATCTTGTCATTAGCCATCATTCTTTTATTAAGACCATCATTGATTTTAATTTGGCCAAATACAAGATCTCTAAGGCAAGGTTGGTTACCAAAAGAATTGCCAGAATTATTGTTATTGTAACCCATACCTTGGCCTTTGTAGAAGGGGCGTGAACTCCATTGTTGTTGTTGGGGCCGGTTCCCGTTGTTGAAGTTGTTGTTGATGTAGTTCACCTCCTCCTGTGTCTCGGGGCAATTGTTGCCCGAGTGATCGTCACCTCCTCAAACCTCGCACCATGGATCAGTTTCTACAGCACGGACAGCGGTAGGGGTCTGGATGGCCTCAATCTCCTTTTAGAGGAAGATTCCTCTATTTTCTTCATTAGGAGGTCCATCTTAACAGAGAGAATGTCCACCTCATTAAGGGCGTGGATACCTCTCTTTTTGGGCTGGAGGTGCTCTTCATTCCAACCTTGGTTGATAACCATCTTTTCAATGAGCTCTTTGGCATCCTTGACATTATGCTGCAAGAATGCCCCTCTAGCGGAAGCATCAAGGTGACTACGGACCATGCCGGTCAACTCGTGGTAGAAACCTTGAATAATGAGCCATTCGTCTATCCCATGATGAGGACAGGCCCGAATGTACTCATTGAGACGTTCCCATGCTTTGGGAATCGTCTCGTCAGACTGTTGTTGGAAGCTTGAAATCTTCCCACGCAGGGCACTGGTCTTGCCTGCTGGAAAAGAACTTCTTGAGGAAGGCATTGGCACACTTGTCCCAAGTCGTCACTTCACTCTTGTTGGCGTAAAACCACTGCTTCGCCTTCCCCAAAAGCAAGAATGGGAAAAGACAAAGCGCAGATGGCGTCCGCCGTGACGTTCTTGATGGTGAAAGTGCTGCACACCTCCAGAAAGTGTTGGAGGTAAGCATTGGCATCCTCATGTGGCTTCCCACAGAATGGATTGGCTTGCACTATGTTGATCAGTGCAGGCTTGAGCTCAAAGGTCCCATCGCCCAAGTTCAAGTTCGGACCCATAGCGACAAAGTCAGCTGACGGAGATGAGAACTCAGTGAAGGTCTTCTGAGCCATGACTGCATCAACAACTGGTGCGGGACTTCCTTCCACGAATGGTTCGGGGTCCGAGATGAACCTTTGAGGAGGAACTTGATGGCATCTAGTTCTCCTCAACAATTGCTCAGGATTTTCAACGAAGTTTGACGGCAATTGAAAACCGCTCATGCACTGTCTAAATTAACGATAACAAAAACAAGACAAGTGAAGGGTAAGCCCCTAACACTAATGGATACTTAGATTAAGAGAAGACCACGGATTCCAATTTATTAGAGATTCCTAGTACGACGCTTCCCCAGCAACGGCGCCAGAAATGCTTGTTGGCAAATCTTAACGCACACCAATAAGAGTGAAGAGGTGACAAACTCTTTAGAATGGTGGTGCCGGACCAGCTGTGCCTAATGCAAGCCTAAGTTATCACTAGAGGAAGGGTGTCACAATTCCTCCTCAGGCAATGGCTCTAGAAATGCTAAGCAAAGCTAAACTCTAGCGATGACGCAAGATAAGCCAAGTGGGTAACTCTGCAAGTACACAGGTACCGCTGTAGCACTTCAATCGCGGTGAGTACCCGCGGTGTCGTATTTATAGTTTGTCCAAGGAAAATGGACTAAGACTCTCTATTAAATGTGTGGATGGATATCCGTGGTTTGTGTCTACTCAATCTAAGTTCACTAGTGTTAACAGGGGGGTAAGAGTAGCAATAAAGAATAATAGATAAGTAAGATAAAGGTAAGTAAAAGATAACTAGTAGTGAGCTAGCTAGGTGGGAGGACAACGAGTGAGTATGGACTCCTATCTATCTAACTCTACCTTCGTGTTCTAATCCTAACATTGTTAATGACCCAACTAGACTAGTATCTAAACAGTCTTGTGTGGTGGGGAAGTCGACCGCAATAGGAGACAAAACCCCTACTGAGATGGACCTTTGGCTTATGTACGCCCTACAGACCAAACCCGACGCAAATAGAACATAATGAGAAGCGGAACCTGTCACGTTAACCGCCGCCCGCTAATATACGTCAGCAAGAGAGACTATATCTACTAATAAGCACTAGCCTAAGCACCTTACTTACACTAGTCTTATAACTCCAACTATCACGTAAATAGTCAGAGCCCCTAATGGTAGTGAAACACACACAAGGTGTTGTAAACACCGATCTAACTAAGACAACTACACTATTGAGACAAAGACACAACACTACTACACAAGTATAGTAATGCACTACGTAAGTACTCAAAGTAAATACTTAAAGTAAAGACTTAGTAAAGTAAAGGAAGAATATATTAATATAAGGAAAGTAATACAAGAGAAAAGGTACAAGAGCTATACCAGACTCTCCAGAAGATAACTCCGGAGACCCGAGCTTCGCTCGACTCGACTCTAACTCCCACTCTAGACTAGACTACACTACACTTGATCTCCCAAGAGAACTTGAGCTAAATGACTTAGAAATCAACTTGGGGATGCCTTGGAGTGGTGGAGGACCCCTCTATTTATAGGGGGAAGAGAGGGGGTGCCACGTCAGCGATCCGCGTGCTCCTTCCTTCTCCACCCTTGGATCCATCGACCTCCCAACCGCCTTAGATGGATGACAGTGGGAATTCCACACATGGGAAATGTGTGGGAACGTCGGTTGGAGCCAACCGACCTTGGAAGGGGCCCACCTCCAGGTCGGCCAACCTAGTATTGGCTGACCTATGGGTCCCCCTTCCCTTCTAGAAGGTGGCAAGGTCGGTGGGAGGCCAGGCCAGGTGGCAGGCCACCAAAGCCAGGTTGGCCGACCAGGCATTGGGGTGCCTGGCCCACCTCTGGCTTCCTGGCACTGTCCCTACTTGTCATGTGAAGTGTTGTCTGAAGATGAGTCCAGTTACTCCTTTGCTTGCTTCCATGTGGACCCATGGATCCATGTGCTAAGTGTTTGGACCGTTGAGAGAAAGCACACTTGGATCCAAGGGTTGTGAATGACTCCCTGGAGCATGGCATGGATCATGCCATGGAGGGCAGCCCCTGGTGGGCCCAAAGCCAGGTCGGTCGACCTAGGGTGTGGGGCCCACAGGGCTCATTTCCTTCTTCCCTGCATTTCATAAGCTAAGAGTACAAGTGGAACTTTATTAGTGATAAATATGTTCATGTCATGCTTATCTTCCTTCAATCGAGTATTGTTGACGGGTTTTTCAGCATGTAGAAATGGGTCTTATCTCCCGTCAACAAGATCCCCCAAGCTTAAACTTTGCTCGTCCCGAGCAAACAATCAAGACTTGGTTCGATTGGATCAGGTATTATCACTAAGTTGTACAACCAATGCACATTAGTTTCATATTTTTATGATTTATTTAAATGTTGAATTGGTTATGAATTTCTAGAAAATTAATCAGTTTCAGTTATTTTTTTAGAAAAATACAGAACCAATTTTGCAACCCGCTAGTTGGCTAGATTTGTCCGGTATTAGATAGAGTTCGTTACACGCTCTTCTGCTAGTTCTATCCAGTGTATATGTGCAGCCGTTCGATTAGAACAGGGAGTCGTCGTTCTCGGAGAAGTCACCTCCATACTGATAGCTAAGCTGGCTACAAGATGCTGTTAGCTAGTGTGAACGGCACCGACGGGCCCTGTGCATGAGTGTCCAGTGAAAGAGTTGGGGAAGCTGGCCGTAAACAAACTTTTGGGTGACGATGGCCTCATTCTTTTGTGGCCAGCACAAGCTGTGTTGATATACCGCTTGAAGAAAGCATCCGATGACAATCAGAGCTGTCCTGTGTGTGAATTCAATTTCTCCATGTGCTCTGTCTGGCACTCTGTCCTGTTTGTGGACAGTCATGTGGAACTTATTACATGTAGTTGGATTGGTCCCATCGAGGGATGAATGCATTGCCATCATTGAGCCAAGCAGCGCAATAAAACAAGCACTTTTGAGACGAGAGAGTATCGCTTATCGCTTCCAAAACAACCATTTTTCCATCGAGTGCTAGCTCCTCATCCTCAGCATTTGTGTATCTGTTGCAATCAGAAGAAAGATTGATCGAGTTGGTGATTGATAGGCTCATCATCATTTTGATATAATGATTCAGTGATCCCTCCATCTAAACTGTTGGAATCCATTTTCTTGAAGCAATTCGTATAAACACGTACTACTGACTGGTTCGTGCATCCGCTTCTTTTGTCTGCTCTTTTTTTGTTCGGAATTTATGAATTGTTTGGAGAACAAATTATCTATTAAATCTGCTGGTTGCATGAAGGAGGAGATCGAGGAGGGGACATCATTCGGGAATAAGCACCTGCCTAGTCCTTTGCACTACCACCACACACCATTTGGTTCTGCTGATCTGCTCGTGTTCCCGTGTGTTGTGAGAGCAACATACAATGGCTGAGTTGGTGATTGGGCCGCTGGTCTCTATGCTGAAGCTGAAGGCATCCAGCTACCTACTGGATCAGTACAAGGTGATGGAAGGAATGGAGGAGCAGCGCAAGATCCTGGAGCGTAACCTGCCAGCAATCATGTACATCATCCAGGATGCAGAGGAAAAAGGGGCCTCCCGGTCTGATGTAGCAGCTTGGCTCAAAGATCTGAAGACAGCATCCCATGAAGGCAACGATGTATTTGATGAGTTCAAGTATGAGGCACTTAGGCGAGAAGCCAAGAAGAAGGGACAGCACAGCAAGCATGGAACAAACCCCATTGTGTTCCGTTACAGGATGGGCAAAAAGCTACGCAGGATTGTGCAGACCATCGAGGTCCTGGTCACTGAGATGAATAAGTTTGATTTTAGACACCTGGAGCAAGCACAACCCTCATGGCAGTGGCGACAGACGGATTCCATAATCATTGACTCCGACAGGGATATTGTTAGCAGATCTAGAGACCGGGAGAAGAAGAAAATCTTGGGATGCTTCTTGATCAAGCTAGTAGCAACATGAGTCTCATGGTCCTTCCAATTGTTGGGCCGGGCGAGATGGGCAAGACCACCTTTGTTCAACTCATATACGGTGACCCTGAAATTGTGAAGTGTTTTGAGCTTCGGAGGTGGTGCTGTGTGCCAGATGATTTTGATGTTGGCACCATTGCAAGCAATATCTGTGAGACCAACGAGAATCGTGAAAAAACATTGCGCGATCTTCAGAGTCTAACAAGTAGAAAAAGGTTCCTCATTGTTTTAGATGATGTATGGAATCGGGATGCTGATAAGTGGGGAAAATTAATGGTGGCAAGGGCAGTGCAGTACTGACAACAACTCGTGATTCAAAAGTGGCTCAAATCATGTCCATGGGTGTAATTGAAGCCCATAACATTGAGAAGCTCAGTGACGAGCATTTGAGGGAAATTGTCCAATGCAAAGCATTCAGCTTGCAAAATGCAAATAGTGATGAGCTGGATTGCATTTTCAGTAGGATTGTTGACCGATGTGCTGGTTCTCCTTTGGCTGCCAAAGCCTTTGGCTCCATGTTGAGTACCAAGACTAGCATGAATGAGTGGAAACAGACATTGGCCAAAAGTAACATATGTAATGAGACAACTGGAATTTTACCAATACTCAAGCTAAGTTTTGATGACCTACCATCACATATGAAGCAGTGCTTTACATTTTGTGCTTTATTTCCCAAAGACTATGAGATCGATGTTGACCTATTGATTCAGCTGTGGATGGCACATGACTTTATACCTGTGCAGGATGGTGACCAGCCTGAAATTGTAGGCGCACAAATTTTCAAGGAGTTAACTTGGAGGTCATTCTTTCAAGATGTCAAGCAATCATCTCCAGTTGGTCACATCTTCTGTAGAAGCTTGCCACTTCGTAAGCGAACCATATGCAAGATACAAGATCTCACTATCTATTATGGGGAAAGAATGTGCCACCATAGTTGGTAAGCCCACTTTCAACAAGCTACTGCAAAATCCAACTCGCCATGTCTTCTTGTCAGAATCTGGTTCAAGTCTCGTTTTTCGCAAAGGACTGGTTATAACTTTGTTGGACCATCTATTGAAGAAACAAACTGCAATGCTCCAGACATTATTCTTTCAAGTTTATTTTGACCCCCTTGATATATCACAGTACACTTCACGGCGAGCACTACACCTTCCTGATCCTTCAGAAATCGGTTTAGGATAGCAACACCTTACAGGACAGCTAGAACACCTAAGGTATCTTAATCTGTCAGGATATTGGTTGGAGAAACTTCCTGCAGGAATAAGCCTTATGCATAATCTACAAACGTTGGACCTTTCTTACTGTTTGAATTTTCGTCAGCTTCCACATGATATGAAGTATATGGCAAGTCTACGACACCTTTGTATCACTGGATGTGAATCATTGACATACATGCCTCCTGGACTCGGGCAGATAACTTCACTACAGACTCTAACAAATTTTGTTGCTGGTGCCAGCTCGGGCTGCAGTACTATCGGAGAACTTGGAAACTTTTTTTTTCGAGGCCACGCCGTTGCGCGCTTTTCATTAAGCAGGAGAAAGCGAAAACAAACAAAGTTCAAAGTTACAGAAACAAACTAACAACCACGCGCAATGGTAATACTCTGATTACCAAGGGCACCAAAAGAACCGACCCCCTCCACCACAACTACAGAAGGATTACATGATTAACAGTGGGCTTCTAAGGACCAAAACAATCAGACTCTTGCAAGGAGGATGGCCAGCTGCTTGCAGCCCGCGGACACCCAAGCCCCCGCCTCTTGGAAGATCAGCTCCAACAGCAACACCGAGGACGTCGCAACCCCGTTGAAGGTCCTTGCATTTCTCTCCTTCCAGAGTAGCCAACCAACGAGGAAGAAGAAGGTGTCAAAACCCTTCCGAAACTCCTTGGGCACAGCCTTCCTAGAACGTAGCCACCACTGAAGCACATTTTCTTCCGCTACCAAGAAGAAGCCAGTGAAGTGCAACCTGGCAAGGCACAACTGCCATACCTCTCTACTGAATACACAACCAATCAAGATGTGATCCATTGTTTCAGAAGCCTGATCACACATGATACAAGTGTCCTGGTCTTGAAGGCCATGCCTGAAACGGCGGTTCCCAGTCCAGCACCGCTCATGGAGGCAAAGCCAGAAGAAAAACCGCACTCTGGCCGGTGCCTTCGTCTTCCACAGCTCCTTCGCACCCAAAACCGGGGAGGAACCCAGGAACATGGCGCCATAAGCAGAGGCCGCGGTGTACTGTCCATCAACCGAGAAACGCCAAGCAAAAGTGTCCGGTGTATCAGAAAGATTTACCTCATCAATTGCATCACATAGGCTGCTGATCTGAAGGAGGAAACTGACAGTGACCGAGCCAGCAATGTGCGAGACCCACGCATTCCCAGCAAGCGCATCAGCTACTGAACATAGAAACTTAAACCTTGGTGGTGAGTTAGAGTTAAGTGGTCTGGAACATGTAACAGAAGAACTTGCAAAAAAAGTCAGACTTGAACATAAAGAAAAGATCACACACTTGTCTCTTAAATGGGATACTAAGGGTGAAGAAGATCCAGTGCAAATGGATTGCCATAAGAAGGTGATATATGCTCTTAAACCTCATGATTGTCTGCAGATGCTAAGGATAGTAAACAACAGAGGCACTAGTTTACCATCATGGGCAATTGGTCTTAGGAAATTGGAGCATTTGACTGAACTGCATTTGCATAGTTGTACGCAGTGCGAGGAATTTCCTCCATTTTACCATTTCAGAGCTCTACAAGTTCTTTCTTTGAAAAAGTTGGATAAATTGCGAAGCCTGTGCAGTGATGTGGTGTGCACGCCATTTCTAGCACTGAAGCAGCTCCGGTTACATGATTTGGAGAGCTTGGAGAGGTGGATGGCAACAGAAGGAAAAGATGATGAATTAACATTTCCTGTACTTGAGGAGATTGATATTGAAAACTGTCCAAAGTTGAGTAGTCTACCTGAAGCACCAGAGCTCAAGGATATCAGGTTGGTTGAAAGGAAGGCACCGCTACCATTAGGAATAGCTAAATCAACAAGACACATGGCTTCAGTTTCCAAGCTAGAACTGTCTGTTCGTGACCCAGAAGCACCGGTTCAGATAGATAGTAGCTGGGGTTCAGAGAAGCCAGAATCATTGCTCCATGACACGAAAGCGGCACCAGTGTCAGAACTGAGCATATCTGGCTGCGATTTTTTCTTCTTCTCAAATCAACCAGAGCTAGCACTTGTGGCATGGAAATCGTTTGAAAAACTTGTAGTTCTGACAATTCATCGCTGCGATGTGCTGATCTACTGGCCTGAACGAGTATTCAAAAGTTTGGTGTCCTTGAGGAGTTTGTCGGTTCAGTACTGTAATAAGCTAATTGGCCACAAACAGGTGACCGATGATGAACCTACACAAACAACAGAGCAAGTCCTGCCACATTTAAACAACTTATTTGTACACCAATGTGAATGCTTGGTTCAGCTCTTCATTCTTCCACCATCTCTCAGAACTATTGAGGTTTGGTATTGCCCTAGTTTTGAATTCATATGGGAAAAGGAGAAACGTCTTGAAACCTGTTCACCACTCTGCCAAGAACCTACCGGTACTCCAGAGCAATCACCCTATGGAATGATTCGTTGTGCTATGGATATGAAGCAGTTTAACAAAAATGTGCTCAACAGGCTTGTACACAAAGAAATATCACAGGCTCGTTCAAGCAACCCAGATGAAGGTAGCCTCCAGTTTCCTTAAATTTCTCTGCCTGCCCTATATACTACAAATCCACACCTTGTGAATTTTAATCCCCTGCGACCCTCCTGCTTTTATTATGGATGGATGTCTGATAGATAGATATATAGGTGGGAGGAGGCCTGCAGTCTTTATTTTTAGACTGTAACCCCATGCATATTGTTGGTTCATATAAGGTTATTATTAGTTTTTTATTCTTTGGAAGCAGTAGGATTGATTTTTTTTTTTTTTCGGTCGCAAAACTTGGAAGCAGTAGGCAATAACATGCATTTTTCCATTTGCAGGGCCGAAACTAAGAGAACCAAAATATTGGAAATATGCTATCCCTTGGTGTAGAGATGGGGCGATGCAGAGTTACGAGACAGAGGAGTAGTTCCAACACATGTGGCATTCCGTGTTGTCCCATTTTCTATCTGCAGGGCCAAACTTTGACGAAGCCACATTGTGTTTTGTCTACAGCATATATGGTTCTTTGCATAAGTTTGGATCGTCAGACTCAGACGTGCAGTGTTAATTGAGCGTGTCTACATACCTGCAGATGTGCTGCTCCCCTCGTGTTTTATTATATTTTTTTCCTGTGCAGAGAGTATTTATGTATGATACGTATATTGCACTGGACATACTGCTGTGTATTGTATGAACAAATGGAAGAAACCAAGCAGGTGCCCCTTTTTATAGACTAGAATCTAAACAACGTTGCTGGTTCGCTTCACATGCGTGGTAGCTTGTATATGTGTCGGCCTTAAGAGTGAGTTTCATGTGAGTCCCTAACTATAATCATGTCCCTTTTTCTGGCTGGGCTGGTTCCACTGTCTGAACTCTGAATGGTTTGAAACTGTCTTGCTTGTTTGTTCAGTTTATTGTCTGACTTGCAGTTACCAGTCTGAATGTAAGGATGAAATCATTCTGCTCCATGCTATGGCAGCTCTTGTGCTCCTGTTTCAGAAATGAAACTGCAGCATCCAGTTTTCAGGAGCTGAGTGGGCGGGCGTTTACAGACGTGGAGGAAGGGAGCGAAGAGGTTGGACTGCAGAGTAGGCCCATCCTAGTTCGTAATCCGGTGTTAGCCCTTTATAATTTTGGGCCGTGGGCTTTCCCCCCGGATGCACGTTAGCCCAGCTTCATTTGTGGCCTCCGCGTCGACGGCCCGGCCTCGTGGCCCAGCAGCGCTCTCACAAGACACCCCGGCGGCGGCCGGCGAGCGGGGAGCCGCCAACCCGTCATCGCCGTCGAGGCCATGGCGGTCGGCGGCCGCGCGCAGAGAGTGCGTCGGCGGGGAAGAAGGACTGAGCAGCGCCCGTACCCGATGATGGTGTCCAAGGGCGGAAACCGAGAGAGTCGCCACCGGGGCGCCGGGTCCCACTGAGGTCTCGTCCGGCCACTCCGACAGTCTCCGGCGGCAGCGGCGTGCTTCCAATCTGGTCAGCCCGCAGAATACATGGCTCACCCGTGCACGGTATGAGCGCATCTGAGTCCTGAGATTTGTCATGTATTTCGCCCCCTGTTTTTGCTTGTGTTTACAAAATTTCTTCACTTCGTAGTGGAAATTCGGTCATACGCGTGAGGTACCCGTGCTCAGCAAATTGGAATAAAATTGCCGTAATATTAATTAGCTCGTGTCATCCATTATTAATTAGCTCGTGCGTAATGGTCGGTTCGTGTCATCCATTATTAATTAGCTCGCTCTTGAACAAACTCCAAACAAGGTTCGGGGCAATTTTTACTGGCCGGATGCTTTCATTGCTCTGAAATTTCTTTACACCATCCTTCTTGTATGCTTCTCTCCTGCAAACTTCTGTTTTCATAAATCAATTTTGATGGTGCCTGGTTTGCTGGGATCAGAAATTCGGACTACTTTGCGGTTGAATTCTAGCCGCTCTTGTTTTTCTAATCTGAAAATGTCGCTGTTGGTGCCTTGGTGGTACATGGTATTTAGGTATTACAATATAAAGAATATCTCTAAGAAGACTTGCGGAGTCAATGGCGCTATCTTCCCCACTTAATTAGCGCTATCTTCCCCCACTTCATTAATGTGGTACCAGGCCTATCACAGTTACCATATTCTGGTGTAAGCATCTATCTAAGAAGTACAATTACTAGATCCATCCTTCTTCCCTCCTCTCTTCCCACACCCACATCTCCTTGTATTGTAAGAAAAGCATCCCATGGCAAAAACATCGGAAGTTATTGCAGGGATAGCCCTGGGCATCCCAATAATGAGTTGGCTGCTGATACCCATCATCACCTTCCTCGTGAACAAATTCTTTCCCATCCTCCTCAACGACACATCAAGAAAACTCAGTAACCTGGAGAACCTCACAATCCCAAGTCTGAAGGAGACTGATAGAAGTAGAGGAGCAGAGGATGCTTAGAACAGCTAAAGATGCAAGGTCTGAGTCTGATTTGAGGACTCTCGATGGACTGGCAACCGAGCTCAAATCTGCCTTGTACGAAGCAGAAGAAATCCTGGATCTGATAGATTATTATCGGATCGGGAAGAAAGTCATTGATGATGCCAATGACAATGGCAGAAGCTGGGTGCAGCAAATCTTCTGTGCTTTTGGTGCTTGCATGGTCCACTGCAAGGGCAGCACCTGGATGCAGCACCTCCACGACGGCGTTGACTTTTGCATCACCTGCTGCAAGGGGAGCTTGTTCGGAAGATCAGGTGCGCAACTTCCAATTTCCCGTGTATCCTCCATTTCCATGATGCAGAGGCTCTGTGGCTCTGGCTGGTATAGGCACCTCGTGGTCCATATCCCCAACAGCGGTCGCTCTGGGATGCAGTGGCTCCGTGACCGGTTCTGGCACCTCGTACTCAAAACCACCAACTGCTGTAGATATGGGGTGCCGAGACTCTGTGGCCAGTTCAGCCGTCTCATATTCAAATTCGCCAAGTTATGTCAATCTGGGATTCAGACATTCTCTGGTTTGCCAGCTGATGTGATTGCAGCTAACCAGGATTGGTCATATAAAGTTATTGGCATCAAAAGTAATCAGGTACCATCCTATCATTGTGACCAATTCTAGTTGCTATAATTCTGACACCAGTTCATTAGTGTTGAATTTCATCATGTTTCTTCTCTCATTCAACAAATAAAAATCAATTGTTTTTTGTTAATTAGACAGCACCATTTTCGCTTTACTTGTGCAAGAAATGGTTGGGTAGCTTGGAAATCGTTATGTTGAGTGGTGTGCTTGTCGTTTGAGGTAGGTTTGATTCTTTTCTTGAGAACTGCATGTAGAAATGGTGTGAGTACAAGCCAAACAAATGGCTAGAAATAAATGTACAAGTAGCAATGGTGCGAGTATAAGTCAAAACCATGGCTGCAGAGTAGCTTGAAACACCATTCTTATGGAGATATTCTTTTTTCTCACTATCATTTTGGAGGAATTGTGTACGTCAGTAAGACACAACAGATTTATCAGTTATACTCAGGTCAAAGCCTTGATAAAGAAATATCACTATAGAGCTAGACAAGACAATAATGAGTATTATTGGCACTTAGATGCAGTAAGTACCTGCCACGTGCAAAGCACAGAATCTGTAAAACCATCCCATTGAATGAAGAAGGTGCAAGGTGAAGTTATGAAGTTGGATGGGATACACTGATTTGCATGATCAATCATGTCCTATCACATTGTAACCACCTTGTACATGATCACATGGCTCTGTCAAAGTAATGTTAATCCAAGCCTTTATGGAATCTTAAACCATGGTGATCAGGATGTTCTGTTTTTTTTTTTATTAATTTGAATATTTCTAGGTATTTCCTTTGATTAATTATAGATAGATATGGAATTCAGCCCCATTGAATAAGTTTTTCTGATTTTCCTACAATCAATATGGATACTTAAATTTCATAGTTAATGGTCATCTTTAAAATGTCTGACTGCACAAATTGTGCAATATACCTTAACATGTAGCTAGGATAATCATTTGACACTAGCTTGCATCTTGCAGAGGGATGGCACAGCAACAGGTTCTTTCATGCTAACCATTGCTAGAAATAGCTTGATGAAAAGAATAGAGCACATAGAAAATGTTCTCAATGACTTGAAGAAATCACATCTGTTGAATCAGCAAAGCAGTAGCAGCCAAATACCCAAGAAGGGTAGTAACAAAGAAAGGAGTAGCAGGCAGGAGGATATTGAGTACCTGTACAGAAGCATTGAACGGAAGGTATTCGGTCGAGATAAGGAGCGTGAGAAGATTATTAGTATGCTTCGTAGGGGACCTGGTCCGGATACACCATGCTCCAGTACCAGTAAACATTATTCTGTGATTGGTATATATGGCATTGCAGGGTCTGGGAAGAGTACCCTTGCACAATATGTTTGTGATTATGAGAAGGCCGAAGGCCAACATTTTGACCCTGTCATGTTCATTCCTGTGTCTCAGACATTTAGAGTGGATAAGATATTTCGTGATATGTTGAGGGAGATCAGGAAAGACCGGCAATCTGACAGCAATGATGTGAAAGGTCTACATGATGAACTGAAGGAAAAGTTGAAAGGGAAACGTTTCTTGTTGGTACTGGATGATCTCTGGGTCAGTGGTGAGAACAAAGAGGAATGTGCTATTCTACTTGGTGTGCTGGATGCTGGGCAGAGTGGAAGCCGGATTCTGGTGACAGCTCAGAAGAAAGATGCAGCTGCAGCTCTAGGTGCCCAGGAGCAAATCCCAATACCGGATATGGAAGAAGAGCAGTACTTCTCAATGTTCATGCACTATGCCCTAGAAGGCAAGCGTTCTGATAATGGAAGATTTATAGCAATAGGGAGAAAAATTGCGAAAAAGCTTGGCAGATCACCCATTGCAGCAATAACAGTAGCAGCACGGCTTCAGAGTAACAACAGTATCAATTTCTGGGAGACAACGGGGAACCTTGACATGTTGAATGAAACAATGGGAGCTCTGTGGTGGAGCTATCAGCAGCTAGGTGTAGACATCAGGCGATGCTTTGCATACTGCAGCACTTTCCCGAAAGGATACAGGTTAGTACGGGATGAGTTGGTTCACATCTGGATAGCTCAAGGATTTATAAACACCAGGATGAATGCAACAGAGCAATTGGAAGATATAGGCCTCCGCTACTTAAACGAACTACTGACATTCTCATTTCTGCAAGTTGAAAGAACAATTTTTGGCACTGAAACTGAGGCATTCACAATTCATGACCTGCTACACGAGTTGGCTGAGAGGGTTTGTGGAGCTGAATGTTTCAGAATTCTTTCAAATGGCCTACCAAAAGATATTCCGCAAGAAGTTCGTCATCTTTTTGTTTGTATTGGGACTGACAATGGAGCAGTGGTTACAAAGAGAATTCTAGACTTGGTAAATCTACGCACTCTCATCATTGATGAAGAGTACAGCGAAAATAAGAGGAAAACATTTGCAGCTCAAGATGCTGAGGAATTGGACCACACCTTAATTAACGAAAAACTCTTTGACAGAATGTTCAAGAGCCTGAGGAAACTGCGGGTGCTGATATTTAAAACAAAATACTACCATGAACAAGTGTTGTTAATCCCATCATCTATTGATCAGATGAAGGATCTACGTTATCTTAACTTTAATATGGACTGTTCCCATCACAGTGTGGAGCTTATTTTCCCAAGCACATTTAGCAAGCTTTACCATATGCAGAGCATATATGCTGAGAAAGTTTCCTGTGCTGAAGATATCACTAAGAATCTCACTTCGTTGCGGCATAGCTCTTCATCGTCGATGGGATTTGCAAACATTGGCAGGCTGACATCACTCCAATCACTAGGATACTTCCAAGTAAAGAAGGAACAAGGGTACGAATTGAAGCAGCTGAAGCACCTAAACAACCTTCGAGGTACCCTGGCGATAGATGGTCTCGGGATTGTCAGAAGCAAAGAGGAAGCTCTTGAAGCCCACCTGGGCAGCAAGAAACGACTAAGAAAACTGGAACTGTCATTCTCTGTCCGTCAGGCTGGGGATCCAAACGCCGTGGCAGAGATACTTAACCTCCTTTTACCACCAGAGGGTCCTGGGGAGAGCTCACAGTCAACCAACCATGATAAGGCTACAAGCTACCATGGCTGGATGATGGGGGGCCAGACTCCAGATGCCGCTGCAGAGGTACTTGAGGGCCTTTGTCCCCCAAAGGATCTTGTAGCACTCACAATCAACCGATACAAGGGTTCGAGATACCCTAGCTGGTTGCTGAGTCACAATAATCCAGATGCCCTAAAGCACCTGCAACAACTTAAACTCCATAATTGCAGCCCATTGGAGTATTTTCCTGGAGATATTGAACTGTTCAGTTGCCTGCGTGAGCTTCAGGTTTCCCTTTGCAACTGGGACAGCTTGCCAGAAAATATGGAGTTCCTTGTTTCGCTCCAGAGTGTGTTAATTATGAGATGCGATAAGATGGAGCGCCTTCCTACGCTGCCACGGTCGCTTGTGAAGATTGAAATTCATGGGTGCCGCGTGCTCAGTAGAACCTGCCAAGTAGAGGGACATGAAAATTGGCAGAAGATCCAGCATGTTCCAGAGAGAAATATATCTCCACGAAGATCATGTCGCAATTAAGGAGGATGAAGCCAATGTTCCCCACACCAGCAACAGCTTGAGACGGTGAGTCTCTTGTCCGCCTTCCTTTTGTAATCCTAACAGGAATCATACATAGCTGGTTGTAATAATATACGATTCTTATGGAGAAGACATTAGGTTAGTGCAAGCCTCGACAGCGTCAACACCTTTTGGTGCCAATATCTTCCATGGAGACTTTGTCACTGTGTCTCACTGTACCTCAACACTAGTTTCCGGCTAGGTGAAAACTTTGCCATGTTCCAAGCAAAGAGGTGGCAGCGACTAACCGTGTTTGCTTGTTGTTTCTCTTCCCGTATGACGGATTTGGCTTGTGTCAACATTACAAAACAAGCCGTGAAAGCAAGATTACTCAAGCAGCATTCATTTTGGAACTTCAGAGTTATTAGTGTCTTGGCTTCAAATTTTATTGTTGGGACATATGCTCTCTCTTTGGAATAATGGTGGTAGATTATAAGCATTTTTACTGACTTTTATCATAAGAGTTTTATGTTATATAAACCACATTAGAAATGATTTTTCCTTGAGTGCTCTAGGGCATGGGCCCAAATAGCATTGCACTGGCATCCTCTTTTATTTACCGTCAGTGAAAAAATTAGGTAGTGACAGTGCAAATCATTTTTGTACTGGTGGTGCTCTTTAAAGCCGGAATGTTTGGTGGCTCTCTGCCCGCGGACCTGTGCCCTCTGACAGAAAGATTGGTGTGCTCCAAAACGTTTTGGCGTTTGGCAGATGAATTACGTACTCAAGCCTGACTGGCAAGACATCGCAAGAGAAGTTGGGGGCAATACAATAATGTACAGGAGCTGAACAACCAGATCATTCTCATGATAGCGATAACTGCAATCTGCAAACACACGACAACATGGTACAGCCGCAAGCAAAAGGGAACAAACTTAAAAGCACCTCACGAACTCTAGCTGGTAACTGAAAACCAGCCAACGATAGTGCTTTTTTTTTTTTAGTTAATCGGGGGGGGACGAATAGTCCCCACCTTTTCCATTGCCACAGATTCCGGACAGAGTCCGGTGGGTGGTCTGGGGTGCTGAGCACCCAGTACAAGAGCGACCCCGAAGGTCAGAGAGTACATGAGTGTACCCTGAAGGTCAGAGAATACATGATAGTGCTTTGCATTGAGCACAGCAAGCATCATACAAGGCTAGCTCTTTATTCATGAACACTACTGAAACACACTGACGACGAGCAAGAGCAAGCATCCAGCCGAGCGACGACATTATTTGTTTCTTCTCCGGCAAAGCCCAAGAGAAGCAAACTCGACTTGCCATTGCAGCAGACCGCCGGCGTCCGGCCGGCCGGTCCGATCAGAAGGCCTCACCCAGGAATGCTGCCGCCGGCGCCGGCATGCAGCGGCGCTCACAGAAGTTTGTGAGCAGGTCCGCGCAGCGGTAGGTGACCACGGGGCCGGGGCGGCCGGCGGCGGAGGTGGCAGGCATCTGGATGCCATCATCGTCGTCGGTGGTGAGCGTGTCCCTGATGCACTTCTTGCACTCCGGGCGGCACCCGTGCAACGAGATGTCATTGCACCGGCACTTCGGCGGGTTCATCCTGTAGCAAAAACTGCAGTCGTCGCAGCACGGCCACGAGGTCGTGCCGGCAGCGTCCGCGGCGACGGCCGCTCCAGCTTCCACCTTGTTCCCTGTGGCCACAAGTAACAGCAAGGTTGAGTCAAAATTTTCTACAATAGTGTGCATGGTTCAACGTGAGAAACAATGATCCTGGCAAGGTTTTTTTTTTTTTTTTTTTTTTTTTTTTTTTTTTTCCGGCTAGGATCCTGGCCGGCAAGGATTCTGACTCGTCACCTTTGCGAGGATGTCCATCCCCCACCGGCGCCACTAGCACTTGCGCCCGTGCTAAAGCTGCGAGGACGCTGAGAACAGCCAGAGTAACGAGTATCAACTGAGGCCTCATCTTTTACTCTCCTGGGAAGAACTGGCCACAATGCGAAGTTTGTTGCTTGGGTTTCCTTCCCACGGCTCTCTGTATGAGGCTTGACGCCTTCTTATAGGAGGGGAGTGGAGGGGAGTCTTTTTATTTTAGCCCAAAAAACTAAAAATTTATAAAAAGTACATGTCAAACTAATTTTTTATGAACTAGCCATTTTAGTCGCGTCAGAAGTCATGGCACAACTCATCACTGTATTAACACAACATGCATTGACGTGACTAACTAGCTAATAAAAGAAGATCAAGCTCTGATAAACTGTCTTATGTCCACATGTAGTATTTGGTATTTTTTTGTGCACAGAAACAAAAATGAATTGGGGCATTCTTCAAACGAGACTGTAGCATTGGACATCATATATTGGAAGTGGGATGATTATTATAATTTGATTCCTACTTATCAAGCTGAGCTTCTGAGGTCAGTGCCTAGCTAGTGGTATCACAACTAGAGACTAAAGAGCACAATCGTTATTTATGTTTCATGAGATTCTTTGTTGCTCCAAAGGCATGCATTGAAGGTTTTTTGCAAGGATGTAGACCATATATTGACATGGATGCCACTCACTTGGCAGGTAGGTCAAGAGGTCAGTGGGCATCATCTGTTGGAGTAGATGGTCACCACATTCAGTTATTCCAGTAGCATATGCATGGGGTGACTAAGAGCAAGACTAAACAAAGTTGGACTCAATTCATTGAATCAAAGCAATTGTCACTACTCCAGGTGTGTACATATGCCATGTTGGGTGTCAAAAACAAAGGAAGATCAAGTTGTGGAAATGCATGACAAGATAAAACATGATCGTATTAGATCAAAGATTGCTAGTAACATCAACATGAACAAAAAAAATAATCCTGATATCATCAATTATCTTAATGCAAAATCCAAGGCCCTTAAGCACAATGATGTCTTAATTTGTGGTCCTAGAAAAGTAGAATTCGTCGTCAACAGATTTAGGCACAATTATCTTGGATGTGAAGACATGCACTTGTAGAGCTTGGCAAGTGACTAGAAAACCTCGAAGCCATGCTCTAGCTTTCATTGCAAAGCTTAGTAGAGAGGTACAAATGGATGACTTTGTCAATGAATACTTCCGTGTTGAAAGATTGAGAAAGGCATACTATACAGGTAGGTTTATTCCAATGACATCTAAAGACTTACGTAGGTATGTTGACTTAGGCTACAAAATCCGTAAGGTTAAACTGAGAAGGAAACCTAGGAGACCTGCAAAGAAAGAGTATAATTAAAGGGATGTGCTATTAATCAGACGCGCAGGCGACCCTTGAGTAGTGTCTGATATGAAATCAACGGTACATGTATCATTCCCTTCCAATATCCCCATCCTGAATCAGGAAATTATACTGTCACCTAAGATCTCAGGCACATGACGCATAGAAAGAGTGATAATTAAAAGAACAATGTATACAAAACATAACTAATTGCTTTTACTGTCAAACAGTAACAAAATGTCACATCGGTTCAACAAAGAAAAAACATTGAGTACGAGGATTATTCAAGATGCCTGACGCTACTTTTTCAAAAAAAAAAAAAAGGATGCCTGACGCTGGCTAGTGCTAGGCCCAGCTTAGTATTTGGCCCAGCTCACTACTTTTGGCTGTCTGCTCCTTTGTGCCCATTTGTGTCCTTTTTCACCAAGAAGATGGACACACAGCCTGCCACTTCCGTACGTTCACGGGTTGAAATCCTGCATAGCCCAAGAACGAAGCAAGCACAATGTTCTCACTTTTGACTGTTACCTGAAGTGAGGATCAAAATGTAAGTATTACTATGTGTGGTCTGTTACTACTGAGCATGAAGAGTGGATCTTAGTCATTTAATTTTTTTTTTTTTTATGGTTTACTCATCATCTCGAATTAAATCTCAGTCATCGGACAACACGTGGATCTGGTCTTCATATTTGAATCTAGGTAGGACATAGATGCATGAGTTCTGAGTACAAGATGATTCCTATTGTGCACGGACGTGTTAGCAGGGACCCAGACGTATCAACATTTGTAGGTGCAGAGATTGTAACCCAGCTCGTTTGGTTTAGATAGAGAGAGAGAGAAACCAAAAAAAAGGGAAGAAACATTTTCAGACGCGGGCGTGATCCACATGCATCTGTTCGACGCGTACGACGTAAGATTATTATTGGACCGTCCAAACTTCAATAAAGGCCTTGTTTAGTTCCCAAATTTGACACCAAATTTCACTATGCAAAAAGAAGATTCCCCGTCACATCAAAATGTCGGCACATGCATGGAGTACTAAATGTAGATGAAACCAAAAACTAATTGCACAGTTTGGTTGTACTTTGCGAGACGAACGTTTTGAGCCTAATTAATCAATGTTTGGACAATTATTACCAAATAAAAACAAAATGCTATAGTGCGCTACAGTACCAAACAGTAATTCGACAGGCGCCAACTTGGACGAACTAAACAAGGCCAAAGGTGGACGAGCACATGCTCCGTCGTGCGGCCGGTCCAGACGAATTATTGAGCCTGCCGTCGCCTGACAAGCAGGCCCTCAGTCACATTGGAATGGATCACGGTTTTCCTTTTTTTAGACTCCAAGAACACATGAATATGAATAAGAAGACTATAAGAGCATCTCCAACAGTTGGCCATTTTTCCTTTGCCATTTGTTGGAGAATGCCAAGTCTCAAAACCATTTGCCAAAGGGAAAAAAAGGCGATCTCCAACAGTTGGGCATTTTTGACTTGCCATTTTCCAAAATTGTGGACCCACCAAGATTTGTCCGGAATATTCTTTCTTTTGCCGCGCTCTTTCTGCGATTCGTCTCCTCTTTTGCGCGCGCGGGAAACTGGCTCCGTCGCCGCCAAGTCCATCGCGGCATCCATAGTCCATCGCGGCGCGCGGGGGGGGAAGAAAAGAAGAGGCACGCGCGTGGGAAGGCACGAGTCGCGCGGAAAGGAGATCCGGTCGCGCCAAACTTCCCCACCGCGGTGGACAACAAGTCCGGGATTCACGGGATTCTAAAATTGCCAAGCTATAGAGCCTATGCAAAAATGCCAAGTTTGGTCCATCAAATGCCAAGTTTGGCAAAATGCATAAGTCAAATGGCCAACTGTTGGAGAGCAATTTTTAAGGTTTTTGGCAAATTCCTAGAATGCATAACCCAAATGGCCAACTGTTGGAGATGCTCTAAGAGAGGATAAGCCCAACGTGACACGGGTTGTGACCTACTAGCTAGCTAGTTAGGTTCCTTGTGTTGGGACCTTCCACCCAGATTTAACTCCTTGGGTGTTCGTATTTTCTAGATTTATTTCAAAAATTTTCAGCGTTACGTTTAAAGTGGGGTAAGCGACATTTCCATTGACAACGAGGCGCCAGTGATGACATTCTAAAAAAACTAGTTGATGGCCACCTGCCCACGGTGTGGTGGAAATAGATATCCAGTTATCCCTTGTTGGTTTTCATGCATGCATATTAAAAAGTCTTGAATATCAATATCCATATTTGCATCTCTGATATGTGTGCCAAAATGGGTATATCAGAATCTTCTTTTAGCTGATCTAGATACACAATAAAAAATATATAGAATATCCAACTGTTTTCCATATCTATGAGAAATACGTACACAAGGAAACTAATAAACATTATTTTCATGATGATTCGTGATATTTGTTTTATTAATTGTGGTGTTCCCATGGAACCTATTCAAATGTTATCCCTAAGACAAATGATTAATTTCGGTCAAAGAAAAGACAAATGATTAATGACTAATGACATAAAGTTAATATTCATATATAAATATCATGTTTAATTCAATATTATTTTGATTTAGTATATATGGATTTTATATGTTTGTATTACAAATTTTATTTACATACATTTGTTTTTTTTATTATCAACTATTATTTTATATACATTAATTTACTTACTTTCTTATAAATATTCTTTATATATGATTGAAGAGATGATTTTTATAGTTTTTAAAATTTTAATGATTTATATATTTATTGATGAATACATTATTTAATCTGTATTTGAATAATGATATTGTTCTTCTAAAACAATTAACAAATTAAATGGAGTATATATATTAATGTGATTATGTGAATTCGATCGAATCTCAACTATTAATTTGTTTTGTATTTGTATTCGTACTCAAGAACATTCGAATATCCATGATAGCCAGAAAGAGTCTCGATGAATGAGAGCTTGATCCAAACGGGCAACCGAGGGAGAGTACTATTTGGAACACTAAGTGAATGTGTGCTCTTGCATTTGTGAGCAAATACTTGGACCTCATGTTGCCGACTTGGTTGTCATTTTAAATAATGCTAAATTAGTATATATATATAAATATATATAATATTGGTTTTTAGTATAGAAATGCGGTTTTCATTTAGTGCTTGGCAAAGATGAATTATTGGTTCGTACATTCACGGGTTGAAATGCTGCAAAGGAACCCACAGCCAAGCGGGGATGACTGTGTTCCCACCTAGTCACCTTTAGTACCAGCCACAGCCATATGAGAGGACGGGCCGAGGTCCCTCCACTAACAGCAAGCAGGCAGAAACTTTCCGTGCTAGCAAGCGCTATCGCAGGCATCGTTCGTTCACTTCACAGGTCCTTGATTTGAATCACGCACGCTGGGTCGCTATTGAGGGTTTCATACAAATTATTAGCAGTGCTACGATAACTGAAAAAGGTTTCATCCAAATACACAATAGTTCCAGAATAGGTAAGAGCTTGAGTTGCAAGAGTATGCGCCGTGGCATTCATGCTTTTCTCTCGACCTTGAGCACTTGAATTCTTTTGTTCGTCACATAGTTGATGGACCTCTAGGTGAAAGGTCTTCCCAATATGAAGGAGAGTTGAGATTTGGGCTCTTGAAGTAGTTAACCAAAAGTTGGTTTGGTTGTATGTAAGAATTGAAATTTCCCCGGCCTTTGCAACCTCTATTTCATCCCTCCTTCAGATCGGGAAAATTTTAATCCTCACAAACAACCAACTTCTAGTTAACTACTTGAAGCCTTTGCAACTTTTGCTTGTAGGCAATTCCATTCAACACGGTCATAAGCTTTCTTCATATCTAGCTTTAAAGCACAACATGTTAGGTCGTAAGCTTTCTTATGCTCCATGAAGTGTAAACATTCATAAGCTATGATTATATTATCAGTAGTAAGCCTGCCTGGTAAAGAGGCTGATTGTTCTTCACATATAATCTCTAGAAGCACCATCTTCATTCTGTTGGCTGCCACCCTTGATACAATCTTGAAGATGACATTGCAGAGAGTGATCGGTCTAAACTGACCCAACTCCTCCAGGCTAGCAACCTTTGCAATTAGAACAATAAAAGTGTCATTGGATTATAGCTGGTTCATCTTCATCACTTAGCACACCTAGGACCAATGATGTTATTTCCTTACCACACAGATCCCAATGACGCTGGAAAAAATAGGCGGGAAAGCCCAAGGGCTTTAGTGGAAAACATTTGGAAAAGAGCTTCCTTTACCTCCTTCTCAGTGAACGGTGCCAATAATAAATTGTTCATATCTGCAGTTACTTTAATTCGTGTTCCTTGTTCCTTCCAAATTATAAAGAATTCTGAAAATTTTTGTGGTCATGCCACCCATCTCCTTCTCATCAGAAGTAAAATCGTCATTCAACTTTCTAAGACTTGTGACCATATTCCTGCTTTTCCTTTGGTTGGCATGAAGATGGAAAAATCTAGTATTCCTATCTCCTGCCGCCTTGTATCCTAGACCGTTGACGTCACACATTCTCCTCCCTATAATGCAGCTTAGTTCAACATTTGACGGACCAACACGGTGGGGATCTAACTGCACCTTCTCGAGCTCCTCCTTCAGCCATTTTAACTCTTTTTGCATGTGCTCGAAAGTGTGTCATTCGCAGCTCCTGAGGTGGCTGGCAACACCCATCAGCTTGGATTGCAGATCATTCACCGTTACTGCAACCATGTCCCACTTCCATGACTCGGCTAGAGTAGACGAAAATGCCTCATGTTCTTCCCACATCACCTCATATTTGAAACATCAGTTTTTTTCTCTATTGGTTCACTTCACTCTGCTTTTTTTGCCCTTCACGTTTTTCCACCTGGGGCCCAAAAGCAGCAGGTAGTTTCGATTGTCAAGCATGTTTTTTGCAAGCCCAGTCAGCCCATCACTATATAACACCCCAACGTCCATGCCCAGTGGGCCTTGTTCATTTCATTCCTGAATCATGGGCCCTTGGATTTGGAGTAGTCTCATCCGAGGCAGAGGGGTGACAGCAGCCTCGATCGCCGGGCAATCCCATCCGGATCTCGTCCACAGAATCCGGCATTCCGGCCAACCCCGGCCCCAGCGCAATATCTCTACTATAATGCAATTCTTCTCAAAGAGTAAGAAGCCTATGACCTTACCCCTACCCCACAGCCAGGCTTCTCACCCTCCTTATCACCCGCGCCCACACCCCCCACGTTCGTCCTCACCCTCCAACGCCCGCAAAGGAAACATCCCGGAATCACGGAACGAATCAGTCCATCAACCGCGGCCCTATAGGCTTTGGCGAAGGGCATGGCGGCGGGGCACCCAGCACGCGCGATCCTCTGCCCACGTGAGATCATCGCGGGGGCCGGCGGCGGGGCACCCAGCACGCGCGATCATCTTCCTGTCTGCGCGTGCAGGATGAAATTCCACGAGGGTAACTCATTTTCGACATCATGGCTTTGCCTTATCATCCATAATATATAGTCTAATGTAAGTTTAAGTGCGTTCAGGCCATTGGATTTCACTTTTTTTGGGCATAAAACAGGTCAGTATAAAAATGAAATGTTGTTTCGATGGTCAGCATATATATTGCTTTAGCTCCCAAGCTTTCCTTTGTAGAGTTTCTTGTGAGTGGATATAGTGATGCAGGGGTATTTCGAATTATAATAAATCTACGAGTGATTGGTTCTGTAGAAACACCATGGTCACTGAAATAGGTACTCATTAGATTGGTTCAATTATATTCATCTAAATGGAGGCTACTATTGGATTGGCGTATCAAAGATTATATAGGTAGACTCCTGTCCTGTTTCTAGAGTATTAGGCTATGAGAAAGTGGTGGATTCTACCTTAAAATTATCTCTAGCATTCTGGACTAGACTGGTTGCTAATGCTTGCCATAATACCTGAGTAATCTCTAATTTCTTTACAACTTTATGCTTTATCTGGCTGGTATTGACTGTAATTATGTCCTCGTGTTCTATATTATAGTCTGGAGATAAGAGATGGGCAACCAAAATTAACTGGCTGGTGTGATATGTGTAACATTTCAGGGATGTTGAGGAAGCAGATATTGTAGCATGCTTGGAGGGGATTCGATAGAAGCAGAAACAGAAGTTGCTTCATGCTCAAGTCTAACATCTACAGCTCGTAAGTTTTATTTCTTTTTTTTCTTTTGTTGACACGTGCAACTACATCCCGATCGCTCCTTGGTGAGCTCAGCAGGAAGGCTGGTTGCTGCGAAGCGCAAAACTTGAGAAGCTTGGATTGGAGGGAAATAAAGTTGTGCATGAAAATGCAAGTTTTGCCAATATGTGTCATGTCAAAAACTGAGTATTGTTTTCAGTTTTGTGACAAGAGTCTCATTTTGTAATGACGATGAATCCACGATAATAAAGCTCTCTTTCAAAAAGAGGTGGGTGCTCTTGTAGGCGGCCCTTTCCGTCGAGATTCGTCCACAACGCGCTGCCGGCTCCAGCGCCGTTGGCACGCGTTCAAGCCGGCGGCTACCTTTCTCGAGCAAGGTTCCCTGCGAAGTCTGATTTTCCGCTCCAATGCTTCGCCCTCTGAAACTTGTCAGGTATATCTTGCTCTGTCCGTTTTGCTTATCTCCTGCAGAGTGCAGAGCTTGCGCACTTTGACTGAATTTTTAAAAATTTCCGTCCGCTGAGTCCGTTGATATGCGTGGGACGGTGATGCTCAGTGATTAGAACGACCTTGTTGTCGCAGGTGATCCAAAGCATCACTAGTTCATAGATTCAATGGCTCTATCCCCTATGCAATGGCAGACTGTAATCCTTGAGGATTTTGCCCTTCTGGGAAAAAAGAACAAATAATTGTCTGGGCCTTAGGAGTCCATGTCCATGGTGAGTAGCTGTTCTCCAACACTGTTTTGTTTTCATAAATATATGGTTACCAGGGTCTGAGCCTGTATATGATTCATCTTTTACTAATATGAAAGGTGTTACGACTTGCGACAGTTTACCAACCCCATCCGTATCAAGGATGACCACAGTTTAGTTTGGCAGGCTAGGATTTTGTCTATCCCAGTATTATATCTCCAATCTGGCTATCTCCAAACTATAGTTAGTTCATTTGTTTCCTTAATGCGATTGTGCTTAAAAAATCCTTGGCTGATTTGGTTACTAGACTGAGCTGTCTGCCTAATCTACATTTCGTGTTCAACTTATTTCCCACTACTCAAGTGATGCAAATGCAACATTCTCTGTCCCTGTCAGACTAGCACAGAGAATACAAACAACCTTCCAGATATATATATATATAGATAGTACAAGGTTGGAGGCTAAGAAAAAAAGGCAGCAGGCCTAGCTATCAGTCATAAACGTTCATGAACAATGGTGGTTTGGGTATTTCCCCACAAAGTACTCTACGTTAGCCAGATAGTATATCTGCAATGGAGGGAATGAAACATCATGAGGGTGCAGACCTTTTATGTTTCGAGAGAATAATGTGTCGAACCTTCGGTGGTGGGCAGCGTTCTGCGGCTCAGCTTGCACTGGACATCCTAGACGAGGCGGCTCTTTGGGTGGCCGCGGGCTTCAGGCAGCTTGCTGCCTTAGAGGCTCGTCGCTGACCCCTTGTTTCACTCTCTAGCGGGTCATTAGTTGTGTAATTACAACCTCGTGTGTATCTGTGGTGGGTACCAATCTGCGGATTACTGTTGGTTGTAAAACTCTCTTCTTCTTAATGAAATACGCGCCGAGAGCGTGTTCCCCAAAAAAAAAGAGAATAATGCGTCGCTTGGGAATCTCAGAGGTACTTAGTTAATTATTATTTTCTGTCATGACTAATTCTGATAGTTTTGCTTGGTCAAACATTGATGAATAGGGACAGAATGTGAAAGAGAATGATGCCGCCTATGCTGGCTTTAGATTTTCAGTACATTCACTCCCTTCTATATGCAAAAGTGGGTCAAAGTTTAGCATTAGCTAATCTTTTACTGTTAGTGGAGTTTACGAAAAGTGGGTCAAAGATTTTGTATGTATGAATCAGGAAAATTAATCACCAGTTCACCACAGCACCACTAAGTAAAGGCACACCTTTTGTCGTAAACTATCACATGGCGTGGTGTTACCTTTGACATATGCTGTGGTACACCTTCCAGCCAGTTTAACGTATATCTGAAAGCTATGAACAGAGAGTAGCACTATTGGTGCATCCATCCTCCTCTCATCACAGCCCCTTCTCCCCCTCCGAGAAAACCAAGTATGCTTTCCATGGCAGACGTGATGAGGAAACTTGGATGGATAGCCTGGTGTTTAACTGTGGTAGGTTGGTTTCTGTCGCCCATTATCAGCTTGCTCGTGGAGAAGATCTTTGTCTACCTCGAGTTCAATGTATCAACAAAGCTCAAGGAGCTACAGATCCACACTATCCCAACGTTGAAACAGATGCTTGGTGCTGTGGAGGAGCAGATAGTGCTTAGAGCAGCCGAAGACAAAGGGGCTGAAGGCGTTCTGAAGACACTGGATACCATGACGATTCATCTCAAGTCTGCCTTGTATGAAGCCGAAGACATACTAGATCTTCTCGATTATCGCCGGATCAAGAAGGATCTCCATCATGTGGAAAGTGACAGCGTCTGGGTGGAGAATCAACTTGCTGCTGCTTGTGCCTGGATTGCTCGTTGCAAGGGTAGCTGGTTTGGGCGATGGATAGATTCCATCATCGCAGCGGTAATGAAGAGCGCACAGAGCATGAGCCGGCAGGGGCAGTTCCTGATTCAGGGGTGGCGGCGCTCTAGGCAGAACACTGACCTGTTTTCCATCTGTAGAGCCATAAACATCGCCGGTGCTGCAGTACAGCAGTGTGCAAAGAGTTGGTACCTGCAGCTGGGACAACTACTCAGGAGTTTAGTACTGCAGTGTGCACAGAGTTGGTACCAAAAGCTGGGGCAACTATTCAGGGGTGTCATGCTACCCAGATCAGGTGTGTCTCTTCTTCCTGTTTCTACCAACAAAACCCAGCAACCCCCATTTATTGAGTCTAGAGGCTCTGTATCTGTTCCATCAGACCCAGCAGGTAGTACTACAGAGGTGACACTGGATGAGGAAGAAATAGTGCAAGAAACACAAGTGGAGGAAGGAGAGGGTGACAAGATACAAGATGGAGAAGAGGGAGCAATGTCAGAGGAGATAAAAGAAGTGGGAGAGACGTTAGTGGAAGAGTCAAAAGATGAAAGTTGTAAAGAAGTGGAAGAGGCGTTCGAGGTAAAGATAAAAGAAGATGAGGGAGGAAAAGAGGAGAGCCAACTTGTTCGTCAATATTGAGGTACTGTGCTCGATCTATGCTCACATGGTTTGCAAAGGCCTATTTTTATCGAGATTGGTCATATGGAATTATTGGCATCAAAAGTGATAAGGTACCATACCATCTTACTATCATTTCAGATTGAGATACTGAAATACCATTATAGCACAATTGTTTACCTATTCATCTTTGTGAACTATGCGTCTTGTTATTTCCAGCTATGCAAGGTAATTAGTATAGCAAAATTAAAGAGTCCAGCAAACCATATTTTCTTTTCTGTATATTGATTTAATTTACTGCCTCAGGAAAGCTGTAAGCTAAAATTACCACTTCAAATTGGTACAAAGAGACCAATTTTTGGTGCCTCCCATGTTATAATTAGTGGTACCTGCTCAAAGATATAGTAGTAAAAAAGCTAGTAGCAAAATAAATGAACACCATGGATCAGTCTGTTTTGTGTCTTGGTGGTGTATAATTTCTTCAAAATGATCCCAAATGAAATAAAATAAAGAAATTTAAAATGAGTTCAACGAGTTTTATCCAAGACTCTAGTTTAAGCAATCTAAAAATGGTTTTGATAGTAAACATGTCACTTTTACTATATTAAAGTGAGTGCCTTTAATGACTTTCCTTTATTGTTGTTGGGATTGGTACAGACTGCTGCTGCAAAGCTTAGAGAAATCTGTCACATTTTCAGACAATAAATCTACATACTTATTTTTTGACATTATTAGTTACTGCTTTTGAAATTCTTGATTGCTCAATTTCTTGAACTGGTCTTTTTTTTTTGAAGGGCTAGTAGTGTTATGCATACCAAATGGTGATTCGTGACATGGACCACCAAACATTTGGAGTAGCACAACACAAAGTTATTAATATGACTATAATAAGAAGCACAAGGATTCACACCAACTAATACTACTATATAGTCCCTTTGATCCATAGCTTTGCATAGGCTAGAATCCTATAGTAAACATAAGGTGACACGTTCTTTATTAGTATATACAACTAATCATAATTAATTATCTTCGTGCTCTGCTTCACTTTGTCTATTTTCTAAGACAATGAACATAGACATACTATTTGTAATCTATATCCGTTTCAGATTAAGTTATCAACTGCTCTATATGTTATTTTGTCGATACCTGCATAGTTTTTCCATATTTGCATGGGACTCCATGTATATTTAATATGCATTTCTTGAAAACCTTCGAATAAATTAATGTAGATACTATACTTTGATTTTCAGAATTTGATTTTATTTGTTATTATAATGTTTTTTATCATATGTTAACTTCAACACTTATGCTGCATTCTCAATTGATATGTTGGCATAAAATGGCTGGCAAGTGACATATAGGATGAAATAACATTGGCAACCTCAAAGTGGATTTTATGTTTAATCTTAACCATTACTATTCACTCAAAAAAAAAAATCAAAAACTAAAGAGGCCATGGCCTACTCACTTTTATATGTAATGATATATTTCTAGTATAAAGTAGATTTGATTATAATTGTAATATTAGCATATATATGCAAAAGGTATTCCGTCAAAATGTATGAACTTCTCTGTAACAACAACTTACATGTTATTTATGTCATTAATCTGAACTTTTGTCATCAGTATATGATACTTCACATGCATGGTGGTACACCATGTATGTTTACCCAAAATTAGCTTTTAATACGTTAATAGTGATAGAAGTGGGCAATTTAGAAGCATACATGTGTAATTTAAGGGTATTTGAAACTTTTTATGTAGCAGGTACTGGTAATCTAGATGTAAATTTGCAGTATATTTTTGTTTATTTTTAATAATGATAGAACAAGGTAATTTTGACCGTAGATATGATTGATGTTTTAGTTTTTCCTGCTATGAATGGGAGTAATTTAGAAATGTGGGTAGTTTAGATGTAAAGTGGTTATTTTATCTTTTTTTTATGATGGAGGAATAAATGGGTAATATTTTTAAAAATCCAATGGTATTGTTATTATTACTATTTAAATTCTGCCTATTCGATAGAAAGATCTTTCTATTTTATTGAGATCAATTAGGAGCTGCCAATTTAAAATACTACGATATGTGATGAAGGTATCAGGTATTTCCTTAGTGAAGTTTAATCACAGTTTGGGGGGGGGGGGGGGGGGGGGGTCGTCTTTTTGCCATGTTAGTTTGCTGTTTAGGAGAGCTGGTAGACTAGTGGTATTAAATTAACCCTTTCCATATTCATATGATCGATATTAACATTTTATTTGGGACAGTATTGAATGCATTGTTATCATAATAATTATTTGAACCATGCTTCTTGCAGAAGGATGCCAGTGCAGTAGAATCTTTAGTGCCAATAACCGAAAGAATCAGTCTGAAGAATCGAATAAAGCGCATAGAAGATATTCTCGATACCTCCAAGAAATTGGATCTGTTGATGAATGATAAGGATGGTAGCAGTGGCATCACCAAGGACACCGACAAGGAAAGTAGCAGTTTCACTATCAAGGACAGTGCCAAGGAAAGCAGCAGCGAGCAGAAAGAAATTGACGACATGCACAGAATCATAGAGCAGAAAGTGTTTGGTCGAGACAAGGACCGTGTGAATATAAGTACGAAGCTTCGTGAGGGACCAGGTACCAATGCAGCAAGCTCCAGCACCAGTAAACCTTATTCTGTGATAGGCATATATGGGATTACTGGTTCTGGAAAGAGTACCTTGGCACAATATGTTTGTGATTACGAGAAGGATGGAGGACATTTCAACCTTATCATGTTTATTCTTGTGGGGAAGACATTCAGCGTGCATCTTATATTTCGTGATATGCTTGAGCAGATCACACAGAGCCGTCCCTCTAAAGACAAAGATCTTAAAAATGTAAGAAAAGAATTGGAAGAAAATTTGAAAGGCAAATGTTTCTTGTTGGTACTGGATGATCTCTGGGTTAATGGTGCGAACAAGAAGGAACGTGGGATTCTACTTGATGTGCTTCGTGTTGGGCAGAATGGAAGCCGAATCCTGGTGACAGCTCAAAAAAAAGATGCAGCTGCAGCTTTAGGTGCTCAGGAGCAAGTTCCAATACCTGATTTAGAGGAGGAGCAGTACCTCTCAATGTTCATGCACTATGCCCTAGAAGGCAGTCAAGTCACCAGTAGTGATGATGAAAGATATAAAGAAATCGGGAGAAAAATTACAAAAAAGCTTCGTAGATCACCCATTGCAGCAATAACAGTGGCTGCACGGCTTAAGAGCAATAGCAGTACTGATTTCTGGGAAAGAACATCAAACCTTGATGTGTTGGATGAAACAATGGGAGCTCTGTGGTGGAGTTATCAGCAGCTTGTTGTTGACATCAGGCGATGCTTTACATACTGCTGCATTTTCCCCAGCGCATATATATTCGGACGGGATAAGATGGTTGGCATGTGGATAGCACAAGGGTTTGTAAACACCAGGAGTAACGGAACTGAGGAACTGAAAGATATAGGACATAGTTACTTTGATGAATTACTGACATTCTCATTTCTGCAAGTACCACGAAGAACAGTTTTGGGCGAGGAGCCACTTGTATTCACAATTCATGACCTGCTACACGAGTTCGCAGAGAAGGTTTCTGGTAGCGAGTTCTATAGAATTGTTTCGAATGGGTCACCAAAAAATATCCCGCGAGGGGTTCACCATCTCTTTATTGAGACCAACAAGGGAGCAGAGATTGAGAAAATTTTGGAGATGGGAAGTTTGCGCACCCTTATCATTAAGGATCCTTGGGGCACCATGACAAGAAATCATGACTTGGAAGAAATATTGGATCGTTTATTCATTAGGCTGAGGAAACTTCGGGTGCTGATCATTGAACTAAAGCATAGCAGAAACGAGTTGTCAGTCCCACGATCTATTTATCAGATGAAGCATCTACGTTATCTTTGTTTTGCAATCTTTGTTTCCCGTCTGACTTTACCAAGCACATTTAGCAAGCTTTACCACATACAGAGCACAGATATTCGTGATGCATCCTATCCTGAAGGTATGTCTAATCTAATCGGTTTGCGACACATCTCAGGTTATCTGTCCTGTCCCATTGGAAGGCTGATGTCACTCCAAACACTGAGAACGTTTGAAGTGAAGGAGGGACAAGGGTATGGGTTGAAACAGCTGAAGCATCTGAATAAACTTCGAGGCAGTTTGACGGTACAGGGACTTGAGATTGTGGGAAGCAAAGAGGAAGCTCTTGAAGCCCAGCTAACCCACAAGGAGCTGTTTGATCTGATTACAATATTTCTGTGGATTTCTAGCTGTAGATCGAGATGGGGATACATCTTTTCTGTCTTGATACAAGAACAAGATCCTATACATGTCTAAGTACACAAACTAATACAAGTAGATGAGGGATTCTAGGTTAGACCGTTGGAGGAGGAAGAAGCCGTAGCCGCGGCGGTGGTGGATCCTTCAGCCATGGCGTCGGTGTCGTAGTTGCTGTAGACGGCGCGCACGTCGAGGATGCAGAGGGGTTGACGCAGATCCGGTGGCGGAGCTTCCCGTCGCTGGCTGCGCTCCCCCGGATCGGATTGGGGACTGTTAGGGTTTGGTTGTCGGTGGGGAGAGGTGGCGACTGCTCAACTCGTGAACAGTGCCGCCGGCCCCCACCCTCTATTTATAGCGCAGTGCGACGGGGGCCCACCAACCATGTAGGGTTGGGCTCCCCCGATCAGGGCGCGGGCCTTATTGGTGAGAGATCAAACCAACATTCTCCCCCTTGATCTCACTCTATTCTTTATCTGTACTCTTTCTTAAAACTCTTACATCTTCATTCATTCCATCACAGATTAGTGCATAGAGTTGTTTCATCATCACGGTCTATGGCCGATAGACTTGACAACTACAAATACACTTCTCTGATTTGAAATAAATTATGTTATTCTATGGGCCTTCTTGTCCAGGAATCATAGGGCTTCCCTTAAACCCATGCCGGCTACGTGTCCTCTGAACACGTTGGGTGGTAAGCCTTTGGTAAGCGGATCCGCAAGCATCTTTTCAGTGCTTATATGTTCAAGCTTTATCTCATGATCCCGGATCTTATCCTTCACAACATAATACTTGATGTCAATGTGTTTGGCAGCACCACTTGACCTGTTGTTGTGAGCATACTTTGTCTCTTCTTTGGTAAGTTATCGCATATAACTTTAGTGGTCGATGGATAGAGTCAACCACCTTCAAACCGGGTACGAATTTCTTTAGCCAATTCACCTGCCCGAGGCCTCATAGCAAGCTACAAACTCGGCATACATTGTGGACGATGTAGTGACGACAGTTTGCTTCTTGCTCTTCCACGATACGTTCCTCCCGCAAGAGTGAACACATATCCCGATGTGGACTTTCTTTCATCTCCCGCATAATCGAATCTGAATATGCCTCTATTTCGAGAGATTCGATTTTCTATATGTTAACATGAGGCCTTTCGTACCTTGCAAATATCGCAAAACTTTTTTACTAATTTCTAGTGTTCAATTCCTGGATTACTCGAAATCTGCCAAGTAACCCGGTAACATAGGCTAAGTCGGGGCGAGTACATACTTGAACGCGTCTTGTAAACTTCCAACAGCCGAAGCATATGGAACTTGCTTTCATCGATTGAGTTCATACTCATTCTTGGGGCAACGAAAATCCCCATATCTATCGCCCTTGACCAATGGTGCGGGTGATGGACTACATTTATGCATATTATATTTCTCTAGCACTTTCTCTATCGGTGCTTTCTGTGATAGTCCCAATACCCTCTTTCTTCTGTCACGGTGAATCTCTATGCCCAAAACATATGAGGCTTCACCAAGATCTTTCATGTCGAACTTTGAGTTCAAAAATCTCTTTGTGTCCTGAAGGAGACTGATATCACTACTCGCAAGTAAGATATCATCCACATACAGGATTAGGAAGATATACTTCCCATTCTTAAACTTTGAATAGACACAGTTGTCCTCTACATTCTGTTGAAACCCAAAACTTCTGATTGTTTTGTCAAACTTTAAATACCACTGTCTTGAAGCTTGTTTTAATCCATAAATGGATTTCTTCAGGCGACATCCCATTCGCTCTTTTCCTTCCACGATAAAACCTTTCGGTTGTACCATGTAAACATTTTCCTCCAAATCCCCATTTAGGAATGCCGTCTTAACATCCATCTGATGTAGTTCTAAATCATAATGTGCTACTAGAGCCATTATGATCCTGAAAGAATCCTTACATGAGACTGGAGAAAAGGTCTCATTGTAATCAATCCCTTCTCTTTGTGTGAAGCCCTTTGCTACAAGACGCGCTTTGTATCTTTCTATATTCCCTTGGGAGTCATATTTGGTTTTGTAGACCCATTTACAGCCTACTGTTTTGGCTCCTTTAGGAATCTCTTCTAAATCCCAGACTCCATTGGAGTTCATGGACTCCATCTCTTCTCTCATAGCTTCTAGCCACTTCAATGAGTCGACACTTCTCATGGCTTCGTCATATGAGGTGGGATCACCCTCCATATGACCCTCTTCTATGTTGTAAAGTTCATAGTCATCTGAGATGGCTGACCTTCTGGCTCTATTAGACCTTCTCGGGGCCTGCTCATTTGGCACATTTTCTGGTTGGGGTTGTTGTGGTTGCTCCCCCTCGCCTATGGCAGTAGGTTCTTCTATGGGATCCTGAAGGACAGGTTCCTCATTTTGAATTTCTGCCACAGGAGAATGAGCAATGGGTTCTGGCACCACAGTGTCTGGCACTATTGGTGCATTAACAATGGGTAATTCGAAAAATGGCTCTTGAATCATCGGATTGGGTGCACACACCCGCTTCTCTTCAAGATCAATCTTTCGAGCTACCATGCTCCCCTTGATCAACTCATCCTCTAGAAATACAGCATGTCTTGTTTCTACAAACTTAGTGTATCTGTCTGGACAATAAAATCGATATCCCTTTGATTTGTCTGTGTAACCAATAAAATGGCAACTAACTGTTTTGGGATCTAGTTTTCCAATGTTTGGGTTAAACACTTTGGCCTCAGCTGGACTCCCCCACACACGCAAGTGGTTTAGTGAGGGTACTCTTCCTGTCCACAACTCATACGGTGTTTTGGGTACCGATTCTTGGGAACTCGTTTAGAATGTAAATGGCGGTTTTTAATGCCTCCATCCACAAACTTATCGGCAATGTGGAGTAACTTATCATACTTCGCACCATATCCATCGGGGTATGGTTACGTCTTTCAAATACTCCATTCTGCGAGGCTCGCCCGGCATTGAATATTGGGCTACTATGCCATGTTCCTGTAAATACTTCGCAAAAGGTCCAGGAACTTGGCCATAAGGGGTATGCCGACCATAGTACTCCCCTCCACGGTCGGACCTGACTAACTTTATCTTTAGGTTATGCTGATTTTTGACTTCAGCCTTAAATATTTTGAACTTTTCTAATGCCTCTGTCTTTTCTTTGGTTGGATAAATATATCCAAAACGGGAGTAATCATATGTAAAGGTAATGAACGAGTCATATCCATCTACACTTTTCACAGGAAAAGGTCCACAGATGTCCGTGTGGATTATCTCTAAAATTCATGTGCTTCGTTTGGCATTCTTTTTAATTTTCTTTACATACTTTCCTTTAATGCAATCTATGCATTGCTCTAATTCTGAGAACTCAAGTGGAGGAAGAATTTCATTCTTCACTAATCTCTCTATTCTCCCCCTCGAAATATGGCCTAAACGACAATGCCATAATTTCGACGACGCATCTTGAGTTCTTTTCCTTTTTCTGTTCGCATTCTCAGACAAGGACATAGTATCTGTATCATCACAAATGGAATTCACATTTTCAGAAAGTGATAATAAATAAAGGTCTTGTTGCTGGAAAGCAACACCAACATAATCCTTATTACAATAAATCTGGCACTTGCCATCTCTAAAATTCCAAAATTACATGAATAACCATCATTGTCTAAACAAGACACACTTATTAAGTTTCTATGCAATGAAGGAACATAAAGGACATCTCTAAGTAAAAGAGTAAAGCCGGTAGCAAGCTTCAAGGGAAGATCGCCCACCGCTTCAACATCTCGCTCGACTCCATTCGCCAATCTAATGTGTCTTTCTCTTCTTCTTTGTTGTCCGAGTCGAAATTTGAACCCCAGTAAAGAATTGGCAACACGAATAGTTGCTCTCCCGAATCAATCCACCAAGTGGATTTAGAATAACTTATATACAAGGATTCATTTACGAAAGTAATAATATTCTCACCACTTTCTCTGAGCTTCATCTGCAGCCAATCAGGGCACCTAGTCTTGTAGTGTCCATACCCCTTGCAGTGGAGGCATTGATCTTTGTCCACTACAAACTGATTCTGCTGAGGCTTGTGCTGCATGGTAGGCTTTTTCTGACCCTGATACTGGTTATTAGCCTGGTTATTAGGCTTATTCTGGTGCTGCACTGGACTCTTTCCTTTGTTCTGTGAGGAAGAAGCATTATAGTTCTTTTTCTTGTTGTCCCTCAAAAGGTTGATGGAGCCACCATTTGAGGCCTTGATCCTCTCTTCCTCTTGAGCACACATGGCGATGGTCTTTTCTAAGTCCCATGTTTCTGGATGCATGTTATAGTTAACAACAAAATTCTCAAACTCTTTTGGCAGAGACGAAAACACCAAGTGAACAAGGAAAGTATCAGTGATTGTCAAATCCTTGAACTTCCTGATCTTGGACGCCAAGTGACTCATTCTGTGTATGTGCTCTTTGATATTAGTACCACCAGTGTACTTCTGTGAAATCAACTCTTTGATGAGCTGAGTTGCATAAGTCTTGGTAGAGCCAGTGAACTGTCTCTTGATCACCTCAAGATACTCTTTAGCAGTGTCACTCACTGGGATGGATTCAGCTATGTGAGTTTCCATCGTGTTTTGTATAACCAGCTTGCATTTCTTGTTTGCCTTGTCCCAATTGACCTTGTTAAGATCATAGGACATCTGTATGTTAGCAAACTCTCTTTCTCTGGTCTGCCATGCGGCATCTGCTTCCTCTGCGGCCCTGACAGGTGCCTCTGGCTGGATGGGACGCTCAGTCTCAATCACCCAGTCTATCTCAGCAAAACCAAAAGCCATGTCGATCTTCTTCCTCCACTCAAAGTAGTTATCACCCTTGAGTGGCGGAATATCTCTGATGAAACCCATCAGAGAGAGAGATCCTGAAAACATGTTACATCTATGGTGAGAACTTAATATAACCACAATTGCATGTCTTAGTCTCAACTTTGGTCAAAATTAAAACATACAACTGATTTATGCAATAAAACTATATCACCTTTGGGCAGAAATAGAATTAAGGCATAACAAACTTTAATCACATTATAATACTGCTATTAATCAACTTTGGTCAGAATAATAACAATATTATAACAATTTGAATAATTATCTATTTCAAAATCAAATTCTCCCTTTGGTTCGAATTTAATAATGAAATAAAAGTCTGTAAATACGCAGCGGAAAAATATCATTAATAATCATTTTTCCAGAAACATGTAAATGCTTTACTGTTCTCTAGTGCAAACAAGTCTTTGGATCAAAATTTGCACAAAATTTGAATCAAAATTCAATCTTAAAGCATCAAAAAGGCAATAAAACATGTTATGGAAAATAAAAAATTAATAAACGAAAAAGTTTCTATTCTGTTTAGGCAATCTGGTCCAGAACGGCCCATTTGGCGCAGCTCGGCCCGCGGCCTTTTCTGGCTGGCGCGCGCGCGCTGAAAGCGGCCCAGCGCGGCCCGCTTAACGCCATTTTTTTTTGTTTTCTGTTTAGCTGGCCTGGACAACGAATTCGGCCCGGCCCAGCTCGCCTTTCGCGCTGCCTAGCGGCAGATCCGGCGCCAGGCCCTAACGTGGGCCTGGGCCGCGAATCTGGCCTCCCGCGCGCGCCCGCCGGGGCCGAATTTGGTCCGGTCGACTGGAGCCGTTGATCTCCTAGGTTTTGAATCCGACGGCCGAGCGTGGCGTTCGGAGCAACAAAACCGGCAAATTCCGGCCCCGAGGGAAAACCCTAGCCTCATTTCTCTCTGCCTCGTCTCTCAGCGCCGCGCGCTCTCTCTCCCTCTCTCTTTCTGGCGCCGCAAACAAGCAGCAGAGCAGCAGAGTAGGAGCACGGTCGCCCATGGCGATCCGCCGAGGAGGACGGCGCCGGCGTGAGCCCTGTCGCCGGAGCGCGCGCTCCCCCCCTTCCCCGATCTGAGTTCTAGGGTTAGGGTTTCTGTTTTCTCTGTTCTTGACCCGATCCAATCGAATCGATCACGTTCTGTACTTTCCCCAGTCTAGATCGACACACTAGTTAGGCATCTATACCATTGTTTGATCTGATTACAATATTTCTGTGGATCTCTAGCTGTAGATCGAGATGGGGATACATCTTTTCTGTCTTGATACAAGAACAAGATCCTATTCATGTCTAAGTACACAAACTAATATAAGTAGATGAGGGATTCTAGGTTAGACCGTTGGAGGAGGAAGAAGCCGTAGCCGCGGCGGTGGTGGATCCTTCGGCCATGGCGTCGGTGTCGTAGTTCTTTGTAGACGGCGCGGACGTCGAGGATGCAGAGGGGTTGACGCAGATCCGGTGGCGGAGCTTCCCGTCGCTGGCTGCGCTCCCCCGGATCGGATTGGGGACTGCTAGGGTTTGGTTGTCGGTGGGGAGAGGTGGCGACTGCTCAACTCGTGAATAGTGCCACCGGCCCCCACCCTCTATTTATAGCGCAGTGCGACGGGGGCCCACCAACCATGTAGGGTTGGGCGCCCCCGATCAGGGCGCGAGTCAAGGCCCAATAAGGCCTTATTGGTGAGAGATCAAACCAATAGGAGCGACTCAGAAGACTGGAACTGATGTTCGGCAAGGACAAGAGGTTTGACCCAGACATGGAAGCAGAGGTACTTGAAGGCCTTTGCCCCCCAAGGGATCTTCAAGAGCTCCGTATTGAGAGCTACGAGGGTTCAAGGTATCCTAGCTGGATGTTAAGTCGCCACCATCCAGACGCCCCAAAGCAAGTGCACAAACTTCAGCTGACCTGTTGCAGCGAGCTGGCATCTATCCCTGAAGATAGTGAATTCTTGATAGGTCTGCGTGGGCTTAAAATTTACGGTTGTGATTGGGACATGCTGCCGAGAAAATATGGAGCGCCTCTGTCGCTGCGAGACGTTGGAAATTTTGTTCTGCGATGAAATGGAGCTTCTACCGGTCTTGCCCGTCCGGTCTCTCAAGATGATTAGAATCATTGGATGTGGCGTGCTCGGTATGACGTGCAAAGAAGAGGGACACGAAAATTGGTGTAAGATCCAGCAAATTCCCAATAAAAAGATCATTTGAGAAAATATGAAGCCTCTTTTCGCTGCCTTCGGTTTCTAATCCAACCAGAGCATGCGGCTTCCATAAATAATTTTTAGTAAAGACATATACGACCCTTCGAGGCATCTTCAAACAGGCATCGGGAGACAAGTCAATAGTTCATTGGTGGGTCCCAATGTACCATAATGACCTCATCAACAAAATTCGGTATTCCCACCCATGCATTTCATTTATGCCCGTCGGAATTCATGTTCGGTTCTTTTTTTTAGTGGGAGTTCATGTTCGATGAAGACTCACCTTCTCAATAGAGAAATTTTGCGGTTCGTTTAGGAACATAAGAATTTGGCCCGTGAGCCATCGAGGCTTCGGTGGGCGGCGATGCTTAAATTGCGGTCCACCAAGCCCACGAAAACATGCCGTAAATGATTGTTGACAAACCATTAGTCTTCGGATAATTGTTGACACACATTAGTCCCCGATTTGACCTGCATACTCGGGTCCTACTATGTCTTCACGGTTGCTCATGTGCATGGCCTGTCCCGAAACGGGGCTACTATTTGGGTTCGGAAAATAAGGGATTATTTTGCTCACTGGGTGCACCATTCATCACCTTCTTGTCTGGATTGCTCGTTGTATATTTACTGAGTTCCTCTCTTCTTTTTACTCATGTAAAAACTAACTAGTGTGGATCATCAAGGGCGGCAGCGGCCGGGCGTCCTCCTCCCTCTCCATGTCCCCGTCGTTCTCTCCCCCTCCACCCTCTCCTTCGGCGCCGGTGACCGCCGGGCGGCGTGGGGGTCAATCAGGCTCCTCTGTGGCCGGATCCGGCATCCCCACGGCCGGATCCGGCTTCCCCGATTGGGGCGGCCGGATCGGCCAGGCGTGGGACCAACCTAGGGTTGGTGCGGCCAATCGCCCGGCGGTCTGCGAGGTGGTGGCCTACTCGATGGTGGCGGCCGATCGGCTTGCCCCGGTAGGCTCGGCGACGCGGACCTTTCATCGGCTGCGGGCGTACCCGCACTTGTGAAGGGGTCCGGCTGCGGTGGGCGCATCCGGGTATCTCGGGCCTTGATCTGCCGGCTGCTGCCCCGTGCTACCCCCTTCTCGGTGCAGGTGGTGTTCCGGCGATGCGGACTCGGGCGGGCGTTGCCTCGGGTCGGGGACACTTTCCCCAGCGCCGGCCAGGGGGTCAATTTGGATTCCACGGCACCGGATGAGGATGGCAGTGGGTGAGCTATCTCTAAGAGATCATGGTCCAATTTGAGGAGGACAGGGAGAAATAAAAAAGGGGGCAAAAAACTCGTTCTTGAGACACCTAGAGACAAAACGCTTAGAACTTTGATCTCGTGAGGAATTAGCAAATTTCCTTCGGTGGAAAGATTCAACTCACTTCATAGATCAATCTAGCGCAAAAAGAACGGATCAAAACGTCCAAGAAATGAAGAAATATGACCGAGAACTAGAGAGGGAGAGGGGATCTCGGGAAGACACAAAATCCATCACACAGACACAAACAAACTTTTACTCCAGGAGGAAACAGCGAGAATTAGGTGCCTCGCTTGCAGACAAGTTTGTTCGAGCTTAAATCAAAGATTCATGGACCTCTCTCTCACCAAGCAACTAGAGGAAGAAAACCCTAAAATTAGAAAATGGAAATGCAAGAGGTAAAGGGGTAAGGGAGCCCTTATCCTTATTTATGGGCACTATTACACATTCCCTTTTTGCCCTTGGATACATAAAAAGGCCAAATCACTAAGCCAAGGGCATAAGGGTCCAACCCAAGCTTCACTTGATCCGACGACCACCGCGCCATCGCACCGGTAGCCTCGCTTCCACGCGATCTCCCCGATGCCACCACGTGTCATCCGTCCGCACAGGGACCTCCCGGGTTTTGAGGCCCAAACCTGCCGCCGATAATTTTGAGGGCAAACCACCAAACCACGCGTCCCCCGCCGTGTACACTTGCACTTGTCGATGTCCCAGCTGTCAGCCACCATGGCTAGCCGCCCGGCTTCAAGGTCTCTCGGTCCAAGCCTCACGTTCACCCTTCACCGCACCCGATCTATCAGCACGACACGCCCTACTTGACCTTCACCGCACCGTCGACCACATTCTCTGAGCTCGACACCTGTACAACACAAGGTAAGAAACACCGTTGTTTGACACGAAGTCGTGTGCCATGGTTAGAGAAACACACTGCACACAATACTTGTGTTGGCACGTTGACAATCACTCAGCACAACAACTGCTTCACAATGGCTATAGAAAAAGCCATGTGTTCACATTTACTTTTACACATCTTGTTTGACTATTCATATAATTCATTTTTTATAAATATCATTTATTTTGTAACGACATATTTTTGTCATCAGATATACCTCAATAATGATTAATTATTTTATTATTTGCATGAAAATTGAATAAACAAATGATCAACATGATATATAAAAGTCAAAAGTGACATATTTTTTGCATGGAGGGAGTAGGTCACAAACCGTGTCACATTGGGCTTGTCCTCTCTTTTAGTCTTGTTATCATGTGTTCTTCGAGTGAACGTGTATTTCTTCTTGTCTTGCTCTAATCTTCCATATATACTGGTTACAGCAAGTATACTGGTTACAGCAAGTATACTCGTCTCAACTCTCAACCAGCCGCTGGTGCATGTGTTCGTCCACCTTTCCGGCAACAAGGCTGCGCTGCCACATGAGCCAATGCCCACACGACTGTGTGTTGCAGTTTGGACTGTCCAATAACAATCAAACATCGTACGCCTCGAGCAGACCAGCGCGACGACCACTCATCTGCAGACGTTTCAGGCATATGGCCACCCCGTAAAACCACATGACAAACGTGGATTGAGCGTAATCAGTGACGGAGAAAACCCACCAGATCGGATGAACCTAAAATATAACAAAATATATACATTGTCATGTAAATGAATTTAAAGCTAGAAGTGACCAGTTTCATAAAGCTCTGTGAAACAGCACCAAATGGATTGTATCTTTACACTTCGATCCTCACTTAAAGGTAACAGTGAGAAGTGAGAACACAGTTCCTGGTGAGCCTGGGCTCTTTGCAGCATTTCCCCGTGAACATGTACCAACACGGCGGGCTCAATAATTCACTACTAGCGAAAGCAGCTGCCGTGTCCATCTTTTTCTGCGAAAAGGGGCACATGGCCGAAACGAGCAGAGAACCAAAACAGTGAGCAAGAGGTCTAACTGCTGGCCGGAGGCGCCAGTCATCTTCAATCGCCCTCACCCACCTTCACTCTCGTACTGTTTTTTTCCCTATGTTCAGCTAATATGCATATTTCTCTTATAATGAAGAAAAGATTAGCTACAAAACCTAAATTTTTTGTGGGCTTCAGAATCATGTGTCAAATGAGTGTAGGTTTCAGAATTGTGAAATCTGTGGTTTCAACACTCATACCACATTTGAGTGTAGAAACTGTTTGCCTTGGAATATGGGACCAGAATTATGTGCTATCCAGGCTGAGGGATAGAGTTTTTTCTTTATCCTTGAGAACATTGATCCTAAGGTACCAGGAAAAAAGAGAGTACTGCAATCATTTCTGTGGTGGCTGGTCAAGCAAATAGCAAACAGATTGAGTATGAGTTTGCAAACTTGCATGGATCTGAAACTTGGAAATGGAAAGCTAGACCTTTAGCTGATAAAAAGTTCATCATGAGGTTCCCCAGTGTGAAGGTGTTGCAGCAGTGGCACCACTTCAAATTTCTGCCTATGGAGTGTGCTGATGCCCAGATCAAAGTGGATCCCTGGTCTCCAGGCATGGATGCTATTGGTCAGCTGCAGGAAGCTTGGTTCAGGGTGCACAACATACCAACAGATCAAAGATCAGTGAGGACCATAGCTCAAGTTGGAGGCTTAGTGGGAAGGTGTATGGAAATTGATAGAGATACAAGATTCAGCCCTGAGTTTGTCAGAATGAAAATTGCCTGCATGGACATTACCAAGGTACCAAGCACAGCTAGATCTACTCTGGGAAGGAATGTGTATGGATTTGTGTATGAAAGGGAAGTGCTGGTGGAAGAAGGAGAGAAAGTTCTCAAGAGTGGCATCAAGGTGGGGGATAACCAACAGTCTGCATCCAAAAAACTCAAATATCTTGGCCAGGATCAGTCTCAAGCAAAAGATCTGCAAGGGAACAAGACTGGGAGTAAGTTTTCCAGGATGGAATCAGGTTATGGAAGTGATCAGAACAACAGGAGGGTTCATACTGCACCTCGCAAAATTGAGAGAAAAACTGAGAATGACAATAAGTTTATGAAAGATGCTCAAAAAGGCTATAGAAGAAGAAATGAGGATGGTGACCAGGGAGGGAAAGTTGATATGGTTCATACTGCACCTCCCAAAATTGAGAGAAAAACTGAGAATGACAGTAAATTTATGAAAGATGCTCAGAAAGGCTATAGAAGAAGAAATGAGGATGGTGACCGGGGAGGGAAAGTTGATATCCCCGAGTTACGTGTGGATTCGACTCGAAAGTGACACTCTCGTGATAAGCTCAAGCAAATTGGAGCCTATGGTGATAGTGGACAGGGTTGCTCCAAAGATAATGGGGGACATCAGACATTCATGTTTGGTCAAATTCCTGCTTATGATATACCTGAAAATATGTTCAAGGGGTTGATCACACCCAAGGAAAAAACCTTTGTGGAGACAGATAGTAACATTGCTGGTCTCAATACAGAGCTGGACATACTTGGGACACAATCACCTGAGGTATTTCTCACTGATGACCAATTGTGAACACTCAGGGCAGTGCAGTGGAGGAAGTTATGCTGAAAGAAAACAATGGGGAAGCTGTGGTGGTTAATCATCAGAAGGAACCACCTATCAATGAAGATCCTGACCTTCAAGTTGCTGAAGTTAATCATCAAAAGGAACCAGTGGCTGTTGAAAACAAAATCTCTCAGGTTGTGGTGACTGACCTTCAGAAGAAACTAAGGAGGAGAAACAGGATTTAGCAAGAGATTCTCAAGTCCACCCAAGAGAAGGGGGAGGACATGGCAAAGAAAAGGAACTTGGAAGGTACACAAAACACCATCTCTGAATCTCTACCTGATATTGCTAATTTATCTCATTCTGCTTTTGAAAATATTTCTAGTAAAATCGGTATCAATGTTTGTGATAAAAATTCTAGTATGTTTGATCTGTTTAAAGAAATAGAACATGCTAGGCTCTGTTTGTTTCAAAAGCAATAATTAAACAAAACCAATGTTAGAATATTGGAGTGTGAGGAGGAAAAAAACTGCGGGTGATGCATTGCAACTTGAATGGCTCCAAGAGGAAACCTCTGAGCTTGATGATGATGTATCTGATCGAGTCAGAGCTAGTAAGAGAGAAAGAAGAAGGGTCTTCAAATTCTCTCCTAGCACATTTAAGAACAAAAAACAATGCCAAGAAAATCCTGACTCTTGTAAGAAGAAAGGAAGGAAAAAAAGAGTTAGATGAATATTCAAGGTTTAGTGTGGAATTTTAGGGTCTCAAAAAACGAGGCCTCTCTACTTTTCTGAAAGATCTTATTTTCAAACATAAGTTTTATTTTATTGGCCTTCAGGAAACGATGATAGAGGATTGTGAGGATGCTTTGCCCAAGAAATTTGACCCTAATTTAGATTATCTTTGGCTTCATAATCCTGCCAGAGGGAGATCTGGTGGTATACTTGTTGGAGTTCAACTTGAACTTTATCAGTTTGGTGCTTTTAAGCAGGGAGAATATATGATGCAGCTTAATTTGTGGGACAAAAACAATAGAATTAAGTGGAACTTGTTCATTGTGTATGGTGATGCTCAAGAGTAAGGGAAAATCCCTTTTCTTGCTAAGCTATCTAGTTTCTGCTCTACTAATCAGGATCCCATGCTGATTGGGGGGATTTTAACCTGATTAGATATGCTAATGAGAAGAATGGCTTGGGGGTGTTCACAGACATACTGACCTCTTTAATTCTCTAATCAGTTTTTATGATCTGAGGGAACTAGAGCTTTGTGGTGGGGGGTATACCTAGTCAAATAATCAAGATCCCCCTACCTAGATAAATTTCTGATCACAATCCACTAATTCTTTCATATGGGGAGGTGAAAAAGAATAGTGTAATTCAATTCAAATTTGAACTAAGCTAGTTGGAAAACCCAAATTTCATTGTTGAAGTTGAAAAAATCTGGAATAAACATTGTAACATTGACACAAGTCTGGGGAGGATACAGCAAAAGTTGAAGTTAGTAAACAAATTCTTTAAGGGATGGGGATTCAGTCTTCATGGGGAAATGAGAAAGACGAGAAGAGTGATTTAGGAAGAACTGGTTGATCTTGAGAAATTGGAAGAAGACAGTGGACTGCCTATTCACTTATATCAAAAGAAAATGGATTTGATGACTGAAAACATGTCCTTGCTCATGCGAGAAGAAACATACTGGTATAATTGTAGTCATGAGAATTGGCTCTTACAAGGTGATATTAATATCAGTTATTTCCATAGATGTACAAATGGGAAAAGAAGGAAAACAACTATTCATAATTTTGATGATGATGGAGTAACAATTGAGTGTGATCAAAATCTACTAGAGCATGCTACCAAATATTATAAAGAACTATTTGGCCCTGAAATAACCCATGTGGTTGAGCTTGATCCCACCATTTGGGATGGGTGTTACAAGTTAAATGATAATGATAACAAAATTCTGTGTCAAAAGTTCACTGAGGGAGAAATCAAGAAGGCTCTTTTTCAAATGGAAAAAAACAAGGCCCCTGGGCCAGACAAGATCCCCATAGAATTCTTCCAACATTGTTGGGAAGTGGTTAAGGGTGACATAATAGGTCTCTTTCATGAATTTCATGAAGGAACTGCTGACAATAGTAGACTGAATTATGGAATAATTACTCTACTTCCTAAAGTCAGTGAGGCTTCTAGGATTAAGCAATATAGGCCTATATGTCTGTTGAACTGCATCTATAAGCTTATTACCAAAACTTTAACTCTGAGAATTGAACCCTTTGCTAAAAAACTGATTGATTCCAATAAGACAGCATTCATGAAAGGCAGAGTTATAACATCTGGTATCATGTGTTTGCATGAAATAATTCATGAAACAAAAAGGAAAAAAACAGATAGGGATCCTTTTCAAGATTGATTTTGAAAAGGCTTATGATAAGGTTTGCTGGAATCTGCTATTCAAATGTCTAGAAATGAGAGGATTTAATGACAAATGGGGTAACTAGATGAGACAAGTTGTCTGTGGAGGGATTGTTAACATTAAGATTAATGATTCTATAGGGTCTTACATAAAAAGCTACAAGGGGGTTAGGCAGGGAGACCCTCTATACCCTGTGCTTTTTAGTTTTGCAGCAGGCTGCCTCACCAGGATGGTGATACAGGCTCAAAACAATGGTCTAATAATAGGGTTAGTGGACCATATAATTCCCCAAGTAGTGGCCATCTTGCAATATGCAGATGACACAATCCTTTGTTTGCAGCACAACTTGGAAGGGGCTAGAAACATGAAAGTGCTCTTATACTACTTTGAACTGCTTGTTGGGTTGAAGATTAACTTTAGCAAGAGTGAGGTTGTTGTAATTAATGATGAAGAGGGTTGGGCTGAGCAATATGCTTAGATGTTTAATTGTCAGATTGGATCTTTTCCAATCAAATATTTGGAAGTACCAATAAGCCCAAGTAGGCTTCATGTTAGTGATTGGATGCCTCTCACTGACACATGCTTGAAAAAGTTAGACATTTGGAAAGAAAATGCAACTACTATGGCTGGTAGATCTACTCTAATCACTGCAAGTCTAAATAACTCCCCCATGTACCACATGTTTGTATATTTGTTGCCCAAAACTGTGGTAGGTAAAATAGACAAGGCTAGAAGAACTTTCTTCTAGCAAGGTGGAGGAACAAAAAAGAAGTACCACTTGATTAAGTGGACTACCATATGTAAAAGCAAAAAGAAAGGTGGGATTGGTATCAAAAATTTAACCAGGCTGAATATCAGCTTGTTGATAAAATGGTGGTGGATACTAGAAAATGAAGAAGGGTTATGGCAAGAGTTGATTAGGGCCAAGTATTTAACCAAGGACTCGATTCATTATGTGACTCACAAACTGAATGACTCTCCTATATGGGCAGATCTCTTAAAGATTAAGGATCTATATCTAAAAAGGAGGAAAATCAGAATGGGTAATGGGGATAGAACAAGTTTTTGGCTCGATCCTTGGTTGTTTGACAAATCCTTGTGTAGCATTATACCTGAGTTATTCATATTATGTGAGCAGAAAGATGTCTCTGTCAGTTGGTTAAGTCAGGACACACTGTCTTGTCTTTTAGAAGATGGCTACCTGAAGAACTGAGAAAAATTTGGAGTCATCTATGGGTGTTAATATCATCATTCCAGTTGAATGGTGGGGTTGACAAATCTGAGTGGATAGCGAATAGCAAAAAGAAGTTTACAGTGAAGCTGATGTATGAGGCTTTGTCCTCTAATGATAGTGGAATCTATCTTAAACATATTTGGAAGAGTCGTACTCCTCCTAAAATACAGTACTTCATGTGGTTGTTAACTAACAAAGTTGTACTTACCAAAGATAACCTGTTAAAAAAGAAAATGGGAAGGGAGCTCAGACTGCTACTTCTGTTCTCAGGATGAGAATTTAGATCACCTTTTCTTCCAGTGTTCTATTTCTAAAGTAGTTTGGGGTTGTATAGCCAAATGCATCGGGCTGATATTCCAGGAAATCTGGATCAGTGTTGGGTTTGGCTGGATAGCTGGCTTCCCAATGGGAGGTAGTATCATGTCTTCTGCGTGTCTGCTATTTGTTGGGCGATTTGGAAAGCTCGCAATAGCGCTTGTTCCGATAACAAACTAATTAAGAGTCCTTTGGATATTATTTGTGATGCTGGGGCCTTAATGCATTTTTGGGCAGGTTTATTCAAAGGAATCAACAAGGAGGAACTCGATGCAGGGATCGACGTGATGCTGAAAGTGGCGCTGGGTATCTTGGCTTCCAAGAAGACCAAGATGACGAAAGAAGATGAAGCTGGTGGGAAAACTCCAGAGGATGCGACCTGATGACTTCAGCGATGGTGATGTGGGGTAGTTCATTCTGTTGACTACCACGATTTGAAGCCTATCTGTCGGGTTCCTTCTTCTGTCCAAATGACTCTGCCAGTCGTTGAACTGTTGCTCTCCCTCTTGCGATTGATGGTTAAGCGCACGCTGTAATAACGGTAGAACTAAATCGTCCTTTCGCTGGTGTAACCTCGTGCGTCGGCTGGTAAAGCGCTCGTCCCTAGGCCCTTCTCTTACCGCCCTCTTGTTAGTCCCCCTTTGCTGCTTCTGATATCCTCTTTGAAAATGTTGTATTTCTGTTTTTCTTGAAGAAATGGCAATGGGGAATCCCCGATTTTAAAAAAACCTAAATTTTGTTCTTCAAGATGGTCTCCCTACACCACACTCCATTCCTCCGCACAATTGCAGTGATGTTGGGTTATGCACACATACGACTATATGTTCTTCTAGTGAGCTTGTATTTTTGCTTGCTCCAATCTTTCATATATATACCAGAGATACTTTCATTTTAACGTCGTTGTACTTTGCTTGTCCGGCAACGGCATGCTCTCAATAATTCATCTCGATCAGCCACTGGACGATGCATGTGTTTGTGATTCATCTCGTTCAGCCACTGGACGATGCATGTGTTTGTGTACGTGCTAGCACAGCCTTTTTCGTCGTGAATGTAGCATTTCAGCCCGTGAGTGCACGGAAGGGGCATGCTCAATAGTTGGCTATGGCTGGTTGTGCGCTGCAGTATTAACTAGGCCACTGGCAGCTATTGCTGCCGTGTCGTTCTTTTCAGTGAAAAAGGAGCAGAGGGCCATAATAAACAGTGAGCTGGGCCTAGCACTGCTAGCGGCTCGTTAGGCATCTTGAGTAATCCTCGTCCACCTCTTATACTGCACTTGATCTTTTCTTTGTTGAGTCGATATGGCATTTTGTTATTGTTTTAATATTAAAAAATTATAAATTATCTTTTGTATACATTGTTCTTTTTAATTGTACTCTTTCTTTGCAAGTCTCCTAGGTTTCCTTCTCAGTTTAACCTTATGGACTTTGCAGGTCTCCTGCAGTGATAATGCATGAGAACATAAGTCTTTGGAATAAAACAACCTATATATTCCTTTCTCAATCTTTCAACATAGAAGTATTTATAGACAAAATCATCCATTTGTACCTCTCTACTAAGCTTTGAAATAAAGGCTTAAAGGTTTTCTAGTCACTTGCCAAGCCCTAGAAATACATGTCTTCACTTCAAAGCTAACTGCATCCCTAAATCTGTTGCCCGTCACTTCTACATTTCTAGTCCCACAAATTAAGATATTATTGTGCTTAAAGCGGTTTGGATTTTGCAATTTGCATTAACCTCATTCATGATATCTATTTTTTGATCATGTTAACTGCAATCTTTGATTTGAAGAAAAAAATTCTTAATGATCATATGTCTTATCTTGTCATCCATTTCCACAGCTTGATCTTCCACAACAAAGAATCTGATGAAACACACGTAGCCACTGTGCTCTTCAGTATCTAGTTTAATGACACTATCATGCACTGATCTTAGAAGCTTAGCGATAAGTATGCATAAAGTCATAACAATCGAATCATCCTACTTCCCATCAATGGCGGACCCATAAATTTTCTAGAGCCTAGGAGAACATAACAACTACTACTATGGTTATGGAACACATCAACTACTAATAGAGGCAAAATCAATAATATAGGTATTTCTGGAAATAAAATTGTCTAAAATTACCATTAAGTAGTCATTGAGATGAGCATACATCAGAGTTATTGTTATAGAAGTGGAAAAATGTACAAAAGTACTAGAATTTGCAAATATGCACTCAATCTTCTGAATTTATCCTGTCATGCAGTGAGTGGAAGACCGACGTATCTCTCTGTCTCCCCCTTACACTACGTGTGTTGATGTGTGCTACTTTTTCTCTGCATGCTTGCGTGAAGTGTCGCTCCACTTTCGCTGGTGAGTCCAAGCAAGCGCCCTGCAGGGTTGTCGGGCCCTGGGTCCACTTATTCTTCCCATAATGACTGATAAATTATGCATGACTTTTGGCTCAACTAAAATGTCTAGTTCCTAAAATTTTGGTTTGGGACACCCTTTTTGAGCTATTAGTTTTTGTTGAGATTACACAATACAACTTAAGACGCCCATAACACGCACACATATTTACCCGAAGGACTGAGCTGGTAGATCTTGAAGTTCACGAAGTCACCACAGGTCTTATCATGTTGATGGGGACATTGCTTACCACTTAATGTGTAGCACCGATAGTCATACTATTAGACCACAAGCCAAAAAATTCCCCTCCACCCCTCCTATAAGAAGGCCTCAAGCCTTATACACAGATAGCCGTGGGAAGGAAACCCAAGCAATAAACTTTGCATTATTGTGCCTGTTCTTGCCAAGAGAGAAGAAGGATGAGGCCTCAGGTGATGATACTCGGTACTCTGGCTGTTCTCGGCGTCCTCGCAGCTCTGCCGCTCGGCAAAGGTGACGAGTCAGAACAGTGCCGTAGAAATTTTCGCCAGGATCACGATACGATATTGATGCGTGCACACACTACCGTAGAAATTTTGACTAAACATGCTGCTTTTGGTATCCACAGGGAACAAGGAGGAAGCTGGAGCGGCCGTCGCCCGGGACGCTGCCGGCACGAGCTCGTGGCCGTGCTGCGACGACTGTAATTATTGCAACAGGATGTACCCGCCGAAGTGCCGGTGCAATGACATTTCGCTGCACGGGTGCCGCCCGGAGTGCAAGAAGTGCGTCAGGGTCATGCTCACTGCCGACGACGATGATGGCATCCAGATTCCGGGCACCTCCGCCGGCCGCCCCGGCCCCGGCGTCACCTACCGCTGCGAGGACCTGCTCACAAACTTCTGCGAGCGCCGCTGCACGCCGGTGCCGGCTGCGGTGTTCCTGGGTGAGGCCTTCTGATCGGACCGGCCAGACGCCGCCCGTCTTCCTCAATGGCAAGTCGAGTTTGCTTCTCTCCAGCTTTGCCGGGAGAAGATATAAATAAATAAATGTCGCCGCTCGGCTCGATGCTTGCTCTTGCTCGTCGTCAGTGTGTTTTAGTAGTGTTTTATGAATAAAGAGCCATGCATGATGCTTGCTGTGCTCAATGCAGAGCACTGTGGTTAGCTGTTTTTCTGTTATTACCAGTCAGGATGCAGGATTTTCTGGGTCGACCCAATGACCCAAAACCCAAACATTAAAAAGCAGTGTAATTACCCTATAGAGCCGACCCATCAAATTTTTGGGTTATTTTGGGTTCCACCAGTGGGTAATCGGGTAACCCGTTGTTCATCGGCCGCAACAGAGTGCCTGCTTGCTTGCTGCATTCGTCCCTAAGCTTCGTTGCTTGCTTGCCTGTGAGCAAATACACGCATCCGCCAAAGCTAGTTGCGTGCAAGGAGTCGGAGCGCAAGATGCTAGAGTCGCTGACATACCAGACCAAGCAGCTGCAGCAGACCAAGACCGAGGAGGCCAAGCTTGAGATCGCCACGCTGCAGCAGGCCAACAAGAGCCTCGCTGCCGCGTCCTCCACCCGGTGCGGCAGCTTTGTGGGCGTGGAGCAGCAGCCGCAGAGGAGCGTCGAGTACCTAATGTTCAGCGGCGCAGATGAGGAGATCAGGATCCTGCAGCAAGCTCCGGACGGCGATGAAGGGCGAGGAGCCGAGGAGCAGAGCTGCAAGGCGCTGGACGACCTCTCCGTCGCGCTCTCTGACGTGACCATAGAGGCCAAGCAGGTAAAGGTCTGGCTCGCCGAGTCGCAGGCCGAGCTCAGCGCAGGTGCCGGCATGGCCACGGGGCCACCAGTGCTCGCCTACACGCGGCCGACGCTGCTACCTTCGCACAGCCTCGCTGCCCACCGAGACCGAGGAGGAGCGAGCGTTGGCGCCGCTGCCGCCACCTCGATGCAGGGCGAAAGTGCTTTCAGTTTGGTGTTTCGGGTTACCCATTGAGTTCGTGGGTTCAGTATTGGGTCAACCCAAAACCCAAAAATTCCTTTATGGGTCGCATGGTTATGACACTGGTTGACCCAATGCTGACCCATTTGCATCGTGAATTACCAGCTAGGGTTCGTGAGGTGCTTTTTAGTTTGTTCCCTTTTGCTTACGGGTGTACCAATGTTGTCGTTTGCTTGCAGATTATTGCAGTTATCGTTATTGTGAGAATGGCCTGGTTGTTCAGCTCCTGTACATTGTCGTATTGCCCGGAACTTTTCTCTTGCGATGTCTTGCTACACAGGCTGAGTACGTAATTCATCTGCCAAACGACATTTTTTTTGCAGCACACCAATCTTTCAGGTAGAGGACACAGACGGGAAGGTCCCTGAGCGTCTCAACACGACTCCACGGGCAGAGAGCCCCACACATTCGGCTTTAAAAAAAGCACTTGTACAAAAATGATTTGCACTGACAATAATACCTATTTGTCCACTTCTTGTTTTGCATATTCCTTGTTTTTCACTGACGGTAAACAAATGAGGACTCCATTACAATAGTGCTCTTTGGGGCCCATGCCCTAGAACACCCAAGGAAAAATAATTTCTATGGTGAGCATCTCCAACAGTTTGGTAAGAATCACTTGGCAAATCTTGTGATTTGGCAAGTGACTAAAACATATGGCAAGTGAAAAAAAGTTAGCATCTCCGATAGTTTGCTAATTAGACTTGGCAAAATTAGAAAAAGAAAGCCCACTCCTAACTGATCAACTAATTTTGCCGTGACTCCTCGTTGGCCCGCACCCTGACGCTTGGACTGGCCACACGAGCCTGAACTCCGCGCGAGTCTGGGCGCCACCGCCGGACGGAGTTCATTCATCCGCCGATCTCCATCGTCGCTGGTGACTGGCCATCTCCTTCAACTAGCACGTACGTATATATGGATACATCAATACAATACTTTACCCAATGATTTACCTAGCACCACCTCTACACGTACGATGCAGCAGCTGACGGGAGCTTCTCTAGAGGACCGAGGCCGGCCGCCAGCGCGCTTGCTTCTGATTGTCATAGCGCGAATGCGACGACTGCTCTCCAGGACGGCGCGCGCGACTACCAGATGCAGTCGCGATGTGATGGGGACGAGAGGAAGAGGAAGAGGGAGCACGGAGATTTGGTGGTACGAGTCCTGCGTGGGAACAAGACCATGAAGATTCAGTCCGCGCGCGGGAGAGGAGCCGAGGGCGGGGAGAATTCGCGATGGCAAGTGTGCCAACGCGCTCATATATGCGCGTGATGAGCCGGTATTTGGCAAGTTGCCAAATTTTGCCAAGTGCTATCTTGGCTGTTGGAGAGTTAATTCACTAGATTTGGCAAAATATGAAGGATAGCAAGTGTGTTTACCAAACTGTTGGAGATGCTCTAACTGTCAGTAAAAGTACTACATTTTTTATCCGCTTTTGAAAGCTACTGCCATTAGAATAAAAACTTTTCCCACCCGTATCAGCCGCTGGTATCAATATCTTTGTTTCTACATAGAGGTGGTTGTCTTTAAAGTTTAGAAATTTAGATTGCCGTCTTAAGAAGCTGCTACTGGAAATTCTAATTAAAATGACCCAAATATAAAGTTTTTAAAATTTAAAATTTTCCAATACAAAGTTGGATCAAGAAAAAATTTATATCAAAATTCAAGAGTCCAACAAAATCTACAACTTTACAGTCAAAAATTTTCTCATTTCAAATTGTTTATTATTTGTCCAAATATTTGTTAATAGCATATCTTGTTTTTCTGGGAAAAAAAGTAGCCCAACCAGCCCATCATGAGTATCTAACAGCCAAAGAGGCCTGAAAATGGTTGTTGGCACACCCCACTCCAAAAAAATGGTGGTTAACAAACGTTTGGCCAGTTGATAATCACGGCCCAGTGTTCTTGTCGACTGCTAGTGGGCTAACCAATAAACATGTCGATGGTCATATTATATTACGAAATTTTAAATACATTCCAATAATCTGGTCCAATGGTAGGACCGCCCAATAGAACGCTACCTATCGGGTTTAAAACCTGGTGCTTGCACCTTTTTCTTGAATTTTCTGAAGATTTACCGGCGTTACAGTTAAGTGGTAGGCGACGTTCCCATCTATAGCGAGACATCTATGATGACTTCATGAGCTTTAAGATGTACCGCTCAGTTCTTCGGAGATGTTCATGAAAAACAATAAAGCTTCATACAACTTGCATGTCGAAGAAGAAACATATGAGGACAAAAGTAGAAAACTAAAGAGGCCAACAACAATTAATTAATAAAACTATTTTTTCCCACTCTTGTATCATAAATTATGTAAACATCTTTTCTATACACTTGCCCTATACATGGATTTCTTTTTCTTCTCTTGGAAAGCACAAGTTGATCGACCAGTGTTTCAAATAATTAATTAGTAAAGAACATCCAGTACCCAATACATCCATATATAGTTATGGAACAACAGTTGTGAACACTAGACCTCGATCTCCATGGTCGTGAACTCACGCACGTCGTGCACCACCTGCTTACAATCGCACGTCTTCATGTTCTGATGGTCATCGTCCTCGTCTGCAGCTTCCACTTCCGGCAGCCGCCCATATACCTCCCCATCCCCAGCTGAATACTTTTTGCAAACGTACACGTAAACCCCGAGCACGAACACCGTCACGAGGACGAAGCACCACCCAAACTGCAGGTTGACGACGGCAATGGCGTGTTGCAGGCTGTCCTCGCCGCGGCAGCGCAGGCTGACGCCACCATCGTCGTCGTCGAGGGAGCATCCCTTGGGAGCCATGCTGGGGATCCACGCGAAGCTGATGACGACGCCCCACAGCCCCTGGAACGCGAGGGACGCGGACCGGACGAGGCTCGCCGCGAACTGAATCTCGGCTGGAATACCCTGGCCGGCGGCGCTTACCAGCGCGGTGGCGAGGCACGTCGCGGCGGCGGCCTGCAGGAACCAGTGCTGCCGGCCCTCGACGCCCGCGTGGTCGGTCGAGTGCACGTTGAACACGAACAGCTCCTGCGCGAAGACCGCCGCCAGGAGAAGCATGCAGAGCGTGTCGTGGCGGCGCCCGTGGCGGCGTCGGTCGAAGTAGATGGCGGAGCCGGCGTAGACGAGGAGCGAGGCGTACATGATGGCGTGCTCGTGGTTCGGCAGGCGCTCCGGCGGGATGGAGCCGTCGGTGCGGAAGGGCATCGGCGAGTAGGCCAGCATCTGGGTGGCGAACCCGTAGATGCCGCCGGCGAGCATGAGGTAGAGCTCCAGGTGGCGGACCCGTGGCGCTGGGAACCATGCCGGCGCGATGTATGATGATGATGAGGAGGAGGATGGTGTCGGTGGAAGGGAGATGAAGAGCCTGATGTGGTTGAAGAGATGCCATAGGCCGAGGCCGGAGAACATCAGCCCGCCCAGGATGTGGCTGATGCTTTTATCAATGGCGCCACGGGGCAGCATTATGTCCCAGTTTCAGCAGCTTAATTGTGGCCGTCGTTGCACATCAGCATGTATGCATGTAATGGTCATTGGCTAGGGTGATGATCATATATATGGATGGAATTGCGGAGCAGAGGTGGGGAGTTGCTTGCATGGCTTCTTGTTTGATCTCCTTATTACAAAGTCAAATATGAAGATACGATTAGCTGTAGGTTGAGTTGTCACATCAGAAAAGAGTCGTTGCTAGCTGAGTAACTATTATATTATTAATTCCTCAAAAAAACTATTATATTTTTAGATAAGGCAACGATTATATTACTATCACAATTTAGGTTTAAAATGGAATCTAGATGTATTTTTATTGATGTGTTTAAAGGTTGATCAAATATTACAGACAAAAGCAGAAATGTTTACGTTTCAAATAAGCATATTATAAAAATATATTTCATGACAGTTAAAGCTTCAGATTTTTTATCATAACTATTATTTTATATCCTTTATGTTTAGTGAAATTTTAGATAGTTTTACTTAGTATTGCATTATAATTATATTTCTTTGATGGGCGGATGGAGCACATCCAGAAGAAAGCTCAAATTAAATAGCTGAGTTTTGTTTACACGCAACGAACATAACTATATATAAACACGTGTCCCATACACGCGTACAAGCTCAATTAAATATTTAGAATCATTTACACGCAACGAACTCAACGAACAGCGACACACACACAAACGTGTAACTGTTATCCACATCCTCTACCTGTGGACGCAATGGTCAAGTCCAAAAACAGTCATGATCGTCCATTGAACTTAGATGGTTAAGTAGTCTATATAATCGCTCTCTATGTTTACTAGCTGCCGGACTACGATGAACTCAAGAGATCATCGTAGTCAGGATAGAAATTACCACACTACAACTACCATGCTTCGGCGAGAAACTAGCAAGGCACTGACATGGGGGCTATGCGTATATGGTAATGAGGCTATCACTTATAAGCAGACTGACAATTTTATAAACTCCTATAGAGCTAACACCCACTGGCCTATTTTCTCTAGAATCTCCTTGCACCACGTTATCTCTCTTGGCCTACGCATCCACCTCCAACATGCATACACATAGCCGGCCAGGGAGTTCACACAATGTTGTCTGATCTGATCATCTCCAAGCCGCTGCCTGTTCCCCTGCCTCACAAACCTAGTAACGACGTTGCATGCCCACTGTCTGACATCTCCAAGTCGGTGGGTCAAAGAAGGTGTCATCACCTGCCAATAATAGCGATTGGAGTCCACTAGAAACTGCTGAGCACATGTGTCTCTTCATTTCACAAGTCACTACGCAAACCGTTCCTATAATCCTATCTGAACATTTATTTTCTCCACTTCTTCTAAGTCGCCGATGATTCACTTGTTTAACCTGTCCTTGAGGAATCACTTCACTCAGATGAAAGGCAAACGAGCTTTTCGGAAGGGCTTGTATTGTACATCGGTTGGTTGCATCGCTCGTGCACCTTTTGTCTTTTTTTTTTTTTGAAAGAACCGTTACCGGCTTTGGATTATAATAAGGAGGGGTGAAAACAGCTTAGTTTACAAGCGCGAGAGGTGCTGTCCCAAGACGCCTAGGCGCCATGGGAGTAGAGAGAGACAAGTCAATTACTCGCTAACTAAGCTTACAACAGTTAAAGGCCTAAGAGCTACGCACCCAGCCGAAGACCATAGATGCGCCGCTTCGACAACTTCTCTGAAAACTTCTTGTACTGTACGTTTCTTGTCTCTGAAGATTTTCCCATTGCGCGCATTCCAGATTGTCCAGAGCGTGAGTATCGCTAATGAGAGTTGAGCCTTTGATCCTCCTTTCGTGGCTTGGGTAAACCAATCTTCAAGTTCTGCTTGCACATCCCAATCCGCCGGGCTGAAACTGTTACAGGAGGTCCAGGCAGCCACCCGTTGCGGATCGTTCTTGAGAATTTGCATTCAAAGAGGTGTTCCACCGTCTTGAGATTTCTCTCGCAAAGCCCACAGAAGTAGTTGTTTTCCCATTGGCGTTCTTGTAGTCTGGCTGCTGTCCACAGTCTGTTTTGAAGCAGGAGCCAGGTGAAAAATTTACATTTCGGCGGTGCCCATGCGTTCCATATCGTGTGGAAGTTGGACTGCACTTGTCCTGCAAATTGGATGGAATAAGCTGATTTTGCTGAGTACGTGCCCGAGCTCTCGAGTCCATATGATCAAGTCTTCCCATACGTCTTCCAGGTCGATTCCGGCATGATCAATGGTTATCCACAGCTTGAAGAACTCTGTGATCAGTTGCTGATCAAGGTTGTGAGCAATGTCTTTGATCCAATTGGCATGAGTCAAGGCCTCGCGTACAGTCCTGTTTTTTCGTCTACTGTGGGAGTATAGTAGTGGACATAATGATGACGGTGCGCCGCGATTGATCCAGCTTGAGTTCCAGAACGATGCTCTTCGTCCATTTCTGACTATAACCACTGTTGCTGCGTTGAAGAGTGCTTGGTCGTCCGCATCGATTGGTAGTTTGAGGCCATTCCAAGGTCGTTCCGGACATGACCACTGGAACCAGAGCCAACGGAGTCGAAGCGCCCTGCTGAACCGGTCCAGTTCAATGATCCCAAGTCCACCTAAATCCACAGGTTGTGCCACCGAAGTCCATGCAACTTTGCATTTTCCACTAGTAAGTTCACTGTCACCGGCCCAGAGGAAGCGACGCCTAATCTTGTCAATTTCCTTGATGAATTGCTTTGGGGTCTTGATCGAGGTGAGAAGGTAAGTGGGCATGGATGAGAGGACAGAGCGTACCGCTTCTCTCCGACCTGCGGGGTTGAGAAGTCTTCCTTGCCACCCGATTAGCTTTGATCTTGAATGATCCATGAAACTTTGAACATGAGCCATCTTGAGTCTTCCCGGGTTCGGTGGCGCCCCGTGTAAGTGATCGGGAAATTGACCTTTGTTCCCCCAAAAGTACGTAGTATCGATCAAGGTTCAAACCTCCACATCGATTGGCGCCACCGTGCATTTCTCCGGATTTAATTTAAGGCCTGTTATTTGCCCAAATCTTCCCAAGATGTCAAACGGGCGATCACTTCTTCTGCCTGGATTGAGGAAGATGACTGCGTCATCAATGTAAAGTGACAGTTTGAGCTTTGCATTCCTCCCTCGCAGCGCCGACAGGGTGCCATTTGTGGTTGCCACTTTCAGAATGTTTTGTAGGGCGTCAATGGCAAGAATGAACAAGTATGGGGGATAGTGGGTCACCTTGGCGCAGTCCTCTTGCATGGTTGATCCTCGTGCCTTCCGTTCCATTTAACATGACTTTTGAGTGTGAGGTTTTGAAGATGTTGGTCAGCCACTCTCGCCATCTCGCACTGAAGCCACGATGTTGAAGGAGCTCCAGCATGTACTCCCAGGAGACGGTATCAAAGACCTTTGAGATGTCCAATTTGAAGAGCAAAGCTGGCTATTTCTTTTTGTGGTAAGCCCTTGCCAAATTTCTCACATATAAGAAATTATCTTGGATACATCTTTTCTTTATGAATGCGCTCTGCGCACTTGAAATCAGCTGTTCCATATGTGGGCAAAGACGCAATGCCAGAGTCTTGGTGATTAGTTTTCCGAAGGAGTGTATCAAGCTTATTGGCCTAAAATCCTGGGGTTGCTCAGGCATTTCCTTCTTCGGTATTAGGATGATATTGGCTCCATTCATGATGTCGAGGGGTCCTGTTCTCAGCTCATGAAAACATTTCAAAGCAGCTAGCAGGTCTTCCTTGATGATAGGCCAACACTTTTCGTAGAAACAGCCATTGAAGCCGTCCGGGCCCGGTGCCTTTTCAGCATGCATCGCATCCACTGTATTTTTTAGCTCTGTCATTGTAAACGGTTGGTCCAGGTCAAGGTTCTCAATCGTGCTGAGGTTTAAGTTTGCCCAATCCATTGTGTGGTTCCTATTGATTGTTTCACCTAGTACAGCCATGAAGTGCTCCTGTAGGATCATTTCTTTGTCCTCATGGTTCCACACCAGCTCACCATGCATATTTTTGAGATAGGCAATCATATTTTGCTTCCTCCTTCCCCTTGCTTTCTGGTGAAAGAATTTAGTGCAGGTGTCACCTTCTCTGAGGTTAGTGATTCTTGAGCATTGTCTTTTGCGCGATCTTTCAATTGCAGCCCAGCCCAAAACTTGATTTTTCAGCTGTTTGTGCGGATCAGCTCAGCTTCCGAGAGCAGCACGGACTCCCGGGCGGTGTCAAGCCTTAGGATTGCTGCATTTGCTACTTCCAGTTGTCGTCTTGCTTGGCTGAAAAGTCCCTTGCTCCACTCCTTCAGTGCCTTTGAAGTGTTCTGTAGACGGTTATGCAAAATCATCATAGCATTGTTGCCTCTTGCGTCTTCACTCCAAGCTGCTTGAACGATGTCCGAAACTCAGGTACACGTGTCCAGAAATTTTCAAACTTGAAAGTTGCCCATCGTAAGGCTGGTTGTGGTTACAGAGAAACGAGGGTGCGTGATCTGAAAGGAAGCTACTTAGTTCTATTAGACTTGTGGTTGGGGCCAAGTCTTCCCAATCCTTGTTACAGAAAACTCTGTCCAATTTGACTAAAGTTGGGTTACGCCTCCCATTGTTCCATGTGTATCTTCTGTTGATCAGTTTGATCTCCATCAACTCACTTGAGTCCAATGCCTGTTTGAATCTTCTCATAAGTGTCCTATTTATGTTTGCATTGTTCTTGTCCCTTGCTTCATATATCATGTTGAAATCACCAAGACATAACCAAGGTTGATGCACCGGCTGACAGTTGCTTAATTCACATAGGAAAGCTTGCTTCTCACCATTTTCTGTCGGCCCATACACTGAAGTCAGTTTGAAGCCCATGCCTGATTGTTTCATGGTTAGATGCACCGACAGACAGAAATTCTCCTTGGTCACCGCTCCTCCTGCCACATAACCTTTGTTCTAGGCAATAATAATTCCTCCCCTGGTGTCATCAGCTGGTAGGTACTCAAAACTTGAGCAAAAATCATGGCCCATGAATTCCCAAGCAGCAGCATACACTACACCACAACACCAAGATTAGGGATGGACGATCTGACGGCTGACAATCTGGCGCTAAATACTTACAGCGATAGACATCAGCTGCCGGAATAAGTCCTACCGGTAAAACTCTTCAGCGTCAGACAGTACTTTTAGCGACAGACAGTCCGTTGCTCTGAAAATCTATAGCGACAGATAGTCTGCAGCTACTCTTTAGCGACAGATAGTCTGCAGCTACTCTTTAGCGACAGATAGTAAGACATTATAGATTCTTTTAGCGACAGATGGTTCAACCGTAGCAATTAAATGGATTTAAAAAAATAAAAGACCTTTGGCTGCAATTTAATAATAACAAAGTCCAATATAACATCATTGTGCAAATTTGACATACAAATAAATTCATTTATGGCCAAGTCAAACATTCATGGAGACATACATATGTGATTAGATTAGCCATTACAAACATAAAACATTGATTCATCTAATACCCAAAAGAACACTCCATCCAAAAAAGATGACTAACACCTAAATCAATTGAGTGGCAAGTCATCCACAAACTTGCTACATAGCACCATAGTAGTCCCTGAAATCAAAACATAACATGCCATTAGTAACATGCTAACATATATCCAAGATTAGATAAAGTTATTATGCTTGAATATACAAAAAATCACTCCATTTCAAACACATATAAACACTGTTCTAACAAGTCTAAATACTCTTCCACTTTCGTCTAACTAGTTTCTAATATACTATATTGCACTAATATATGCATATAAAGATATCAACAAGTCAATGACAAAAGTGAATTAATGCTTCTGCAACAAATAAATCAATGGTTGATACTGCTGAGAGCTAAATAAGGTAGCACATGTAGAGGATCACCATGGCATGTTGAGTACAAAATAATATCTTTAAAACAGAATAAGCTTTAGACTATTATGTATCTATGACTTCTAAAATACATGGCAAGTTGAGGATTACCATACCATATTCAGGCAACATCTCACAAAAAAGAAGCCAAAATTTGTGCCCAACAGTAACTCAACTAAGAGAAAAAGGACAGAGCAGCTCTAATGTCTTCAGATAAACTAAAACTCTATTTGTAAGACTGTATGTGTTGCGTGTATACCTATAGCACTTTAATCTGTTGGCTGCAACAAATGAGGAGGGACGACATTAATGCATCAAATCTGCAACTGGTTCAGGTTAGTGGGGAAGCTCTGCAGTACTTTCACTCAGTTGCTGGGAGGGAGCACGAGTGATAAGGGTGGTCCGCATGAGAGAAACAAAGAATAAGGTAATGCATCTGAAATCATAAACTAGCAGGTTACAATTTGGGATTCGTGAGAGAATTGAGAAGACGCTATGGTTTCTCTCCGTGGTGGACTAGGTCGTGCGGTTGGCTGTCAACCTCACGTGCTCCGGCGCCGCCGTCGGGGAGCCGGGCCTGGGGGCGGGATTTGGGCTGGCGGCGCAGTGGTTAGGGAGCGGGGTGGCGTACGCAGCAGCGTGGGGTTGGGCAGTGGGTGCAGCTGCTTTTGGGAGGGCGGCGGGATAAGGCAGCTAGAGATGGCCACGGGCGCCATTAGAGCGAGTGCGGAGGGCGTGATTTGGGAGGACGCGGCCCCGATTTGGGAGAGATCAGCGGGAGAGGAAGAACAGTGGTGGCGCCTTGACTTCAGATTTGGGATGTTGGGGAGGAGGAGGGTCAAGGGTTCACTGGGGGGCCAAAACAAAAATGTCCGAGCGAGCTGGACAAAGGTGGGGGTACCCGAGCTCACGGCTCACCGTGGGGCCCATTTCGTTTAGCGACAGACGGAGTGACACTATACAAGGTTTTACCATTAGCTTGTTTGGTGTTAATTATGAATACCTATAGCGTCAGACAGTGCATCGGTGTTTTTAGATTTACCGTCAGATGATCTGTTACCAATCTTTACCGTCAGATCGTCCATCCGCAAATATTATTTTTAGGGACAGACATCTGACCCTAATGCGGTGTTGTGGTGTAGTGATAGTCAATGATACTTAGTTTCGTTTCTTGCAAGCAAATTATGTATGGCCTTGCCCTCTCCACCATGAGTTTGACAGCCTCTCTTCTTGCTGGCATGTTGAGGCCTCTTACATTCCAATTGAGGGTTTTGGCATCAATTTGTAACATTAAAAACCTGGAAACAGCAACAAACAAAGACAAATGGCCAGCAACCTTGCAATATATTGAAACAACTGGAACATGGTACACCTGCTTGCTCTCACAGCCACCTGTCCCATACCATACAACTTCTTCACCAATGCTGCCCTGCAACCCAACACACCCTGGCACAACACAACAAACATCACAAGAACTGACAACTAATCCTAACTTGACCGGTTTAGGACCGGTTGGCGCTGACTCTGAACCTAACATTAAAACCTGAAGCACAACCAACTTAGAGAAACATCCACTAAGCCCCCGGCTCAGCGCGTCGCCCTCCTGCACAATCGCCTCCAGGACCTTGCCCAGCTTCTTGTTGTTCATGCGCGTCGCTGCCTTCAGGGCCTCCACCGCCAGCGCTGGGAGATCGCCAGCATAGCGATCGATGAACTCAGTCACCGCTGCATCTGGGGCCTGCTGCTGCTGTGGCCCGACGAAGTCCAGCTCACGCATGAGCTTCTGGGTAGCGCGCTTGGCCACCGACACAGAGGACGCCTTCGCAGCCTGGCGCAGGCTGGAGCGAGTGGGCACCAGGTTCTTCTTGTTCTTGGGCGCACGGGCCTTGCCCGTGTGTGGCGGTGAACTGGCCCGTGGTGGCTGCTGCAGGATGGGAGCCTGGAGCTCACAGAAGAGCCCGCTGAAGATGTCGGTCGGCTCAACAGTCTCCTCCTCCTGCCCCTCCGTCGTGACCAGAGCATCGTCGTAGAGGTCCTTTGGTGGGGGCGCCGCACCACCGGCCTGCTCCCGCTCTGCGGCCGGGTCGATGTCCATCTTCGTCACCAGGTCAGCAATGCCGCTGACCTGATCCACCTCCTGGGCGCCCGATGCGTCGCTTGCTATTGCTGACGGCCCCAGCTGGACGCCAGGACCGAAGACAACCTCCTTCTGTGGTGGCTGCGTGGCCAGATGGGTGTCGTGCCATAGGCCAGAGACGGGAATGTAGGGCGGTGAGGACGGCGCGTCACCGGCGCTGTAGTTGTGGGCCGGGCTCGACGGGGAGTTGATGTTATAGCTATTGTTGTAGGCAATTGCGGCCTCCTGCATGATGGGGTCGGCGTACTCATCCCTTGGACCGAACTGGGGTCCGGCCCAAGCCTCCTCCTCCGTGCCGCAGCTTCCTAGCCCACGGAGGGTCCATCGGGGCTGTCGTGGACGCGGCGAACCGGTGGCCGCGGGCGGCGGCGCTCCCGGTCCTCCGTTGCATGGGGAGGCTGTCCCGGCCTCGTGGTGACCGCTGCGGCGGCGGCTCCACGATGCGTGCTCCCTATCCTCCATGGCCGTCGCGTCCGCGGCCCGGCGATAGGGGTGCGGTGACCTTCCTTGAACGCGTACGTAGCGCTCGGAGGCGCAGCCCGCTGAAGAGCCGGTGAACCCGCGTGCTCCGCGGGCGTCACGGTGGCGGTGTGGTCGTTCATTGTCGCCATCGGGGTCGGGTAGCAGCGCTGTGCGGCGGAGCCGGGTCCCTCGCATCCCACGATGCGAGCGGGACCGGCTTGGCGAACGGCGTTCGGCCATCGTGCACCCCGCCGACCCGACGAACGGAATGAACTCCACGGAGCTCCCTCGTTCCGAGGATGTCCCCGAGTCCGAGCGGCCCGGCGGCGTGCGCGCTCCGGTCCTCATATCCTTCCAGATGGACGAGGATCGTCTTGTCCCCGAACTTCCCCACCGGAGGAGTGGCAGGGATGCGGTTGGGGGGTGGTAGGTCCACGAGCTCCATCGCCCGTCCCGCCCGCGCCACGAAAATGCAGTACTCCACTGCCCGTGGGAGGTTGTTCGGCCGCTCCATCCACACCCAGCAAGTGAGGAACTGCGACAACTCCCTCTCGTCAGCAGCGGCCGGCCCCTCGAATCTGTCGAAGATGCAACCGTTGCCCAGAATGAGCCTGACGGCGTCCTCATTCCAGGCCTCCAGCGGGACGTGCTCCATCGACACCTTGACATGGAACCACCGGGTGGCCTCCGCGCCGCCACCAGCAGGGCGCCAAGGCCTGATGAGCAGGTGGCTGCCACCGATGTAGAGGGTGCTCTTGAGGACGGCCCGGTCCCTTGAAGGTGCGAACTTGAAGTCGGCGACAAAGGAGACGGAGGTGAGCCTGGTGACGCGGAAAGTGTACCGCGGCACCTGGAGCTGGACGGCAAGCGCGTAGCCCACCTCCACCGTCGAGGGGGAGTACCCCCCTGGCTGCACCGTGACGGTCACCGCGTGCACCAGGAGCCGGCCAGCCTCAGCAGTCATGGCAGGCGAGGCGACGATGGGGACGCGGTTGAGGGCATTGCGGAAGGCGGCGTGGCCGGGAACGTGCACCATGGCTGGAGATTGTGGCGGCGGGGTTTCTTGTTGCGGGGGCGGTGGCGGTGACGGTGCTTGCTGCTTGTGGGTTGTGGCTGCTTGTTGGGGAGGTTAGGGAAGGCGATTCGGCTGTGGATGCTCTCGGCTGGGAAGATTAGCCGGGAGCGGAGCTGCTTGGAGACGAATGGTTGGCGGCGGCTAGCAGGGCAGGAAACAGAGGTGTGCCTATTCCCGCCGCAGCTCAGACAGCGAACAGGTTCTCTGCACTGAGCAACTTGGTGGTCGTGGCCTAGGCACTGGAAGCACCTGCCGGCGATCTTCTTCTTATAGGCCTCGCGAGCCAGGGCAGACGCCGTTGATGGCCGTCCCATCGCTCCACTCAGCTTCTCCGGAAATGGTGGCTGCAGATTCGGATCCTTCCGCCACCGGTACCTTTTCTTCGAGACTTCCCACTTTGGTGAAAGTGGTTGCCATCCTCCTCATTAACACCGGAGCGGTCATCGCTGCCACTGGATCTGGCGTGGAGCGCAGTGGAGTCCCGCAGCGGCGCAGGCACGCCAGAGCTGAGGGACGACAGATCGATGCGCCTCCACAACCTCTTCTTCTGGTGCCGGGTGGGGAAGGCTGGGTATGCTAGCGTCTTGAATGCTCTTGCTTTCACCGAAGAGGCACCGGCGTAGTCTCCGCGCGGCGGAGCGACCCCAAGATGCTCCCACCGCTCGGGTCGGGCGGAGGCACGCGTAGCGATGAGGCGAGGTGGACCGCATCGCCTTGAAGGCCACCGCTTTCATCGGGCGGAGATGGTCGGCGCTGCGCGCCGGCGGTGCCGAAGATGCTCCCATGGACGGCCGGGCGCCGGCGTCACATGGTGGTCCTGCACGCCTCGCGTCAGCCGATTTGCCAGATTCCTCCAATAACGCCGTAGATCCGTCGCCAGACACCAGATCCGCGTGCGCTGAGCGCAGATCTGGTGACGCCTCGCCGTCTTCAGGCTCCGATGCGGCAGCTTCGTCTTCAATGTCTTCGTCAGAGTCGTCCCAATCGATGACCTCTACGTCCGCCTCCTCCACCGGGGATTCCAGTCTGGTGGTGGCCAGCGCTGGTTGTGGGTTTGGGCTTGGTTGTGGTGGGGCGGTAGGCTTGGGGGGCTGGTTGTTGGACGGCGGCGCCGGGCGGCGGCGGCGTGGGGGGCTCTCGCTGATTTAATAGTAAATTTTAGCAGCTTCAATTCAAACAGGCATCGAACAACCAATAAATATACCATGTCAGGGCTATAGGGTGATGATCATATATATAGGGTGATGATCACATATATCGATGGTAGAAGAGAGCATACGCACCTAGGAGTCGCGATGAAAGTGGTACGGATATTTATTCGTCCGTCCGTTCGACCGAATTCGTTTAGAGGTGTCTTAATCCGTCCGTATGCGAGTCCGGACATTCAACATCCGATACCATATCCGTATCCGAATATTTAAATCATATATTTATGATGTCGATAACCAGTCTTATCCTATCCGGCATGGTTGATACTATCCGTATTCGAATCCGAATCCGGACAGAAATATGAAAACAAATATGATATTAGTGATATCCGTCTCGTATCCGATCCGTTTTCATCGCGACCTAGGAGTGACGGTGCCAATGTAGAGGAGAGACGAAGTTGCTTGCATGGCTTGTTTGATCGCCTTATTACAAAGTCAAGATTCACTTCAAGCACGAATTGGGGTTGGTTAGTGTTAAGTTCAAACCCACCAAGAAAACAATCATTGATAGGACTTACATGATGTAATTTTTCTTTGCTTTTGACGTGAAGGTCATGTAATCCCCTTTGTATAAACTCCCTGTATTCTTTCATTCTAATGAAAAAAAAAAAGTAGATCGGGGCCTTCCAACCGATTCGGTTAAATAAAAGTCACGACACGGTTAGCTGGAAGTTGTCACATCAATTTTTTTTTTGAAATTAAGTCACATCAAAAAGGTCGTTGCGAGCTCACTAACTATTATTTTACTTCATATAAGGGCAGGGTTATGTATATTACTGTTTTGATCCAAATTAAAATAATTTATACCCTAATAATAAAACGGTAAAATTTCAGTCCGCCCGTAACTGGACGCCGAGATTGGAAGCGAAGGTCCGCGGCCTTCTCCCTCAACTCCCGCAGCGTTTCTTTCCGCATGGTGTGTTCTCCATACCTCGCGGCCCGTCCCTCCCTCCCCCACTCCGTCTTTCCAGCCATGCCCGGCGTGGAAGCATCTCCTCGCCGGGAGATGGACGGCGGCGCGGGCGCAGGCCGGAGGAACCTTTGGATCCAGGGCGGACACCCAGGACGGCTCTGCCGGCAACGAAGGCCGGCCGGCCGCCAGTCCCGGCAGTATGGTAGCAGGAGCCCAGGCTGTTCGGTGGAGATGGAGTCGGAATCAGATCGGTAATTAACTGGATTGGAATCGAATCAAACATCTCATGTGTGGTATTTTACGATCTCCACGTTCTACACAAATCCCATTTGCTTTTTTCTTCGGTTGGATCTTCTATATAAAATTAAAAGGTTCTATTGGGATTTCTTGGCCGAGCAGAAATTACTTATCTCGCCGAGCAAAGAAGTGCCTCGACAAGCTGAACAAGTATGTATAATCTCACCGAGCAAGTATGTATAATCTCACCGAGCAGAGAAGCTGCAGCAGGTACTACGCGTTGCTGTGTATAATTCTGAATATATGCAAACTGCCCCAACATGCATGCCATGTCAGGCTGTCAGCACAACGCGTCCCGAGTCGTATGTGTCCTCTGCAGCGATTTCACTTCAGCTATCGCAGCAAGTTGGTGTGGTGCTATTCTGTGATCATCGGAATGTGTCTAAAGTTGATCCTGGTTTTGTCTCATATTTTAGGAGACTGACATTTCAGATAGGGAATAAATTTAGACAAAGGCATTATGACATCTGCTATATTTTGCAGTCATGCTCTATGTTCTCTTGTTTTAATAAAAAATATTCCTCAGATGTCACAATGAGTACATGCAATTGAACTGCATCAATAGTTATACTTTTTCAAAATCACATTTTGTATTTGGAGTTCAGACTGGTGATTGTTGTGCAGGTTCATGGAGCTCTTGATAAAGAGGATCTGGTTATGATGGATGAGGGGAACAATGACATGGAGGAGCAGATTCATAGCACAAAAATGTGTAATTATTTGTTACCCTGAATTTTCTACTTCTTCTCAGAAATCTATCTCTGCACATTTATTATGGACATCTTTTATGGGTCCTAAATGCTTTGGGTCATTTATCTACAGAGGGTGTCATTGAATTCAAAAGCTAGCAATCTTGATTTTGATATGGTTAACAATTGCAACGAGAAGATGGTCAGGCAAAGTCGGCGTGGAGGGAGACTAGGGTAATTTTAATTTTGTCACTCACATATGGGCAAGGGGAAGAATATGAAAGCCAGTGCCCCCAAGCAGTACGTCTAACCAAGAGACTAGGGACGGACCTAGGTTTACTATACTCCCTCTATCCAGGAAACATGCAATTCTAGCACAATATCGTGATTTAGTATTTCAATAATAAATTAAAAATAAAAAATATTAATGTTTATGATATCAAATAAATACAATTATAATTAATTACTAAATATATTTTAATAAATTAATTTAAAGTCACAAATATAAATAATATTTACTAGAAATATGGTTAAATATAAACTTCTTTTTGATGGCACATATTAACCCGTAATTGCATGTTTTATTGGACGGTGGGTGTATTTTGAATAGCTGATATGCAATTTTCCACCATATGTGCCCCTGTACAAATAATTAACAAGGCCCCCTTCTAGATAAAAAAATTATGAAGTTTATAAAATGTATTTTTCACCCGTAGCAAGGCACAGGCATATTTCCTAGTACTATATAAGGGCAGGGTTATTGAAGTGCTTAAAGGTTGATGATGATCAAATATTTATAGATAAAACGAGTAATGTTTACGTTTCAAATAAGTATATTATCAAAATATATCTGATGATAAATTTAAAGATACAGATTTTATATTATCACTATTTTTATTCATCATATATACTTAGTTAAATTCAAGATATTTTAACTTAGCATTGTACTTGAACTATTCTTTGATGAGTAGGAGTATACCACAAGAAAGCACAATTAAATAGCTGAGGTTCGTTTACACGCAATAATGTACGGACACAACTTATATATGTAGCAATGTTCAAAAAAAAAACTTTACATATGTAGCATATTTGTTTAGATAAAGGATAAACAATATCCGGCCTCTACATTCAAGGATATACACAGGCAATTATTACAAAGTTGTGGATCACGAAAAGAAAGAAAAACCAGAGCATAGACCAGGACACTAAAACAAACGATATAAATGCTTCCACCCTCTACTTGAAATCTCTAAAGCAATCATCTCTAATTTTTTGCTCATCACCGAGAGAACGTCTTTGACTTGCTCTTCACGCTGCAGCTGAGCCCAGAAGCATAACTAATACGTTCCTGTGAAAATAATCTGCATGATAGAGTTAGTTTTCATTTATTAAAAATAACATCATTCCCGCTGCGCCAGATAGCCCAGCATATGGCAGTTAGAAGCTCAATTAAGTAGCTTTTCATTTGTTTAGAGGCAACGAACACAAGTTATATAGCACACACAGCCACACACATGTGTAATTGTTATCCAATCAAATACTCTGCCTGCATGCACAAGGACCTGAGCAAGTCAAAGACGATCTCGATCGTCCTTTTGAATTGATGTTAAGAATGCGACTTTTAATTTTGTCATATGGTGAACTTCACTATTTATCATTTGGTAACTTCACTCTTCGTCCATCTGTACACTAGAGGTGTGTTTGGTTTGTGGTGTCACTCTCCATATTTCATGATGTAATCCATCATGACTTTAGCCTATGAATTTTGGTAAAATCAACTCGTTCGATATGCATATAACAGTTATTAGATTGTAAGGAATGAGATGGTGAAGACTCAACTCCTCTTATTGCAGAAAAAAAAAATTAAGCAGTGATCGAGAAGAGGACAAATCAACCACCTTATTCGTCATATATATACGACTCGACGACTATATTTATAATATTCTTGTTTGGGACCCTATTTCACTGTTTAGTGTGCAATTATTATAAAGTAGAGGGATCATCATATATGTATCTCTAACGAACGGCAAACGAATCAGGAAACCAATTAGAAATCTATTTGCAATGACGTATGATGGGACCAAGCCGATCAGCTTAGCTAACGTGCAAATATACGTACCAATTAATCTAATATAAAACTCCACGTGCTCTCCTGCAACAGCTTCTTGATTTTTTTTTTTTTCGAGAATGCGCTGCGCTTTTCATTTGTTAAGTGGGAAAAAAATGAAGTTTGTGACAACCCGTCCGACGTACGGTCACCGGCGAGCTGCCAGCATAGAATAGAACGGACGAGTACAAACAAAAGGTTGGCGACAATCAGTCGACTGATCCGTGAGCTATGCCGTCGTCGTCGCCGTCGCCGTAGTACAGGCAAGGAGATCTGAGCCCCGCTGCTGTCCACGCGTTTTTCCTTCGTCGAGCACCTCCGTACCGCCGTTTGCTGGCACGCTTACGACTCCGATCCGCAGCTACGCATGCTCCTTTCACGGCAACGAAAAAACGAGCAGCATCAGCGAGTCGAGCCCCCTTCTAGCTAGATGATCTTTGAACGAGGACCCTGGCTCGCCCCTTGCCACTGGCCGGGACAGCATCTCGTCGTCCAGCGAGCTGAGGGCACTAGCCAGTCTAGTCCAACAGTCACATGCCACGTTCCACATCCCGGAAACGTACGTTTCTGGACAAAAACGTGGATCAGTTTTGTTACAACGGTGGAAAATTCTCTTAAGGAGGGTTCAAGTGTACCATATTCCAGGAACTTTGTGAATGTGGTCTAGTCCCGGGAGTCGGAGAATGCGGCACCAAACCTCGACAGAGGATGCCAGCAGGTGGTTTCTGGTCTCTGCAGCCTTTGTCGCAGAGGGTGCAATTGTTACTGACTCACTGTCCTGCAATTTCCCTCTTTTTAGAAACCAAACAATTTATGCCTCCTCTGATCCACCATCCAAAATGAACCATGAAGAGCAGAGGCGGAGCTCCTCACACCTACAGCCGGCTGGAAGCCCCTGGTATCCCTCTCTTCTTCCTTGGTTGAGCATCGGCGGCGCATGGAGCAGACCCAGCCTCCGACGGTGCGGCTGTTAATCTGTTTCTGGGAGATGGCCGTGGACGCGCCAACGACGGCCAGGCCCAACATGAGATAGCCCATCACTCCATCAGCTATCAGGACTGTCCATCGCATCACGAGTCCCAGACGCTCTCGAGTCTCGATAATCGATCCCCAATTACGCCGACGACTTGCGCGAGCTCCAATCCGTTACTGGTCACAGCGCTACCGCCTCGCATCGGGCTACAGCCGCCATATCCTAGCACCCCCCCGGACCCTTGCTGTCGCCGCCGGCAACTTCGCCCTTGCTGCCAACATGTATTGATTGACAATTAAGTGAATTGTTTGTGGAACTCTTTTACTTGTATCGTTATTCTATATTTGTCCCTGGTCGGAGTTCATGTGAAGACACACATGAATACTAGACTAGCACATGTATTAGTTGATGACTATGTTTCACAAGTCATGGACATGGGGATGTCGAACTAATAATGTGGGCACATGTATGACATGTAGGCTGGACTGACCCAACATGAGATTGTCTCTATACACATCATATACGTTATGTTCTTCGACCTGAGATTGTTGTATGTGCTCAAGATGTGTATCGACTTGCTTAGGGACTGACAAACGTTACTCCGTTACTGGGTAGTTATAAAGGACGTCTTTGGGTTTGTCGAGAAGCATGCTATGAGACATAGACAATCAAGATGGGACTTGCCCCTCTCTGATGAGAGTGATATCACTGGATCACTCAAGTGATTGGATCAACAAATGCATGGCCGTGCTTGGGTTAAGTGTTAACCCACGAGTTGAACCAAATATCATGTGGCAAGAGAATAACCTGTATGTGGTTGTGGTGGTTCGTCTGATATGATCATTTGCGTTCATATAGGAGTTGTCACGCCTTGCTAGAGGCCGCTGTCAGCTATTGGGCGAATAGGAGTATTTGGCCCATGTCTATGTGGGCGTGAACCCATAGGGTCGCATGCTTAAGAGGCTGGAAGCCTAATTCGAGTTGGACCCCAATTAGACAAGGTTTAGGGTTTCTAATGGGCCTCCAACTCTGGAGCACATGAGAGACGCCTATATAAGTAGAGGGGAGGGGCGCGGCCAGACCTAATCCACATCCTTTGGCTGCCGCCGTCGCCCTCCACGCTCTCGCGTTCGCTCCTCGCGGACCTAGCAGTCCGGAGGCGCATCGCTTCTTCCTCGTACGTGTGGGACACCTCGGAGGTGCTGCATCTGGAGCACGAGGACGAACCGCAAGTGGTGGGAGGAGTTGCTGGACGACCACACAACTACACGGCACTGCTGCGATGCGTTCGACTACATCGAGTCGTCTTCCGCTGCATCTGCGCGTCTAGTTGTAATCCCGTAACCTGTAACTAGCAGTAGATCCTGGGATATGAGGTAGAAAAGTTTTGTTTTCCGGCTAGTGTAGCACCCTCATAACCCTACAATGATATCAGAGCTAGGTTATGCGTCGTTATAGGTTCTGGACATTGCATATGGTGATATGCGCGGTTGTAATGAGTCTCTGATCTTGATTCATGGTCTTGCCGCGTTGGTCTTTTAACGATCTACTCATACCGGTCGGAATTCCGCCATCCGAGTTAAGTGACACATGTAAATCCAGTCACGACGAGTTTGAGATCAATCGATTGATCAAACGAACCCTAGGTCAAGTGCCCAAATAAGATGTGATGCGCGGCGGCAGCAGATTGGATCTGGCTGTCGGGCCGGGTTGCCGAGAAAGTTCTGTTAAAACGGCCGTAACTTTTCAACCGTAACTCGGATGGAGACGATTCTTAAATGAAAGTTGTAGACAATTTCGAGAAGGACTCAACTGAATCCCACTTTGTCGGATTCGACGAGATTAGAATTTCGAAATAAGGTCCGCAAAATAGAGTTTTTCGCGATTTACCTTTTGTAGTCGGAATCGGTTAACTCTGTTTTGCAGGTTTTCGTGCTGGTATAGCCCTTATGTGTATGTGATGCATGTATGTAATTAATTCATGGCTTGCATGTCATGAGGATGACAATATGGGCTGGAGCCATATAGATATTGTCAAAATTATTGTAATGGCCTGCGTGCCAATCTGGGATGATCCTATCCGCGACGATGTAATTTTAATTCACTAGCTTTGGCGTTAGTGATAGTTAGTCATGGTGGATTCGTCACTGAAGGAGGGCATACATGGATCGTGGAGATGGAGATCACCATGATGAACAGATTGAAGAGATGGAGATCTCGAAGAGAACAATGGGCTATACCAAGTCATATCTGTGTTTATGTCGTTCTTACTATGTTCTACTTTCACATGCTATAATGTTTTTTTCTACATTCGTGCGGTAGTGAAGTAGAATGGTCCCTCAGTAATGTTTGAGTTCGTGCTCCCCCAAACCTTGCACTGTCACTGTCTTGTACAATCGGTGGTGGGTCTATGAAATTAGGGTGCCACCGATTTTCCTTGACTAGAAAGGTTCGTATCGGAAACTTACTGCAGAAGGTTTGGTTGCTTGAACCAGGTTGTCCTAATGGTTAGGGACCTTGGAGCATAAGAAGTTGGTAACCCAAGCATAGAGATGCTATCCAACAACAAGAGTCATATGCGATATGATTAGCAAAGAGTTGCTTACCGATCTACCATGTCTTCTAGCAGTGATGCTAAAGCTCACTAGTTGACTTGTTAGTTGTGGGTCTTGAATCACTAAGTATCAAACGAGGGATATTGATTTTAGTTGGAGTAGATTATATTTGATATTATTTACTCTATCATGGATACTTTGTCTTAGTATTTTGCATTACTTTTGTTGTAGATTAAATGGCGTCATCCAATAAGCAGCCATTTACTTTGCGTTAAATTCTTGAGAAAGATAAGTTGAATGGACTGCGGATTGGATCCGCAATCTGAGAATTGTTCTCAGGGCTGAGAAAAAGGAGGATATTCTAGACACCCCTTTACCGAGATGAGCCTCGCCGATAATGCACCCGCGCCGAGAAAAAATGCTTACAAGAAAGTATGTGATGCTGATCTTGAGATAAGCTGCCTTATGCTTGCGTGTATGGAACCGATCTGCATGCAGCTCGATAACAATCATTCAAAGAAATGATATGATCGTGGCGCTTGATGATATGTTCCAAACTCAAGCTAAGACCGAAAGGTTCAATGTCTCTAAGGCGCTTGCCGAAACCAAGCTAGCAGAGGGTGCAGCCTATTGGGCCACATGTAATCAAGATGGTTGGTTACACTCGTGAGGTTGGAGAAGCTAGGCTTCCCAATTGGCCCGAGTTGGCTACCGATTTCATTCTTCGTCTCGCCGCCGCCTATGGAAACTTCATCTTGAACTACCATATGCATGGGGCGGAGAGGGGTTTGAATGAGTTGTGTGGCATGCCGAAAACAGCAGAGGCGTACATTAAGAAGCAAAAAGGTGGCCAAGTGTTGGCAAAATTCGAGAACAAGCCTAACTTTAAGAGAAAGAAGGGCTCGGGGAAGAAAAAGGGCAAGGCTAAAGATGAGATCTCCAAGCTAGCTCCGCCCGCCCCCAAACCTGGACCACCGGCTGATGCTAAATATTTTCATTGTGGTGGGAAAGGTCACTGGAAAAGAAACTGCAAGCAGTACTTGGCATCCTTAGAGAAGGACGGTGGTAGTAAAGGTACTCCCGCTCATACGCTTGTTGTTTATGTTCCAGACATTTTCCTCGCTAACTCTTATATCAATTCTTGGGTATTTGATACCGGATCGGTTGCTCATATTTGCAATACGATGCAGGGAATGATAAGAAGTAGGAGCGTGGAGAAAGGAGAGGTTGATTTCCGTGTGGGCAACAATGCAAGAGTTGCTGCGTTGAACGTTGGGATGATGCAACTTCACCTGCCGTCGGGATTTATATTGGAATTGAATAATTGTTATTTTGTTCCTAGCTTAAGTCGAAACATTGTGTCGCCTTCATATTTGATGAAGGATGGTTATTCATTTGCGAGTAAGGACAATGGTTGTGTTATCTCAAAGAATGATATGTTTGTGGCATTTGCATCCATTATGAATGGATTATTTATTTTAAATCTTGATGATGCACCTGTTTGTAATGTTAATGCTAAAAGGCCTCGGCTTAATGAGTTAAGTCCTACATATATGTGGCATTGTCGTTTGGGTCATATAAGTGAAAAACGCATGAAGAGGCTCCATGATGATGGGCTTCTAACTTCGTTTGATTTTGAATCTTACGAGACATGTGAGGCTTGCCTATTAAGCAAGATGACCAAGATGTCTTTCTCAGGTTTTCCTGAGAGAGCATCTCACTTGTTGAAACTAGTACATACCGATGTATGTGGACCAATGAGCATGACAACTAGAGGCGGATTTCAATACTTCATAACTTTTACCGATGATTTTAGTAGATATGGCTATGTCTACCTAATGAAGCATAAGTCCAAACATTTGAAAAGTTCAAAGAATTTCAGAATGAAGTAGAGAATCAACGTGGCAAGAAAATTAAGGCCTTGTGATCCGATCATGGAGGCGAGTATTTGAGTCACGAGTTTAGCAACCATCTTAAGAGTTGTGGAATTGTTACACGCCTTACGCCACTGAACGCCACAAAGAAATGGCGTGTCTCGAGCGGCGTAATCGGACTTTGTTGGACATGGTTCGGTCTATGATGAGCCAGCTTGGACCTACCTTTATTGTTTTGGGGATACGCTCTAGAAACAAATTGCCGCTTTCACATTGAATAGGGTACCATCTAAGTCCGTAGTTAAGACACCATATGAGATATGGACTGGGAAGAGTCCTAGTTTGTCTTTTCTAAAAATTTGGGGTTGTGAAGTTTATGTCAAATGGCTTATATCAGATAAGCTAACACCCAAATCGGACAAATGTTTTTTCGTGGGATATCCGAAGAAAACCTTAGAATATTACTTCTACAACCGCTCGTAGGGCAAAGTGTTTGTTGCTCGAAACGGTGTTTTCTTAGAGAAAGAGTTTCTCAAAAGACAAAGAGTGGACAAAAGGTGTATCTTGAAGAAGTTCAAGATGAGCCACCGAGAAGGACTCTATGAGTGATGCTAATGTAGCGAGAACAAGTTGAGATGCCCGTGGCCACCGAAACACCTCCACAACCACGAAGATCGCAAGACTTCGCGAATTGCGTGGGGATCTCGTATTGTTGGAAGATGACGAACCGCAACATACGCGAAGCTATGATGGACTCGTATTCGAGCAATGGCAGAGTGCCATGAGATCCGAGATAGATTCCATGGGAGATAATCAAGTTTGGAACTTGGTTGACCCGTCGATGGTGTTAGACCCATCGAGAGCAAATGGATCTATAAAAAGAAGAAAGATATGGACGGAAATGTTCATGTCTATAAAGCTCGACTTGTCACAAAGGGTTTTCGGCAAGTTCAAGGAATTGACTACGACGAGACATTCTCTCCAGTAGCGATGCTTAAATCTATTCGGATTATTCTAGCAATAGCTGCCTATTTTGATTATGAGATTTGGCAGATGGATGTTATAACAGCCTTTCTAAATGGAAATTTAGAGGAGGACGTGTATATGATACAGCCCGAGGGTTTTGTTGATCCAAATAATGCTGGAAAGATATGCAAGCTTAAGAAATCTATTTATGGGTTAAAGCAAGCATCTCGGAGTTGGAGCATTCGTTTTGATGAGGTTGTCAAAGGGTTTGGCTTCCATCAGAATGAAGAAGAGCCTTGTGTTTATCAAAAGGCTTGTGGGAGCGCTGTTGTGTTTCTAATCTTGTATGTGGATGACATACTATTGATTGGAAATGACATTTCTATGTTGCAATCTGTAAAGACTTCACTGAATAATAGTTTTTCTATGAAGGATTTAGGAGATAGGTTGAAGAGGCTAATAGGATTATGCCAAGATACATACATTGACAAGGTGTTGAAACGGTTCAACATGGAGCAATCCAAGAAAGGGTTCTTGCCTATGTCATATGGTATGCGCTTTAGCGACAAGCAATGTCCTTCATCGATGAAGAGCGCAAACGCATGAGTAAGGTTCCATACGCTTCGGAATCGGTTCCATCATGTATGCCATGATATGTACTTGCCCGCATGTCTCATATGCTCTAAGTGTTGCGAGCAGGTACCAAGCTAATCCTGGTGAGAGTCACTGGACGCTTGTTAAAAACATCCTTAAATACTTGAGAAGGACTAAGGATGAGTTCCTGATCTATGGAGGTGAGGAGGAGCTCGTTGTAAATGGTTACACCGATGCTAGCTTCCAAACTGATGTAGATAATTCACAATCTCAATCAAGTTTTGTGTTCACAACAAATGGTGGTGCAGTAAGCTGGAAAAGTTCCAAGTAGGAGACAGTGACAGATTCTACAACTAGGGATGAAAACGGTCGAAAACGGTCGAAAAACTACTCTATTGTTTTCTACATTTGTATTTAAATACGAACGCGAAAACGAAAACGGTATAGTTGGAAACGAAAATGAAAACGAACTTACGGTATTTCGAAAACGAACCAATTCGAGCGGAATTAAGTCGGAAACGGTCGGCGTACGAAAATTCAGTACGAAATACCAACCCACTTTAAAGATGTGCATGACCAAACTAACCAGTGCATGATTTAGTTCAAGTGTATATAATAGAATAAGGGGTGCATGACGTAGTCGCTGACAATACAAATACAAGTCTAGAACAAGGAATTAATAGGACATGAACATCTACAGTTCATCGGCATCATCCATGATGTCAGGATCACTTTCCATGTCTAGGGTTGTTGTTGGCGCTCCTTATTGCATATAATTTGACCGCCAAAGTAATCCAAAATGACCAAATCCATGATGCATCATAGCAAATATATTATTTATCTAACAAGCTCCCCGAGTTTTGGTTTTCAAACTTATTTTGTAGGAAACATAATATTTCATAAAATAAAAGTATCTCAAACAATGAAATAGACTGCACTATTGCGAAGCTCTCGCCGCGCATCAAAATGCATATATTATTTGCTATATTTGGAGCTATAAACAAAAAGATATGAAAATAGAAAATATATTTTTGTGGCTCTACCGAATTTCCTCCGAATTTCGAATACGATTACATACCGAATATAATGTAGAAAAGTAGAAATCGGTCGAAATAAGCTCATTTCGAATTCCGCTCCGTTTTCGAATTGTCTGTCCGAATTTCGTACCGTTTTCGCATTTTTCCGAAAAAAGTGAAAATGGTCGGATGAAATGTAGAAAACGATGCGATTCGGTCGAGAATTTTCATTTCCGTTTTCAACCTTATCTACAACGTAAGCCGAGTACATTGCAGCTTTCGAAGCTGCAAAGGAAGGTGTTTGGATGAGGCATTTCCTCATTGATCTTGGTGTGTTTCCTAATGCGGCTAGCCCATTGAATCTACATTGTGACAACAATGGGGCGATAGCGCAGGCTAAGGAGCCAAGGAATCACCAGATGAACAAACATGTACATCGGAAATTTCATCTCATTCGACAGTTCATCAAAGAAGGTAAAATTAAGATGTGCAAGATACACACGGGTTTGAATGTAGCAGATCCGTTGACAAAGGCCCTTCCACAGCCTAAGCATGAGGCGCACGTGAGGTCTATGGGGATTAGACATATTAGAGATTAACTCTAGTGCAAGTGGGAGACTGTTGGGAATATGCCCTAGAGGTAATCATAGAGATGATGATATTCTGCCTGTATCCATGATATGTAATGTGTCCATTGAATATCCATTAAAAACAACTTGTATTGATTGACAATTATGTGAATTGTTTGTGGAACTCTTTTACTTGTATGGTTATTCTATATTTGTCCCTGGTCGGAGTTCATGTGAGGACACACATGAATACTAGACTAGCACATGTATTAGTTGATGACTATGTTTCACAAGTCATGGACATGGGGATGTCGAACTAATAATGTGGACACATATATGACATGTAGGCTGGACTGACCCAACATGAGATTGTCTCTATACACATCATATACGTTATGTTCTTCGACCTGAGATTGTTGTATGTGCTCGAGATGTGTATCGACTTGCTTAGGGACTGACAAACGCTACTCCGTTACTGGGTAGTTATAAAGGACGTCTTCGGGTTTGTCGAGAAGCATGCTATGAGACAAAGACAATCAAGATGGGACTTGCCCCTCTCTGATGAGAGTGATATCACTGGATCACTCAAGTGATTGGATCAACAAATGCATGGTCGTGCTTGGGTTAAGTGTTAACCCACGAGTTGAACCAAATATCATGTGGCAAGGGAATAACTTGTATGTGGTCGTGGTGGTTCGTCTGATATGATCATTTGCGTTCATATAGGAGTTGTCACGCCTTGCTAGAGGCCGCTGTCAACCGTTGGGCGAATAGGAGTATTCGGCCCATGTCTATGTGGGCGTGAATGGTCGTACGCTTAAGAGGCTGGAAGCCTAATTCGAGTTGGACCCGAATTAGACAAGGTTTAGGGTTTCTAATGTGCCTCCAACTCGGGAGCACATGAGAGACGCCTATATAAATAGAGGGGAGGGGCGCGGCCAGACCTAATCCACATCCTTTGGCTGCCGCCGTCGCCCTCCACGCTCTCGCCTTCGCTCCTCGCGGACCTAGCAGTCCGGAGGCGCATCGCTTCTTCCTCGTACGTGTGGGACACCTCGGAGGTGCTGCATCTGGAGCACGAGGACGAACCGCAAGTGGTGGGAGGAGTTGCTGGACGACCACACAACTGCACGGCACTGCTGTGACGCGTTCGACTACATCGAGTCGTCTTCCACTGCATCTGCGCGTCTAGTGGTAATCCCATAACTTGTAACTAACAGAGATCCCGGGATATGAGGTAGAAAAGTTTTGTTTTTTGGCTAGTGTAGCACCCTTATAACCCTACACTAAATTTCTTGCTGAGCTCCGCCACTGATGAAGAGCCTTCCAAAAGAATGTCTTACATTGTGCATAACTTACAGTCCAGCAAAGGCCCACGGAATCGTCAAGCGTGTTTCTTGAAAGCCTAGCCAGCCCAGGACTTGAATCAAACTAGCCCTTAAACAATGGTTACCTTTTTTGAGTTCATAAATAATGGTTACCTCACTAGACCGGAGAAAATACCGGAGAAAATTGGGTCCTATGTCTTCATTATTGCTCATGGGCCGTTCCAATTGAAATGTCAACAGGCGAAGCGCCACAGCAGGTTTACTATTTCTTTATCCTATCAGCATTAGAATTTGCGTACATGTATTTATAGAGATGAGTACTCACACTTACCTCTATGAACACATTGACATAAACCCTACAGCTATGAGCACTTTCGAAGGACCGAGAGTGGAAGATCTGGAGATTTTCAAAGTCACCACTGACGCCTCGTTATCGCAGGGCACATCGCTTATCACTTAAAGCATAACACGGAAAAATTCTTGAAGAAATCCAGGAATATGCAAGAACGAGTGCAAAGTCGGGGACTTGATCCCTGACGGATAGGTTTCACCGCAAGAAACCCAACAAGCTGATCTATGAGCAGGTCGCATGTTAATTCATGATTAATGAAATGTATTTAGTTCTATTGTTTAGGTAATATACCAATATGCAATGCATCTCTTTGTCGAAATAGACCATGCCATGTTAAGAAAAAATTGTGCTGAACAAGGGATCCCCCTACACTTTTCATATTCAAAATTCTTATTTTACAATGAATTCGATTATTTTTTTTTCAAATACACAAAAGATTTGGTATCATTGTATTAAGAAAAAGAGTTTAGAAAAATATACAACATACATCTAACAAGTGTTGAAGGAGGTAAACGTAGCATATCCGTGGCTGGACCATCCTAGCAGAAAATCTCTATGTCGATATTGCATAATAGGAGCAATCAATACTGACGCGGTAGTGTGACCTAGGAGGTGGCCTTGAATCTTCGCGGCCGAATAGCCGAGAAGAGCTCATCCACCACTTTGGCATACTTCGTTGCTAGGTATTCGTCATAGAGATTCTCGTATGTCTCCAACCCCGATGTGGATGGTGCTAATGGACCCTTGATGAAGCCCAGACGCTGCATGATCGGCACCTCCTCTTGCTCGGAGGGGGTACTCGAGAAATAAGGGGTCGCTCCGCCATAGCAACCGCGGCTTAGCGGAGGTTGCTTTCGAGGCTAACGAATAAGAGGAGGGTCCCTCTTACGCATCACTTCATTGTTGAAGTTGTCGAGGAGGCAATGGTGTCATCACCGACCTCACTCGAGGGGGAGTCCATCTAGTGGGGCAGCCGCCGTCGGAAGCCCACCACCCATTGAGTGGGGCTTGGAAGGGCAGTGGGTCGGCAACACACAAGAATCCACCGTCGTCAGGTCCTCGTCATCAAGTTGGGTGGCCGGTAAGTCCTCATCTTCTAGCCGTGGTGCTACCAAAGATGACACCAATCACTCAAGAGAAGCCCCGTGATGAACCGACTACGGCTAGCGAGGTAGCAAACTCCAACGTCGGATCCATCATGATGTCGCAAACATGCATGATTTCTAGACACGGCATCAGCGTCACGGGTCTGGCTAGCGTCACGGTCTCACTAGACGGCTCGTCAGGACCAGGCTGGGCCAGTGGACCTCATCGGCAATCGAGGTAAAGGCTGGTGCAATCTATGTGCCCCCTGTCGACCGCCTCCATCGCCTCCGTCTATGGTGCCACCTCAGTTTTCATCTCCGGCGACCATCAATATCAAGACCACTAGAGCCCGACTTGGCCCCTCGTGGCCTTGCAAACTGCCAAGGTTTGTTGACCCATCAAAGTGATCCTAGGCACGTGCATCACTCTTGCTCCAAGAGCGTACGCGCCTTGGCTTCTTGCGAAAGCAGTGCAATGTGTTGGAAACCCCTGCATCGCGCACACCATTGGGGCAGCTTGCATTGTCGCTACTCAATGGGTTGAGGAGAGGAAATTGAGGCACTTCCCATAGAGATCGGTCGGGATGCACCTTGAGGGTCGATGACTCACATGCTAACCCCGCTACCTGGCCCCCACGCACATCTAAGGTAGCCTCCGGTCGCATTTCGTACCAATGGAGAATCTCCCCGCAACCCAATGGTGTTGGGGACAGAGACCCCACAATTCAAGGTGTTGGTGTAACGATGTGGCCCTCCGCATGCCGACCATGCATGCCGTGCACCAGCGAGGCCACGGCCGATGGCGCTTTGCCCGCTGCAACTTGCGCCTAAACAACCCACCATCGTGCTGCGATGGATCGATGTCTAAGATTGTGTAAGCGGGGTAGGGGCATTATTGGCCACGGAGATGACCTCATTAGTTGCAGCTCCAAATGATCCACATCTAGGTAGGGCGTTGTAGAGGTTTGCATAATTTTTGCATCGGAATCATCGTTGGCTCAATGTTAGGCCTTCGGTCGCCCTTCGTGCTTCCCGTTGGATGGAAAGGGGCGGCATTACGGGACAGGCTAGGACGACGGGCTTGGGGCAGATGGGTCGACGAGGAAGACATCAGCAGCACCAGTGGTTGCAGTAACTGGTCACGGAAGCGGATGTGAGACATCTACGCCCCGATCCTCATCCTTGCCATGCAATATGTCCTCGACGATGACATGAAACTTGTCCTCCCACGTTTCGGCTAGCGTGACATGGGCAGCGGCGGCAAACCGGTCGATTGGGTGGCTTCGTCGGAGGTGGCTGGACATCCCAGTCCCCTCCACGGCTGACGAGACATTTGTCCGGCACTAGCGGTGCTGTGGAGGGCCCCGGCCTATGGTAGCCGCGACCGGCTTCGGCTGTGGTTGCGGAGGCGCTCCGGTCGGGGCAGCAGCCTCGATGATGCGGAGCGACACCTGCGGCGACGGGGCGGCGCACCATCATGGCCCATAGGCACCACACTGCCTAGCACAGCCTCCACGCACGGCCAAGGCGTGGCCATAGACGGCGCTGTGGTGGCTGACCAGACACATGCCAGGTGAGGAAGGGGAGCAGAGACGAAGGCACCCAGTGCTAGGTGGAGGGCCTTGGTCATCGGATCTGGTTGCTGCGGACCCACAACGGCCATCTCTGGCCCGTCCACAGCGACAGCCGCGACGACGGCGCTGGCAGTTTCTAAGCGCAGGATCACTTGGGGCTTTCAATGGAGGGGAGAAGGTGGGGGCGCTGTCGCCATAGTGGCACTCGGTGACCTGGCCACCAGGCTGCCTAGGGCTGGGTACCATAATTCCATAAACCATGTAAGTAATTCAATGAATTTAGTTATAAAAATCTTATGTTGGCAATCAATACAATATTCTTGGTATTGATGGTCAATTTTATTATCCCAATCCTAATGGACTTTATTTCAATATAGAAATCGTATGGAATCTGATGAGTTAGCTTCTTTAAAAAAAAAAAATCTGATGAGTTAGCATGCAATTTCCAATTGGACCGTCATACAGGCTACATTTGTTTGTGACACAATATTTGACCAGGCGACATGTCAAAACGAACAGGCATCAGATGATCCAATCTGCCGTTTACAATAATATATTCAACCTATCATATCATTAATCTGAACCTAGAAAACTTTCCATGATTCTACCCCATGCAGTCTACCTGAAAGGTCATAAACTAGTCAAAATGACCTTTACAGTAGACAACAGCCATGCATCTTGACATGCATTTCCTGCATCTATATATCTAACTATAGAAAAAAGATTTTCTCGTACCTGATTAGATGAAACATTCAACTATTCAAGAAGATGAAAAAAAAAATCATACATACATGCTGAAATACTGAGAAACAGGCACATATATACGACAGCAGACACGATCGAGACACCTTGTGTTGTACGGCATCTACAATGTCACAGGGAGAACAAAATGTTTTTGTAGGTTGGTAGAGGTTGGTAATGAGACACCTACTGAGACAAAGAGGAGCTGCTGGAAGTCGTCTAAAAGTCAGTCTTTGCCAGTTGCATCCAATAGTTGCTGACGATCGTCCAAATGTTTCACCAATACTGTTGTTTCAATCTCAATGACTAGGTAAGTTGACAACAAAAAATAATATTTTTGACATCCAAAAAGTGATCACGTAGATAACAATGACTTTGACGGTTTGACCCGCGTATTGCGTCCCCTTCTGACTTGTCCATGTATATTTTTTTGTTTATTATTAATGACACTGCTTTCTGCAGCCGCTATTGCCTCCAGATTGGTATATATCCATTCAGAGCTTGGCACCATGATGTTGACCTGCCTAGGTTGACATGTAAACATATAAACAATTTTATTTGCTAGCCCAATATAATGAACGGTTCGTCATTAGGTTTGGGCTGCTAAACTTGCTTGAGCTGGCAAAACTTTAGTCCATTTAGGGTTTGTTTGATTTCCACCTTCTAAAGCTTAGTGGACTAAAGTGTTTTAGCTAATCTTTAGCACGTTTTGGGTGAGTAGTGATACAAAAGTGCTTTAGTCACTTTTTAGTCGGTTTGCTTGGAAGTATAGTCCCTAAAGTGACTAAAGTTTGAGGTGGGATCCAAACGGACCTTTAGTCAGTTTTTATCTAACACATGGAGTAAATGGGGCTAAAAGGGGAGCTACAGTTTAGTCACCAAGGGGAGTAAACCGGAATAAAGCCTAGGCTAGCTATCTCACCTTTTAGTCACTTTGAATCCAAACACCCTAACTAAAAGGGATTAAAAGAGGCCTTTCAGTCCATCAAACTAAACAGGTGTGGCTGAGCTGGTTTAGCGAGCTAAATTTTAGCAACAGCTTCAATCCAAACAGGGCATCGACCATATAACATGTCAACCAGCCTTATCTAGACCAGCATATAATTTACAATATTCACGTATGCATGAATGGTCAACTGGCAACACCTGATCTTTGCATCCACCGCCAAATCAACATTAACTCCATCCATCTTTTTTTTTTCAATTCTTGCATGAATGGTACAGTACTAACAAATTCAAGCGCCGTGGTGAACACGGTTGCCGTTCATGTCAAGTTGACATTTCTTTCAAAGAAAACCCTACACCTTAGGCATGCATGACACACGTAGGGTTTTTTTTTTCACTTTTACATGCAAACACGTAAAAGACAGTTGTAAAATATTATATAAAAGAAATACTAGTCCATCAACGAGAAATCTAGCATAGATAGTGTCAAGAGTCAAGATGATGTTTGGAAGAATTTTATGTTTATTTATTCCTCTACCGCCAACACCCGTGACCCGACAACACTACCCGAACCCGACCTGCTACCGGTAATGATCTGCCTCCGGACCCGAACCCGGCCGGTCCCCGAAACCTGGCGGGTTACCCGAAACCTAGGAACTTTACAACAAGTGTGCCGTATATGAGTACCGAACGTCTGAAATGAAGATAACAAGCACCCATGGTTACGCACATGCACAATTACATCTGAATTGGAGATAATTAACAAGCACTAGGCAAGTGCACACGTGCACGAGCATACGGCAGTACTACCAGACTACCAGTACAGTACTAGAGTTTCTTAAAACATAAAACGAGAATAGGTAGGACTATTAATCTACTATTATATATACGTCAACATGTAAATGGTTCACCACTTGATGGGTTGTTTTAATCCTGATGTACACTTTTGGGTCCCCGATGGGTACCCGCCGGTGAGACTTCAGACCTGCATCCACCCACCCCGTTTCGGTATCCGAACCCGCAAACCCACAGGGTAAAAACTGTACCCACCCCCACCCCCACTGGGTCTGAAACCCGCGGGTTTCGGGTCCAAACCTGACCCGCTGCCATCTTTACATACAGACGGGGTGAATGGACCCGCTGTATGTGTCCTCACACATACTTGAACATAAATATGATGGTCATAGAATTGTACATCAAGAACCCTTGAATGACATTCACTCCGACAATGATAGAGTTGAGGGTGCCTAAGAATACAACCATTACCATGACATCATGCTATTTACAAATCATGCTCACAAGTTGAAGCATGTAGAAGCCTGCTTCGATCAGACCAGTACGATGGAGACAAAGGACTATAGCTGGAAATACAGCATAATACAATGTAATGATCCACATTTCCTATGAGATATTATAATTGTAATATGTTAAATTGTGAAGATTTATGCACTTCAGAGTTATTATTTCAGTGTGACACTTAATGTTTGTGACGATATGACATAGTTTGATATATACATGATACTGTTTACATATAGTTTTTCAGAAATGGAAGGACAGTATGTTTATATATGTTACTTGAAAGTATCTGGAGAGTAAATATGCTAAGTATTTGAGTATGAATGTGTTATATTATTTGTGAGAGTTAAATTGTGAGATTGAATTGTGACAATTTATTTATGGTACAAGTGTTAAATTTCACATGTGAATGTATTGTGATTAAATTATGAGTATATATATCTGAAAGGATTTATTTATAAAAATATTTTTTTTTCACGACCGGGTCTTCATCCGTTGTTCTTATAAAAATATTTGGAACTTAATATTTGCTTTCCTCTTTAAATCCTTTCTATATTACCCATTCCCTGGCCCCAGATTTTCCAAATTCTTTGGGCATCTTTCATTCTTCGCCCCAAAGGGCATCCCAATCTTTTGACACTGACTCTAGCCTTTGGGAGAGCTTGTTACATGGCGCAATCCAGTTAATGAGTTAGCATGACTTTTAGAGAATTAAAACTTTATTTTGAGGAAATACAACCCCAGTGCTTTGGAACCATTTGAGAGCCAAATTTGTTTGGTATTGATAGTTTTGTGGTTAATTGGATCTTTTTGGTTCGACAGTTTCGTGTGCAAAAACAAACTCGAGCAGTTGTTGTATCGCTAATAGACTTCTTCCTTAGTATATTTTTTTTAGAATTAAGTCTACTCTAGACCCCTCAACTATTGTGTTGGTCTAATTTATACCCTCAACTACAAAACCCTCTAGTTCTGGTACCTCAACTTTCAAAACTGTTTACTTTTGGTACCTAGGCAGGGGTAAGGCTATTTTGACCAATGTTGAGTGGTTTCGACCACGCCATGCTATCATTCAACGCCACATAGGACACCAACCTCCATCTCAGTGACATGTTTGGCCCACGTGTCACCCACTCCCCTCCCTCTCCATCACATGGGAGCACCACCACACCATGGCTCGCCGGCAGTCGGCCATATGTGCTACTCACACACCGCTGCCGTACCCTACTCAAGCGTCGTCGCCCTACTCACGTGTGGCCACTGCAACTTGGCCGGCCATGGCGTAGCCGCCTGCTCGTCGGATCGCCCCGGCGTCAGCCCGACAGCGACTTAGCTATCCCGACACAGCAGCCCCCACGTGCACGTCAAGGCCTAGGGCCATGGCACCCGTGGCATGGATCCTGCCCCACGCGGCAACCATGGCACGCGGTGGCCTGGGGCCTCAGCGGCCTTGGTGACTGCACCAAGAGCCTAGTCTGCACGACAGCCATGGCGCTTGGCGGACGGGGTCCTAGATGGCGACGGCGCGTGCAGCCTGGGCAGCGTGGGTGCGCGGTGGTCTTAGCACCAGCGGACCAGAGCCTGGCCCTGGTCCACGCAGCAGCCATGGTGCATGGCCACCATGGCGGGCTAGGTCTGGGGCAGCGTGGGCGCGGGCGTCCTGGGTAGCGTGGGCGCGTAGTGTGGCATGGGCGCACAATGTGTCGCAGCTTGGGGCTTCGGCAGCCTCAAATGTGTGCTAAAAGTGAACGGTTTTGGAAGTTAGGATACCGGTACTAGACGGTTTCGAAGTTTGAGGGTTAAAATTAGACCAACACAATAGTTGAGGGACGTAATCCTTTTTTTTTTTAATAATATGCAAGGATGATTCTTGGAACAAGGCGGTGATTGGTGGCGCCGCAAACTGTCAGGTAGGATTGATTATAAAACCGTGATAAGCTGACCTCCAATGTCAAATGTGATTACGCAGGTAACTACTACTATTTTAATTTGACCGGATCAGGTTGCATTTTATTTTATTCCTAGATCTAGCTGCTTCCTGAAGACGCTACCATATCTGCGCTGCTATATATTCAGCTCAAACATACATCCTGCTACATATCAACTCACACCACATATACAAGTATACTGCTCACACGTACGCTACGTGGAAGTAGACGTGCAGAGCATTTTAAACAAAACTACATAAAGCATCAAAACAACACAATGAAACCGTTTCTGTCGTCGTCATCGTTGCTGTCCCCCATGGTAGTTGCTGTCGTCGTCGTTGCTGTCTCCATCATCCTCTCCGCAATGGCCATACCACCGGTGGCTGCGGTGACCGTCGAGCACACGTTCGTGGTATGAGCACGGCCATTGAGATTCATTTTATTAGTTGCTGCTGTTGAAGTGTTGCTGAATATTGTGGAATTCATGATGAACAGGTGAGCCAGGTGAACATGACGCACATGTGCAACGAGATACCAGTCACTGTGGTGAACGGGCAACTTCCGGGGCCGATGATAGAGGTCACCGAGGGAGACTCGGTGATCGTGCATCTTGTCAACAAGTCTCCCTACAACCTTACAATCCATTGGTAGATATATTTTGTGTTTTTGTTCCTCTAACAATCTTATTCCTAAGTTATAACTAAACAGTGTACAAATGTTTAAAATACTTTGATCACAACATGTATCTCAAACTTAACGTATATTTTCATAGATATTCAATGTTCTGCTTATATTTGAGCCAGTTTTCGTTCATCCACCAGGCATGGAGTGTTTCAGACGCGAAACTGTTGGAACGATGGGGTGCCGATGGTCACCCAACGCCCCATCCTCCCAACGCCAACTTCACCTACCGGTTCGACGTCTCCGGGCAGGAAGGCACCCTGTGGTGGCACGCCCACGACGCCTTCCTCCGGGCAACCATCTACGGCGCTCTTGTCATACGGCCCCGGCAAGGCGCCGCCTCCTATCCGTTTCCCAAGCCTCACAAGGAGATCCCCATTCTCATAGGTTTGTTAATTATCAGCAAGAATGTGCATTCGATGATCTTCTTAAGATATATATGAGCACATGTATTTAGCAGAGATTCTGAGCTGAGCTGCTGTGATGTGCATGGCATGCAGGGGAATGGTGGGAAAAGGACCTTGCAGCGGTGGACAGGAATTTCTCGATAGGTCTCTATGATGAATTCTCTAGCGGGGCCACAATCAACGGCAAGCTTGGAGATCTCTTCAACTGCTCCGGTACATAGTCAACTCCCTTGCTCTTAGGCCATTCCAAGAATCTTATACGTTAAAAACAGTGTAGACAAGTATTATTCCATCAAACTCATTCAATCATGTTGTTGTCTGAAGTCCAAACTCATCATTTGTTTTGTAACTCCACGAGTATACTACTATATCTACGTATGCGTAGATATATGCCGTTCATGCAGATGCAAAAGAATTCTTGCTACGAATAATCAAAATGAATTGTGATCGGTTATTGTTCACCTCCGTACTAGAGTCTGGACTCTGGATAACTGAAAAGGTGCTGACTCGCAGGCGTCTTCGAAGACGGCTACGTGCTGGACGTGGAGCCCGGCAAGACATACCTGCTACGAATAATCAACGCAGCACTCTTCTCCGAGTACTTCCTCAAGATCGCCGGCCACAAGCTCACGGTGGTGGCCGCCGACGCCAACTACGTCACGCCCTACACCACGGACGTCATCGTCATCGCGCCCGGCGAGACAATGGACGCCCTGCTCGTCGCCGACGCAGTACCAGGCAGGTACTACATGACCGCCCAGTACATCCAGGCTCCTCCGCCGGACACGCAGACGCCGGAGTACTCCACCCGTGGCATAGTGCAGTACAACACCGGCGGCGGCGCCACGAACACGAGCCGCGATGGCGTCGTTCCTGCCGTGGTGCCGGAGATGCCTGACCAGCACGACACAATCAAGTCCTTCTACTTCCACGGCAACCTGATGGCGCTCCGACGCCGGCAACGGGCGCGGGTGCCGGCGCGCGCCGACGAGCGGCTTTACGTGACGCTGGGGCTGGGCTCCATCTGCCGGCACGGTCGGAAGTCGTGCAAGAGAGGGGACGAGCCGGCGAGCAACCAGGTGATTGCCAACATGAACAACATGTCCTTCCACGACGCGACGACGACGCCGATCCTGGAGGCGCACTACTACCACCGCCGCGGCGGCAGCGACGGCGAGGTGGCCGGCACGGCGGTGCTCCCCGAGGATCCGCCGAGCGCGTTCAACTACACCGACCCGGACCTGATCCCGTTCGGGCCCGAGGAGATGCGGCTGGAGCCGACGACGAGGGCCACGGCGGTGCGGCAGTTCAGGCACGGCGCCGTGGTGGACGTCGTGTTCCAGAGCACCGCCATGCTGCAGGGCGACTCTAACCCGATGCACCTCCATGGACACGACATGTTCGTGCTCGCGCAGGGGATCGGCAACTATGACGCTGACAGGGATGTGGCCAAGTACAACCTGGTGAACCCAGCCAGGAAGAACACCGTCCTCGTGCCCAACCTTGGCTGGGCGGCCATCAGATTTGTCGCCGACAATCCAGGTGGGCATAAAGATTTTCTCAAAAAACAAGCAATAATTTTTTTTCCTGGAACTGATGGAGTCATCAAGTAAAAAAAAAAAATCCTTAGTTGGACGCCAAGATGAACATCGAGGAGATCTAATTCAAGGTTTGTTTTGTTTGGCACATACAGGGGCATGGTTCATACACTGCCACTTTGAATTCCATTTGGCGATGGGCATGGCTGCGGTGTTCATTGTAGAGGATGGGCCAACACCTAACACATCCCTGCCTCCGCCACCACCGGAACTCATGGAAGGAAGGCCATGACCATAATCTCCTGTGCCAACTACCTCATCCAAACTATTTAGATGAATTGATCTCAGGAGTCATGGAGCCAAGAAGATAACCTTCCACTGTTTGTAGTTTTCAAATAAACCAATTAACTTATGAATTAATATGTACTGTAGGTATTATTAGAGATAAATAAACGTATTCATGTCATTTTTATGTAGCTTGGACTTATTAGTTAAGGTGGTTGTATGTCTAAGCATATGTGTCTGTAATGTGTTTATACATAAGAAAAAATATGTACATATTTGCTACGATGTTTTTTTCGAATACACAAGAGCATTGCGTATCTTTGTATTAAGGAGAAAGAAGTTTTTACGAGAGAGGCCTTCATGCCACCCGTCGCTGCATGATTCCTCTCAGCCCTCCAAACACCGTATTTCGCACAATTTGACGATGGTGGCGATGCCGGAACCTGGGTGGTGGTGCCGGAACCTCGGTAAATGAAAAAAACCACCTCTGTTAATACCCCAGTATTTTTGAAGGCAGTTGGAATTTTTTCCCGCCTCCTTTAATGTTTCTGCACTGCCCCTAAAATCATTTCTGCAGTAGTGTGCAGAGGCAGCTTCCACGCCGCCGCCGACAATGCGAATTGGGTTTCATGGGGGTTTTGTGCATTTTTGCCTCGTAGCAATGCCACGTTAGCAAAAACATTGCCGATGACGAGGTCACATATTGGGTTTGTGGGGTTTCATGCATATTTGTTTGCCACATACCAAATGGCAGATCAACAAAAATATCAGCATGGCAAGTATGAGCCTGTGGTATACCATTTAACAAGTTTAAGGGGCCATACAGTTGCAAAGTTGAGGAACCTATGTATACCACTTAATAAAAAATTTAAAGATGCTGAAATATATTTTCAATGTTCAGAAATCTATATGTCACATGCTTAGAAGTCCGAGAGGACTCAGAAGCGGACCGGCCGGTGCCGTGTTCCACCTTTCCTCGGCGCTACGGCGACTCGAGGCGATTCCCAGGGATTCTGGGTTCCTTCCCCAAGCTCATCCCTTCCTACTGTTTCTTCGCCGTCGCCACCACCTCTGCGGCGTCCGTCCGGCCTATCCACAATCTTCCCTCCGTCGACGACGCCGCCGCCATCTCCATCGTCACGGGCCAGGGCCAACTTCCTCCATCCTCTCCACCGCTCTGCGGTGCGCCACCATCTCCATCACCGTCACAAAGTCGACGCTGCCGCCGCCCTTCCCAATCGACGCGGGCTAGAGCTCACCGCCCTCCATCCCCTCCATCCTCTTCATCCTCTTCGTCCTCGCTAGATCGAGCAGTCCACGCAGGCCGGACCCCGGCGCAAGCCGGCGGATCACATCCGCGGCCCGCCACCCGCGTTTCAGCGCCGACCTTCTCCGCCACTGCGGCGCCGACGCCTTCCCGCTCGCCGACCCGTCCGCGGCGGCCACCTCGATCCCTGCCCGCGAGTCGCTCGCCATCCACGGGCTCGGGCCTCGCACTCACCCGCGCAGCCGGTCCTGGTATCGCACCGACACGCGGCTCCTAGAGGCCTTCTTCAATCGCCGCATCCTGGAGCGGGACTGCCTCGCCGACAACCCGGTCGACACCGACGACGAGACGCGCTACGGACACCACCGTCGCCGAGTTCGCCGACGTCGCGCTCAGCCTCCTCGCCACCGGTGCGGGCGGCGCCACACGCGACCTGCTCGCCGCCAACCTTGAAGGAGGAGGAGGTGACACGGCCGAGAGCTCCACGTGCTCGCCGAGCAGGCGGTGCAGCTCGTGCTCGCCAACGGGTCCGGCGCCGGCCCACCTCCATCCCTTCCTTGCGAGCTCCTGCAGAGGAGCCGTATCAACGCCGCCAGGAAGCGGCGCCATCCTACAGCAGCGGCGCTGTAGCAACGCCGCCGGGCCGCGGAGCGGTCCAGCAGCAGCGACGGCCAGCTTGGTCACAGCTGTAATCACCCTGATTGCTGCTGTCTTGCTGCTGTCTGTCGGCAACGGGAAGTTTCCAAAGTGTTCCCCATTCTTCTATCGGTATAGATAATAAGAGATAACAGCTGTTTTGTAAGGAAAAAAGAAAAAAAACAGCTGTATTGTAGTGGCTGTACGCACAGTTGCACTCCAAATCTCCTGTGGACTGTGAAACCTTGCACACTTAGCGCCAAGCTAGCCATGCATTCTTGTTTTGAAGGTTTTATTAGCCTCCACTATATTCATCTATCCTTTGAAGGTGCGACTGATTTCTTCTTTCAATCTGAAGTATGAATATCTTCGTTGGAACTGCCGAGGGTTGGGGATACCTCGGTCGTTCAAGAGCTTGTTACCCTAGTTGGTGCAAAAATCCCCGCATGGTGTTTCTATCGAGACAAGAATGCCGGGCAACCGAGTGGCTAATTTGAGATGGAGATTGGGTTTGAAGAATGCTATTACAGTGGATAGTTCTAGTACTGGCGGTGGTGGTTTGGCTTTATTTTGGCATGAGGCAGTGGATGTCACATTAATTGAAAAACATAAACGGTTTATTGATGTACATGTGCGGGAGTCGCCAGCTGCGCCTCGATTTCGTATTACCTTTGTTTATGGAGAGCCTCGGGCTGAAGACCGTCACTTCATGTGGGAGCTTCTGCGGCGACTACGTGGGGCCTCACGGGAGCCTTGGCTTCTAATTGGTGATTTCAACGAGGCTATGTGGGGGTATGAGCATTTCTTGGCATGTCCACGTTCGGAGAGACAAATGGCTGCATTTAGAGATGTATTGAACGATTGCGGACTGATGGATCTTGGTTTTGTGGGTCTGCCTTTTACTTATGATAATGGTAGAGACGGGAATGCCAATGTGAAGGTAAGGCTGGACAGGGCGGTTGCTGATTCTAGATGGCGCGACTTGTTTGAAGAGACAACTTTGCATCATTTGGTTTCCTCCAGATCAGATCACTGCCCACTATTTTTGGAAGTCAAGAAGGAGAGTTGGGAAGGACAGAAGCCTAGAATTTTTCGGTATGAGATTATGTGGGAGCGTCTAGAATCATTAGCGCTGGAGATTAAAGAGGCCTGGTGCACGGCCCCGAACAGAGAAGGGCTAGGCCGTATTGCTAGTGCGCTTGTGCATGTTCAGCGTGCTCTGCGATCATGGAGCAGGCAGAATTTTGGGACAGTGACCAGAGAGTTAGAAGAGCTTAGAATTAAGTTAGATGTTGCACGGGCAGATAACCAAACTTGCAGAGCAGATGTTCGAAAGCTTACTGATCGTATGGATGAACTCTTATATCGAGAGGAAATGATGTGGCTGCAATGCTCTCGCATAGCATGGCTCCGAGAGGGCGACCGTAACACTAAATATTTTCATCGTCGGGCAATGTGGAGAGCTCGGAAAATAAAATCACAAAGCTGAAAAATCAAGATGGTGAGTGGTGTGAAGACTCTAAGGTAATGCAGTCCATGGCGGTCAATTTTTTCAAGGATTTGTACTCTGCTGATGGCCAGGTTGACCCATCTGATCTTGTTGATCTAATGGATGTGAGAATTACTGACGATATGAATGAGGCTTTGTGTAAGAAATTTTCCGCGGAAGAGATTTCGACGCACTCTTTCGATGGGTCCTTTAAAGGCACCAGGGCCTCGACGAGTTCCCCGCTAGATTTTATCAGCGGCATTGGGAGGTTCTAAGAGATGATGTGGTGGCTGCGGTTCAGCAATTTTTTGAGGATGGTAATCTACCGGGAGGGATAAATGATACAACTATTGTTCTTATTCCAAAGGGACAAAATCAGGAACAACTCAAAGATTTCAGACCAATCAGCCTTTGCAACGTCATCTACAAAATCATTTCAAAATGTCTTGTCAACCGACTCGGGCCTTTTCTCGGAGCAGATCATCTCCAAAGAACAAAGTGCTTTCGTTCCGGGACGTTTGATAACAGATAATGCACTGCTTGCTTTTGAGTGTATACATGCCATTCGAGGGAGACCTTATCGGAAGGAATTTTGTGCTTACAAGTTGGATTTATCCAAGGCGTATGATCGTGTTGAGTGGGGATTTCTAAAAAGTTTAATGGAGAAGCTAGGCTTTCAAAGCAAGTGGGTGCAGTGGGTCATGACATGTGTTACCACTGTTCGCTACTCGTACGCTTCAATGGGGTGCCATCGCACTCCTTCTCCCCGACACGTGGTCTACGACAAGGTGATCCGCTTTCCCCTTATTTATTCCTTCTAGTTGCTGATGGTCTTTCCTCTCTACTGCGGCATTATGAGGGGCTGGGTCAAGTTGAAGGCATTAAGATTTGTAGACGAGCACCTAGTATTACCCATCTTCTTTTTGCGGATGATAGTCTGTTATTTTTCCGAGCAAGCCAGATCAAGCAGCGGCAGTTAAGCACATTTTGTCTATCTTTGAGAAATGTACTGGTCAGCAGATTAACCCATCCAAGTGCTCCTTGTTTATGAATGAGGATTGCGATGCTGCAGTAAGTGATCAAGTCGACAACAGCTGGGGTACAGAAAATTGATTTTGAAGCTAAGTATTTGGGGCTGCCAATGCCTACAGGCAGGATGAAAAGAGGAGTTTTCCAACCACTAGAAGAGAATGTGTGCATGGAAGGAGAAGGAGTTGTCAGTAGCGGGTAAGGAAATCCTTATTAAATCAATTGCACAAGCATTGCCCAACTATGTGATGAGTGTCTTCAAACTTCCATTGACCTTGTGTGATGAGTTGATGAGACACATTCGGGCTTATTGGTGGGGCTCCGAGAATGGACGCAGAAGGTTCAATGGGTGCCATGGGAGAAGATGATTATGCCAAAAGGTTTTGGGGGCATGGGGTTCGTAGATCTCGATTGGTTAATCAAGCCTTGCTAGCAAGACAGGCATGGAGACTGGTATTCTATCCAGAGAGTCTTTGTGCTAGAGTTTTGAAGGACAAATATTTTCCCAATGGTAATTTACTGGACACGATTCTGTGATGCCTCCCGTCGTGGCGTGGAATTGAACATGGGCTAGCTCTATTGAAACAAGGCGTGATCTACAGAGTGGGAGATGGTCGAGTATTCGCATTTGGCGTGATAATTGGCTGCCCGTGAGCCCATGGTATGAAACCAGTTGGCGGTGTTCGGCATTGCAGGCTGCGCCGGGTCTCTCATTTGATTGATGCTGAAGCTAGATCCTGGGATGAGACGTTGGTAAGGAGATACTTTTACCCCTGTGATGTTGAGGAGATACTAAAAATTAAAATTCCCGACAATGCCGGCCAAGACTATGTGGCTTGGAATTTTGAGAAGTCTGGATTGTTTTCTGTCAAAAGCGCGTACAGATTGGCAACGAGGATAGAGCATGGTGAAGGGGCAATTGCCACAAGCTCTACTCCACCCGATGGCGAAAGGTATGGAAGGATTTGTGGGCTCTTAAAGTGCCTGAAAAGTCAAGCTGTTTGCATGGAAGGTCGCCAACAATGGTATTCCTACTCGGGCTAATAAGAGCTACGACATCTTGTAGAAAATGAAACTTGTGAGATGTGTGGCTATATACGGGAGGATTGTTTCCATGCCTATGTAGGTTGCCCACATGCTGTTGCTCTACTTCAAGCAATGAGGGAACAGTGGGTACTCCCAACCGAGGAAGATTTACATTATACAGGGCCTCAATGGTTGCTTATCCTGCTGAGCCAGTATTCAAGGGAGGTCATGGGAAATCTGGTTATGCTGCTGTGGCGTGTTTGGAGTGTACGCAATAGTGTCCTACGGGCAGGCCAGAAGATTTCAATTGAGAACTCTGTAGTATTTTTGACACGATACATGGACTCGCTATTGCAGTGCCATCAGGGTAAGTGCCAACAAGTTGATAATAAAGGGAAGAGGTGTGCTATGGTTGGGAGCAGTATGATGACTGGCAGTGCTCGGCAAGAGAAGAAGAAGAGGTGGATTCCGCCTGATCCAAGTTGGATAAAGATAAATGTTGATGGGGCTTTTTTGCCAAGTTCTAGTATAGCTGCAATTGGAGTGGTCATCAGAGATCACAAGGGCCGCGTCATGCTAGCTGCCTGGCGTTTGCTTCATTACTGTCGAGATGCTGAGGAAGCTGAAGCTACGGCATGCTTAGAAGGACCGTCTCTTGCGGCGCGATGGCCGAACGTGCCTATGACTCTGGAAACTAATTGTGCAGTGGTTGCTGAGAAGCTGAAGAACACTACTCAAGATCGATCACTGAATTGGTCTACTTTCCAAGAGGCAAGGCTACGGATGGATGATCTTCGCCAGGTCGTAGTCGTCAAGATTAGTCGTGATCAAAATAATGTAGCTCATGAGCTTGCTCATTATGCGATTAGGTCGAGTAGTTGTCATGTCTTTTCTTCTTCTTTTCCTGATTTTGTCGTCTCGCTTGCTTGTAATGATACTGGTTAAATATTAATAAAGCCTTTATTTCGCAAAAAAAAAGAAGAAGTCCGAGAGGACTCTAGTACATCTATAACTCTAGAATGCGTTTGACGCCGGAAACTTATTTTGCTGCAGAGCTACACGTGGGGGTGAGGGGCTCTCTGCACATGGACACGTGTTGGCGGGTTGAGATGCCACGTGTCGTGGGTCTGTGACCTCCCCGTCTGTGTCTATGTCAGAAAGATTGTCGTGCAGTATCTACTAGCGGTGCATCTGGAATCTGGTGGACATCACAAAAGTTTTGGCATTTGGCAGATGAATGACAAGTTTCTTGACATCACAAAAACGTTTAGGCATTTGGCAGATGGATGACGTGCTGAGCCTGCCTAACAAGACATCGCAAGATCGAAGTTGTGGGCAATACAACAAGGGTAACCAAGATATGGTCAAGACTCGACCGACAACAACTACAAAGAGAACAAAAATCAAAGGACCTCATGAAGCTGGTGAACGAAAACCATCCAATGTTGCTTTGAACATGGAACATGCATCATGCTATGCCTCTATTTATTCCAGAAACAGTACAAATACACTTGTGACGATGCAGAGAAAGCATCGAGCAGAGCGGCGACATTTATTTCTGCTCTGACGATGCTCGAGAGAAGCAACTCGACGCAGCAGAGATCGACGGCGTCGTCCCATGCCATCAGAAGACCGCTGCAGCCGGCGCCGCCGTGCAGGTGTTCTGGCAGAAGTTTGTGAGCATGTCCGCGCAACGGTAGGTGACGACGGGGCCGTGGCCATGGCCGGGAGGAATTCGTCCGCGCTTGACGCAGTTCTTGCACATTGGGTGGCACCCGCGCACCGTGACGTCGTTGCACTGGCATTCCGGCGGTTGCTTCCTGTTGCAAATACCGCAGTTGTTGCAGCACGGCCACGAGCTCGCGCTGGCGGCGTCGTCGTCCCCTGTGGCCACCAACCACAAATTATAGAGTCAAAGTGTCAAGTTAGTGTGCTGGGCATGCATCAACGTAACAAGTGATAGATGATTCTGGCAAATGGGTTATACCTTTGCTGCCGAGCGGCAGAGCTGCGAGGATGCCAAGAACAGCCAGTATGATGATTATCACCTGAGGCCTCATCTTATACCAGGATTTCCTTCCTATAGCTGGGTATTGAATCTACTGAGGATGGCTATCTGTGAGAGACTGGAGGCCTTCTTTCTTATATATAAGGAGAGGAGGAGCCGGTAGTGGTTCCTATCACAGGCATTATTTGGTTGTTGAACAGTGATGTGTGTCTTGCTTCTTTTGTCCACTCGTGCCAGATGGATCGATCATTAGGAGGGTCGTCCTACCTATAGATCTAGATGGCTGCTCAATAATGGAGTGCTTTGCAGGATGTTTCACGCGTCCATTTGTTTCACGATAATGGACCCAGCATGACTCATCATGAACACTTACATAAGCGCAACCATATCTGGACAGTACAGATGAGGACAATTGATGTATAATGAGGACATGTTGCATGTTGACATATTAAAGATAATTCTATATATGGTTTGTAGCTAGATAAATAGACCAGGACAATTGATAAATAATTAGGCAATTTTCAGATTAATTTCCAGATTTTTAAGGCAAGATTAATTTCTAGATTAAAAGCAGAATATAAATCATAATAAATTGATGAACTAGAATAATACCTGCCAGAGTGACGACGAGTATCACCTGAGGCCTCAGCTTTCATTCTGTCGGCAAGAACAGGCTAGAATGTCAAGTTTGTTCAGGTCTTCTTATAGGAGAGGAGGGAGGCTTCCAGCATCACTGCCCCGGAACGTGGAACATATGAACCAGAACGTGGGCTGTGTTCCTGCTTGTAGGCTACTAAGCCCTAGGCCTCTAGATTTTTACGGTAGTACTCAGATTATTTTTACTAATGATATATAAATCAGGAGATTTTTTACAATACTTGTGGGGAATTTCGACGGCTCACAACGGCCGTTCCGATGGCCACAAAGGGCAAAGGCGATGGGGCGACGGGAGGGAGGCGATTGTTGTGTCTATGACCGGTGGACCATATGCGCAAAATCGCTTCATCGCCTCCAAAACTAAAAAGGGGCAATGCCAAATAAATCTCAACTAATTCTATTTTTGTACTTTTTTTTTTCTAATCAAGGGTATTAATGTAACTTGCGCTACAGACGACTCTCTAATCCTCCTTGATCTGCTCCATCTCGATCTACGCCCGTGACACAATCACCCTGGTGAGCATGTCCTTGTACGTCCCCAGTCCCAGGATGACCTGCCCATCAGCAACAACACGCGGTAGTCACACACCGAACATTAGCGCCAGTCATGATGCCAGCCATCTCGACGGCGGCGAGAGACGGTCGTGGTGATCTGTTCGAGCCGGCCGGCAAGCCTCACTCTGCTTCTCCGGCCGGCCTACCTCTGCAAAGTGCTTTTCCGGTGACGTTCACAGGATTGCATCCCAGCGAGCTGCTTGTCGCCGCCGTAGTGGCTGCATGCCGCCTAGGTCCTGAATGGAGGACGAACAGCTGAAGGCATAATGGCATATGCACAAGAATGCATGAAGATCTCAGCGTTTCAACGTGACAACACGTACCTCGGCGATGTCTGTTCCTTCGTCGACCTCGTACTGCTGGAACATCGCTCGGAGCTGAGGCTTGCTGCGGGTGCTGATGATCCGGGCAACCTCGTCCCCGTGGTCCATGGAGGCGCTTCTCTCTGATAGTCTGATGGCCTCTGACAGCTGGGCCGCCTTCAGCTTCGCGACGTCCTTGTTGAGAGGCACTTGGAGCGCACGTCGTCCTCCTCGACGGATCGAAGCAGCTGAAGAGCTTGCGGTAGATGTTACTGATGCCCATGAGTAGTACGGGGTGGAAGCGCAGGACACCTCCACCAGCACCGAGACGAAGCTCTCGTGCACATGGTTCGCGTCCCGTTCAGCCGTATCCATCGTCCCGTTCAGCCGTATCCATCGTCCACAGGATCATCGCTTCCTGAATGTGAACAGATAAAGCTCGAAATCGTGGAAGACGCACCGGAAATGCAGAGAATTCGATCTGCATGCACCTGGGTGGGGATAAGTGGTATCTCAGCAATGACTAGAATGCCCTTTTTTAATAAAATCAATAATGTGTGGAAACGATGAGAGGTGATGAGAAGCGATTTCAAGTACTGTAAAATAACTTACTACTTGCAGTATTTTGATGCCGCACTGATGTGACGAGTATTTTCATGGTTTGTAGTTTGCAACCGCTAGTTTTAAGAGAGATTTCACTGGCCCTAGTTTTCAACAGCCAGTGTAAAATGGAATTTGCAGTGGCGGCAGTTTTCAACCACCAGTGTACATAAAAGGGGTGTAAGTGATGGTCATTTTCAGAAACCACCTGTACAAATCAATCCAAAAACCAGGGCGAAAAAATAGGTAAGTTTTCTTTCTGCACCTGATCCTATACCTAATAATCCTATGGCCACGCCTTTCATGGTTTCAAACCTAGAACCTCCCGCTCACAATATCCTCCCTTACCATCACAATACACAATTATTGTTGAGGACAACATGAGAACCAATGCTTCATTGATGACTATTTTTAGTGACAAATTTATTAAGTCAACTGCATATAGAACTTATTTTAGAGGATTTGCATTCTGAAATCATTAACAAAATCGAATTTTTAAGATATACTAAGAACTGTTGAGTATTTGGGCCCAGTGATTTCAATTGGAGAAAAAGTTAACTACAAAATTAAATACCTCATTAAGTTGTACAGTCCTCTTCATCTAACTTCATATGAATTGTTTTTCAATTTTATAAACTAGTCCATCAACATGTTCTTTCACATGAGAAATAATTTTAGACTGCATAAGAATTAGTTAGTATTTAATATATAATTTTAGACTACATAAGAATTAGTTAGTGTTTAATAAGTTTGATAAAAATCATCTTGATTCTCAAGACCATTGGACCTCTTTAGGTTAAATTCCTTAGTGTTGTCGAATATGGTTTCATATAGTAAGTACCACACAATAATCTTAGGATAACTTAATGGACAATATGTACAATGGTTGTCTTCTAAGTTATCACATGGTAACTGCTAATTTTAATTTGTGCTTAAACAAAAGGTATATCATCGATTGAATGTCAATAATAATGCCTCAAACATGAAAACAAACTCTTCATGGCACTCTAAAACCATGTGGGCCGCACGGTGCGTTGAGGCCAAGCCCCTATATCTTACCCTTGATAGCTCTATGTGTGGGAGGTTAGGATGTCATTGAAATTAACGAAACAATTTAAGTTTCCCTTCTCTGCTCGTGTCTCTGCTTGAGGCGGCGCACTCTCAAATGCTTCTTCAATCCCCTTGGTATTCTTAACTTTAAATCTATAACCTTCATGTCATGCCCTCGATCATCATTTGCGATAGAGACATGATCTTTACTATTGCCTTTTAGCAAGAATTCTTCAGATTGACTAAAACAACATTGAACATGAGCTCCTCTTATCATGCACAAACCGATGGGCAATCTAAGCGCTTTAACCAATGCTTTGAAACTTATTTGCAGTGCATGGTGCGTTCATTTCCTAGCAGATGGGCACAATGCATCTTCTTGGCAGAATTCTGGTATAACTCTACCTTCCACTCAACTCATGGCATGGCACGTTTTCAAGCTCTGTATATGGTCGTCTGGTCCACCACATCATTTTAGCGTAACTATTGATGATGCTTGTCTGTTACTCATCTAAATCAATGGTTAGAGTATGCATAGATTGATCTGATATGTAGTATCTCTGTCATTTAGTGCTTTAGCTATCGGTAATGCTACTCTTCTTACGTCCTAGCGCTAGGACGTGTCGAGAGCCCACTGGGCCGACCCACCGGCCACACACCCGCCTCGTCTGCTCCGCTTGGAATCCGTCTCCTCCTTTTCCCCACTCCGCTCCTCGCCACTACCACCGCGTCGCCATTTTTCTCTTCCACCTCGCGCCGCTTGGTCACTCCGCCGCCGCACGCGCTCCTTCCCTTTGGCTGGCCGCCGCGCGTGCCATCGCTCCGGTGTGCCGCTCACCCGCCCTCTTCCTGGCCTTATCCCGTCGCGTCCTCTCCTCTCACCTCCCCGGCCCTCGAGCGACGTGGACCCCTGCCATGGTGGCTGCGACGGCGGCGCCTGATCCGGCGAGGAAGGCCGTGGTTTCGCCGGATCTGGCCGCAACCGCTGTGGATCCGTTGGATCCGGCCACGGGGGAGGTCCTGCTGCTCTCTTCCCCTCCTCCTCGCATCCTCGTGCGCATCTGCGGCCGTGGTGGGCAGCGGTCTTGCCCTCGCCCCGGCAGTAGTACCAGTACTACGGGTACGTGAGCGCGCGTGCTGGGCACCGCGGTGGGCGAGCAGGAGCGGCGCATGGCACGGGTGCCGCTGGGGCGGCGTCCTCTATCGGCGCGGGCTGCGCTGGTGGTGATGGGGCGCCGTCGGGTTTGTGGGCAGCGACCTGGTGGACCGGCTCCAAGGCGAACCTAGCTCACCTGGGGGGCCACCCGGCGCTGGAGATGATCCGGCACGACGTGGTGGAGCCGCGCGAGGGTGCTTCTCATTCGTGCCTACTGCGCTCCCCCTTGGGCCAACCACCTTCTGTGCATGGGGCCATGGTGGAGCCAAGGCCTCCATGGCAAGGTAGGTCAGAAGGGATCTTGAGCCTCCTCCTCCCTTGTTCTTCTTTCTTCTCTCTCCCCCTTTATCCAGTTGCTCCCTTGTTTCTTTTCCTCCGTTTTTTTTGTTTCAATTTGTTGCATATGCTTGTTTTAACAACACCATTGTGGATGTTTCGCCAGCACAAGCACTATGTTTCTCCCCCCGGTGTTTCAACAAATATTTCTGCTTTGGTTCACCACCGACCCCATGGCTGTTTCAACGGCTTTTAGTTGAATGTTTCTCACGGTTCAAATTTTCCCCCGGATGTTTCATTTGTGTCTAGCTAGGTGTTTCACTTTTTTTTGTTTAGTTGCTTCATTACGATTATGTTGTTTGTTTCAACAGTATGTTTTGTTGGTAGCTAGTAGATGGGGTTTCAATAGCATCGTTCTGTCAGTTTCATCAGCTTCCCCCCTTTTGTTTCAGAAGAACTGCCAAAGTTTGTTTCAACACATGGTCTTCTATGTTTTCAGCAGTTTTTGTATTTATTCCGCGATTTTCTTCGATGTTTCAATTCGCATTTTGTTGCTGTTGCATTAGGAATCATCGATATGTTTCATATCGTTTCTTCCGGTTGTTTCAATTGTTTTTTTCATGTTTCACAGGGTCCGGCGAGGTTTCCGACGAGGCTCCGGCGAGGTTTCTGGCGATGTGTTTTTGAGTGGGAGTTGCTGTCGGAGGCATGGGGGTGTGCGGTGGGCGGGCTCACCTTTTTTTCAGACGCGATCTGTTGTTCCGGCCAGGGTTGTGCGGGGGGACAACATTGCGGGAGGCGTACCGCATGTGTGCGGGGTCTTTTTTTTTTGAGTAATGGGCCGGGCCGCTGCTAGTGCGGGACCGTCCTATGCTAGGACGTCCTAGCGTTAGCAGCTCCCTTTAGCTATTGTGGGCCTATAAGTCAACATATGTGGGCCGTGTGGTACGTCTGGGCCAAGCCCATGTATATCGCACAGCTACATTTGATAACTCGATGTATGGGAGGGTCAGCGAAATTAACTAAAAAATTCCAATTTCCCTTCTCTGCTCGCATCCCCGTCTCTCCCCGTTGGGTCTCTGTGGCCTTCTTTATATACCTAAATTTAGGTTCAAAATACACTATGTAAAAAAAAGATCCCCATCATATCAAAATATCAGCATATACATGTAGAGTACTAAATATAGATAAAAATAAAAAACTAATTGCACAGTTTTATTGTACTTTGTGAGACGAATATTTTGGGTCTAATTAATCCATGTTTGGACAGTTTTTATCAAATACAAACGAAACACTACAGTGATGCTATAGTGTTTTTTTCCAAATTTAGATGTCCAAAGTTAGTATCTAAACAAGGCCTCAAAAAGATTAATGTAGCATATATCTGGTGGTGCGTCTGGACTCTGGAGTCTGCACATCACAAAGAAAACGTTTTCGCATTTGGCAGATGATGAATGAGAACGACGTGCTGAGCCTGACTGACAAGACATCGCAAGAACAGGGCAATACAACACAATGAGTCTCATGACTCGACACGACAACAGCTGCATAGAGAACAAATCAAAGGACCTCACGATGCTGGTAAACGAAGACCATCCAACATTGCTTTGAACATGGCACTTTCATGCTATGGCTCTTTATTCCATAAACAGTACTAATACACAGACGACGAACAAGAGCAAGCACCGACCAGAGCGGCAACATATTTATTTATTTATTTGTCTATAACTTCTCCGACGAAGCTTCGAGAGAAGCAAACTGGACATGGCCGCACGCACGGACGCATGCTTGCAGAAAATCGACGGCGTTCTACGCCGCCGTGCAGGTGTTCTCGCAGAAGTTTGTGAGAATGTCGTCGCAGCGGTAGGTCACGACCGGGCCGGGACCGAAGCCGGGACGAATCCCTGCACCGATCTTGGTGCAGTTCTTGCACTCTGGGTGGCACCCTTTCACCGAGACGTCATTGCACTCGCACTCCGGTGGCTGCTTCCTGTTGCAAGCACCGCAGTTGTCGCAGCACGGCCACGACGCGCCTGGTGTGTGCCCACGCATGTTTAGTCAAAATGTCTAGTAGTGTGCATATGGAAATTAAACTGGACGGCGAAAGGATTCGTGGTCACCTTCGCCGAGCGGCGCCAGAGCTGCGATGACGGCGAGAGCAGCCAGAGTGAGGACGAGTATCGCCTGAGGCTTCATCTTTTCCTTCTCCCGGCAAGAACAGGCTAGAATGCAAGTTAATTTGTTGATTGGATTTCCTCCTTGTGGATATCGCTAAGAGGCTGAAGGTCTTCTTATAGGAGGGGAGGGAGGCTTCCAGCGTCACAGAGCCTGGGAACGTGGAACAAGGGAACGAATAGTCACCAAGAACAAGCATTTTTGTTCATCTCTGACAAGTTGATCATCGACAATTCTCCTAGACTTTGGCTCTTGTGGATAAGATAAGAAGCAACTAGTACAAACCCAAATCATACACGCGTACCTAATCAATAGTTCAGTTGGAAAATATGCAGCCACGTACCTAAAAGTCTTTGTTTAAGCACGTGTAACATTCCAGGTACAGTGGTACGTACACAATCCCAAATTTCAATAAGAAAACCCTGCCAAGTTTCCTTAAACAGGAAACGCATTCTCATTTGAATCTCTGGCTAATTAACTCTGTTGAGCTCTAACATGTCTGCCCTCATTCATAATTCTTTCAAACATATCAGGCTGTAATTTCAATTTTTGGGTACGAGTTCTTTTATGGTGGTTTCGTATATAGATTTTTTTCATAATCAGAATAATTGTTGTTCTAAACATTAAACGGTAAGAAGTCGCTTACTTATCGCTTAGTCATTATTCGAGCAAAATCGCTGCTTAATAATAAACTGGATAAAACGCGTTGTGTGTGATGAACCACAAGGGCCAATAGTCGAACGCGTTGAACACAACCATTATATCTTTCCTCTGACCAAGGTTGAGACAAACCTCCTAGACTGTCTTGTGCAGCAGCAACAACTAGACGTCTCTTTCAAGTTGCTGGATGCAGAAAAATCAGAGGAACAAGCTAAGATCAACTTTTATACAATTCGCACATTCACACCCTGGAACACCCCCATTTCGCGGTCCACATTTCCGGCTGGCCGCCGCTGCTGCCCGAGCAAATCCATTCATAAAGGCCCCTGCTGACCACAATCATAAAGTTCCCTTACATAGCGCATTTGCGAACGTGTCATGACGTGAAACGTTATTTTTGAAAGAAATTTACACTATTGGAACGAAAAATGTACCACGTTCCCGCACGGAACGTATGTTCCGGGACGCTGAACACGGCACCGTACCACGTTCCCAATGACTGCGCTGTTGACTCGTACCGGCTCGCTAGATTACTTCGTTCAGTTTGATGGACCACTGTATATGCATAGATGGACCTGATACATGGTCTTTGTGTCATTTCGTGCTTTAGCTATTGTGGGCCTTTAAGCTAGCATATGTGGGCCGCATAGTGTATTTGGGCCAAGCCCATGTTTCTTGCACTTGATAACTCGTTTTGTAGGAGGTACCTCATTCTGCGCTGGCCTTCTCGCCAACTTCGCGGTCACCACTGGTGCACCACCTGCCATTCTGTCACCCTCCAACTACCAACCGAATGTTGTGCCCTCCAAACACGGCACCAGCACCTCTACCCGAACATATTCGTCTACCGAGGACACCTGCCTCTTGAGTAGTCGATTTGGCCTCAACCACCATGACCACAACTGCTAGTAGCAGCCAGGCCACCGCCCAGAGTGCTGCTGCCAGAAATCCTCCACATGTGTGGGGTTGCACATCGTCTTCATGCCACGTGTGTGTCACCATGCCTCCGACACACGTCGCATCGAGGCCTGCCTCATTTTGGGAGCCGCCCTGGGCCGCCGTTGCTGCCGCTAGGGAAGCCCTAAGGCCGGCAGAGCACCCAAAGTGGTCGGCTCCGCCAGAACTCTGCTAGTCCCGCCACTACCCTCCCGGCAATCCGCGCGGCCATGCCAGCGGCCTGCTCTAGCGACGGCACGACGGAGGCGCTTGCTTATATATAGTGTCATTTTTTCTGGATTAAAATATTACAAAAATAACTAACTATGCAACAGTGGCTTGTTTGGCCAGATATATATTCATTAAAAATATGAGAAATTTTACAATGGTTGAAAAAAATATGGATCGTCCACAGAGCGAGATCAAACGGTGCTAAAATAAGAGGTACCCATGTGAAAGTAGTCGGAAATACCAAATTAGTGAGGAAGGTACTAAATTATGTAAGTCCAGTACCAAAATTAAGGGCCTAGTTTCCAAGCTTATCTTAATTTATTATATTTTAGATAAGGATAATTGAGCAATTTCTTTTTAGTCTTGTGGGGCAAAACTGGGATTTCCCTTCCCCTCCTCTCCCTCAATCCCTGAATCATCTCGCGGCGGAACACGTGTAGTCGCGTAGATCGTTGGCCGCCAGCTTCCCGTTGCTGGCGCCCACGGATGCGTTCCCCACACCACCGCTGCCAAGCATGTCCATACAGAGGAGGCAGGAAACCGGAAGCATTTGGTCCGGCCGGCCATGGCAGCCACGAACGCCCGGACGCCTTCCCACCCTGCTCCTCCCTATTTCTAGCACGCACGCATGCACGGCTGCCAGTGCTCACATAAGCAGGATGACAAAGACGACAAGCGATTGGAAAGAATAAGATTTGGAGTTAATAGTATTTCTTTATCTTCAAGTCATCCTGCAACTCGTCGCGGCGCCGCCGGCCGCAAGCACGCGCACGCACACACATCGACCGGCGACAGCGGGAACACGCAGCAGCCCCCGGCCACAAGTGATGCCTGCTCCTGCGCATGCGCAAGCTCTGCCAGGAACTGCCGCTCAATTGGTCGCCTGCGATTCCGAAACAAGATGAACAAAGCGGAATTGGCCTCCTGAATAAGGTCGGCTCCGGAAACCATGAGGCCAAGATCAACCACCAGGCCAACATGGTGGCCGACTGAGAGAAAAGCAGCGGCAGCCGCTGGGGCAAGATCAACAACTCTCGTGAGGGACCCGTCCAGCGGGCAAGCGAGCTAAGGGTTAAAATAACAATTACTGATATAGCCCCATAATAGAAATAAATATAATCTTCTCCAATTATAGTTGCCTACAAAAAGAAAAAAAAAGAAAGTACATGGAAGTACCGAGGTACTTTTCCAACCACAGTAAAAGAGCTCATAAAATAAATGTCGCTGCTCTGCTGGAATAATGAGCCTTGCTAATATGCTATGCCCAAAGCACTGTTGGAGGCTTTCGTCTACAGTACTGGCTTCCTGAGATCCTTTGATATTTGTTATCTTTGCAGCTGTTGTCGTGTCGAGTCATGGACAATATCTTTGGTTATGGTGACCTTGTTGTATTAACCACAACACTCAGGCAGGCACAGCACGTTATTCATCTGCCAAATGCCAAAAGGCTACACGACAATCTTTCTGATAGAGACACAACGGGAAGGTCACGGACTCGACCGCCGGGGCGTCTGAACACGCGAACACGGGTCCACGGGCAGCCCTGCAGCAAAATGGGTTTCTTGCATCAAACATATATTTTTAGAGGGAGAAATTATACGGTGCTTGTAAATAATAAGAGCTATTCGTTTCATCAGATCCAACGATTTAAAAATAGGAGGACCACGTAAGAGGAACTTAAATTGTGGGCCAACCGAAAAAACTTGTGGACGCAACTAGCCCAGTTTCCAATTAATTGTAAAGGGTATAATAGTATTTTTGACGTGCTGCTTCTCTAATCTAATTCTCTTAGTCTCAATAGAAAAGCTGCTTTGCGGCGCAAGCACCGGCGCGGCGACGGCGGGTTTGCGGCGGCCGTGCACAGGACAGTGTCGAGTAGTTCACTTCCGTGGGTGTGGGCACGCAGCTAACGCCTGCGCTGCTGGTGCTGGACACCGGCTGCGACGTGGTGTGGCTGTAGCTAGGGTGCGCCGTGCGTGCCGCCGGCGTACGTGCAGTCGGGCGGGTGTTCCGTGTTCGACCAGCGTGATCGCCGTGATGCGGCCCCACTGCAGCACCGTCGCGACATCGCCCGCGTCTGTGGCTCCTTCTCCACCACCGAGACCTCCTCACGCTCAGCCGCAGCCATTGCTCCTTCACCTCCACCAGCAGCTGTTACTGTTAGTATAAGACGTCTGTCTTGTACTCTATGCGGCGGCGAGCCTAGGGTGAGGCGGGCGGCGACCCTAGGAAGACGCGGTAGTGAGGGCGGCGCTGACGTGATTAGCGGTGAGGGCGACCTGGTACTGGGAGGCGGCGGGCGAGGTAGCCATGCATGGAGCGGTGATATCCGGAGTCGGGACGCGCGGAGGGAGCGGCTTCGGTACGGTGGAATCGGATCAGGAAGTTAGAGATTGGGAAAGTACTAAACTGTCCTTAATTATAATTAATTGATTTACCTAATTAATAAGTACGGCAATTAGTTTTGACGGGAGGAACTCCCAAGCACGGTAAAATATCTCCTATTTTATTTCTTCTATTTGACGAAGCTCGAGAGAAGCAAACTCGATCGACTTGAAGAAGATCGACGGCGTCCCATGCCATCAGAAGCCACCACCCAGCAACGCCGCCGCAGCCGGCGCCGCCGTGCAGCTGCGCAGGCAGAAGTTTGTGAGCATGTCCGCGCAGCGGTAGGTGCGGACGTGACTGGGGCCGCCGCCGGCATGCTTCTGGATGCCATCGTCGCCGCCAACGGCGGTGGGCGTGCTGGCGACGCACTTCTTGCACTCCGGGTGGCACCCGCGCACCGAGATGTCCTTGCACTGGCACTCCGGCGGTTGCTTCCTGTTGCAAATGCCGCAGTCGTCGCAGCACGGCCACGTGCCTGGTGTGCCCACGCATGTTTAGTCAAGAACGTCAGTGCTCATATATGCATCGTGTGCAAGTATACGTGATTTACATATCCAGATGAATGAAAAGAAAAGAAACGGGAAAAGGATTCTAACTCGTCACCTTTGCCGAGCGGCAGAGCTGCGAGTACGCTGAGAACAGCCAGGGTCACGACGAGTATCACCAGAGGCCTCATCTTTGTTTCTCCAAACACAGAACTGATGGTCACAATGCCAAGTTTGTTGCTGGGATTTCTTTCCTACGCATAAGGCTATAGCTCTATATATGAGGTTGGGTATCTTCTTATATATGGGAAGGGCAGGGCGGTTTCCAGCGCCTACAGACTTCACTGGTACTCAAATTATTTTTACTGACAGTAGTATGATACCGCTAATGTGAAGAGTATTTTAACGTGCTGTAGTTTGCAACCACCAGTTTTAATGGAATTTTCAGCAGCAAATCCTTCATATTAGCGATAAAAATGAGGTTTCGATCACTAGCAGTTCATGGTCAAGGGCGGTCCGAAAGAGCACTGCGCTGACATCTGTAGCTCCTTTTACTTACTTACCCCTAGTAAAAAGCAGGGTAACGTTAGTGATGAAAATTGTTTTTGTACTAATACTTGTCACTAGCTACTATGTGCCCCCACAAGATTCCATCTCTATCTACGAGAAGAAAAGAAGACGGTCACGGGTAATCGCATACGCTATCTTATCACTTCTTTTTTGTCGTGCTTTGTTGGATCATCCACGTGTTGTGAATCATAGACGCTAGATGGAGCTGCAGGGCCAGGAGCAGGAACCACGCTAGTTTCAACCAACAGTGGGGATGTAAGTGATGGTCACCTCCACGAACCGCCAGTGAAAATCAATTAAAAAAAAGAACGAAACCATAGGAAAGTTTGTTTTGTGCATGGGTTCGTACACTACGGAATAATCCCACATGGTGCCTTTCTAGGATTGAAACCTAGAACCTCACCCACCACTCACGTGAGCTCCCATCTCCCATCACAATAGACACAACTATTGTTGATAACAACATGAGAACCAATCCGTTTGAACCATGGTTGGACAATAATTATCAAATATAAACGAAAGTCTTTATAATACTTTTTTTCGTTGAAATTTTTTGCAATCTAAACAAGGCCCTAGTGACCATTTTTTTTAAGTCAGCCTCCTCTACAGGATTTATTTTTAGATGATTTGCGTCTTAGAATCATTAAAGGCAAATGAACTTTTTGAAAACTATCTAATTAGAACTTGTATTCAGTATATATATATGGATCCAGTTATTTCAAGTGAAGAAAAATAATGAACTATAAAGTTGTATGTTTGGTCAAGCTGTATAATTTTTAGTATAGTTTTTTTTTTCAACTAACTTTATAGGAATAGTTTTCAATTTAAAAAATGTGTTATTTGAATCGGATTTTTACTGACAGTCTCATATGAAATAGGGATACATATACAAGTGGCTGAATTCACCTACAACTGATACAAAAAAATCTATTTCTAATGAAAGTAGCTTAAGTTATTACTAGTAAAAGTAGTAGCATTTGTACTCTGGGCTCCATTTTTTTACCGCTAGTAATAATTAAGTAGCTGAGGTTAGTAAAAATTGTTTCGGTATCTGGCCACCGTGCCCACTGCCTTCAGAAGCTAGATTTCATCTCTGGCCTTGTTTAGTTTCACTAATTTGGTGGTTGCAAATTTGGCATTTGGTCAGTAGACATTGTAGCATTTTGTTTATATTTGTAAAATATTGTCCAAATATTGACTAATTAGGCTCAAAAGATTCGTCTCGCAAAGTACAACTAAACTGTGCAATTAGTTTTTAATTTCATCTACATTTAGTACTCTATGCATGTGCCGGTATTTTGATGTGATGGGGAATTTTTCACTGTGCCAAATTAGGAGTTGCCAATTTAGTGGAACTAAACGAGGCCTCTATCCCACGGGTAGTCGCATATCTCGCATGCACTGTCCTTTTTGTTGTGTGCTTTGTAGGACGGCGTGTTTCATGGTGAATCATTCTTCGCCACGGGCAGCAGCAACATCTAGGCCTTGTTTAGATGGTCGATTTCTAGTCCAAGAATCTTCAGAAGTTTCGTTTGTATTTGACAAATATTATTCAATCATAGCCTAACTAGGATCAAAAGATTCATCTCATGATTTACAACTAATCTGTATAATTAGTTATGTATTTTACCAACATTTAATGCTCCATGCATACGACACAACATTTGATGTGACGGAGAGAGGGTCATATTTCTAGCCTTTTTCAGACAACTAAACAAGGCCCTAGTCCACACAATATTCTACCACGTGTGTAAAGCTGCAGCAACCCCCTAATGCGCGGGCGATACAGTACACAACACGTGCATACACGTGTGTAAAGCTGCCGCGTCATTATCTAACAGACGACGCGATATAGTACACAACACGTGCATGTTCGTGCGTCGTCAAGACGCTTATCCGGTAACGATTTACTAACTGCTTGGTATCTTAGCCATTAGTTGTTACAACACGGTCAGGAGTATGTTATTACCACTTATGCATCTCACATAACTTACCGTGTACACGTGACATGCACTTGTTGATAACGGATCTGAGCATCTTGCATCGTGCAACGGACTTGGTGGGGGTGGCTAGGATGGTCCAGTTGAGACGCTATCCACGAGAGTTTAAATCCAGGTACTTGTACTTTTTTTTTAAGATTTTCTTAAGGATTTTGCGGCATTATACGTTAAATGGTAAGCGATGTTCCCGTCGACAACGAGGCGTCTGTGGTGACTTCGGGAATTTCCACATCCACCGGTTGCCTAGTTCTTTAGAGGTGCTCATAGAAGTAGGGTTTACGTAAGTGAATCTATAGGATTGAGTGTGCGCGTGCGTGTTATGGACGTCTCGTTGTACTTGTACATGTAATTTTCTCAAAAGAGGTGTACTAATTTTTCCTTCTAAATATGCAAGTGTTTTATACTTATGCACGTATGTACTTCACAAGCATACTTACTACGTGTATATAAAATAATGGTGGAAAAATATTAGCCTGACTCGATGGTTCATACCCAATAGAGGATCCAATTTGATATAACTCACTTGCCGTGTATAGTGATGATCTATCCAATTTGAACAAAGTAATAAAAGCTTTCTTTATAGAAAGATGATCAAAAGCTATATATTCTGTCTAGTTGTTTTTTTTTAGAATCAGTACCACTTTAATCATATATCGAGTAATCGGTACAAACTCCATTTGGAGGAAACATGAGCCAAATATGCTGCCCTACACATTCATAAATTGTGCTTCTAGCTAACCTATGAGCATCACCATTCGAGTTTCTATTTTCATACACGACCTCCATTGACGCGAAGCTTGCCATATCCTCCCTAATTTCTCGGATGGTGTGGCCACAGGCACTCATCCCCGGACCACATATATTCTTCACTATGTTCGCACAGTCAGTGGCAATCCTGACTTTTCGAAGCATAAGGTCACTCGCGAGAGCTAGACCTTCTCTGTAGGCCAATGCTTCTGCCGTCTCTTGATCTGAAATTCCTTCCATCACAAATGCAGACGCGCCCAAAAAGGTGCCTTCCTCATCCCTTGCAATCGCTGCCACTGTCGCAATGCAAGAATTCTTAGATAGTGCAGCATCCACATTTATCTTCGACACGCCCAGAGGGGGCGGGATCCAGCAAGGGTTCTGGGGCGACACCCCTGTCTTCTTGTGCACACTCGGTGTAGCCGATTCCAAGTCTGCAATGAAGCGTTCCACAAAACTATGAGTCGACAACGGGCTCTGAGAAATATTTCATGTATAACTAGACAAAACATCCGAGACAGAGCATAGTGGAGGATGTTTTATCTAGTTGGTGACTTGAATCTAGCGATGCATGCCGCCCCGGGACGTGGGACCAACATGAGGCCTGGTATTTTAGCTTGGCCCGACCCGAGGGCCTGGCATGTCCCAGAGGAGTAGCCCGTGCTTGGGCCACACCCCAGGCACGTGGGCTGGCATGGCACGACCCGCTATTTTAGGGTAGGCTCGGTGGCGGCCCGAGCCTGCTAAGAGCCCATAGCACAAGTCACATAAGAAACAAAATGATGTACATGCATATGTTTGGTCACGCATGTTTAGTCAAATTTTTCGTGTATATGCATGCATCATAGCAAGCGATGTATTTATCATCCTCATGAATTTTTTTTTAAAACACGCTTATGCGCTTATTTCTCATCCTCATGAAAATAAAACTAAACGGCAAAAAGGACTCTCGTTATCATCCCCTTCGCCGAGCGGCAGAGCTGCGAGGACGCCGAGAAGAGCCTGTGTGCCGGGTACCACCTGACTCCTGAGGTACCATGGTGCTATTTTTCCCTGTCTTTGTTTCTCCTACCAAGAACGGACCATGGTGCTATTTTTCCCTTGGTACCGACGACGACTATCCGTAAGAGGCTAGAGGTCATCTTACAGGAGGGAAGGGAAGGTTCCATCGTCGTAGATGCCAGCAAAGTTAAATCTGCCTTGTAGGGCACACATGCCCTCGCACATGCAACTGTTGGTTCTATATATCAACCAATCGAAGAGGGCACACATGTGTTGGCAGAGGGACATTTTAATTTCTCGCATTACCACATAGAAGTTTTTATGAGACACTATCTAAATATTAACAGAGACATACCAAAATTTACGTCTCCTTAAACGAGCACTGATTTTAGAGGCAGAGTGATCAATTTTAGAGGCACCACTGATTTTAGAGGCAGAGTGACCATTTTCAGAGACACTAAAAATAAATCAGTTAGCAGAGGTGGGCCTTATAAGAAGACAGCCTACCTACACTCAGAGCGCTACAAAGCCTATTGTATATAATTAGCCTCTCCACTCCAGCCACAAAGCCTCATAACCCTAGCCATTTAGCCCCTCTCTCTATGTGCATATGTGCGTGCGGCGGTGCGTGGGGGCTAATAACGACGATAGGATCTCATGGCCCGTGGGTGTTGCTGTGCGTAGGGGACCGCAAAGGCGTGCTGTGCTCACCATAGCGGCGAAGTTGGCTCCCGCAGACATGCTTGTGATGGCATGCGCAGAGACGTGCTTGTGACGGCAACACCCACGGTATGGATGCAGTGGTTGCGCCACACGTAGATCTGCTAAGCGGCGACGGCATGGGTGCGGATCCGGTGAGTGGCAGCGCCGGCCCATCAATAGGTTTGGTGGGTGTGGGTCTCAATGATGGGCTTAGCGGGCCTATCAATATGGTCATGATTTTTATTTTTTTAAGTTGTTAGCAGAGACGATTATTTAGCCGCCTACGTAAATCCTAATTAATAATATGTGGTAGTGAAGGCGGGTAACATGCCCACCTCTGTTAATAACTTTTGACCCACTTAAAGATGAATAAAATATTTGTTACAAATCGGCCTATATAACCGTTCCCGATCCAAGAAAGAGGCGCATAGAAGTTGTAGATATAGATCTCGTCTCCTTCTTCCAATCCCAACAACAAGACACAAGAACACAAATATATGAGGGGAGTGATCTATTTATTCGTCATTATAGGTATACATGTAGTCTCATTATATAGACGTAGCCTGCAGGGCATATATGGTAGCCTCCAAGGCCCATATGGTATGAGCCCATCAATTCCTCTAATTAAGGAATTCTTAACACTCCCCCTTGGGCGAATACCATGACAAATACATGCCTCATTAAAACTCCAAAAACCCATTGGGAAAAATACGGAGAAAGAGTACATTATTTCATTTTATGCATTTGCACATTATTGCCTCGTTAAAAACCTTACATGAGAAACTTCAGAAAAACTCATCAAGGAAAAAAGAGTACAACATGTCTTCAAGACAATTTGTGATCTTCTAGATCATACCATTTTAAATTTTCTAGAATTCTGGTCAAGATAAACCTTGTAGAATTGTCCCACTATGGCAAGAACGCTTTCTACAGGAAGGTATGCACATAGAGACTTGACAAGTATATCACATATATTACAAGGATCATTTTATAATCTTGACCTCATGTTACTTCTGGAACTCATGAAGTAAAAATACTACATAAACAATAATCTTACTTTCAAAAAAAAAAATGATATCATGATACAGCCTTTAACAGAGGTTACTAGCTCACAAAATTTAGTATAACACCTTCTAGGTATTATTTGAGACCTTGAAAGCCTTGTGAATGACAATCAATACTCCCCCTGATGACAACATTAGGCGAAGTCATTCACTCTCATGACATTAAACATTGCACATAGATAGTACAAGTAAGATTATAAGATTTTCACAATATTTAGTCTTCGTAATATTTGTCTCGCAGCTTCTTCGGGAACATTGAGATAGAGAATAATACGAGTAAAAAATATTACATTCTAGCATGTATATATCGGGATGCATATTAAAGTTGCAATGACACACACCTTTAAGATGTGATGACTAATAATCATTCTTTATGCCATTATCATTTCTCTATTCGTAATAGTACTAGCTCCTTCTGGAATGACTACGATTCTTCAAGAATCTTTAATATATAGTAAAACATCACAAGTCTACAAGCCTAGCACAATAGGGTGTATTGCTAGTAGCACCAAATTTATCATATCACTTTCGTAGGATACTTAACTCCAAACCTTCGGTGGAGAATGCATTCTACCACAAGTCACAAGTATATATACACTTATAATAAAAACTCATGGAATGCATGTGTTTATATGACTTCCTTTTATTCCTTTTGATTCCTCTTTTTATTCTTATCTCTCGGGTCTAATATGGGTCCTCCTTTCAAAGAATTCACTTATTTTGGTATATGTAGACATAGTCACGTATTCCTTCAAGGAAAATCCTTCAGGGAGTTGTTATATTTACATAGAGATCATTCTCCAAAAGACAATATTGGTATGAGCTTTTCAATGTTGCTCTTCATATGGATTTTCAGAATCCCATAACTGCATATTTTAATTCATGCCATTAGCCAGATTATTATATAGCGGAACATTTTATAAAACTTATGTCGGAATTGGTCTCTATCCAGACCTTTTGAACCATCGCTTTACACCACCCATTATTCCAATGATGACCCATAATTATCCAAATATCAGGTTCAAGATATTCACTTAGCGATTTTGGCTCAACCTCAATTGCATATTTCATTTGACCCGATATGAGAGCTTCAAGCACTCTTGCCATGGACTTGTTCCGGATCCGGGTTCTCACAAAAGAGACTCATTTAGCAATTATAGAGGTAAACAAGTGTCGACACATTTTTGTTTCCGACTTAATAATGATCTTCATTATTTCCTAAAAATGATAGATCTATTGTTGTTCCATCTTCCTAGCTTTATATTAAGCGCGCATTGCTAGGATTTTCATCTCCAGGATGAACCTCGTCGTGAGGTAACTCACCAGCAGGGTGATTTCTCTACAGGAGTATGAGAGGAGTTTTGTCACACATAATATGAGTTTGCTTCATGAGCATATGCTTTTGACTTAGGCCACTAGATCTTACTTGCAGGCGTCCCCACATGATTTGATCACATGCCAAAAGTCTTATGGATACAAAATTAATCCCGGGTATATCCACATCTACTTCAGGTAGAAGCATTTATTTGGACTTCAACCAATCTAGTTGCTCCTCATCAATACAAATAGTTATCTGGCAGTACTCCATACTATACAATAGAGGAGTATAACTAAACAACTAGTTTAGTTTAGATTTGTGCATTTAATTTATAAATATCAAGGCATTCCAGAAAATGGGCATCATCCCCCCCTAATGCCGAGATATTTAATAGCATACTAAAAGTACCCATTCACCAACTTCCAATGGTGTATATGTATGCTTGAGTGGTGATTTATTTGAGAAATATTATGCACTTTGTCGGGGGTAATATTACTATTTTTATATGCAAGTGAGTTTGGACTTTATTAATGCGGTTGCATGAATACTGCGTGTGTTTCCTTCTACAGGAGTATATCCTCAACTTCTTGTTGAGCCCATAACTTCTGGTTAATTATAAACTATTGCTCGCAAGGTATTGCTTTCGATAAATATATATGCAGTCTTCTAGACTTATCACCTTTAGTTACTGATGTAACCCATAATTTAGCCATAATAATCTTTCAGGGTCTAATGCTCACCAATTATTATCATATAAGTTATAATCAAATATACCCATTATATATATTGGCCTTCTAGGTCATACGTATGGGGGAAAACCATTAATGGTGGCATTGCGTTTTCAGCCGCATTAAGCATGGTGTGCATATATGATAGCAAGGTACGGCATTTAGTCGTGGTTGCCAAGCACAAAAAATAAATAAATGCAGAGTTATTTCATAGTCCAGCTCTTTTTGATTGTTGCCCAAAAATTGACTCAATTACTCATACCATATAGTGAAATTGAGTCATTATATTTAATTGCAACATATTTCATGTTCTATACAAAGCATAGCTTGGATCAATTCATTGTTCAGCATGAAGAGAAGCTTTAAAGTAGAACAGATAAGATCAAGAATTTTATTTATCTGGGAAATATTATTTTAATTCAAAAGTCATTGATTTAAGCAAAAATAGCTGCTTGGCAAGAGCAACAATGACCAATATCCTTCAGGGATAGACACTCAATTGATACCATTACATTCGTAGGTAAAAGATACATACATGAAACATACATAGCTTTCAACGTCCATGTGGCCGTCAGAGCCTAGGATTGCAATATCATATAATCAATTGATACCAAAATTAGCTTCAAGCTATATTGTGATATGGGATTCACACTTCTTGCCCGCTTTCCATCTTCTGGTAGTTGGCAGGTATAACTTAAAAATAGACAAAGGAGTGACGTATACAGGGCTACTGGCCAGTATATTATTGCACAGAGTAGTCACTCCCTACATATTATTCGGCTTACTTTACATGTAGAAAATATAATGGTTTTATGCAATGATGCCCATTGTCATTTCAGCGACTATGGATATACCTCTAATTCTGAGTTCTGATATGCACTTCAAGGCTTTTCACTAGTCCAAAAAAAAGAACATGCAATTGTCTTCATCGGGAAGAAGTATTATAAGGTTAACATATCGACTTATGATCTTGTGTTAACCTGAGAGAGTTACAAATGAATCCCAAATTCAGGTGTGGTATACCAACAAGTCTAATGCAATGGTTTTTCTTCTAGTTACTTCTGGTCAACAAAACCAAAACATTAGGGAGAGCGCTAGAGTAGTTGTTGGTCATTGATACATGTTTCATTTATTTCCCAAAATTTCCAAGCATTTCTTTTTTTTAGGTTATTTATATTGACCTTAGTAATACTTCGGGATTACTATCCCATATAATATCCACATACAAACAATGCAAGGGAAATATAAAGCCAATACAAAACTTCCATGAAGTCCAAATTAAACCATTTTATTCAGAAACATATGGAAAATCATAAATTTCCTAGATTATACAGTGAAAGTCATATCAAATCAAAATAATTTATGCCAAAGTAACATGAAGCATAAACTATTATAAGGTACTGTTGGACTTATGCGCCAAAAAAATAGGCTGAATAAATGAAGTCATCGCTTCCATGTTTTATTTCACTTCAGGGATTTATCTAGTGCCATATGTCATTTGCCAAGCACATAGACATATGCTGTGTTCGGCTGAACTGGTCCCAGCAGGTTCCGGCTGGAGCTGGCTGAACCTCCTCTCTTTCGTCACTGTTCATTCAGCCAGCATCTGCCAAGATTCTGCCTGCCGAACACAGCCATACTAGGTAACATGTTGTAGCTGTCTTTGCTCCTTGCTGTTGACTAAAGGCTCCACCATGCATGATATTGTGCTGCTTCGAGAGCAACGAGGCGCTGCTGGCGCGAGATTTATGCCTGAGATGCACGCACAGAGAGGTCAATGTCAAATGTGCCAAAAAAAATTCTAGGAACTTCTGGCCGATGTGCATGGGCGCAACCATGTCAAGGGTATTAGCCGTGACAGCCTTCGCATGCTGATTATTTACAACATCGTCGAGCATGCTATTGACAACACAATAAAATATAACAAAGTATATGATGGTACTAGCTAGACCATACGATGCAACAGGCAAACATGGTCGCACCACAAGTGCGCTTGCACTATATATGTGTGTGTGAAAAAAATGCAATATGGTAGCATATGTAGTTGACCACCATAAAAAAAAATGTAGTGTTATGCATATATACACTATTAGCCATATACCATGAAGATCTACTATATAAATATTAAAATCTTCAGGATCTATAATATAGTAAACCTATTATTAGACTAATAATGATAAAGAGATTCAAAATGACAAACCGAAGTTCATTGTCGTCGTTGGAAATAAATTCATGCCGCGTAGGACATATAGGCAAGGCCAATGACCTGCCTATGTCGCGACAAGTCTGAAGGCAAGATCATGAGGTTGTCGTCCAACCCTTTCTCGGCGTGCCGGTTGCCAAATCACCTCCATGCACGCGATGATTGGTCACATGGTTGCCGCATCGTTAGCTGCGACAGTGGCCTCCAAGATCGGGAACAATTCCCCCGTGCATCAGACATGGATCATAAAATGAATTCATGATTAGTCACGAATGTGCAAATAAAAACACATCCACTTGTTGTCCTCTAGGAAACCATCTAATATTCCTCTACGAGTTAAATATGGTAGAGAACAATTAATAGAAAAATCGAAGACAAACCGTTGCCTTTGTTCCATGCATGCGAACATGCACACTGCATCCATGGACGTACGTGAAGATTGTGGCCACAAACCTCGCCGCGAGTTGCGGCGTGGGGCAGGATGCCCGCACGAAGGCCACATGCGTCCCTTTGAGAGCCACAGCAACGACGACGCCAGGAACAATGCTATGCTCCCGAAGCAGAGGTACGCGACGGAGACGTCGTCAACCCCATCGAGCCGCGCAACCCATGGCCACGACCGCCGTTGGAGATCTAAATCCCTGGGGTCGAGATGTGGTGGCTGATCTTGCGCCACCGCGAGTCCGTTGATTCGATCCGTTGCGCGGACAGCCGGTGCTCCAATAGAACCGGCACCGGTGATAGATGGAAGAGAACAAATTTGTGATTAGCATAAAGAAAAACAAATTAATCTATGATTCAACGGTGAATCAGCCATACGGCTAATGAGCACATGACGGCGCGTTGGGTCTGTGGCAACCGAGACCAAGGTTCCATTGGCCCGTAGATCAGATCCACGATACACATCTTGTCGTAGACACCTGACGAGATGGCCAATGCCACGCATGGATGAACGCCAAGTCTCAGCGGGTTGCCGAATCGAGATGACGGATCCATGTCAAAAAAATCAATCTATGATTAGCAAAATCAAATAGAACTTGATTTAATGGCAAACAAATTATGAACGACTCACCCAGTCGGTAGAGCTGCTGATAACGTGTTACAAATCGGCCTATATAACCGTTCCCGATCCAAGAAAGAGGCGCATAGAAGTTGTAGATATAGATCTCGTCTCCTTCTTCCAATCCCAACAACAAGACACAAGAACACAAATATATGAGGGGAGTGATCTATTTATTCGTCATTATAGGTATACATGTAGTCTCATTATATAGACGTAGCCTACAGGGTATATATGGTAGCCTCCAAGGCCCATATGGTATGAGCCCATCAATTCCTCTAATTAAGGAATTCTTAACAATATTAGCGTTAAATAAGACGGCTTGTTCTATTTTCCAAAAAAGAAAGGTACAATATGTGAAATGTCATTTGTACATTTCATTTGTTGAAATTTGTTCTTCCTGTATGTTGAAGTGTGTAAACATGAGTAGAGGAGATTTTTCCATGTACGTTTTCTCGTCCTTTGAAGTCGTGTGAACGTGGGTACACATGAGAATTTTTGTGAGGCATTTTTTTCTTGGAGAATTTCAAGTTGTGTCAAGGTGGGTACATGAGATTTTTTAGTACGTTTTTCCACGTAGAATTTTTTTCATACACAATGGGAATTTAGGATGCGAACATGGACTTGTGTGGTTCTATATGGTTGCCAAAAATCTTCTCGTTTCTGTAGACCATTGTTGTCTAATATATAGATGGTTTCATGTACAATGTGTTATGTAATATTAAAGAGCTAATGTAAACTTGTTCATAAAAACCTGCCAGGGCCAGAATGACATATATAAAGAATTGTCTGATTATTCTAAGCTGGTAAGAATGATCATGTTATGAACGAGAGGCATAATCAGAGAGTGCAGTATCTCAGAGTACCTTCAGATTTGGTCCTTTCATTTGGTAGATTGTGTGCCCTGATCTCATTTTCATGACTAGAAATGTTTCTCTGTGACTCTCTAGGATAAGTTCTATGTATATATTCTATGTGTGGAGTAACTTAGGACACTAGCGGAGCCGGCCACCCCGCACTACCGGAAATGGCTTCGTTTCCAACGGCCAAACTCTTTGCCGATGGCCAAGGTATCAGCCATCAGCAAAGAACAGCCTTTGCCGAAGGCAAAGGGCAGCCATCGGCAAAGAAAGGCCATGGGCAAAAGCATTCTTTGCCGACGGCCGGACTGTCGGCAAAGAAAAGCCATCGGCAAAGCTAGCCTTAGCAAGGCCATCAGCAAAGCAGCCCGGGGCAAACGGCGGCCGACGCGTCGTGCCCTTTGCCGATGGTAGTGCCTCGTGCCATCGGCAAAGGAGTGGCGTACGCCGGCGGCGTACGAGGAGGGCATACAACGTCGGGCGAAACGCAGGGCAGAGATCGAGAGGTCAGGGGTCTCACACCACCAAGTGAGCCAGATCCTGCCAGAATTCATGGACAGATGGGTATGCTTCTGTTGATGCATTTGTTATAGCGCTCAATTGTCACTACTTGTAACCATGTTTGTGTTTTCCTTGCAGTCGGAGACGCATGGTGGGCAACAAATCAACGAGTTCATGGGGTACGACCTTGCTCACAAGGGCAAAGCGAAGCGCCCTCCACCGTCTACAGCTTGTCCGACGGGCCCGAGGCGTACACCAGCCCGAACGTCTACAACAAGCTCACCCAGTACGCCGCTGCAGCTCTCGAGCGCCATAGGCCTGACTATGACCCCACCACCGAGCCCCTAGACACTGACCTCATGATGAGGTTGGGAGAAGGGAAGCCGCACGACCGGTACTTTATGGCCAACACACCATCGACCCGTCTTCTGTTCAGACGCTGACCGAGATCCGTAGAGAAGACTGGCGAAGGAGCGGACCTCAAATCCCCATAGCGCCTCGGCAGCCGAGCAACGCGCAGATGATGACGGCACTTCAGGTAAGTACAGTTTCATTCGTCGTTCACTCGTTTCACACATGATGTACATTCGCTTCACATACCATCAACCATGCGAGTGCAATATTGCAGGCCACGGTTGAACAGCTGCAGGCCAATCAGGCGGCCCAACAGGCGAGGGAGCAGCAGCGGGAAGGTGGCCCATCAGCAGCAGTTGGCGGCAGCTGCGCTGCACTACCAGCGTTCGCTGACGGACCTGACCGGCTACTTCCGGTCATAGATCCCGGGACTGCAGGAGCCTCCTGCCTCGATCTTCGCCCCACCACCAGTTCCATTGCCTATTCCTGTACCTGGTCCGGTGAGTATATTGCCTGTTGCTTTACCTTGTGCGGCCATCCTGCAGGTACTAATTACATCACTTGGCCTTTGTGCAGACACCGTCGGTGGGTTCGAACCCGACTCCAGGTGCCAGCCCTCCACTACGTCCTTCTCCACCCCACGGCTGGACACCTTACCGAGACCTTCCCCACGCAGCGCACGGCCGGCCTCCACCGTCGCAGGGGCACTCGGGGCCCGCAAGCTTCGAGTGGCCGCAGTAGGGGCATTACTGGCAGACGCAGCCACATCCGAGTTGGTCTGCATGGGAGCAAGGTGGGGGCACACATTCGAGTTGGTCTCCGTGGGAGCAAGGTGGTGGGGGCTCTGGGACCCCTGGGGACGGAGCCTCTAGCTAGGTACCTTCACTTCTCGCTTTTGGACCTTGTTGTGGCACGTCGGACATGTTTTGCCGATGTTGGACATGTATGGATGACGTTGGACATGTATGGATGAATTTGGATATGTATGAATGATTTTGGACATGTTATATGTAGTTTGGACATGTATCGGTGAATTTGGACATGTTATATGAATTTAATGCTCAAATGTGATTCAAATGGTATATTGTTGCGAATATATGAGATGAGATGTGGGTTATATTATGCTATATATGCGATGAAATGTGGTGCAAATGCAAGAAAACAGAAAAAAAGACAAAAAAAAATTCCTAGCTTTGCCGATGGCCAGCCGTCGGCAAAGCTGGGCTCTTTTGTCAGCAAAGCCCAGCTTTGCCGACGGCCTGTCCACCGTCGGCAAAGTGAGCAAAACTTTGTCGACGGTCGGCCATCGGCAAAGCCGGTTTTTGTTTTTTTTTAAAAAAAACCAAAAACCGGCTTTGCCGATGGCCGGCCGTCCGGCAAAGATTTCTCGAAAAAAAAAACTCTTTCCCGACGGCCGCGCCATGTCAGCCGTCGGCAAAGGGCGCCGTCAGCGTGACGGCGCGTGGGCTGACGTGGCCATCGGCAAAACGCTTTGCCGATAGCCTGAGACGTGGCCATCGGCAAAGCCCCCTTTGCCGTTAAAATCTTTGCCGATGGGGCTTTGCCGATGGCCAGGTCGGATTGCCACCGGCAAAGCCTTTGCCGATGGTAAATTTGGCTTTGCCGACGGCGGCCGGCCATCGGCAAAGAAGCCATATCCGGTAGTGCCGGACAGAAGGCCGGGCTCCCCATCCCGCCACCCGGTAGTGCCGGACAGAAGGCCGGGCTCCCCATCCCGCCACTAATACGTACGTACGGAGTAGTATAGATTTGCATGTAAAAAAAGAGAAGAAGATTATCTGATAGACCGTGGAAACTCATCAGTTCGGCTTCGGTGGCGTGCGGCACGAGTGTGGAAGAGGCCGAGGAGACTAACGAGATCATCGAGTAGGAATAAATTCTTTGATCACATAGAATAGTCCGGAAGACCTTGGGCGACTGCCGGCTACCGTAGCGCTCATATCTCCCCTCTCCGATTTGCTCTCGTTTGAATCCAGTTCCTTCCTCAAATCCCATTTTCTCGATAATGCTCCTCGATCTATCGATCTATCCGGTTAGATTTGCCAGAGATTGTCTCTTGCTCAAGATTCGATTGAAATTGTTGGCAATCTGTCGGTTTCCCTCTTTTTATTCTCTCCTCCAAATCCTCCATTGAATCCGTATTTCACTTGTTTCCATCATCAAATCCATCTTCTTTTCACCATCTGTGAATCTGATCTCCTCGTCCCTTGTGTGTTTTGCCCCGGTCCTTCGTTTCGGGGTGGTCACCGGTGTCGTCGCGTCTTGCGGTGGAGCGGTGCTTCAGTTTCGTGCTTCCTGTGTGTTCAGGAAGTGTCTTCCTAGCGCCCCGTCCGCCGTGCTCTACGGCAAGGGCTGCTGGTCTGGCAGCAGCAAGCAAGCTTCTCTGAGCACCGTGATTTTTCTTTCCTCTCTATTGTGTTTGGTCTGTACTCCTCCCTCTTCTCTGCTTGTGCCACTGTCGATCCTGTTTTCTTCCCAGTTGCTGCTTAGTCCTCGTGCTACAGCTTGCCTCCTACTCTTGTATGTTTTTATGTGTCCTGTGTCCTCCTCCTTGCTCCCGTCCTCTTCATCCTGCTTAATCTCCCCGTCGTCGAGTCCTGTTTGTGCATGCTTTTCACCATTATTGCTCTCTCCCTCTATTTGCCAACGTATTTTTTCTTTCCTAGCATGAATACTAAGTTCAGTCATGATGGTGGCCATCCTCCGGCTCCTCCTAACCCCCCTGACCCTCCTCCCCAAGCTATTAATTTTCACAATCCTCGCACCTCTGCTCCCCATCTTCATGTTGGCGGTCATAGCCTTCCCACTAGTAGACAAGCCTCAATCACCATGAATCTACCGGTATGGAACTGTCGGGTGCTGGCGGGAGCCTTGACAAAGTGTCAAGATGCGTCATCTCGCCGCACTCATCAACTCTACAAATGCGCAGGTAATTTTCCTTTCAAACTAGATCTTCTAAATTTAGTTCCAAACAATTAGTAAATAGGTTCAATCTTAATAGTGCATATATTGTTTCAGCGGATGGTCAATCTGTGGTCTTTGGTTGCTTGCTAGAAGTGATGTTCAAGCGAGATGTTGCTGAGTCAAGCCCTTCTTTTATTTTTGCCATTTGTTTTGACAAGCTTGCTTCCAAGAATTTGGTCTTATCTCGCATTTACGGCGACCCTCATCACAATAGAACCAAATGGATTTGGAAGAATGCTCGTGACTTTATTTTATCCAATTCGAATCTTCCGTTTATTTGTATGGGCGATCTGAACAACATTATGCATTCATCGGAAAAGCTTGGCCCTCGGCCAGCTAATTGTAATAGAATTTCGAACTTCTGTTGTTTGGTTAAAGATTGTGGTTTGTTTGATCTTGGTTTTCATGGGCTAGCTTACACTTGGACGAACAAGCGTTTTGATCTAAATCCAACTTATGAGCGTCTTGATAGAGATTTCTAGCAAATGCTGATTGGTGCTCTCGGTTTCTTAATACAATTGTTTACCACTTGCCTATGCTTTGAAGAGTGACCACTGCCCTATATTAGCAGTCACTAACTCCTCTCGATGCAGGACATCAAAACCTTTTAAATTTGAAAATTGGTGGCTACTGACTAATGACTATGAGCAGGTGGCAAGGCATAGTTGGCTGAAATCCATGAACAGGCCCTTTCATTTAAAAACAACCTATCTAGCTAAAGATTTGTGCAGGTGGAGGAAAAACAAGCCAAACAACAAAAAGGTGCTGAGCAATATTGAGGAAAAGCTCCTGGACCTTCAAAGCCACCAAGTAAGCAAAACTTTGTCTTGCGAAAATGCTCATCCAACAACATGAAGAAATAATGGCTAGGGAAGAAGCTTATCACAAGCAAAGGTATAAGAAGCAATGGGCTATTTCGGTGACGAAACACTCATTTTTTCCATCAAAGCATTTGTAAAAGATTTAGAAGGAACACTATTACTCATTTTATAAAACCTGATGGTACCTATGCCACCACTCATGATGAATTATCTGAGGTGGCCACTGATTATTTTAAAGAAATTTTCTCCTTTGATTGCAGCAATAGGGATGCAATTTTTGGTAACACAGGTTCTTCTGAAGCCCTAGACACCTTAACAGACCCTTAAACTAACTCGATACCAGATGAGCAAGAAATCAAGTCAATCCTCAAGAACATGAGAAATAATGCTGCTCCAGGACCTGATGGATTGAATGCCTGCTTCTTCAAAGCCTCCTGGGAATAGATAGGTAAAGACATTTGTAAAGTGGTAACAGATTTTTATAATTCAGCCACTCTTCCTCCTGAGCTCAATAAAACTCATATAGCTCTCATTCCTAAGATCAATAACCCTTCAAGGCCCAAGGACTACGAGGCCTATAAGTCTTTATAATGTCATCTACAAAATCATTGCCAAGTCCCTAGCGAAAGAATCGGTGTCATCTCACACATATCATCCATCCTTCCCAATCTGCCTTCATTCAAGGGAGACACATAGCCACCAACATCATCTTAGCTCAGGAAATCATTCATAGCTTTCATCTCAGGAGTTGGAATTAGAAAGCCTTTTTCCTAAAAGTTGACCTTGCTAAGGCTTTTGATAGGATTGAATGGGACTTTATTGTCAAAGCTCTCAAAAGACAGGGTTTCAGTGATCATTTTATCAATCCTGTTTATGGCTGCATCTCAACCACCACTATCTCAGTGATTATCAATGGGGAGCCCGCCCCTTCCTTTCATCCTCAAAGGGGAATAAGACAAGGTTGCCCTTTGTCCCCCTACCTTTTCATCATTGCTGTTAATGAATTATCCATTTGCTTGCAGAACTGTGCTAACTTGCAGGAAATTCAAGGCGTTACTCTGGGGCCAAGTTGCCCCCCCAATCCACTCACTTTTGTTTGCAGATGATCTGATCATTTGTGGGCAAGCAACTAGGCAGGAGGCTAGCAAGCTACACGACATTTTAATGTCTTTCGAGTCTTCAGGACAAACTCCAAATCTTGACAAATCATCAATCATTTTCAGCACCAATGTTGATCAACAAAGCAAGAGGGAGGTAAAAGAGATTTTTCCAGTTAACGACTTACTTCCTAATGCTATTTATTTAGGTCACCCTCTTATCTTTAATCATAAAGATAGAAATACTGCTTACAATTTCATCATCAATAAGTTCAGGGCTAAATTAACTAAGCTGAAATCTCAAAAGCTTAACCATGCAGGCAGACTCACTTACATTAACTCTGTTCTTGCCTCTATACCTATCTATTATATGACCACCATTCTTTTTTTTAACAAATTTCTAGCAAAGATTACCTCAATCATTAGGAGATTCTGGTGGTCTGGTGATACAGAAGAAAATTACACTTCAGGTATACAATTCAGATCCTGGAAAGAGGTTTGCAGGCCCAAAGAAGAAGGAGGACTTGGAATCAGAGATTTATCCATAGTAAACAAAAGTCTTCTGCTAAATGCAGCATGGAAGATTGCCACAGGTGCTAATTCTTTTCTTTCACAGGTTCTTAAAGCTAAATACTATCCCAAATGCAGTTTCTGGAAAGCTACCAACTGCCACACCAAATCAGCTTTCTGGTCTTCAATCTTAAGCATCAAGAACACCTTCATCAAGAATTGCTCCATTCAAATCCAAAAAGGGAACTCTTGTATATGGTCTACTCTCTGGTGCTCCATATGGCAAGATATTCACTCCCATCTTATCTTGCCTACTTCTGTTCCCAAACTTCCTGACACTATATCTGATCTTTGGTTCCCCTTCTCCACACAATGGAACACCAATCTGATCAATCAGATTTTTAACCAAACTGCCTTCTCTGCCATTCTCAACACTCCTACTACTTCTTCAGAAAAAGATGATGTGGTTAAATGGAAGCACTCGGCTAAAGGTGAGTGTACCACCAAAGAAGCTTTTAAATTTTTGAATAAAAATTTGCGGTACAACTCCTCCCCATGGCCCTAGGAGCCTTTCTCCGGAGCCAAGAGCATTCTTCAAAAGGTCTCGGAAAATGAAAACTTTAGCTCCTAACATTAAGACCTTCACCTGGAGGTCAATTCGCAGAGCAATTGCAACAGGACATCGTGCTGGCATGTTTTCCAAACATATTGACAAAAACTGCTGCAGGTGTGGTCAGGTTGAAACTGACTCTCATTTATTCTTTCATTGTGATTTTGCCCGCACAGTCTGGTTCTCTTCAAAGCTCTCAATCAGAGCTTCTGCTCTTCCTACTGAACCAGATGGTATTCAAAACAGCCTGGAAATTCTTATGCTTGGTCAGCGATGAGGAGGTTTGGCACAAAATATTGACAACCTTGTGGTTCATTTGGAGAGCTCGAAATGAGCTTCGATTTCGGAAAAACAAGTGGTCCTTTTTGCGAGGTTAACAATGGAACTAGAGCTCATATGAATACTATGAAGCATGCTTTTGGAAAGATGGAAAATTCTATGCCACAAAAGACAAAGGAGGCGCCTCAAAGCTGTATAAGGCAGCTTCTACCTTTTTCTTGTGTTTCTGCAGGTGACTCAAGTGGAGCAAATGAGGTGCTCTGCTTCACAGATGCCTCCACAAGTCCTGATGGCTCCTTGATAGCGCAGAGAAAGGCAGGTCTTGGAATCCATATTCACGCAGCTTCAAGAAACCTTGACCTCAGGATCCAAATGCAATGCTACACATGCTCATCAGTGCTTGCAGCAGAAGCAGCAGCATTGTATGTCTCCGCCTTGATTGTCAACAAATTACAGGCTTCGAGCATCTCCTTCAACACTGACAACCAAATACTTTCAATCTTCTTCAACAAAGGAGACCCTGAAAATCCCCCAGATTGGAGGATCAAACCCTTCACTCAACGCTTTCTCAATCTTATGAAATCTGCTTCTTATGCAGTGAGGAAAATTAGTAGAACCAACAATCTAGTGGCTCACTCGCTAGCCATTGCCGCCTTTAAATATTCAGGTTCCATCTCAGATGTTATGAATGTGCATTGTATCAATCCGGAACACCGCCAAGGGTGTCCTCTTGTAGAGTCTCTAAATGATGTATCATCTGAACTTTGTATCTTTGTTGCAGCGGTTTGCTGCTAATTAATTTTAGTTGGTTTTCTTGTCAAAAAAAAATTTGCGAGTAGAATAGGAATAAATTCGTGAACTCATTGACCACATCAATAATTAGCATCAGTCCATCAGATATTATTCATAGATATGTATATCTCATTATGATTTTTTCTAACCATTATGAGTTGTCGCAGTTTCTGTCTTTTTTGAATTTAAGGTTTATCATTTGATTTTATACATGCCAAACGAATATGGTCATAAGGTTTTTTTTTATGTGTCACTATAGTAGAATCCTAGGTTTGCCACTAGTATATTACAAGGCAACGTATTCTATGCAAACCAAGCATCCCGTGCAAACTTGCAAATTAACAATCTGGGCCTCAGGATGTCCATCTGAAGGCTCGGGCGCGAGGTGGGGTAATTTTGCAAAAAAAACGCCCGCCAGCCCTGTCACTTTTGCATAACCCCCCTCGCGCCCCTACCCTGCCACACCAGAAGCCGATCCCCTATCTGGGTCTCCCCTTCCGCCGCCGCCAAGAGCCACCTCCGCTGCGCTGCTGTTGCTGCTCTCCTCCGCTGCGGTGATCGTCTTCCTCGTCTCCCAGTCGCTCTCCCCCTCCTCCTTTTCCGCCGCCGCCGCGTTCTACGGATGCAGCCGGCCCTTGCCGCGGTGGCAGGAGACCAATGGCCTTGCCGTCCTCATCGAGCCGCGGTGGCCGGAGACCAGCGGCCCTGCCGTCCTCGCCGGAGACCAGCGGCCCCCTCCTGAGTCGTGAGGACAGCCCCAACGCCCCCGTCCTCTCTGTCCTGGTTCTCTGATGTGGTTCGTCAGTAAAGAGCTGTGGTTCTCTAATGTGGTTCGTCAGTCAGTTTTCAGGTGGATGATGATCATCGTCAGTAAGTATCTCTGTCCATCGTGATGGCGACCGTAGAGGAGTGCATGCCGAAGCAGGCCGACGCGCTGCTGCACTCGCTCGACGGCATAGGGTGTAGGCTCTCGCAACTCGAGTTGTACTGCTACAAGCTCGAGCGCTCCATCGGGGAGCTGCGCAGCGACGTCATGGACTACCAAGGTGAGCGTTTTCCCCCACGTTGGTGACTGGTCCAGTTGGTAACTAGTTCCTGTGTTCTTTTGTGCAAGTGCAACAACAAGGCCACTCCTTGCCATTGATGTGCTACAGGTCATGTTCTGAGGATGACAGTGTCTCATGGATCTATTTCTTTGGCAGCCACTCCTTGCCATTGATGTGCAACATTTTAGAGGCAATCGACACATCAAAGGATGGAGGCATGATCCCTGTGCATCTGAGGAAATGGAAACCCTGCAGGAGCTGTGTTCTGAAGATTGAGAATTGTAAATTGTAATAGAATGAACTGGGCAATGTCGATTTCAGCTTGCAATGCAATGAGATGTGGTCTGAAGATGGAAAAAAATTTGTAATGGTACCATGATAGTTAGCCAATGTGTACTGTGTAGATGTTTGTACGTATGAGTTTGTAATGGAATGAACTGAAATCCATTTCAGCTTGCAATGTCTATGGAATGAAATAATGTCGATTTCAGCAGGCAATGTTTTAACAGAAAGGCAACACGATTGCAATATTCAGAATACAATACAGTAAGGCAACACGATTTCAGCTTGCAATATTCAGATTGACATGTACAAAAATATTCAGTGACATAGACAGTAACAATTCAGTAACAAGGCATGCCCAGTAACAATTCAGAATACAGGACGACGAACTTGAAATAAAAGGCAACACGAACTTGAAATATTCTGCACGGCGGCGGCGGCGGCCGGCCGGGGGTCCTTCATCTTCACGGCGGCGGCTGCCGGCCAAGGGTCCTTCATCTTCATCTGCACGGCGGCGGCGGCGCTAGATGAGTCGAAGCCACGCGAGTCGAACAGACGTAACACCAACTGGAGCAACTAGGCGTAGGGTGCAATTTGCAAAGGAAAAAACAATTACTAGTTGGCTTGCCGGTGTTCAAGTGTAAAAAAATCTCACTTCGCGCCCGAGCCTTCGGATAGGCGTCACCGAGGCTTAGATCGTTAGTTTAACGATTTGCGCGGGATGTTTGGTTTGCGTAGGATACGTTGCCACGTTGTTGGCTCTTTAAAACTCCGGGCTCCACCACTTAGGAGATGTTAGTTTTTTCAACTTCCAATCCTCTAGTTCATTTCTGAGTATCGTATCACCGTACCAAAATTTGTTTCATTACATTGAACTCTGATTGATCCAGCATGGAAGCTGCTCTGCGAGCTTTGTCAAATATGTCGTTAAAAAGGGGGAAAACAACAATGCACCTAACCGTAGGGGGCTATTTTGTTGATATCACCCCACGTGGAAACATGGAAAATGCGATGCTTATTGCCCAGCAGAAATAAACACAAACATAAAAACACCATAAAAAATACAATCCTATTAATATTTCTCCCCAGGAAAGAAAAAAATAAAAGAAAATGGGACAACGAAATGGTTTTTGACGATGTTTAGCAAAAAGCTTAGAGTTGCCCAACACAATGGTCGATATTCATATATCGTCCTTATTGGAATAAAATGCAACCAATGCATACATTCGCAAAAAAAAAAAAAAAAAAAAAAAAAAAAAAAAAAGAGCAAAAGGATTAGACAACATTACTATCATTGTTGTGTCTTTGTAAACTCAAATATACTTCGATCGCTTATAAACATGAGAGCAAGTTAAAGGCAAACAGAGGTAACCAAGATATTTCCATGATTTGACACGATAACAGTGCTTTGAGCATCATAGCATGCATCATGCATGGCTCTTTATTCCAGATACAGTACTAATACACTGACGACGAACAAGAGCAAGCAAGCATCGAGCAGAGCGGCGACATTTATTTTAATTATTTTTTTCTCTGACGAAGCTCCAGAGAAGAAAACGAGACTTGGCATGCAAGCTTGCAGCAGATCGTCGGCGTCCCATGCCTTCAGAAGACACCTCCCGGGAATGCCGCCTTGGGCGGCGGCGGCGCCGGCGTGCAGCGGCGCTTGCAGAAGTTTTTGAGAGTGTCCGCGCAGCGGTAGGTCACGACGGGGCCGGGGCCGAAGCCGGGACGAATCCCTGCGCCGATCTTGGTGCAGTTCTTGCACTCCGGGTGGCACCCGTGCACCGAGATGTCGTTGCACTGGCACTCCGGCGGTTGCTTCTTGTTGCAAACACCGCAGTTGTCGCAGCACGGCCACGACGACGAGCCTGGTGTGCCCACGCATGCATGTTATTTAGTCAAAATGTTTAGTAGAGTAGTAGTGTGCATATATATGCTTGAATATCCTATAACAAGTGATGTATATAGATATATCCAGATGAAAATAAAACTAAACGGTAGAATTCGAGGATCTGTCGTCGTCACCTTCGCCGAGTGGCAGAGCCGCAAGGATGCCGAGAACAGCCAAAGTGACGACGAGTATCGCCTGAGCCCTCATCTTTGTTTCTCCAGGCAACAACAGGCCAGAATGGCAAGTTTGTTGCTTGGATTTCCTTCCTAGGGAAGCTGAAGGTCTTCTTATAGGAGGGAAGGGAGGCTTCCAGCGTCACATCACAGATGTCCAGGCCTCCGGACTTCACTAGTACTCAAATTATTAGTTTTACTGATGATGCAAATCAATTAATTTTTACTGGCAGTATTTGATACCGCTGATGTGAAGAGTACTTTCATGGGTATTGCCGTCAATTTAAGAAAGGTTTTCACTTGCCGTAGTTTTTCAACGGCCAGTGTAAATTGAACTTTTACCGGCGGTTGTTACAAACAGCCAGTATTTGACCATTTATTTTGTTAATAACATCTGGCGGATAAGATATCTCAGTTTTTTAGTCAACTGTGAACGTGAGTACAGGAATTTTTTCCATGTACATTTTTTTGTTGAAGTGTTTTTTCTAACGTTGAAGCTGTGTAAACATTAGTAGAGAAGAGACTTTTCTGGTACGTTTTCCCGTACATTGAAGTTGTGTTAACGTGGGTACACGAGATTTTCCTCTGATATACGTTTTTTCTAGGAGAATTTTTTCTCATACATTGAAGTTTGGTTAACATCATCAGTACCTGAGATTCTTTTCCATAAATTTTCCAATGCATTTAATAAGTTGTTTAAACCAAGGACCTTTTTCCTATACGCAATGAGAATTTAGGATGTGAAAGATGGATCCACGGTTCCACATGTTGACAAAATTTGTCTCGTTTATTTAGACCATTGGACCTCTGTAGGGTAAAAACATTAATACTCCATCCGTATCGTAAAGGAAGTTGTTCAAGACAGTGACGTGGCCTCCGAAGCACAACTTTGACCTCTTATTTTTATAAAATTATTTATGAAAAAGTGATATATGTATACTTGTATGAAAGTGTATTTCAAGACAAATCTATTCATATAATTTCCATATTTGCAAATTAAACAACTTAAAAGTTATTAATGATTTATATTACTAATGTTTGACCCAAAACCTTGTCTAAAATGATTTCCCTTATAATAAGGAGGGAGTATTGTCTAATAGATGGTTTCATGGAGTACCATACAATTTTATTGGAATATAATAGATGATATGTATACAATTATCTTGAGTTATCACATAGTAGCTCCTAGTTTTTTAATTTATGCATAATAAAAAGGTACATTGTGGATCTTTTAAATTTGTGCATAAACAAAATGTACATTGTGGATTGTATGACAACAATAAATCATAAAAATAGTGCAACAGGGACCGATATATAGTCTTCAATTTTAGCTTACATAAAACAACTATTTAAAGAAAAAAATAACCTTTTGTCTCACCTCCATCTTTTTGCAACACATCATAAAACTTGTATAGCATTGTATTTGTTACTATTTGTATACCGATAGCTTTTGTCACATGTGTGTACATCTTATTTTCATGACATTGATAGATTGTGTCTCATGTTTCTGAAAAAATAGATTAACCTTGTATTTGATTTTTGATTTTTTTAGGACATTATCTAACCGTGGATGTGATGGGCATTATATTGTTGACTTGATATTTATTACTCCCTCCGTCCAAAAATAAGTGATGTTTTAATTTGTCTTAAGTCAAATCATTTCAAGTTTAACCAAATTTATATAAAAAGTTTGTGGACGTCTTTGCACTGTTGACCTGATATTTATTACTCCTTCTGTGCCAAAATAAGTGATGTTTTAATTTGCCTTAAGTCAAATCATTTCAAGTTTAACCAAATTTAAATAAAAAGTACTAATACCAAATATATGTTTCTAGTGGAAGTAGCTTAAGTCAACTACTAGTAAAAGTAGTAGCATTTCTACTTGTTTTATATAGACTACTTGTTAAAAATGATGTTTCACTAGCAGTTCTCAGGCAAGGGGCCAAAATAGCAATGTGCACTAGTGTCTCTCTTTTTTTTTTTCAACTTCCAGCAGCTTTATCCTAGATTGTTTACAAAGCAGTTGAAGGATATTATTGGTTGTCAAAAAAAAAAAAAAAAAAAAAAAAAAAAGCAGTTGAAGGATAAATGAATCAGGATCATGTAGAAGGTAAGAATAGTCATGTTTTGAAGGCGAGGCATAATTAGTAAAATATAGTAGCACAGAGTACGTTCATGTTCGGTCCTTTCATCTGTTAGATTGTGTGCGCACTTTCATTTTCGCTGCTGCCAAAATCACTACACGCTTGTTTAGCGTCTAGTTGGTCAAGCTCTTTCCGCTAGATATTCTATGTGAAAGCTGACTCTCTCTCAGCAGTGGCAGGCCCAAGATTTTGTCGTTGAGTATTCAAAATATGTTGGAGTGTAATTTTTTTAACAACATGAACTCTCAAATTCTGATATTTTCGGCATTATATTTGACACCTCATACAGAGTATGTAGCAAATCCATAACAAATTCAATTTGTTGCTATTTTGGGCTAATTTACCGGGCATGTGTTCGTTTTGTCTGCAATTTTGTTTTTTTAGGATGTTTTTTTTGACACAAAATTTGGGTATTCAATTGAATAAATACCCATGATTCGATGTAGGCCCGCCACTGACTCTGAGGGAAGCGTGACTAGTAATGTTTCTCTAAGATAATTTCTACGTATTAAGTAACTCTACATACGTGTATCACAAGAAGTTGTGTTTCACGCGCCGGGGCCGACTGAGACCTCCCAAGGCCCATCACGTACACGGGCCGCTACGAGCATAAGAGGCCGAAATCCCCTTGTACCCTCTTCTCGTCAAACGAAACAAAGCAGATCCCGGGCCTGGACCGAATAAGTCCCGAGCAAAAGCCGGCGAAAGCCCCCAGCCCGAAACCCTCGCACCCTAGAGGAGCGGCGGGCGCACGAGATGGCCGACGACCCCACCACCGGCGGCGGCGGCGGCGGGGACCCCGTCGCCGAGGACGCTGTCGTGCGCGCCGAGGTGAGCGTCCGCTCCCCGTTCTCCTGCTCCTCCTTGCTTGCTTAAGGGGTGGCCCGATCTATCTCGCTGCCTGCGGTCAGGGCTGCCGCCGAGTTCCGCGGCGGCGCGGCCCCGATCTGCCCGTGCTGGCGGCGGCGCCTGGCGCGTAGCTCGGGTTCCGGGTCGGAGGTGTCGCGGGGTGGTGTTTGGGCCGGGGGGAATCCGGCGGCGGCGCGGCGGGGCTGATGCGGGAATTCGTGCCCTTCCCGTTTCGGGGGGGACATGCTGTGGCCTGGCCTGATTTGGTTTGTAACATTCGAAATTGTCTGCTTCGGAGCTTGTAGCTATGGGGGAGGTAGGGTTCTCAGCGGTGCTGACAGATCCGTGGCAAATTAACAGTGTCCTGTCGTTGCTTGGCTGGACGCTTTGATTGGTTCGCAGTTGAGGCTTGGGGTGCGCTGATTGTTACATCACTAATGTTTTCTTGGTGAAACTTGGTTTGGAGTCCGACTTGTTAGTGCATATAGTCACAAAGCTTCACTTTTGGTCGTTGGAGCTCGAAATCAGATGAACAAGTGAGACTTTATTAGCAGTGTCCTGTCCGTCCTTGCTTAGCTGCAGGCTTTGATTGGTTCGCAATTGAGGCTTGGGGTGCGCTAATTACATCACTAGTATTTTCTTGGTGAAACTTGGTTTGGAGTCCAACTTATTCATGGCTACTCACATAGCTTCACTTTTGGTCTTTGGAGCTCGGAATTTGCTTGCTGTAGATGTGAACTGAAATCTCCTTGCTGTAGTTGTGAACTGAAATTTCCTCCATAGTCGCCTGCCCACTTGAGGCAGGCATCCCAGGTTCTTAAAGTTGGCGGAAATTATTGTGTGTGTGTGTGTGTGTGTGTGTGTGTGTGTGTGTGTGTGTGTGGATGTGCTGACCACAGATCTCTTTGATTTCAATAGCTCATAACACAGATTTATATGGACAGTCGTGGACCTTTTCTTCATCGATCTTTACTTTTACTTTGCCATGAAACTGTCAAGCTGCTTTCTTTTTAGCCTGGTTGCTTGGTGGTAAACATAAGCTAATCTTGTTACATACTTTTATCCTCCCTAGGCTGAAGAAACACAACCTCGTGATGATGGTTCGTCGAAATCCAAGGATAGGGACAAAGATAGAGAAAGGGACAAGGACAGAGATCGTCGCAGGGACCGAGACAGAGATCGTGGGAGAGACAGGGATCGTGACAGGGATAGGGATCGTGACAGGGATAGGGACAGGGATCGGGACAGAGACAAGGATCGCCTAAGTAGGCATCACCGTGAAAGATCACATCGGGACCGTCCTGATGATCACAGAGGCCGTGATTCGGAAAGGTGTGTCTGTTAACTTGTGGCCTATTATGCAACACAAATTGCAGCAATGACCACTTTTGGTTATTGTGGATGCATGAGAAGTTTTTCATTTAAATTTTCTGCAGATGCCATTTTTTTTTGAGAGACCATCTCATTTACTTGATTTCTTGTGTAATTTATACTAAAAACAGGAGAAGAGAACGCGACAGAGATGGGCATCGCAGGCATCGTTCTCGGTCTCGTTCAAGGGGTAGGGATCGAAGATCTAGGTCGCGTTCAAGAAGGTATGAAAATGAAGTTTCTATGTAATACAAACATCTTGATGAAGATAACCAAAAAAATATTTCTGCTCCCCCTTCCTCTTTTATACTTATTATCATGTTGATGTTGCTCATTGTTATCATGTTGAAGTTGCTCACTGTAATAAGAGTACCTATGGATATTTGTTGTCTTGATGTATATTGTGTTTTGTTTTTTTCCATCATTTCTTGTATTGACTGTTATCCTTTTCAAAACTTGTTTGAGCCATGTTTTTTGAATATGCTAATTGGATATCTATCTCTTTGTTATATACGTAATCAGTTCTCACGTGGTATTCAGTTTCGAGTTTCCAGTTTGCACCTATGATGTGTTACTGATACTATTTTATTGAAGCAGCAAGCGAGTTAGTGGATTTGATGCACCACCCCCACAAGCCATGGGTTCAACATTTCCAGTTATTCCAACCCCAAGTATGCTCTCATCTCCTAAGTTAAATATTTTATGTTTTCTTCTTTGCAATTTTGTTTAGCTTGTACTTGCCAACCAGTCCTTCTCATCATGATGCTATAACGTAGTCACATCAACCGCCATTACTACGTTTTGGCCATATCAGCTTCCAATACTAACTTCTGATTCAGTACCGATTAACACTGAATAATATTTGGCACTATAAAGCCCTCCATTCCTTGGTGAAGCATCTCCAGTTTCCATATACACTTAACACCAATACAGAGTAGCTCCCTTGGATGGTCCTCCCTTAAGGTGAAATGCAAGGATATAGTAAAAGGGACTATTTGTTTTAGAACTTCAGTTAGAACTTCTTATCGGATGGTTGAAGAGTCACTTATGTGAAAAAGGTATACATTAAGAGAGAATGCCCATAAGTGATGGTTTCTCTGTGGAAGCACCCCATAAGTTTCCACTAGGGATACTACATTTTGTGCAATAATGTCTTCTGGTACAAATAAGTTTAAGTTTCCATTTTACCATTACTTATCTGATGACTGAGCAAAATTTTCTGCTTTTGTTCTTTGTTGTTTGTCTGTTTTGTGTATGTGTATGGTAAGAAGGCAACCATGTATGGTTACAAGGCAATCTTGGGTCACTTGCCCCACTTCTGCCAGTGGAATGAGCTGCCTACTGTAGCTTTAATGTACAAGGAAGAATCAGTGCGCCGGTTTGATATCGTCCTGTTCATCTTCAACTAGCTAGTACTAGGTTACTAGCTTCATGATTATTACATATTTGTATCTGACCTTGCATGTATGTTGTTAATTCTTTGGCATGATTACTGCATATCTGGTTCTTGATCTTTACAACCTTTTAGGAGCATTACCTTACTGATTGCTAATTGATTATGCTTCCTACTAGAAATTTATTAATATCTTGCAGGTCAGTTACCTGGTTCTTCCCTTCCCAACATTGGCGGCATGTTTCCAAACATGCTCCCTTTTGGTGTTGGTGGGCAGGTAATTCCTTTCTTGAATTTATAATGTCTTTTATTTACTTATAAAACCTTCACTCTTTTTTTTATTTTTATTATGATTGGACTACTCAGTTTTCTGACTGCGCGGTTGTTTGAACCAGTTCAATCCCCTTGTCATCCAGCCACAAGCAATGACTCAACAGGTATGGTTCTCTAGTTCTTGATATTCTGCAGTTATCAATAAAAACTGTACCAACATCATTTTCTTCAAGGCTACTCGTCATGCTCGGCGTGTTTATGTTGGCGGCCTTCCTCCATCTGCTAATGAACAGGTCCATATACTAAGCCACTTAATTTACAACACTGGTGTACACATAGTTTGGAACTGATTGTTCAATTTCTGTTCTTTTTCAGACAGTGGCAGTTTACTTTAATCAAGTCATGGCTGCTGTTGGGGGAAACACTGCTGGTCCAGGTGATGCTGTTCTCAATGTATACATAAATCATGACAAGAAATTTGCTTTTGTGGAGATGAGATCTGTTGAGGAAGCTAGCAATGCAATGGCCCTGGATGGCATTATGTTTGAAGGGGCGCCAGTGAAAGTTAGAAGGCCAACAGACTACAATCCTTCCCTTGCAGCTGCCCTGGGCCCAAGCCAGCCAAGCCCCAATCTTAATCTTGCAGCAGTTGGCCTAACAGCAGGATCTACTGGAGGGCTAGAAGGTCCAGACCGTATTTTTGTGGGTGGCCTTCCGTATTACTTCACTGAAGCTCAAGTTCGGGAGTTGCTTGAATCATTTGGTCCTCTTCGAGGGTTTGATCTTGTGAAGGATAGGGAAACCGGTAACTCAAAAGGCTATGCATTCTGTGTTTACCAGGACCTCACTGTCACTGACATTGCTTGTGCTGCACTAAATGGTATCAAGATGGGTGACAAAACTCTTACTGTTAGACGAGCAAACCAGGGTGCATCTCAGCCCAGACCAGAGCAGGAAAGTATCCTATTGCAGGCACAGCAACAGGTGCAGCTACAGGTATATACCAATTATATTTATTCTCTTAGCCAACTAGATTTTACATTGGCTGTTCTAGTGTTCCGTCCCTGATATACCCTTTATAAACAGAAACTTGTCTATCAAGTTGGGGCGCTCCCTACAAAGGTTGTTTGCCTCACCCAGGTGGTAAGTGCAGATGAACTGAAAGATGATGAAGAGTATGAGGACATTATGGAAGACATGAGGCTAGAAGCTGGCAAATATGGTATAAATATCAGCTGCTTATTACTCCTGCCATTCCAAACTATAACATGTTTGGGCTTTTCTATATACATAGTTTTTGCTATTCACTTAGATATATTCTATGCATAGAATGCATCTAGAAAAACCAAAACGTCGAAATTATAATTTGGAATGGAGGGAGTATCATTTGTTCTCTTGTTTTGGTTGCTACATTGAGGCCACTGATCACCCACTGAACAATGTCTTATTTCTACATCCATCTTCTGCTTGTCTTTACCCATAGTTGAATCTAGTAGCTTTATTTATTTCTTTAGTTTTATTAGGATTAGGAATTGAAAGTTTAGATCTGTTATTTCATTGCCAAATAATTTTTCATCAGGTAATTTGGTGAAAGTTGTCATCCCACGTCCTGACCCTAGTGGACAGCCAGTTGCAGGAGTTGGGAAGGTGAGTCTTTATTCTTGAGTTGTACTGACTAGAGGTTCTCAAAACTTTGCAGAAACGTTGGCATTCTATTGACATCCTATTGTCGCAGGTGTTTCTGGAATATGAAAATATCGATGGTGCTGCCAAAGCAAAGACAGCATTGCATGGAAGGAAGTTCGGTGGGAACCCAGTGGTCGCTGTCTGCTATGCAGAGGACAAGTTTGCCAATGGGGAATATGATGGATGAAAAACCTTATCCCTCTTAGTAGTCTGTCTTTGGCTCTATGCTACCTGTTTGTTTAATCGCAGCAAATATGAACGGTCTCTCAACTGAGCTGAACCTGAATTGATAGCCCTGGATTTTTTGCTGAGCCACTGGTGGTGATTTGTGAACATTTGAAGAATAGGTTTCTGTGTATGGGTGGTTCTGTATCTTGTATTCTTGTTTGACTATAGTTTCTGCTGGATTTCTTGGCGATACTTGTATTGGCAATTTGGCTGGTTGTTGCGACAAGCTAGGAGTAGCATAAAAAAGGTAATCATGAAGATGATTATTCTTAAAACATTGTGCATCACTGATTATTTTTGTGTGACGCATGACTTGGAAAAACAGGCAACCATCCCTTGGTATCTTTTTATAGTTTGGCAAACAGAACATATCATTAGTTCTTCAAGGAAAAAAGTTTGTTACTCAACAGGTTTTAGGATTAACTTAAAATATATTTGTTACTCAACTACTCAGGTACAAAGGTCTTGGCAATGATAAAGTTTCCCATGTAAAGCTTTCGCTCTGATGTTTGCTGTGTATGCATTAAGTTCTCTCCACAAAATTGCCAACATGCAAGGCCATACGTCGGAAACACCATTTTTTTTTTCTTACGAAAATGCAAACTTTAGTTGTAATAAAAACAATTACATTGATTTCTGGTAACCGCTGACAATATTTGTATACAGTGTTTTGCATCGAGAAAACCATTCAGTTGATTTGTGAGTACACAGCATGAAATAATTGTCGTCGAAAAAAATGGAATCATTGTCGGTTTATCACCACTGTGGATTTGTGGATCCACCATAGTGGCACTGATGTAGTGGCATTGGCCCTGCCCAAGGTTACTTGTCTGCATTAGATCAAATGAGGCCTTAGCCCACATCAAAGAATCCTCTGCTGAAACGACACAAACCAGAAACGCCGAGATGGAGAGAGCAAACCGCAAGACGTCGCCTTGTTCCGTTGAGTATCGCCCAGCCAGGGTCTACACCCACCAGACTCCCTGCAACCTCAACCTGCAATCACTCCGTCTGAGGTAAGTTTTTTAACTGATTGACTACCTGTATTCTGATTCATTGGTTCGTTTGGGGGGTTTTCTAGTTTATCGATTGGTAATTGAATTTTATCGTTAATTAATTGTACAGCTAGTAAGGTAGAGGAAGCAAGAATTTGATGTGGATCGATTCTTGAAAAGAAAAGTACCACCAGCGGCCACTGATGGACTAAATCAGAGTCTGGTAGAAGGAATTTTCTAGAGTTGGTGAAACTTTTGGCAGAGCAAAATGAAAAGATAAAGAAGGTTATCCTAAGAAATGCTCCAAAAATCCAGAAAGACATTGCTAATTGCTTTGCAGAGGTAAACATTGGTTCCATTTTCTTTTTGCAAACGTTGTCTGAACTCATTTTCGTTTTGTCGTCAGTTGATAAGTTTAGGGTGACGACATCAGTGTGCAAAAATCCTAGATCTGCCCCTGCTTGCAGTAATAGGGAGCTTTCGTTGCCGGATGGTATAACTGCTACCTTACAGTGTCTTTCTGTACCGGATATTATCACTGCTGGTTTATAACATCCAATGGCCAGAGACTGAATTTTGAGTCAAGTGTAGTTGAATATGTCGTCAGAGCCCTCCATCATCCTTTCACTGTCCCTCATGCTAACTGAGCTTTCTCCGCACCACGCCGCTCCCCCCCCCCCCCCCCCCCTCTTCTCTCCTCGGCTGCTCCCATGGCCTCAATGCAGTGTGGGGCGTGGCATCCAGCACAGGCGAGCCTATAGTGGCCTAGGCATGTGCACGGCTAGGTCTAGCGGTGGCCGGGCGCAACTGGTACGAGTGAGTGCAGCCTGGTCGCACGGCTAGGCGGGTTGCAGAAGCGGCAGTCTTGTCATAATCTAAGTGTGCAATGTAAGATTGGGGTATATTTGATTCAAGTATTACAATTTCCATGCTGACATTCGCACCTGGATTTGATCATATATATGCCTGAATTATTATGTTGTCTTGTTCAAATACATGTATGTCTTTGCTTCTTAGCCAAACTGATACCAAATTTGAACTCATGGTGACCAGTCTACAGGCCTGACAAACATTCCTCATCATGAATGCACGCTTACATCTTTTTTAGATAATAAAACAAAATTTTAGCCTATGCCATCTTCAATGATACACTATCTGATAGTGAAGATACAAACCAAAGCCATAAGGCTCACACTCGCACAACAACGAGAGATAAAAAAGCAATAAGCAACAATGTTTATCCCATCTGGGAAGCATGGCTAACAAAGAAAACAAACTAAACACATTGATACGATTCCTAAAGTTCCATACAAACTTCGTAAAGATCGCCACAATCATTGTCCCCCATATTCCACAACCATTGTTAAACAAGGGTTACTCCTCCTCATTGTCGTATCCAATAAGTTATCCTGAAAATGATCTATGTACAAGTATTAGATTTTGCTTTGTTTAATACCATATCATTTTCATTCAACCATATATAACGCCCAACATAGCGAAGATGTGAGCTTTGTTCTATGAGCTCGTGTTCTCGATGTAGTGATTATTTAGTAGTTATGGTTTTCACTTTCCCATAAAGCTAAAAGCTAGTAGTATGGGCTTCGTTATATAAATTGTATTATCCAAAAAGGCCATGAATTCTCTAGGTTGTACCTACCGCTTTCAGTGTAATGTAATGAGGGTGCCTACTTTTTTGCATGCTACGTGCATCTACACCTTTATGATTTATAAAGAATTCACAATGCTGAGCTGCCTGAGCGTCGATCTAGCTAGCCAGTTTGCATATATATGAATTGTAAATTTATATGCTGGATATTCTATCTAGAAATCAGCAGTTTAGTAGCGCCTGCTAGCTGTAGGTGTCAAATATATGACTTACCATGTCTATAATAATTCAGACCACAGGTATCTAATTTTAGTTTCACTAGGTAAATGCCCGTGCGTTGCAGCGGGAAAACACCACGATAACACACTCGTTCGCCCCTGGCCGGCAAATCTCGTCGACCCTTCAACTCATGGGAGCCCTCCTCTAAAATCAAGGATACATAAGGCTGATGTATAAACTAATCACTAATAGCAATGCATCTCAATTGTGAAATATTTACCAACCATAATAAATTTGGGATGAAGGGAAGTAAATAAGATCACATTGACATTCAGTTTGCACAGCAGTGACAATCAGTTTTTCAAAAAAAAAAAATATAGAAGCTATTTGATTCCAAGTTCAGAAAGAATATATATAAGCTATATGACTCAGGCTTAGAATGAATATTCAGGCTCACAGCATGCTAACAACAATATCATGTTCACAAAAAAATCATTGGAATAGCAAAAATGTAATTTTGGCACAATGAACATTAAATTCAGCTTACAACATTTTTAGAATGGCAACAACATGCAGTTTTTCTAAAAACCAAATGAAACTAATAAAAATAACATCCAAATAACCACTTCAGTCCAAATTAAAGTTGAAATCACCCGAGCTGCAACCTAAAAATACAATGCTAAAAATTTTCAAACTTACATTCAACTTTTTAAATTTCACGCCAATAATCAGACTTTTTTTTAGAAAATGGAAAAAATCCGGCTTCACCCATCTTCTATGAAGAAGCATCAGCCAAACATATTACAGTAGCACACCCATAATTAAAACTAATACAAGTTCATAACTAAAGTTCACGACGGTAAATGAAAGACCATCTATATACGATGCGAAGAACTCAATAGTTCTCAATTCTAGTAGCGTGCAAGCATCAAGAATCCATTCCCAATAATCTGACTTGGACAGCAACCTTGCACTGACTACTGAGAAGTATTACCTTGATGTTAGTATCAGCATTTTTTTGTTCCGATGCAAGAAAGAGCTGCCAATACAATTAATACAAAGCTGACATCCAGTCCCAGACCTAGTAAGTATATGTATATGTATATGTATATGTATATGTATATGTATATGTATATGTATATGTATATGTATATGTATATGTATATGTATATGTATATGTGCTTCCTAATTCTCCCTATGGGCGGCCTAGGTTCGCATACATATGGTTCTATTTTGTTCAGATTAGAAACTACTACCTAAAACTCTCTGAACCTCAGCATTGTATTTTAAAGAATCCGGAGGGGCCGAGAACCTCAGCATGTTATACTATCTAAAGTGACTGAGATACTGAACGGGGAGGCGTCGAGGCGCACAGGAAGTTAGTGTCAGGGGGCTTGATGAGAGGACGATCTCTGCGATGATTGAGAGACACACATGACAGATGCATGTCTATAGGGAAGGCTTTGGTGATTGATTTTTGTTGCCATTTTTGTGGCAACCGAATAGGAGGGGGCGTTGATGGCTCGCAAGCACCAGAGGGAGAGGGACAAAACAACTGCTCCATTGACCGAGAAAAATTATTGATTTCCTTGCATGCAGGCATGCAAATCTGGAGGCAGTAAACAACCGTGTGGGTGCGCCGGGTAATACTTCAGGGGGCAGGCGATGATAGCCGGGTGGACGGAAACAATTGCTGCTTTTTAGTTGTAGAGGTAGAGATATTGACTGTGATGAAAAGAGTTGCATTTGAAGTCATGGAGAAGAACTTCTCATGCACAAATAGAGATTTGTGTACCATAACCTATACCAACATATAGATGTGGAGCTAACATTTTCAGGTCAGGCACACATGATCCATCTTGTATATATAATATGTGCTCGCTCTTCGATCATGTGGGGCGGAGTGGGGTTAGATGAATATGTCATGGCCATTAGTTAGTAAGGAACAAAGGTAGACGAAAATGATCATTATATACCAAATACACACGCTTACACGTGACCTCCACTTCGACTGACGAATATAATAGAAAAACTGTCATAATCGTGGCCAGTTGGTCTGTGCATGTTCAATAAGAGGAGCGGCATAAGGGTGACTTCTTTTGAGGCTAGCACAAACCTTTACTTCTCTCTTTTATTTTTCTTTTGTAATTTATATGGTTAGCGGTAGCTGTACATGTTGTCGTCAGTGACAAGAGACTAGCACAAACCTGTAGATGCCTCTACAGGTATCCACAAGCTAGGACTGGCTGTGTACATTAATTGACATTCTGCCAATGGGACTTGAACCTCTCTAGTCTCTATATAAGGTATAAGTTATCCACAACACAAAGCTAGGACTGGCCCGTCGTGTACATCTTCTTGCCCGTCTGTAAGTAGTCTTTCTCTCTGTTCTCTCTTTGGTCTCTCACTAACCATTTATATAATAGTACACATTGTATTGTTGCATGACATTACTAACACTACCAGACTGGCCTTTTTTCCTGTCGGCCGAAAACCGTCAGGAATTAACCCATAACCGTCAGGAAAGGTATTCCTGACGGGCAGCCGACAGGAATTTGCCGTCAGGAACAGCTCGACAGGAATAACAACCTATTCCTGACGGCCGACCGACAGGAACATATTCCTGACGGCAATTCCTGACGGCAGCTGGCTTACTGGCGCAACTCCCATCCCTGTCAGCCTACCGACAGGAATTCCCGCCAGGAATTCTAACCCCGACAGGAATTAGCATCATAGTTCCTGTCATATAGCCGTCAGGAAAAAACAAATAGACAGCAAGATCAATGGTCATTTCCTGTCATGCAGCCGACAGGAATTACATTTCATGCACATTCTAAATATAAATTCCAAATTACAGATTAACAGAGACAGATTCACACATTCTAAATCCAAATTCCAGATTACATTTCAAACAGGTTCACAGGTCCAAATTCACCACATTTGAAACTGTTCACAAGTACAAATCCAAATTGCACATTAGACTATTCAGCAAGCCTTACATGCCAATTAACTAAGTAGGTTCAACTAGCAAGACTTACTAAAGTCTAGCTGATTTACATGCCAACTAACAGTTCTCTGCATACATGCAAACTAAATAACAGAGAGGCCTTTTCACTCTCTAACATCTGCATACTAGGTATGTCACTGCACAAAAAGAGGTCAGCTTGCTTCAACCAAAGCAAGTCAACTTGGAGCTTTCACCACACTCCAACTACACAAAAGAGGTCAGCTTGCTGAAACCAAAGCAAGTCACCTTGGAGCTTCACCATACACTCCAACTGCACAAAAGAGACTTGTTGTCCAGACACTTTCAGTCTGTGTTAGCGTTGCCTTCATACTCTTCGATGCCATTGTTCTCGTAGACCGCCGGAACCAGCGTCTCCAGCATGTGATGACTCGGTAACCTACAAGGAGATGAAATTTAAATAAGCCAAACAAATTTGGTTATCTATCTATGTGAACAACAATAAGATTGCAGCCAACAGTTTGAAATGTCCAAGTGAAAGTGCAGCCAACAGTTGAAAGTGCAGCCAACAGCCAAAAGATAGAGAGGGACAAACAATTAACAGATCAGCCAACAGATCAATTAGCAACTAGTTTGATGTCTGTACTGCTATACATCAATTTGTACTGCTGTGAATCAGCTATCAACAATTAAGTCAGTAACGATTACCAAAATAAATAGTATTTTAGCAAGAACAGCTATGGTGTGACAAATGAGGACTATCACTAATTGAACATGTCTTCAACCAGCATGAAAATAGGAAGGATGAAGAAAGCGAAGCCGGCTGAAAAGTGAAAATACAGAGCAGTCCCTTGTTGCTACTGAAGCACCGAATCTATATTAAGTCGAGCACATGTGCATGGTAACAAACAGACCTGATCAACTGGTGGCATAGAAGCATTTGCATTGACTGACTGCAGAATGTCTGCAATTTCTGCTGGTAACTCCATGTTCAGCTGCTCAAAAACAGCCTGAAACACAAGATGATTAGAGCACATTTTGGAAGTAACTGATCAGGTACAGATTAGCTCAAATACCTTCATATGTTTGGTTAGTACAAGTCCAATATGGGCAGAGTTCGAGCATTCTGCTCCAACTGTGCATTCCTCTTCGAAGATATTGATAAGACCTTGAATTTGTTTGGCTTGATGTGTTTGCCCTCCTACCCGATCCTTTTATCTCAGTTTTCCTTATAGCACCATTTGCTATTGGCAAACGGCCATGAGCTAAGCCACAGCCACTACTTTTGTATACCACAACCGGATCAAAGCTGTCCATCACTCCTGAGTTGCTCAAAATCATCTGGATGTTCAGCCTCAAGAGTAGTATAGTAATCATCCTATGGAACAAAAAAATCATGTTACCCTTCATTTCATGTTACGAACCATAGATATATAAAAATGAGGTGGACATACAATACGTTGTTTGGTCTTTTGGCTTGGAATTGGACCACTATTTCCATTGCTATCACAATTTTTGACACCCGACTTCATGGAGCAAAATGTATTCATGTCAGTTGCTGCCTCTGGACCATAGATCTTTCCCTGTGATATGGAGATCTAATTACAAAGTTGTAGAACACAACATTACTACATGGACATGAATAGTTCAGCTCAAGATATTGTTTGGTTTGGGCATGTGATCGAGATCCACCCCTGTTTTGAGCAAAATCCACTTGGTTCCGTGAATCTTGAGCAAGGCGACGCTTCTTAAAATATTCTCGTGAGCACCAATAAGCACAAATAGCACGCCATGCAGCCTCGAAATCCACGGCTTAACCTTTGCATACTTGGGCTTGACGAAGTAATTTACGGCAAGCCTCGAATCCTTTATCCTCTGCTGAAGGTAAGTGTCATAGTACTCCTTCACAGCATCCACACGAAGCTCATACATCATATTTCTACACTGCTTAGCTGCAAGCCTATCAAGAACATATTCTGCACGTGGCATTAAGTCATCTTCCACTGAGTAGATGCTCTACATTGACAAAAAAGAGGCCAAATCTGATGTTAGCTGCAGCCAAATCATATTTACAAATTTAAAAATATTGACATTTTGCACTTATTGAGTTACCCAGAATTCTTCTTTAATACGATCAGCAGCAGTCATCCCATCTTCATCTTCAATAATATCATAGTGAGCCCATTTCTTTGCATAATACTTCTTTGAACGACTCTCTTCAATCATAGAAGGGTATTCATGCTTTAGCGAGAGATGTGACTTGACCACCGATCCCCATGTCCTTCTTAGGTGAGTAATTTACAAACTCAAATTGCCTAAAATCACAAGTTGCAATCATAACAAGGTTATGTAATGCTGCTAGGAATAAAACCAGCAATAATCGAAGGCATTGTAATGACCCAATAGAGAACATACTTCTAAAATTTCTACTAAATCATAAGTAACAATACATAGGAGAAGATGTACTCACTCTTCACCAACCGGTGTAATAGGAATTCGCTGGCCTCGTGGAGGCCTTTTCAATTTGAGTAGGTCCTCTCTTCCTCTTTCGACTCCCTTCCTGAATTGGCCCATTCTCATTGTTGTTGGAGCCATTCCCATTCTCATTGTTGTTGGAGCCATTCCCATTCTCATGAGAATCAGTAGGAGCAGCATTGGCATTGTCATCAGAGACTCGGCGGTGTCTGAAGCTCCTCCTCATTTTCTGCAGAGAAAGACATTGTGTCAGTCAGTGTATAGAAAAATAGGTACAGAAATTGCAGAATTTGGTTCATAGTAAAACAATAACTTGCGTGCAGTTGAAGTACGAAATTGCTGAAAACGACATATTACATTCAAGGTACAGAAAAATAAGCAACATTGTTTTCGGTACACATTGAGACAACAAGCGGGAAAAGTACAATAATGGTAAAACATAATGATTTCAGTTTCAAGTAATCTTCATCGTCATAGCAAGCATCATCGGACCCCTCATCATCGGTGTCGGTTGCTCATGTTCGTCTTCATCTCTCTCTTGAGAAGCTTGTGTTTGTCTTGCTAGCACCTCTAATTCATTTGGATTAACTATCTCATCCAACAACAAAGGAGCAGAATTGTCCAACTCAACATCCGAGATCAATCACAAATGTGCCATCCAAGCCTTCCTCTTGAAAGAACATTACATCTTCTATTAGGGCTCCAGTTTCATCACACTCATTGCTATCAATCGGAAGCAATCGATCTCTAGGTGCTACTTGATGCACAACCCACCACTCGATAGATCTCGGTCTAGATTTGCAAGCATATGGCAAATAATACACTTGTTTGACTTGACTGGCTAGAACAAAGGGATCAAAGTTTGAAAGTCTTGAGCTATGCTTGACCTCTACTAAGCCAATATTTTCTCACGTGCGCCTAACACCAGCAGCTTGAGTGGGATCAAACCAGTCACACTCAAATATAACTAGCTCAAGCCGCATGCTTTGCCCTCCCATGAAATTTTAATGATGTCTTTGATAACACCATAATACTCAATAAGAGAGTCATTCTCATCAAAGCTAGACACACAAACTCCAAATTGGTTGTCGCCAACTCCGCTCTTGTTTTCTCATATGGTTCGAGATCGAAATCTATAGCCATTAATGTCATAACACCCATATGTGTTGACTCTTCTAGTAAACCCATAAGATAGTTGACGCAAAGCTTTGTGGATGCTTGCATTAACCTTGCACCGAAATGCAAATTTGAATAAATTAGCTTTCTTTTGTTAACTAAAATTATGCTATGTAATGCGAAGTATGTTGTTTACATGAGCTTTGAACCAATCAAAGAAATTAGGACCATTATGGACATGGCTCCCACGCCCGTATCCAACCATTCAGCCTTAAGTTAGAAATTTGTTGTTCGGTCGGATTCCTTGTTCCCTTCCATTGTTCCTGTTCAAACTTTCTATAAAAGAAGGGCAAATCAGCATGATGATTTATTTTGGTAAAGTTTTAGAATACATTTCGGTGAAATCAACACATACTTCAAGAAATCTTCCATCTCTGTGGTATATTGGTCAATATATATAAGAAGGCAGCCTTGTATTCTTCTACGTAAAGATCACGAAAACTCCTTTGGACATGGCACCGGCCAGCTTGTCTAAAGATTTCAATATCATCACAAGCGGGCACAAATGTGGAGGCACCATCATCATATCTAGGTGCCTTGTTTCTAGCTGAATGAGCCTTCGATTTGAAAAAAAGAGACAAGGAATTTGTGGCCTCTTCAACAAGCCGAGCTTCAACAATGCAGCCCTCAACTCTTGCTTTGTTTCGGACTTTTTGTCTAAGCTTTTGTATAGCCCTAAGAAGAAAAAATTAGCACTACCACTAACAGATCAGCAACCAATTGAACCTACAGTTTAAAAATGTACCTCTCAATTGGATACATCCATCGATATTGTACAGGGGCCTCCTAGTCGAACTTCCTCGGCAAGATGTACCATAAGATGTTGCATAGGATTAAAAAATCCTGGAGGGAATATCTTCTCTAGTTTGCAAACAAGAACCACTATGTTCTTTTCCAAAGCTAATACCTCATTCTTAGTAATTTGCCTAGCACACAATTTCCTATAGAAATAGCCGAGCTCGCTAGACAAAGCCAAACATTTTCGGAAGAAATCCACGGAAAGCAGCAACAAGTAGACGCTCCATGAAAATATGGTAATCATGACTTTTCATCCCCGTTATCTTCTTCGTTTGCATATTAACCCCCTTCTAATATTTGCAGCATATCCATCGGAAACTTTAGAGTTTTGAACCACTCCAAAATGGTGGGCTTGTCATCCTTGTCAATGCAGAATGGTGCCCTTGGTTTATGCCACCGGCCATTTGGTTTTAATACAAGATGCATGTTTGGACGATCGCAGATCAATGCTAGGTCTTGCCTTGCCTTCACATTATCTTTTGTCTTATCGGCTATGTCAAAACATGTGTTCCATATAGCTTCACCCATATTTTTCTCATTGTGCATTACATCAATGTTGTGTGGAAGTAGCAACTTTTTGTAGTAAGGTAGCTGCCATAAACCATTATTGTGTGTCCAGTTGTGTTGTTTATTAAATGCCTTCCTATCACTGATTTGAAGGTTCATTTGGGCTTCTATTTCTTCTCCCCGTCAACTTCCTTGGGGGTTCATCCAACACTATTGTATCCTTTCTAAATGCATTACTTTGGGTTCTAAATTCATGGTCCATGGGAAGAAAACGTCTATGACAATCAAACCAGCACGCCTTACCACCCTTAGTGAGTGTGAATGATTTGGTGTCACCTAAACACCGATGGCATGCCAACAACCCATGGGTGCTCCAACCAAGAAACATCCCGAGGGCAGGAAAATCATGTATTGACATTTGATATGCTGCTTTCATGGTGAATCTTTTCTTTATCGATGCATCCCATGTCAGAACTCCATCCTTCAGAGTTTGCAATTCATCTATTAAAGGTTGCATCAAGACACCAAATTTTTTTCCAGGATGTTCTGGACCAGGGATAACAAGGGAAAGAAAGATGCATTCCGGCCTCATGGCTACACCAGGTGGAAGATTATATGGGAAAACAAACACCGGCCAGCAAGAATATGATGCAGCCATAGGGCCATATGGTGTGAAACCATCAGTTGCAATGCCTAGCCGCACGTTCCTTGCGTCTTCTGCAAACTCTGGAAAATCAGCATTAAACTGTTGCCAAGCTTCACCATCACGTGGGTGGTCCATTCTACCAGACCTGGAGCGAGGAGTTTCTTTGTGCCATCGCATCATTTTCGCTGTTGCCTCATGTGCATAGAGCCGTTGTAACCTAGGTGTTATTGGCATATAGCGCAAGACTTTGCGCGGGACCTTATTTGAGCCATCCACATAGCGTGGGGTTTCACAGAAGTCACATTTATCTTTATGCTTGTTATCATCTCCATAATAAAGCATGCAAAAATTGTAACATACATGAATTTTTTCATATGGCATGCCCAGACCCTTCAGCAATTTTTTTGAAAGGTAGAAATCCTTAGGCATGTTACTATCAGCTGGTATGAGTTCATGGATCAGTGCCAGAAATCCTTAGGCATGTTACTATCAGCAATAGAGAGGTTGTGTTGTGCCTTTATGGATATCAACCTAGAAGTGGCTGACAATGTTGAGTGGGTTGTTTTGTCGTGAACTAATTGTTCTGCACTATCAACCATCCTATAAAAAGCTTGAGCATCTTCTGTTGGTTCGTCATTACCTAGTGATGGTGCAGCTGCAGCTAACTCTGCCAACATATCATCCATTCTATCCGTATCACCGAAACCCTCAATTTCTGGCTCCTGAAAGCGCCTCTCACCATGTGCAGTCCATGTTTTATAGTTGGACTTATACCCATTTTGACATAGATGCAGCTCTACCTTGCCCCTTTTGTGCCAAAAATAATTCCTACACACTGCACAAGGGCATTTTATGGTACCCTCTTGCACTACAGACTGATTAGAGAATGCAAGATCCAGGAACTCTTTTGTATGCTGAACCCAATCACATGTTGGTCTACCACGCTTCCAACCACTATACATCCAATCACGCTCATCCATAATTTAGTATTGCTGTCAACATTCACAAAGTGCTATATTAGGTGCCCAATACTATTTCCCATGTATGGATATAGTTTCATATAAAACAATTATCTAGGTTCACAAAGTGCTTTAATTAGGTGCCCAATACTAGTTCTAATAATCCCAGGTTCAAATCAATATGTCATGTTTTTATTGCCAAACTAATAAGCAGTGACAAACAATTACTTTCATATATGTTCTCACAGTAAACGGTGACAAACAATCCAGCAATACAGTCATATGCTAAACTATACTCTCCAAACAATAAACAAGATATAAAGAGCACAGTTCATGCCAATGATTCAGTATCCATAAAAACTTGCAAGGGAAGAATCAAATCACCTTTCACCCCCTCTTGTGGCAGCAAATCTCCTCCCTTCTTTCGGCAACTGGCAGGATCTCCTTCTACCCCTCTTGTGGCAGCTAATCTCCTCCTCCTGTCGCAACTTGCAGGATCTCCTTCTCAAAGCCTGTGATGATATCATGATGTGATGATCTCAACAACAAAATATAAAGCAACACGGTACATATATAGATGTCTATGCAAACGGCGGCATTTAATCAACACGGTACAACACAGGATCTCCTTCTCAAAGCCTGAAACCTCTCAGAATTTAATCAATCGCATCAATGAAATTAGTATGAAAATCACAATGAAATTAAGGAGAGGAGCAGCTGCCGGGAAAGGAAACAGAGAGCTACAACACGCATATGAATATTACGACAACTTTGACGATGGTGTGCAAAAGTTAGTAGCATTTCGAACAAGTGACCTGTGTGCCGGGGAGACAGCGACGGGAAATAAGGAGATTCGAAGCTCACACGGATGGAGACGCGGTGTTGACGGGGCCTCGGGCGGATCTTGCCGCAGCCTGGCGGCGCGGACGGTGGCGGCGTCCGCGGGAGCGGGCCTTGGCGTCGGGACAGGGAGCCGTCGCGTGGCCGGCCTTGGCACCGGGACGGGGAGCGGCCGCGGCGAGGGCCGCGCGCGAGGGGGGCACCGGGACGGGGAGCGGCCGCGGCGAGGGCCGCGCGCGAGGGGGGCACCGGGGCGGAGCGGCCGCGCGAGGGTCGCGTCGGGGAGGCTCGCGAGGTCACGTGGGATCGACTCGGTATTGGGTGGCGCGCGGGGGTGGGGGTCGAGTTGGGTTTGGTGTGGCGGCGCGGGGTGGGGAGTTGAGTTGGTTTAGGGTTTGGCTTTCCAATTTATATCGAATTGGGCCATAAGAAAAAGAGCGGGCTTTGGCCCGCCATTTCCATTTTCTCCCGCGCTCTTTCTTTTCCGAGCGGGAAACCCGGTTCCCTGTCGGTTTCCACAACCCGACAGAATCCAAACCCCTTTCCTCGACGGTAATGGTGTTTCCCGACGGTTTTGGTAAGCCGACAGGAAAAACACAATGAATTCCCGTCGGTTCCGCATGCCGACAGGAATTGTTATAGATTCCCGTCGGTTTTCCCAAAACTGTCAGGAACTAAATCGGCCGACAGGAAAAGTCCCTGGTCTGGTAGTGTAATAACCCGGATACATACATGTGATGGAGTCGTTCGTAGTTCGGCTGATGTGCTTCTAATGGCAACGTATCTTATACAACCCAATTTCGTGTGCAATCTATACAACCACCAATTAAGGCCACAAGATTTAGATCCAACGTCTGAGATTTTTTTCACTTAAACCCCTCCACCTGTGGGGTTTAAATCTTACCCGTGTGTATTCAGGTGGGAGGGTTTAAGTGAAAAAAACCTCAGACGTTGGATCTAGATCTTGTGGCCTTAATTGGTGGTTGCATAGGTTGCACACGGAGCTGGATTGCACATGATACGTTGCCGCTTCTAATAAGCTTTTTAAAAAATGTCTAACTTTATTTCCATTTGATTTCCTGCAGAGCTTGTTGGAGCAGATTCATCTGGCTTGACGATCGTTAGAGCATATATATGGAAGCCGTTGCATCATGGGACGGAGCTTGCCAATTTGAGCTGGCGAACTGGACCGCTGTTGAAGAACCAGCTGCCGGTCTACATGTGGAGTACGCATCCATCGACATACCTGCTGGTTCCTGCGGCCTCCAAGCATATGAATATGATGATGTGCAGCTGCAGCAGCACCTCGTTGAGTACTATTCTGTGGCCTCACAACACAACATTGCTACGAGTGAGAAAGCAGAGACGATGCCGAATGACGACTGTGATGCTAGGAGTGTCGTCCAACAAGCAGTGGACAAGTTTAAGGCTGACATGGACTTAATGAAAGAGAAGATGCACAGGTACCCAGCATGCCTTGGAGCTATCGATAAATGCTATGCCGTGCCAAGGATCGTGGCCCTGGGCCCCTACCACCATGATCTGGAGCACCCGAAGCAGATGGAAGAAGTGAAGCACGTTGCTGCTTGGCACTACACCCGGGAAGGCAGTTACTGGAGGAGATGTACCGAGAGTTTGCCCCGATCACTACAGGAATCCGGCTGTTCGCCGACAGCCCAGAGGTTTGCCGACAGCCGGGATCTGGGCTGTCGGCGAACAGCTGTTTCCCGACAGCCACCCGCCTTGTTGTCGGGAAAGTTTCCGCCGACGCCCCGCATCCATGGGCTGTCGGCGAAGAAAGGTCTGTCGGCGAAGATTTTTTTTTCCCGACAATGGCCCGCTCAAAACAAGAGCTCGTTTCGGCGGCGTCGGCTCGGCCAAACGGCGCCCGTCGCCGTTTGCTTTGCCGACAGCCCACGCCGTGAGGCTGTCGGCAAGTTTGCCGACAGCCTCCACATGTCAGTTTCGGCGAAGATCTGTTTTGCCGATAGCCTATGTACACTTTGTCGGCAAAACGTGTTTGCCGACGCATTTGTATGTCAGTTTGTCGGCAAAGTATGCTCTTGCCGACAGCATCTGTATGCTATCGGCAAAGATAATTTTTTTTCGAATTTTGACTTCAAAATTTTTTATCGCCTAGATACATTGTTTACAATCACATGTTTGAATTTGGGCCCTGTTGGCAACATTTAGCTATATTTCGTTAATTTTTTTCCTTCACTTGAATTTTCCCGTATTTTTCAAATTTGAACTGCAGATACATGAAATAATGAAACTTTGGCCTTCGAAACATGATATTCATGGTGGGGAGTGTGTTTTAAGGCCATGTACCAAAGCTCACCCAAAAGTTCCAAGTCCTTGTGCACGTAACACGACCATCCATGAGTGGTAAAAGTGTTTTTTAGTTATATAAAATCCAAACGAAGTTGAAAAATAACGAAACTTGACGGGGTGTCGTGTTATCGCTTGTGGAGGTTATGAAAAAAATTTGAAAAAAGTTTGGAGCAAGTTGCGGCGTCACATGCTCAAAACCCGACATCTCGCACATCTCACTTGTGATCACATGTGGAGATGTGCGGGTTTTGAGCATGTGACGCCGTAACTTGCTCCAAACTTTTTCAAATATTTTCCATAGCCTCCACATGCGATAACACGACACCCGTCAAGTTTCGTGATTTTTCGACTTCTTTTGGATTTTATATAATTAAAAAACACTTTTACCAATCCTGGAGCGTCTTGTTACGTGGACAAGGACTTGAAACTTTTGGGTGAGATTTGGTACACGGCCTTAAAACACACTCCCAACCATGAATATCATTTTTCCAAGGCCAAAGTTTTATTATTTCAAGTGAGGAAAAAAAAATTAATGAAATATAGCTAAATAACTCAAAACCTCCACAAGTTTTGAATTTGAGATGTAATTATGGTAGGAAGGACCCGAAAAAAATGGATAAAAAAACAAAAATTTAAAACTTTCTTTGTCGATCGCACTTGGATGCGTCGGCAAAGAAAGTTCGCCGACAGTTTCCATTGTTGCCTGTCGGCGAAGCGATTTTTTTAAAAAAGGAAAAATTCTTTGCCGACACCTCCCGGCCGGCTGTCGGCAAAGAGGTCGAAAATTAAAAAAAAAAGCCCGGCCCATATCCTAACCCTACCTGTCCCCATCCCCATTCCCCATCCCCACCTCCGCCGACCCGCGACCCGCCGCCGCGCCGCCGCTCCGCTCACGCCCCTCCCGCCGCGCCGCCATAGTCGCCGCCGCTCCCCCGCGCTCCCCCGCCGCGACTCCCCGCCGCTCCTCACCCCGCCGCCTCCCGCACCTCGCGCCGCGCATCCTGTCGCCTCCAGTAGCGCCGCTCCCCACCCCCGCTTCTCCCCCACCGCCGCAGCTCCCGCTCCGCCACGTCCGCCGCCCTCATTGTAACAACTCCAGTTTTCGACATAATAAATCTTGCATCTTCATGAGCATAATCATCCCATAAGCATCATTATGGCATTTTGTGTAGCAATTGTTTGAATGCATGGATTAAAAATACAAATAGGGTTTTCAAATGATTACTAGAAGTCATATTTGTGATGCTTTTTGCAAAATGGAGCTTTAACAAAGTTTGTAGAGAAAATTATTTGGAGAAACTTTTGTTTTGACCCTAAGTCATGAAAATGCTTTTAAGGCCTTCAAAAAGGGCAAAAACAGCAAGGGAATATTGAAAAATAATATTTTTTTTATAATTATAATTTGACCCTAATGCACATTTTCAAATTTAGGCCAAATTAGCAAAACTTCCTACATGAAAGTTATTCCTCTCATCATTCTGAGAAACTTTCATTTTTGGAGTATTTTGAAATTCGCAATATTTTGCAAAATATGGGCGAGTCAAACGTTCAAATCACTTTTTGACTTGAGTGGGACCCACCCAGGCCCCACTTGTCATCACCCACCGCTGCCCCTCTGCTTCCCCCTGCGCATCGCGTGCCCGGAACGGCAGCGCGCCGCCGCGCAGCCGCTGCATCACGCCATTCTTCTTTGCGCCGCTCTTTCGCCCTGCGCCTCGTGCTCGATGCCGCACGCCGCCAGCCGCCAAGCGCTAGCCGACGCGCGCCGGTCGCCTGCCGCCCTGCACCGCCCACGCACGCGCCATCATCACCGCGCCCGCCCGTGACCGCGCCCCGCCCCACGCCCGTGACCCCCGGACCAGATGGAAGAGCGCCGGGCCGTCTTTATAAGCGCCTCGCTCTCCCACTCCACCGCGCCGCGCTGCTCTTCCTCCTTCTTCCCTTCCGCGCGGGCTGAGCTCGAGGCCGCCATGGCCGCCACAAGCTCCGCCTCCGCGTAGCCGCCGCCTTGCCCGACCATCCTTGAATCTGAGCGCACCATCGGCTTCGCCTCCCGTGCTCTAGCCTCGCCGTCTCGTCCCGCCGTTGGGAACCGCCGGAGAGCGCCGCCGCCGCGATCGCTCCGGGACGCGTCGACGGCCGCGGCCAGGACCGCCGCGGCCGTCGCAGCCGATTGAGGACCACCGGGCGGGTGCGCGTGGCCCCGCGGTGCTCAGCCGCCCTTGGGAGCCGCCGGCGAGCCATCCTACCGGCGGCCCCCAAGCCGCGGCGCGCTCCTCTGTTTCTCCCACGCGAGGGACCATGGTTCGGAATTAGACAAAGGTAAGGGGTCGTCATGCAAAAGTACCGACTCATATAGTTTCGCATTGGTCCTCAATTAGTTTCGGGAACTTCGGGTCCTTTCGCAAAAATAGCACGCCCGCGTCGTTGACAAGCGGGACCCGGCGACGTCATCGACGTCGGATAGCCGGGTCCGTGTATGACACACGGACCCACGATGACGTCATGCTGATGTCATGGATGACGTCATCTCGGTACGAGTCGGTACAGTAGCCGGGTGTATCTAGCGAAACGCGTGTCTGGGTACGTTTTGGGTGCGCATAGCAATTTGGTTCTCGGTTTTAAAAGAAAAAGAAAAGGGCAGATTCCTATTTTAATCTTGTAAAATTCCTATAGGGGGCTAGGAGTGTCCAAATTAGGTGATCTTGGTCTTGATGTAATGCTTGTGAAGTGTAGTATCTAGGAAAAATATAATATTCCCTGTTTGAGCAACTTTTATGTATAGTTTTATTTAAAGTGTTGCAATTGGTATAATTGTTGTCTATCTTTGAAAATGCATAGATAATTCTAGGAAGCTCGAGAAAAATGTGATTCTGGTCTTGTTGGTCTTGTTTTGAGATGCTCTGTCTATGAAAAATATATCACTTGCATGTCTAGTGTAATTTTATAGAGTTGTAGTTCAAGTGCCTATTATTGCCTTTATCTTGATAAAATTCATAAATAGGGTCTTTACTTCAAGTTAAGATTTAATTCTTTTTGTGGGATGTTTATATGTCCTTAGAAAGTCATTGATGTGATTAACATATGAGTTTGCCATACTTCATAATACAAAGTATTAATAGGTCCAATTAATTGTGCTGTCTTGTGATTTATGTGTAGGCCAGAGGGTTTATCCAAATGGGATAAAATTTGGTTGGTAGACTAGTATTGCCATGCTATGTCTACTGTAATTTTTGTAGGATTTTAGGAGTAGCCAATCATGGTGCTCCTGTTCAACTCTTGGATGTTCAAATCAGGGGTTAAGTCCATTGATGCTAGGCTAATCTAATCATAAGTTGGGTTTCTGATTAACTTGTCTAAAGATGATAGTTAGTGTGTTAGCTTGACCATCTACTGTTAAAGTTTCATGGTCATTACATGGATGGTTTAGGAGTTATGGGTGTGACAAGATGGTCACCTGGGCTGTTTTAGTGGCTGTTTTGCCAGAATCAGTCCTGATGTTCTGTGTTTTAGGTGTAGTTAACCTGGGAATCAGTTTATGATGTCTTCAGATGTTTGATGGAGAATTTCATAAGCTTTCCAGAATGTCTTTATTCATATCTATAGGGTCTATGGTTATTTAATTATGATTTATTTACTGATCTGTTAGTTATATGGTTAGGACTAGCATTGATGCTTGATTAAGTGATGTTGTGTGCTAGGCTTATTGTCAAGTGTTCAAGGTGATTAGTGGTATGATGGGTGGTTAAGTAGTATACTAGGATGAGTAGGTCATGATGAATTGGTTAGGATGATTATGCTTGAGTGTAGCCTCTTTGGTTTTACTGACTTGTTTGTTGGTGATAATAGAAAGGGATGTCGTACTAGGATTACATTGTTGTAGTAGAAAACGCAAGAGATGACATGTGCTTATGGTACACGTTCTTGGATGATGTTGACTACCTTGTAGAAAGAATAAGCAAGCATGCATCCGCATTACTATACGCTATGCATTCTCAGTATTCATACATGCACCCGCATCATACAGGATCGATAGGAGAACAGAACGTGACGTGGGACAAGGATCCAAAAGAGGAGTCACCAAGGGGAACCTCGGCACGTGAAGTGATCATGAACCAGGAACCAGACGTGGAGTGATCAAGTCTCTGGGAGCTTCAACATTGATCGTATTAGGAAGGCAAGCCCCGGAGCATTTCTCCTACGGTTTGCAAAATGATTTACTTTGCGTCCTTTATTGTTTATGATGCATTAAGTTTATAGGCGTTACTTGGAACCGTTACTGCATTATGAGTACCTTGATCCACCTGAATACCGTTACCCCTCTTTAGGTTCAGGATCGTTCATATGCTTAGCTCTGCTTAATTAGATCGGTAGAAGACGGGTGATTGACCCTCATCCGCGAGGTAGGTGGTTACTACCCTATGGTTGAGGAAAAGGAGGTTGGTTTAGAGAACATAACCATGTGGCCTTGTTAAATCACGACTAGTCGGAGTTTGTGGTGTGTTAGACCATGGAAACTCCGGCGATGTCACTTAAGGGACTATGGCTTTGTACGTCCTCGGATCATGTTGAACAATGCCTCACAGATAGGCGGAAGGATGCGATCATCCGACCGCGAAGCCTTGAGGATGTTTGGGCTGGAATTTCAGCGAGAGTTGAGTGTATTGCCCACAGCGCGGTATTAAAGCCGGTGGCCGGTCGCGCGGAGAGACCCGGTAGCGGGCATGCCCCGGTGTAATCGTATTTGCTGAAATCCGCGATTCCACCCGAATAGACCAAGGTGATCTAATCGACTCCGACGGGAGACGTGTGGTTTGTGTGAGGAATACCCGCCACCGGTTTGCAATCGATTATAATCGCCATCGTTCCCGGACAAGTGAACACTTGACCGAGCAAGCACCGTCGCAAATCATTGTGAAAAATAGGATGGTTATGGTTCTATGTTGTTGATGCCGGTATGCTCAACTCCGAAGGATAGGATAGCATTGTTTGCTCATACCCTGGAGTTGGAGTAGTACGGTGCTAACCTAGTGATGTCGATCCAACCTAAAAGATGATAAGCTAGAGAGTCCTTTATCACTAAATGATTATTTAATAAGCTCATCTTTTATCGCAAGTTTAAATGAGTCACCTACCCCACTTATAAAGCCTTGCATCCTCCTTGGTGTCACTTTATTTTTGGTTTATGACGGTAAGTCTAGCCGAGTACCTTCTTGTACTCGGGTTTTATTCCCACTTGTTGCGATCATAAGACCTTTGTCAGTGGCAACAAGATGGACCCGTATCCCACTACGGGAGGATTAGACCTTGGGCAAGGTCATCTCTTATATCTCATTCCTCTATGCTTTTGCTGGATTTGATGAAGGACCAGGCACTATTTTTAACTAAGTGTGCGTTTGTAAAACGACCTTTTATTTTGCTTCCGCAGTTTGGTTTTCAACTTGGCATTGTAATAAATATTTTATAACTCCGATGTAATCAACTACTTGTGAACTTATGTATTACTATGAACGGTTTTATGTTGAACTTAATTCGGTCCGGGTCGTATTGTGGAAAGTTTGAAATCCTTCGTGGTTTCACGGACTACCGGGTTGATATAAGCGTCATGTGCTAATTAAGTTGCTTAGGCGACATCATTAGTACATTATGTTTATATTAATTGGTCGGTTCTCACATGTACTGCATCGGAGCGAGTTCAACGTATTCTTGTTCATAAGTGTATTTAAAACAAAATGAATTTGTTTTATAAACAGTAATTACGAACTTATAGCCACTTAACATCATATATAGGCTTTTCAAAAGTGTGTGGTTTTTCAAAACTTATATATGTGCCTTGGACCAGTCATATCCTTTATGCCCAATTAAGGACTTCAGGTGGCTTATATCAGTACTAACTTAGGGGATTACTGCATCATATTTTCTTTTTGTTGTGCTCATACACGACGGATATGTATGAGGGCCATTCACTTGAATGGTTATGTATGGATCAAATTGCCCCTACACCAAGGTAAGATTGGTTCGCCGCTAAGGTAAGTGTGAGTTGTGAGAGCATGATCGGATACACTGCCGGTCTAGGGGACTGCCCATTGGTGCTGGATTATATACATGTTCACACATGTTTATAAGAAGGTACCCCATGTGAGGGTGTCGTCTTCTGATGACTTGTTGGGTAGTATGCACCCGGGAATGGGTGCAAGTAATCGGAGATTTCACCTTGTTCGGAAGGTGCGTGGATTTTTACATCGCTTGCATTCATTGGGATATTGGGCTGAAATGAAGTTTCGCAGTACACTAACTACGCAAGATCGTGTAGCCCGACTAGTTTACGCTATAAGAGAGCACGTTGGTATGCCACCGTCTAAAACGCTAGAATTTATTGTTTTCTAGGTTTGTGAGGACGTACGGAACGTGCATGCATCATGACACATAATCATTTCATGGCAAATCGCATTATTTCTTCCCTTATAAAAGAATGATTCTCTCTTTCTATAAAAGTCACCAACTTAATTTCCATCTCATGAGAGTTGTGATTCGGTTGGACATGGCAAGAATGAAGCGCATCAAATCCAAGGAAACCAAGGGAAAGGTTTCGCATCGTTAGCGCTTGCCACCCGTGAGCCACGTGGTGCCAAGAAGTTTCTAAAAGAATATGGAATGCCTTCCTTGCTATGGCGAATTCTTTTCAGTGGGCTATCCCACGGGTAAAGAACCTCGCTATCGGTGAGCAAGGAGCCGGAGAGTCGCGCATGAGTTTGCTTCCCGTTGAAGTGGTAATTCCCGCCAAGAGTGAAGGAGCGTCACTTTGGTGTGGATGTCGGTTCATTGCTCGAGGTAGGAATCCTCGAAGGTGCAAATGTGGTTGCATACAAGGCACTACGGGATTTGCTCAAAAGATGCCCCGAAGAGGTTGCTCGTGCCACCGCAGTGTGTGTTTCCTAGGGGTGACCCATACCATGTTGTGTGGCGCGCCTTAGTGAGACCGCACTTGTCGATGGTAAAGATGAGGCCGAGAACAGCAATGGTCCCGCTAGTAGCGCAATGTTTGCTATGATGAAGAGTTACTCCCGCCTCGGAGAATGCATTGGAATCCCTTAATCGCGAGTTCGTCTACGTCACCTCATTTAAGCGAGAGATGAAGAAAGAATATGAAGAGGAAGTTGAAAGATCGACCAAATTCTTGAGCAGATGACACTATCCAAGGATCAGGCCATCCAAAGAGAAAATGCTGCTGTTCATGAGACCTTTGTGGCACAAAGTCAGTTTCGGGAATTGCTTGCCCTACTTGGTCAGTGGCAACAAGCCTTTGGTATAGTTGAGCAACAACGAAATGAAGCTTGGAATGAGGAATACTGTCTGAGGGAGCAAGTTCTTGCATTAGAGGTCATCAGTGGTGCTTTGCAAGGAGAACTGCTACGGGTCTACAACCAGCTTCACCCCAATTCTCTTGGTGTGGATGAGGAAGGACTTCGATAGTGCCCAACATTGATAGTGCGAATACGGAAATGCGAAAAGTGTTGAGGACATGGACCATGACCATGAGGAGTAAGCTTGATGAGAAGTCTTTAGTAAGAATGTTATGTTTTCTTTTGAGCAGACCTATTGTAATGAGTCAGTACTCCTAAGCGAGATGGTACAATGGTTATGGGGTTAGTGATTATGAATCCCTTAGCGTGTTTTTGGTGATGTGTTTGTCCCATGTAGCCCGCAAGAACAAGTTTCATGTGTCATGCATTTTGGACATCAAAATTCAGTCGTTGGTCAAATTTGTATTCTATCCTCGTCCATGTAAATTCACTTCTATTCCTCTCGGTCTATAATGATATGTTGACATTGGTTTCTTGTTGTCACATGCCTAGACCAATTGTTAAGTGAATATTGTTATTAATCATCACTTGGGAACGACGCGACGATAGTATGTAGCACATGCTATGTCGTTCAAAAATATCCCTTGCTATCCAAATTTTGAAATTCTCGGTGATTCCTTTACCTTGTCTTGTGCACAGAGCTTAGTTGTACAAGATATCGTATATAATTCGATTATTTGGCGAATTATTCTATTGGTCATAGTCATGGCAGTATTGTCTCGGTTAATAAGTTACCGTGCCGCGACAAGAACCTAGACCATTTTGGTGGACGCACCTAAATGGATTACTAGGGGGTACACAGGTATTGTAATTATTAATCGTAACCCATTATTTCGTCTAAGCCAAGACAACATCTTTGTCATAAAACCTCCCTTGAATGTTTGTTTATGCATATCCTTGTCAATGCAATCCACCCACATTCAAATCGCGCCATGATATTATGACAGTAGGTTGCTACAAATTGATGTAGTTGACCTTTTCTTATTACCTTGTGTCCTTGTGACTAATCTTTCGTATATCTCACTTTTATCATGCACGTAATGCCTATTCGTGCGGGAATACCTTCAATCATGTGGAATTACATTTCAAACGCAAGATTTGTAATGGAGTCCTGATTAATGATTGATGGTGCCGCGACGAAACTGAGAGCACCCTGTGGCCGCGGACACATGGATGTGCTGCTTGCGGCACGCGCAGTATCACGATTGTTGATCTCGACTGTTACGAGATTGCCTCGAGGTGTCGTTTGCGTGAACCTACCTTGATTTCCTCTCGATATTCATCATCCAATCTCTTATGATATTTTCCCCGAAGAGCAAAATGAGGCAAATCAAAGAGAATGAGATCGTTTTCAGTAAGACTCATCGGACCACAAGAGGTGGTAGACAAAGGACTATATCAGGTGTTTGTCTGATCAAGAGAATGGTTTCCTATTCCATGGTACTCCTCGGTAGAGACTTAGAACTCCTATACATCTTCTAGGTATTCTAAGGCTTTATGGAGTATTCATGCCTTATGGGAGACAATGAAGGAAATTCTTCGACAAAAACTTCTTATAAACGGATTATGGCAACAATTTTGGGGTTGCATCTCGGGTCATGAGTTCAAGAGTCATGGTGTCGGATTCAACTATGCATTGGGTACGCATCGTACAAGTGCTTGGGTATAATCTTGGATTTACCAACATATAGTTCTGCCTTGAGTATCAAACAAAAGTCGTCTGAATAAGTGAATTTGGATCAGTAGAGACAACATTCAGAAAGTAAGGTTGGCATATTTATCATTGGGAAGGAATGTTGGTTGGACAACAAAACTCAATAAATCCCTGCTTCGAGAGCTTGACTTATAGAAAGGAATTGGTAATTCTGAGTCAGTGCCAAAGAATCCGCTCATGTTACCGTGTTGTCCAATAAGAGATGTGATTGGTTGGTTTCTATGGAGTTAGAGAATTATTGACCTAGGAATTTTGATTTCTACATGAGGTGAATTGGATGTCTTTGACCTATGAGTGGACTTCTTCAATGTAGTTGGTTCATATTATCATCCATTAGTCTCGTGCTCTTATGAAGGAATATGCCGTGTTTAACTCACCTCATGGAATCCAATGATGATACCCAATTCAGCTTGTCTTTTGCACACACAAGTCCTAGGTGATATTGTAGAAAGTATTGCGGGTGCTATTCTTATTGACAAAGAAACTTGATTTGGATTTAGCTTGACAGAGGTGCAAACCTCGCTTGACTCGCTTCGTAGTGGTAAACACTTTGAGGGTTGAAGCACCTTCGATGTATTTGATGATGCGAATAGCGATTCTCTCACATTAAACCCTTTGATGCCTCCAATAGGGTAATTGTTGGTTACGCCTTGCGATAACCTCGCCCTACCGTGTAGTAATTTTGGGGTTTAATGAGAGAGTACATCGTACTATGCCCGTCATCTTCATACTTCGATTAAGAAAAAGGATTTGACATCGATTAGAAGAATGGGATAAGTAGAAGAATGTCCTCTAATGGTCTTGAAAGTGGAAAAATGAATATGTGGACAACCGGAATGGTCACAAAGAAGTCAACCGAAGAGAAACCGTTGCAATCCTAGGGGACCCACTTGTGCACCGTGTTCGCGTGATCGCCGCACTCGCAAAGACTCCGCACAGGGTACTCTCCTTTATCCTGTCGCCCTGTCAGCTCTCGCGCCTCGTCCTCGTTCCCGTGCCGGACCCCTCCTCTCCTTCCCGGCGTCAAAAGACGGTCGCTCGCCCGCCTCCTCGCAGAGCGAATCTATTCCCTCCTTTATCTCGCTCGTGCGTGAGTGACTCGTCGTCCATCTTCTTCCTCTTGCCTCCACTCTGGTGCCTTGCATCATTCTGTCTTCCCACTCCGTCGTGGATGCCCTCCTGTGCATCTGTTCTTCTTTCCCATCCCCAAATCTGAAACCTTGCTCTGAGAGGTGAAACTTGAGAAAGCCATCGCTTTGGAAAGAGGGAGCAATCAGGAGCAGAGTGGTAAGATTCGGTGTTTGTTCGTGGATCCAGAGTAGCCAGCTTGAAGGGGAAGAAAGATATGTATTTCATGGAGGAACTCCTGATCTGTTTTGGATTGATTTTGCTGGTTGGGTTCACGATGGTGGAGTTCACCCTTGAGGTTTTCTGGTTCTTGTGGACATTCTTGACGTTTTGGAGCGTCGTGTTCATCCTGTGTCTCCATTGTCCCTGTATCAGTCGCTATCTGGATTAGGCTAATGATTCCCGTGTATTTCTCATAGCCTTGTTCTCTCAAATCTTGAGAGGCTTTGTATCAGAGTCGTGTAATCCCCGATGTAAATCCAGATCTGTGAAATAAAAATCTTCCTTCTCCCCTTTTCCCCTCTTCTTGCTTTAAATCTCGGGGCGAGATTTCTTTAAGGGGGGTAGGCTGTAACAACTCCAGTTTTCGACATAATAAATCTTGCATCTTCATGAGCATAATCATCCCATAAGCATCATTATGGCATTTTGTGTAGCAATTGTTTGAATGCATGGATTAAAAATACAAATAGGGTTTTCAAATGATTACTAGAAGTCATATTTGTGATGCTTTTTGCAAAATGGAGCTTTAACAAAGTTTGTAGAGAAAATTATTTGGAGAAACTTTTGTTTTGACCCTAAGTCATGAAAATGCTTTTAAGGCCTTCAAAAAGGGCAAAAACAAAGCAAGGGAATATTGAAAAATAATATTTTTTTTTATAATTATAATTTGACCCTAATGCACATTTTCAAATTTAGGCCAAATTAGCAAAAACTTCCTACATGAAAGTTATTCCTCTCATCATTCTCGAGAAACTTTCATTTTTGGAGTATTTTGAAATTCACAATATTTTGCAAAATATGGGCAGTCAAACGTTCAGTCACTTTTTGACCTGAGTGGGACCCACCCTGGGCCCCACTTGTCATCACCCACTGCTGCCCCTCTGCTTCCCCCTCTGCATCGCGTGCCAGAACGGCAGCGCCGTCGCCGCTGCTGCTGCCGCTCTGCTCGCCTGCCGCCTCGCGCTCGATGCCGCACGCCGCGCGCCGCCAAGCGCTAGCCGACGCGCGCCGGTCGCCTGCCGCCCTGCACCGCCCACGCACGCGCCATCATCACCGCGCCCGCCCGTGACCGCGCCCCGCCCCACGCCCGTGACCCCCGGACCAGATGGAAGAGCGCCGGGCCGTCTTTATAAGCGCCTCGCTCTCCCACTCCACCGCGCCGCGCTGCTCTTCCTCCTTCTTCCCCTTCCGCGCGGGCTGAGCTCGAGGCCGCCATGGCCGCCACAAGCTCCGCCTCCGCGTAGCCGCCGCCTTGCCCGACCATCCTTGAATCTGAGCGCACCATCGGCTTCGCCTCCCCGTGCTCTAGCCTCGCCGTCTCGTCCCCGCCGTTGGGAACCGCTGGAGAGCGCCGCCGCCGCGCGACTGCTCCGACGCGTCGACGGCCGGCGCGGCCAGACCGCCTCGGGCCGTCGCAGCCCGATTGAGGACCACCGGCGGGTGCGCCGTGGCCCCGCGGTGCTCCGCCGCCCCTTGGAGCCGCCGGCGAGCCATCCTACCGGCCGGCCCCCAAGCTGCAGCGCGCTCCTCTGTTTCTCTCCACGCGAGGGACCATGGTTCAGAATTAGACAAAGGTAAGGGGTCGTCATGCAAAAGTACCAGACTCATATAGTTTCAGATTGGTCCTCAATTAGTTTCAGGAACTTCGGGGTCCTTTCTGCAAAAATAGCACGCCCTGCGTCAGTGACAGGCGGGACCCGGCTGACGTCATCGCTGACGTCAGCATAGCTGGGTCCAGGTGTATGACACGCGGGACCCACGATGACGTCATGCTGATGTCATGGATGACGTCATCTGGTACGAGTCTGTGTACAGTAGCCGGGTGTATCTAGCAGAAACGCGTGTCTGGGTACGTTTTGGGTGCGCATAGCAATTTGGTTCTCGGTTTTAAAAGAAAAAGAAAAGGGCAGATTCCTATTTTAATCTTGTAAAATTCCTATAGGGGGCTAGGAGTGTCCAAATTAGGTGATCTTGGTCTTGATGTAATGCTTGTGAAGTGTAGTATCTAGGAAAAATATAATATTCCCTGTTTGAGCAACTTTTATGTATAGTTTTATTTAAAGTGTTGCAATTGGTATAATTGTTGTCTATCTTTGAAAATGCATAGATAATTCTAGGAAGCTCAGAAAAATGTGATTTTGGTCTTGTTGGTCTTGTTTTGAGATGCTCTGTCTATGAAAAATATATCACTTGCATGTCTAGTGTAATTTTATAGAGTTGTAGTTCAAGTGCCTATTATTGCCTTTATCTTGATAAAATTCATAAATAGGGTCTTTACTTCAAGTTAAGATTTAATTCTTTTTGTGGGATGTTTATATGTCCTTAGAAAGTCATTGATGTGATTAACACATGAGTTTGCCATACTTCATAATACAAAGTATTAATAGGTCCAATTAATTGTGCTGTCTTATGATTTATGTGTAGGCCAGAGGGTTTATCCAAATGGGATAAAATTTGGTTGGTAGACTAGTATTGCCATGCTATGTCTACTGTAATTTTTGTAGGATTTTAGGAGTAGCCAATCATGGTGCTCCTGTTCAACTCTTGGATGTTCAAATCAGGGGTTAAGTCCATTGATGCTAGGCTAATCTAATCATAAGTTGGGTTTCTGATTAACTTGTCTAAAGATGATAGTTAGTGTGTTAGCTTGACCATCTACTGTTAAAGTTTCATGGTCATACATGGATGGTTTAGGAGTTATGGGTGTGACAAGATGGTCACCTGGGCTGTTTTAGTGGCTGTTTTGCCAATCAGTCCCCGATGTTCTGTGTTTTAGGTGTAGTTAACCTGGGAATCAGTTTATGATGTCTTCAGATGTTTGATGGAGAATTTCATAAGCTTTTCATAATGTCTTTATTCATATCCATAGGGTCTATGGTTATTTAATTATGATTTATTTACTGATCTGTTAGTTATATGGTTAGGACTAGCATTGATGCTTGATTAAGTGATGTTGTGTGCTAGGCTTATTGTCAAGTGTTCAAGGTGATTAGTGGTATGATGGGTGGTTAAGTAGTATACTAGGATGAGTAGGTCATGATGAATTGGTTAGGATGATTATGCTTGAGTGTAGCCTCTTTGGTTTTACTGACTTGTTTGTTGGTGATAGTAGAAAGGGATGTCGTACTAGGATTACATTGTTGTAGTAGAAAACGCAGTAGATGACATGTGCTTATGGTACACGTTCTTGGATGATGTTGACTACCTTGTAGAAAGAATAAGCAAGCATGCATCCGCATTACTATACGCTATGCATTCTCAGTATTCATACATGCACCCGCATCATACAGGATCGATAGGAGAACAGAACGTGACGTGGGACAAGGATCCAAAAGAGGAGTCACCAAGGGGAACCTCGGCACGTGAAGTGATCATGAACCAGGAACCAGACGTGGAGTGATCAAGTGCTGGGAGCTTCAACATTGATCGTATTAGGAAGGCAAGCCCCGGAGCATTTCTCCTACGGTTTGCAAAATGATTTACTTTGCGTCCTTTATTGTTTATGATGCATTAAGTTTATAGGCGTTACTTGGAACCGTTACTGCATTATGAGTACCTTGATCCACCTGAATACCGTTACCCCTCTTTAGGTTCAGGATCGTTCATATGCTTAGCACTGCTTAATTAGATCGGTAGAAGACGGGTGATTGACCCTCATCCGCGAGGTAGGTGGTTACTACCCTATGGTTGAGGAAAAGGAGGTTGGTTTAGAGAACACAACCATGTGGCCTTGTTAAATCACGACTAGCCGGAGTTTGTGGTGTGTTAGACCACGGAAACTCCGGCGATGTCACTTAAGGGACTATGGCTTTGTACGTCCTCGGATCATGTTGAACAATGCCTCACAGATAGCTGGAAGGATGCGATCATCCGACCGCGAAGCCTTGAGGATGTTTGGGCCGGAATTTCAGCGAGTTGAGTGTATTGCCCACAGCGCGGTATTAAAGCCGGTGGCCGGTCGCGCCGAGAGACTCGTAGCCGGGCATGCCCCGGTGTAATCGTATTTGCTGAAATCCGCGATTCCACCCGAATAGACCAAGGTGATCTAATCGACTCCGACGGGAGACGTGTGGTTTGTGTGAGGAATACCCGCCACTGGTTTGCAATCGATTATAATCGCCATCGTTCTGGACAAAGAACACTTGACCGAGCAAATGCCGCACTGCGCAAATCATTGTGAAAAATAGGATGGTTATGGTTCTATGTTGTTGATGCTTGGTATGCTCAACCTCGAAGGATAGGATAGCATTGTTTGCTCATACCCTGGAGTTGGAGTAGTACAAAGCTAACCTAGTGATGTCGGGATCCAACCTAAAAGATGATAAGCTAGAGAGTCCTTTATCACTAAATGATTATTTAATAAGCTCATCTTTTATCGCAAGTTTAAATGAGTCGGCTACCCCACTTATAAAGCCTTGCATCCTCCTTGGTGTCACTTTATTTTTGGTTTATGACGGGTAAGTCTAGCCGAGTACCTTCTTGTACTCGTGGTTTTATTCCCACTTGTTGCGATCATAAGACCTTTGCTTTGTGGCAACAAGATGGACCTGTATCCCACTACGGGAGGATTAGACCTTGGGCAAGGTCATCTCTTATATCTCATTCCTCTATGCTTTTGTTGGATTTGATGAAGGACCAGGCACTATTTTTAACTAAGTGTGCGTTTGTAAAACGACCTTTTATTTTGCTTTCGCAGTTTGGTTTTCAACTTGGCATTGTAATAAATATTTCATAACTCCGATGTAATCAACTACTTGTGAACTTATGTATTACTATGAACGGTTTTATGTTGAACTTAATTCGGTCTGGGCTGTATTGTGGAAAGTTTGAAATCCTTCGTGGTTTCACGGACTACCGGGTTGATATAAGCGTCATGTGCTAATTAAGTTGCTTAGGCGACATCATTAGTACATTATGTTTATATTAATTGGTCGGTTCTGTTACACTCATCCCGGCGGCGCCGACGCACTCGCCACCGACGCCGCGGCCCCGCACTCGCCGTCGACCGATAGCGCCGCCGCCCCAATCCCGGCCCGATAGCACCGCCACCCCATCCCAGCCCCTCCTGCGCCGCCGCCGCCCCCATCCCGACGTTGTAGAAGGAGCAGGGGAGGAGGCGAAGGAAAGAAGGGAAGGGGAGAAGGAGGAGGAGAGGAAGAGGAGAAGGGAAGGAGGAAGAAAGTGGGGAGGAAGAAGAGAAGGGTAGGAGGAAGAAGAAGGAGGAAGGAGAAGAGAAGGGAGGAGAAGGGAGGAGAGGAGGGAGAAGGAGGAGGAGAGGAAGGAGAAGGGAGGAGGAGGAGGAGGAGGAGGAGGAGGAGGAGAAGGGAGGAGGAAGGTCCGCATCGTCGACGTCCGTCCACGTTCGTCCACGCCGTCCGTCGACGTTCGTCCCTGCGTGTCGCCGGAGGAGAAGGTAAAGCTCTAGGGTTGTCGGCCATCGTGCCATATCTGTGTTGACGGCCTTCGTGCCGGGTTTGTGTATGTCATGGCCATCGTGCCCCAAATGTGGACGTCGGCCTTCGAGCCGACGTTTTTTCTTGCAGGTTTTGGGAACCTCTCCGTACAGGGGAGGTTCTGCCGAAATTTTGAACTAATAGTGATGTCTTTATTGTTTTGCAGAGCAAGACTTGTCGGAGGGGACCTTGACCGTGTTCGTGCACCTACCCGCCTCTGCGCCGCCACCCTAGGTATAAATCACCTCTCGTGTCTTATAGTTGTTGTAATTACTTTGCGTAACCGAGTTAGGCGTCTCCCGTCCGAAAGGGATTCGCGGTCGTTGGTATGCGGATCGGTGCATATCCGCGACGGTGTCTCTTTCGGATTGTCCACGCTTTTTGGACAGCCGAGGATGCGTAGATGGGTTAGCTTCCATGTTCCGCCCCGTTCGAGTCGGAGTTTCGACAGGCCCCTCCCCGTTGTTCTCCGGATGCACACTCTCCCAGTCGGGACGTGTATCGGGAGAACAGCGGGGAGGTGCTGCCGAAATTCCGTCTCAAACGGGCGCGGAACATGGAAGCTAACCTCATCTACGCATCCTCGGGTGGGATTAGGACCTATCCTTCACCTATTAGATGGTAGGAACACCTTGTAGATGCAGATGCTGGTTTTATTGCTCGCTTACATTGGCGCATGTCAGAGGATGGCTGACCGTGAGTGGATGTACACTGGCTGGACAAGGGAGAAATAGACCACTGAATGGGTTAGGGGGACCAGTGCTTTCCTGGAGCAGGCATTTGACCGAGCTGCTAGAGGGTCGATTCGGATGCGGTGTCCGTGTAGCAAATGTAAGAACAAGAAATGGAGAGACAGGCGTACGGTTATGGTAGATCTTTTCAAGTATGGATACGTTCCAAACTATACGCGCTGGGTCCACCATGGTGAACGCGATCTTATTAGGGAGGTGCCGGTGAGACAGCTCCTCGCTGACCTTGATGCAGATGCCAGGATGGCAGATCTGATGGAAGACTACCAGGAAGGGGGGTTACCTGAAGGAATTGAGGCGGAGGAGGATCCGGAGGAAACTGCAAAGGCGTTCTATGCCATGCTGGAGGCGGCACAGAAGCCCCTTCACGAGAAGACACTTGTTTCGTAGCTGGATGCCATTTCACAACTAATAGCGTTGAAGTCGTCACTGGGCATCAGTCGAGAAGGTTTTGATCTCGTGTTGGCGACGGTTGGCAACTTGCTTCCGAAGTTTCACGTGTTGCCGAAGAGCACGTACGAGTCACAGAGGCTCCTTCGAGCACTAAAGATGCCGTACGAGCCGATTAATGCTTGTAAGAATGGGTGTGTCCTGTTCAGGGACAACCACGAGGATGCAACACACTGTCCAACGTGCAAAACCTCTAGGTATGTGGAGGTAGAAGGCAGTGATGGCATCAAGCGACAGTCCAAGATCCCCGAGATGGTCATAAGGCACCTTCCTTTCACACATCGGCTCCAACGGCTGTATATGACAGAGGATACCGCGAAAATGATGGTGTGGCACAAGAAAGGCAAAAGGTACACTAACAAGATGGTACACCCAGCGGATGGTGATGCATGGAGGCACTTCGATGCCATGAATCCCGAAAAGGCTCGGGAGGCTCGGAATGTACGCGTAGCGCCGGCAACGATGGGTTCAACCCGTTTGGAATGATGGCGGCCCCGTACACTTGTTGGCTCGTGTTCGTGATCCCCCTCAATCTCCCCCGGCGTCATGTTTGAACCCGGAACGTGCTCTTGACGCCGATAATACCTGGACACCCGGGCAACAATATGGGTGTGTTCATGCAGCCAGTGTGGGATGAATTGCAACATGCTTGGGATGAGGGGGTGCTGACGTATGACTGAGCCAGTGTGATGATTACAACTTTGATCCAATGACAGATGAGTTCTATCAACCTGAGGAGCTAGAAGGGCGATTCGAGATAGACATTTCTGCGCTAATGAGCATGGAAGTAGACAACGACATCGATGAGGACGAGGGTGATGACGTGCTGGATGCTAAGGACTTACAACTCCTTGAGCAATGGCAGAGGAAGCGCGAAGGAGTTGTTTTGGACGATGACGATGACGATGGCGATGGAGATGATGAGGACGATAGTGAGCTCAACAATATCGATAGTGATGACGAGGAAAGTGGTGACGATGTCGCACCGGTCGTATTGCCATACGCGGAGATTATGTCGCCTCCACGTAATACAACTACTTGTCATTTACAATTATGTTTATTTATTTACAACTACTTGTCAGTTAAAATTATATTTCTTTTTTACAACTACTTGTCATTTACAATTATTATTATCAGCTTGCAATTTATGCTAATTTTTGTAATCTTTGTCATTGCAGGCACTCGGCGGAATGCCAGGCGGCAGGAAGCAACAGCCGAGACGGAGCTGCCGCTCGCGCTTCGGCGGTCGCAGGCGTGGAGGAGCCGGACGTGGAGGAGCCGGCCGGTAGGGAGGGGGAGCCGGTCGGTACGGAGGAGACTCCAGTCCAGGAGGCTGGAGTTCGAGACGACGACGACGATGACCGGGGACGGCGGTGGCAGCGGCAGCGGTGGCGGCAAAAGCTGCGGCGGGGGCGACGGCGACGACGACGACGACGACGGGGGCCACTGCGACGGGGGCGACGGGGGGACTTCCTCAGGTTCGAGGAAGCTCTTGGAGCGCGGGCCCTCGACGCTCCCTAGCCGAAAGCCGCTCCCCCACCTTCGCAAGGTGATTTCACCGGTCGGCCACAAGTAAGTAAACTACTTTGTTCACATTGTTCATATGGCATGTTGGAAACCGAACTGCAGACTAACAATTGTTGTTAATGACTCATGCAGGAGCTGGGTGTTTCCCAACGGGGCAAGAGGTTCACGCCATGTCAATGGCATCCTCTCCCCGCCGATTAGGGAGTACTACCGGCATGGTCACCATCGAAGGTGTTCGACGCCGCCCATGCAAAGGGGACCACTTCCACCCGCACACCGTCCCGTCCCCGAGCCCAAAGGCTGCGATCGTGCCGGTTCACCTGCACGCGAGCCACTTGCGGCGAAGATCAAGAGGGAGTTTTGGGTGAGTGTTTTCATCACAACGCATTTCTCAATACTACATATTCGTTGGATGTTCTTCAAATAATGAAATGATACATGATGTCTGCGTGCAGGGGTACTTCAAGTGCGCGGATGGGAAGCAGGCCAGGGCGGAGATCATGCTGGAGAATGCCTGCCACTCACGTCTCAAGGACAAGTGCGCGGATGGGAAGCAGGCCAGGGCGGAGATCATGCTGGAGAATGCCTGCCACTCACGTCTCAAGGACTTGTACCACGAGGCGCGCATCCAGTGCGTCATCAACCACTACCGCAACGTGCTTGGCGAGGCGATCGATAAGAAGCGAGTCAGGGAGGAGATCGTGCTGGAGAGGGAGACCGACCTCACCGAGGAGGAGTACTTGCGGGTAATTAAGCAGAAAACATTCATTCTTATTTCCTCTATGAAACATTCAATTCATCTTCTGACATGTCAAATACTTGATGTTTCTTAGTGGATACCGGGGTGGTGCGACAAGGACCCGCAATGCTGGGAGGAGATTGTGCGCTACTGGAGATCGGACAAGGCGTACGAGGTGAAAAACGAGCGTCGGGAGCGCCGGCTCAAGAATGCGGGGGTAGCACACCACCAAGGGAACCGGTCCCTCCCGCAGTTCATGGACGCATGGGTATGCTCCTTTTGATCTATTTACTGTAGCGCTCAATCTATTTACCTCTAACCATGTTTGTGTTTTCATCGCAGAGGGAGTCCCATGGTGGGGAGGAGATCAACGAGGTGGTGGGGTACGCCCTTTCTCACAAGGGCAAAGCGTCGGACCCGGACAACAGGTTCGACCCGGAGGACGGGCCGGACGCGTACACCCACACGAACGTCCACCCCAAGCTCATCGAGTACAGCGCCGCGTTTCGCCAGCGCCATGGGAACGAGAAGGACCCCGCCACGGAGCCCCTGGACCCAGAGCTCGTGATGAGCTTGGGAGGAGAGAAGCAGCACGGCTCCTACTAGATGGCCCACAACGCCATCAACCTGACCACTACTCCCACGCTGAGGGAGATTCGAAAAGCCAGCTCCAGTAGCTCCTCCGGCATCCCCATAGCGCCCCGACGGCCGAGCGCTGCCCAGATGTACACGCAGATGGAGGCAAGTGCGGTTCTATTCGTCATTCAAACATGATCCACCTTCGCTTCACATACCATCAACCATGTGCAGGTGTAATATTGCAGGCTAGGTTCCAAGAGCTGCAGGCCCACCAGGCGGCCTAGGACGAGGCCCACAAGCTGCAGCTGGCGGCGGTGGAGGCGGCCCACCAGCAGCACCTGGCGGCACTGACGCAGCACCACCAGCGTCAGATGGCGGACCTGGCGGGCTTCCTCCGGACCCAGCACCAGCAGGAGCTTCCTCCCTCGCTCTTTGCTCCACCACCAGTCCAAGTGCCTGCTCCTGTTCAACGTCTGGTGAGTATAATACTAATTACCTCACTTGCTTTAGCTTCTGCGGCCATCCTGCCGGTACTTTACTAATTACCTCACTTGTCCTTTGTGCAGGCTCCGTCAGCGGGTTTGAACCCGACTCCTGGTGCCAGCCCTCCACTGGGTGACAGCCCTCCATAGCACGGCTGGCTAGGGTACCCGACCTACCCGACCTACCCCACGCAGCTGTACACGTGGGGGCCTCCTCCACAGTCGCAGGGTTGCTCCTCGTGGCCGGGGGCGCAGACGCAGCAGGGGCCTTTGCCAGGACTATGGCACTACGAGGCCGCGCCGTCAGGGTGGACTCAGGCACCACCACAGCCAGGGTGGTCTCCGTGGGAGCAAGGTGGGGGCGATGGGACCCCTGGGGACGGCGCCACGAGCTAGGTACCTTTGCCTCCCTTAACTACTTGTCGGCCCCTTAACTACTTGTCGGCCTTCGTGCCACTGTGTTTATCGGCCTTCGTGCCGTGGTGGTTATCGGCCTTCGTGCCGTGGTCGTTGTTGGCCTTCGTGCCATGTTTTTTGCAGGTTTTGGAACCTCCCCGTGCAGGGGAGGTGCTGCCAAAATTTTGAGTGGATACTAATCTTTTTATCTCTTTTTATAGGAGGAGGACCTGTGGGGGGTACTCGGTGACAAGCTAGGTACCTTTGCCTCCATCTTCTGGACTAAGATGCATGTTAGACCCTTTCGCCCTTTATGTTGGACTTGTAGGACTTGTTGGACATGTATGTTGGACATCCATATGTATGTTGGACATGTATGCACTTGTTTCGCGACGTTATGTGTATTTTGGACATGTATCGATGGATTTGATGATGTTGATGTGTGGATTCATGTTGAGATCGAATCCGATGATGAAATGCGGTTTATATGCTATATTGTTGTTATAAATGTGATCTGTGGTATATATATGCTATAAATGTGGTTCGAATGCAATGAAACAGCAAAAAAAAATCCCAGCTTTGCCGACAGCTTCGGCAAAGCTGGGCCATTTTTTGCCGACAGGAACTGTTTGCCGACAGCTTTGGCAGGCGACTTTGCCGACAGGAATTTGCCCCTGTCGTCAAAGCTTTGCCGATAGCCTTGTTGACCTGGCTGTCGGCGAAGCGAACGGCAGCCGAGTTGACGGCGTTGTTCCTTCGCCGACCGACCGGGTGGCTGTCGGCGAAAGTACGCCGACCACGCCCGAATTCCTGTCGGCAAAAGCGGGTTTGCCGACAGGATTTTTGCCGACAGCGGTTTGCCGACAGCCCAAGGCAAATCCTGTCGGCAAACCCTTTGCCGACTGTATCGGCAAACCCGCGGATTCCAGTAGTGGATTGCCATTGATGCCCGCTGCTTCTATGACAAGGATGTGATGGCAGGTATCAGCGACGACGAATTCCAACATATGATGTTCTTTGATGCTTGCTTCTTGGTGCAGTACATGGCTACATTTTGTAGTACCCGCCGTGCCATAGTTGATGGGAGCTTGAAGAGATTTATGAGTCCCAAGCGCAACGATATATTTCATGACGTCATGCTGCTTGAGAACCAGCTGCCGTGGACTGTGGTCGACACGGTCCTGAGGCTCATGGATTCATCATGGATACCCAAGGAGTTCGTTGCTAGATGGAGGTACTGTATGATGCCGCACCACCATCGTAAGGCTCCCCCACCGACGCCTTTTATCTGGTATGAAGATTACACTCCGCCTCATCTCCTTGGCCTCCTCCGGTATTACATTGTTGGGCGAAGAAGAGACACTGATGGAAATTTTGTCAAACCGAGAGCCAAAAAAACCCAAGAACATGTCTTTTTCTGTCAGTGCCAAGGACCTTGCTGAGATCGGCATCATGCTCAAGGCCAACAAATCCTTGGAGCTCAGTGACATTCATCTCAACAAGAATGGGTCTGTCTTCACCGAGCTCTGCTTGGCACCGTTGTCGCTGGACCGCGACAGTGCAAGCTACCTCATCAACATGGCGGCTATCGAGCTGTGCACCGTCGATAGTTTTGGAGCTGCGACAGCGGATGACTCTGCTGTTTGCTCCTACCTTCTGCTCCTGGCCAATCTGGTATGCAGGGAAGAGGAAGTTCAGGAGCTACGGGAGAAGGGTCTCTTGCAGAGGTGCTCGCCTTCTTCTCGTGCTTCCAGGTTCTGCGCATGGGACCACTCTACAATGGCATCATGGCAGAAATCGAGGGGTACAGGGACAAGAGCCCGATGAGGACCGAGTTGCACGTGTTCATCTACACCCACAAGAAAACCATCGCCGCGGTTATCACCGGCATTGGTGCTGTTCTTGGGATCATAGGAGCACTCCTGTCTATCAAAAAGGAGCTTTGAGATGTACACACGCACACACACTCATGACAATGTATCTATGATTTATTTTCGATTTTCCTTTTTATCTAAACATATGGTTCCTCTGTGTACTCAAATTGAACATGGTATCAGTGTTTTTTTTATTAGTGAAGTATTTTATTGAACTCAGGATGAATTAAGTTTGAGTTTAGTCTGCTGTGAGAGATTTTACGACACAAGAGATTATTGGTTAACTCGGTCTCACTATGCTAAGTTTATTGCTTTTTTTTTTAGAAAAGGATGCTAAGTTTATTGCTACAAAATACAGACTGTGCTGCAGCGTTGCCTGCCATTCATTCTTCTTCTTTACAAGCCGTCTCCATCCAATCTGGTTAAATTAAACAACAACTTGGTCCACATCCACTTTGAACGGTTTCATGATATATAGTATGGTTGGTGGTCACTGCAAATCTTGTCGTGATTTGTGAGGCAAAGGTAGATGGTAGCATCAACCATGTGGTCATTGTATTGGTGTAAAGCACCAACGCCGAGGTATATGAATGTCACAAGGCCAGAGAGGCATGGCGTTTTATTCAGTTTTTAGACAGTCTTTACAGCGATCTGTTCATGCGTGCAAGGTGCACCGACAATAGCCATGTAGATGGTTGATGCCAAACAAATGATATTCGGACCTCGTAATTCAATAAATAGCAAGTTCAGAGACCTGCTGGATATGTAGTTTTTGAAGTTAGTGACACATGCAACATTGCCATACAAGTTTAGGTACCTCGTGTCGTCTTGAGGTCTTTTTAGCTAGCAAGTTAGAAGATCTAAATATGCAATTTTGAAGTTTGAGACACTGCCACAGAATCTAAATATGCAATTTTGAAGTTTGAGACACTGCCACAGAACACATTACACATTATCTGTTTACAACTCTATTCATACATGTCTCTCTTGGGAAGCTATTCTACCCATCCCGCTCCAAACGGCGGTGGGGCTCGGCAGGGGGTGGCCGGTGGCGGCGACCGGTCAGGCACCGGGCGCCCGGATCCGGCCCTCGATGGTCCGGATCGGGACGTCCCGGTGGTGGTGGTCCCTGGTGGCGGCGCAGGAGTGTGTCGGGGTGGTGCAGCTCGCGCCGCCGCCGGGGGCCCCTTCGGCGGTCCTGGGCCCCTTTCCTCTGCCCTGGCTGGCCGGGCTGGCTGGCCGCTGCCTGGTTGGCTGGATGGGCTGGCTAGCCGCCGGCGGGGCTGGCTAGCCGCTATGGCTGGCCACCGACCAGCTGGTGCGAGCGCTGGTCGCGGCCTGCTGCTGCGGTGGCTGTGACTGCCTTCTCCTGATCCCCCTGCTGCGCCCTGTGGGATGAGGGCTCGTAACGGCGAAAGCCATACCGGGTCGCCCAACAAGATGACAGCGACATCTTTGGGCGTTGTTCCCCTCCTTGGAGGCGTCATCATGATGGACCCTCGCTCTCTGACAGGTGTCACTAGGGTGTTGGCGGTGCCATGGTGCTGTGACGAACAATGGTGCGCTTGGTTGCGGTTGCGGCGCCGTGGTGGCGTGGCCTCTGGTTGCCAGGCGGGGGCGTCTGGAGCGCCATGGTGGCGAGTCTGGGGCTCCCGGCTGCTGGGACAGGAGTATGTGGACTGGTTTGGGGCATGGAGGCCGGCGTTGGGCAGTGGTGGTGGTGGCAGTGGTTGGAGAGGCTCGTGTCGAGGTCCCAATCCGACCGAGTAAGGCGAGGAGAGGCTCATGTCGATGTCCCAATCCGACCGAGCGAGGTGAAGGCCGTGGTTTACAAGCTTCTTGTTTTGTGCTCTTGGGACAACTGAAATTTTGGCAATGGCGAGATGATGTTGTGGCTGCGAAGTGCCTCGGTTGTTCCATCTCACCCCTGACGGCGGAGTAAGCTCGGGACCTCGGGGATCCAGGGAGTAGTTTCAGAGTGGTTCTGCGGTTGATGTCCCAATCCGACGCGCTTGAGTGGCAGTTGTCAGTTGTGTTGGAGATCCGGGATCCGGGGTGGAGTTTCGTCTGTTGAGTGTGTTTGGTGCGGCTTGGGATGCTCTTTTGTTTGCCTTAGTTTGGTCGTAGCTGGGAGATCGGTGACCAAGTATGCGTCGCTTGGAGTTGATGGGACTCTTTGGGCTGGTTGTTTAGTTGAGTAGTTTGATTGTTTAGTTAGGTCAGTTGGCCTATGTGTGTATTAGAGTAGGGTATCCTCTAAATTATATGGTTTTTCTGGCCCGGTTTCATGTCAAAAAACTAGGCAGACACTTGCCTTTTCTTTTTATTTGTCTATAATAGAAATCTCGGCAAAGCTTTTGCCGGCCTTTCGGAAAAAAAAAACAATAGGAACTTACATGGGCCTTGTCCTGTTAAGTGCGTGCATGTACTCCCAAATCCACTCGATCAGATCCACTAATGTGCGTAGTAGGTCATTGAGTCCTAGAGCCCTTACATGGCCCATCAACCAAGTGAATTAACATGGCGGGCCGAGCTGGAGCTTGCTATTCCGAGCATACGTACTATGGGAAAGAATGGAGGAAGGAGATGGACAAAATATGCTGGCATTTGGGGCCACACTAGCAATTGCCAATGAGAACAAACATCCATATCCATCCTCTCCGTCTCTATCCCACCTAAGACACAAAAAACCAGGATTACCCCATCTCTTCTCAACAAGACAAAGAGATGGGATTATCTCATGTGAAAACTAGAACGGTACCATCTGGCAACAAGAGATTGATTTGCACCTTTCAACAGCCACTGTCATCCCTGCTGTTGGCTACTATTATCAAACTGTACACTGCCATGATAAATCGATTTACCATAGCGGGTAGGCAATAAGGCCCGCCACGGTTATTATGGCCCAATCCAGAGGACAGGCAATAAGCCCAAGAGGCCCGCAGACATAGCGCCCCTCCGCGTCTTCTCTCCGTGACGCATCTCCTCGGGTCCAAGCTCGCGTTCCTCTTCTCCCCTACTCCCTCCGGCCTCTTCTCGCCCACTCACTCACTCGCGCTCGTGCATCTGACGAATGGTGCACGGCCGCCTGCTCCAGCCGACGGCGCGCGGCGGCCTGTCTCATGGCGACGTGCGGCAGCCTGCACAACCAGGCGGCGCGCGGCGGCCCGTCTCCCGACGGAGCTGTGGCGGTGGCGGCGAAGATTGACGTTGGGGCGACGGGCTCGTCCCAGATCGAGTGGCTGGCGCTTCCCCTCCCTCCGGCACGGATCCAGTAGCGCTGTACCTCGACGGTGGCGCGTAGGGCGACGGCGATGCGCCAGGAGGTACACCACTCCCCTCTCTCATCCCTATTCCTCTTCCTTCATCTCTTACTGTACTTTGGGAGGGGCCGACGACGGATCCACGGCAGGGATGGCTTCCACGTCGCAGATTCAGCCCCCACGGCCCAGATCCGGTGGTGGATCGACCGGATCCGGCGGTGGGGTGGCCGAGGCTTGTGGATCCGCTCTGGTGTCACGCATCAACGACGGCGACGGCGGCGGGATCCAGTCCAATGCGGCCCAGATTTGAGCCCATTTGGGCTTTTTTTATCTTTTTTTGTTATTTTTTTCCAAAGATTAACCGCAGCGGGCATCATAAAGTGCCCGTCACGGTATGCATATCTTGCACAGCGGGCACATGGGACCGCTGCGGTTAAGTGACGATTTACCGTGAGCTTACCTTCGCAGCGGACCCTTTTGCCCACTGCTGAAAATGAAAAGCGCCTGCTGCTGAAGTTCTTTTGAGTAGCAGTGCGTTGAATGACATCATGTCGAGTTGCTTCATTTTCCTTCTTCCTTTCAACTACTCCCTCTCCATCCTACAAACAATGCAATTCTCTTTAATTTTCTCGAGAAATCAAAAAAATTTTGGTTTAACTAAATGTATATAAAAATTACTACCATATATTAATGCATTTTTATACATTCATTATGAAATATACAAATGATGATACTAATTTATATATGGTCAAACTTAAAAATATTGGTCTTGTTCTTAACTGATAATTACGTTCTAATTTCTAAGATGAAGGGAGTCCACTTTTGAAAAAGAAAAAGACTATGGGGAGATCCCCACAGTGATTTCCGATTACACTAAAAGGAATGGCACGGTCATAGCTAGCCATCCCCGGCACGGGCGCCGCTGTCCTCTGTTTTGCTCGCTCGAACAATTTAATAACATTTGTGAACATCTGACATATATTTCTCTAGTATCTAGAATCCATAGAAAAAATTATAACTTCTCTGAAAAATAGGTATATCCCCAAATTAACTTACTAATCCTATAAATTACATAGAAAATAATATTGCAAATATAGTAATAAGGTGGTATAAATATATCGACAAAATTCAGTTGTTGGGTGGGGCTAAAACATCCAGTTGCTGCCTAGATAACTCGCAACTCTAACACTGGCTCAAATGGTGAAGGGGCAGTAAAACCTCTTTTGTGTCGTAAAAGGGCTCTCCTTGGTCTCTCCAGTTTCCTAAAGGAAGTCATTTTGGACAATGATACATTCACCTAAACATATAAGATTGACTTGGGTTTATCCTAAAGCAAGTGGTGTAGTGAAATAATTATGTGAATAATGAGGATTTCTTGGATTTTTGTATGTTCTGGACAAAAGAAAAAACAAGCAGTTCCCCATAAAGCACAAAACATTTGTCTAGCTACTGTTTAAGATCTTTGTCAACAGCTTTAAAGTTGGGCTTCGTATCCATCAGAAACGTCTTTGTGTCGTGGCAACGAATCGGCAGATGAAACAGTTATCAGGGCAACGAACTTTATACGCCCAACAGATTTAGGGGCATAATAAGTAATTCGTAGGATTTTTTGTAATTGTTTCCAGATATTTCGATAGTTAATGTTTCTCTATATCTATTCTATAATAAATCGTATAATCATGAAAATTTCCCGCAGCTTTTTTGTTCACCGTGATTTTTCTTCCGCCATGCCCAAATCCGGATCGATAACAATCAACTACGGCAAGACTTTTTCAAAAAAAAAGAAAAGAAAAGAAAATCAACTACGGCAATAAGTCTTGGCGCTATCGGATACGAACTCCATGTCCAACTGCTCAAACACGTGTCCAACTCAGTGCTAATTAATCAAAGATATTTGGCTACTGCATGCACGAAGATTTTCATCAATCCGAACAAAAAAAGTATGGGCCCGGTCGCACCAGTAGATGCAAGTTTTTTCTATTTTTTTATCGTTTACTTTTCCAAAAAAAGAACTTGCCAAATTCACAAAAAAATATCAAACCAATTTTGTTAGAATTATAAAAATATAATCTATCTATATAGATACTATGAATTTAGTTAGTTTCTGTTTTATCTATAAGTGTGTTAAATCATTTTTGTACATGTTGCATACATATAGGTTCGCCAATGACCGAGAACATGCGAGAGGCGGACCCGAAATATGCGGAGGTGGCTGAATAGCATGAGGAGGATATGGTCGGCGTCGATGTTCCAAAAGCCTTCACTAACTTTTCGTTGTCCGGTTCCTTCCCAAGGCAAGCCTAAGTGCTTAACCCCTACTTTTCAGCACCTATTATATATATTGTTTGCGCATTATGTTTTGAAGAGAAAAATTTGCAATATATGATATTTATTAAAGTATGGATTAGTCAATGGTGTAAGTGATTGTTTTTGAATTGGAAACTTAGGCAGGTTATAGACTAATAAAATCTAAACAAATATATTTATGTAAAACGTGACCACCCCATGTAAAAATCAAGAGAGATCACCTATCATGATCTTTGGCGGACAGACTAAACATGACACATCGACAAAAAAGTTACAAAGGTTGGATACGATGTGTCAAAGTAGCTACATAGGTCGACAACTCGACATTGAGTCATAGAAACACGTGGGTAATAGAAAAAAGCTAAACATTATAATATATTTATATATAAAATATTTGTGCGTTTTGCAATAGAAAGAAAACTATACCAATGTATATTTTAATTTGATACTGTTTAAGTTTAATAGGACATTATTATTTATTGTCAATAATAATTTATATTATGGATTATGGACTTGACGATCATCAAACAATACACTAAAAAAACATAAGTAGTAATGTGCCATGTAAATTATCATTTTTGCAATTGTTTAATAGTTTTTTCTCCGGTTACAATGCACGTGCATATTTGCTAGTCTATTCCAAATCGTAGGCTATTTAGAGTCTAAGGCCGGTAAAGCACCTTTGTCCATGCACGGCACCGTCTCTTCCATCGCCGCCTGCGCAGCCTTGGACGGTGGACGCGGATGTCATCGACAAAGCTGGTACCCTGGAATTTCCTCGAGACGTGGATGTCATGGACATGTGGGCATCGCTGCCGTCCGACCTCCTCCTCGTGATCTTGCTCAGCCTTGAGCCCACCGCCGTCATCAGCTGCGCCGGCGTCTGCAAGCCGTGGCGGCGCGCCATCATCGGCCACGCATCGATCCTTGGGCCTCACCTCGACGACTTCGGTCCCTGCCTTCTCCTTGGCGTCTTCCACCACACCAGAGACGCAGCGTGCCTGCGGCGCACGCCTGGGCCGTTCCAGTCCGCTCTCCCATGGAACGATGGCGGCGGCGATAATGAGACTGTCGCCGCGCGCACTCCTTGATACCGGCGTCCTCTACAAACACCAGCGTCGACAGAAGTTTGTACCAAGAGGTGTTGTGCTCTAGGGACGGGTTCATCCTGCTCATGGCAAGGAGCGGCCGTCACCGGAGCCTTTGCCTCTGTAACCCCGCCACCGGAGACTGCACGTTCCTCCCCTCTGCCGCCAGGGGCCGGTATTCCACCTACTTCTTGCTCACCAACGATGACGACGACCTCTTGCAGTCTGGCGCCGTGAAGAACCTGGTGGCACGGGTACTCGCCGTGCATACGAGAACGAGATACAGTGATCATGAATCTGTATTGAAGTTTCAAGGTACGATTACTGAGCTACCAGGCCTTCTGCACGTCCGGTGACAATGCCGGTATGTGGGGACCAGTCAAGCGTGAACTGGCTAGCTGGGCCTGAAGGATACATCACATGCTTGATAGCCCTCGACGTGCACATTGGCCGGACATGGATCACGGAGCTGCCAAAGCAATGCCGTTTTAACATTGAGGATCCCGTCCAAGCGATCTTGGCACGTCTAGTGATGGCCGGCCATCATTCATGCAGTCGCTAAAATATTGGGACCCCAAATCCTGGTATGGGTGCTGCCTGGTGACACTGGGTGGACTCTGAAGCAGACGATACCAATCGGGAGCGCGAGCCTGAACGCCGGCGGCCACATCCCATGCCTGTTCTAGTGCCTTCTGTCCCTGAAGCCAGTGCATGGTTGTGTCAGATTCCGACGATGACAAGGAGCTCCTCATTGACCTCAGGAGTGGTTCATCGCATCCATCTGTGATGTTAATCGGAAACCACGACAGATTTCACTGTTGCCCCTACGAGATTGACTTCTCAACAACTTACATCTCAAATATGAAAAACTTCTCAGATTAATTTTGAACTCTGTTCTTTTTTATTTTAGTGCCACTGGCACTACTGTAATTGAACAACTGTAGCAATAAAGTTTGCAGAATTTATTAGAGAATTGGAGTTCATCTTTTATGTGCTTTTAATAGAGGTCACTATGGGTCTGTTTTGCTTCGTCAAATTAATTGGTGTTGAACACATAAAGAATTAGGTTGTGTTGATTGGAAGTTCTGGTTTCTTTGGCATGTGAATCACCTCATGCAAAATCAGGTCATTCATCATGAGTGGATCCTATGATTAACTTCGTTCGGATAGACGGTCTGCAACAATTGCGTGCATATATATGAAGCCTCTGCCGCCGTCGCTGCTCTCCACACCGACCCTGCGGATCACTAAGGCGGGTCCTAGTGAAGACACGCTGGAATGGTTGCCCAAGCGCAGTGCCCGCCTGGCCGCCAAGAACAAGCTCAACAAGCCGGATGCGCAGGCAAGGTTGGTCCTCATGAGGAAGCTCGGGTACGAGGTCGAGATGCAGTGCCCCAATGAAGCTACGTTCGATGAGTTTCACCAGGCCGCGTTCCAGGTCGCACTGGAGGGTGAAGCAGAGGAGGCCATGCAGGCTCTGCTTCATGGACAGAAACGGCGGTCACGGAGGGCCAGGACTGGGTGCTAACTTCACCCTGTTTGCGGCTTCCTTGGTTTTTGTTGGTCGCAATTTTCGTTCATTATGTAGTCCCTTATGGTGTATCCAGTAGTTAGGTTAAAAAACTTTTGTCTGCCATTTGATGTCGGCTCCTTGCAAACATCAATGTTTTGACGTCCTGTTGTTATTTTCCGTTTATTCCTTTTAATGAAAAATGAGGGAAGGCCCGGTCGCGAAAAAGTATTGGAGTAACTAACCTATTCGATGTTTGTTGAAGGATGTGTGTGCAGAGGTGACTAAACCATTCTATTACAAACACATTCCTTGAGCTTGAGAAATTGCTGAGTGTCAGTCATAGCTGCAAAAGAATTCAGGTGCTTAGTATTTTACTAGCCACGTACAGGTACACTAATAAGATCTGTTTGTCCAAGTCAGCAATCAGTCATAACTTATATAAACTGTTGATTTCAGTTTCCCTTGGAAACCGTGATGCCATTTTTCTTACCACAATTTTGCATGTCATTTTTGAAGATTTGCTTATTACCGAGTTTTGTGTCTAAAAAATAGAGATTGACAACGGGCCTGTTCGAATCAGAACTGCAGGGCTGCTGATGCAGCTACAGCCACATGCGGTGCTCCACAGGCGTACAGTACAGTTACAGCAGCAACTTATGGAACAGCCGTTGCTTCAGAAGAAGGGAATAAGCCGAATGAGTTTACATTTAATCCTTTTATCTTTTTTTTTTCTTAAGAGGAAGTATAATAACTGTTGATAATATTGGGGGCTCAGAGGCAAACCCACTTCCAACTTAGCCAGGGCACCACTATCATACCAATAGTGTGTTTTTATTGTTCCATCTTCTTTTTGGAACCTCCAATGCATTTTGTAATATATCACCAGTTTGATACATGAGCATTCATTGCCAAATTTATTTTGTCAGATGGCATATGCACCTTTGATAAGAATATCCTCCATAGCTCAGTGAGCAAGGCCCTATGGATGCTCTTGTCAGACTCTAAATTAAACATGGAACTGATTGTCATTGTTAAGAATATGCCCTAAAGGTAATCATAGAGATGATGATATTGTGATTGTAACCATGATAGATTATGTGTTCACCCATGTTTTAAATAGCAAGCTAAGGCCAAAATGTTTAGCGTTTTATAAACCATAATTAGCGGACTTTAGCGGCAAAAATAGTGGCAAAATTGTGCATGAACGCAAATAGCGGCACCATTTTTTTCAAGCTATTTCGGGCTATAGCGGCAAAAATAGCGGGCTATATTTTTCCATGGTGTTCACCAATATCTATTAAAGACAACTTATATCGATTGACAATTATGTGAATTGTTTGTGAAACTTTTTTACTTGTATGGTTATTCTAAAGTTGTCCCTGATCGGAGTTTGTGCGAGGACACACATTAATATATATTAGATCAGAACATGTATTAGTTGATGACTATGTTTCACAAGTTATAGACATCGAGATGTCAAACTAATAATGTGGGTATATGTATGACATGGGGTGGACTGACCCAACGTGAGATATTTTTATTATCTATTTACACATCATGTACGTTATGTCCTTGGACCTGAGATTGTCGTACGAACTAAAGATGTGAAACGGCCTACTTAGGGACTGTCAAATGCTACTCCGTAACTAGATTGTTATAATGGTGGTTTTCAGGTTTGTCAGGAAACATGCTATTAGACATAGACAATCAAGATGGAATTTACTCCTCTATATGTAAGAGAGATATCAATGGATCACTCGAATGCTTGGATCAATAAATGTATGGCCATGTTTGGTTTAAGTGTTAACCCACGAGTTGGACCAAATATCATGTGGCATGGGAATAACATATATGTGGTTTGTAGTGGTTCGTCTGATATGATCTTTGAGTGCGCATAAGAGTTGTCACGCCTTGATAGAGGCCACTGCTAACTATTGGGCCAGTAGGAGTACTCGGACCATATATATGTGTGCGCGAACTTATAGGGTCGCACGCTTAAGGGGCTAGAAGCTTAATTCAGATAGGACCCGTATTACACTAGGCTTAGGGTTACTAATGGCCTCCAACTCGGGAGCACATTAGGGACGCCTATATAAGCAAGGGGTAGGGGCGCGGCCAGGATAATCCACGCCTTTTGGCAACCTCCGTCACCCCTCCCCACACTCGCATATTTGTTCCTCGTGGACCTAGCAGTCCGGAGGCAACGCTTCTTCCCGTCATGTGGGATATCTGGAGCACAAGGACGGACTGCACAAGAGGGATTGATGGACGGACGACCACACAACTACACTGCACTGCACTGCACTGCTGCGACATGTTCAACTACATCGAGTCATTTCCGCTGCACCTGCACGTCTAGTGGTAATCTCTTGATATATAATTAGCAGTAGATCCTTTATTTAAGGATGAAATTTTTATTTTCCAGCTAGCGTAGCTTCCTCATAACCCCTAAGTAGATTTTCTTCCACTCGCTTCTAGCACAAACTAACGACTATGGCTACTTGACATGTTTATATTGAAGTAGCAGACACCTGCCCGAGCTTGTTCAAAAACTAATCCGAGTTAGGCTATGGCACCAGCTTGGACGACGTTGAAATATACAATAGTCTGGAGAATCCATGCACATCTATGGTTGGTGGTACCATTTGTAGCCCACTGTATGATGTGTAGAGCCACCGCCAAACACATTATATCCCTAAGCTCATAAATCTCTATGACATAAAATTAGGTGGCAGGTACGGTAGAGACGACCTGAAGAAAGAAAACTGACAGGATTGGCAAGCAACATCGTTGTATAGCTATAAGTTAGCCTAATGATGTATTCTAATCTACCATATGCAGGTATGCAACAATCGATATTCAAATTATATTTCAATTATTTTATTTTAAAATTTAAGCCTCTCTCTCTTCTCGATCCATGCAATATATCTCTCCCCGTCCACACAAGAGTGCAATTATGGAAAATATGCTAGTCAAACTAACCAAATTTTGACCAATTATATTTATATATAACAAATAACATTAGAATTTTTATCTTGAAATAAATTTATTATAAAAATATTTTTTTGACCTATATTAATAAAATTATGTTCTATAACTAATCTAATTGTACTTAGTTTATCTCATGAATGTTAGTAGTTTTTCATATAATTTTAGTCCAAGTTGAAATTATTTGCCTTCTTAAAATGTGAGAATTGTATTATTCTTTGGAAGGAGGGAGTAGATCTTTATCTGGCTGTGGATCCAAACTTATTAATTCTTCAGTCTTCAACTAAGTAGGTAGAGAGAAGAGTGTAAGCAAGTTGATTTTTTCAAGTCTTTTCTTTTTGCGTGTCTCGCTTCATGAGGAAGTGATGCTGCACGTTGTGGAGCTACAAGGAAGACTATCGTTGCTTCTCATATGACATTTCAAGCAGCACTAGTGAAGCTTCGCGCCATGGATGGCCTTATGGTTGCTTTTTTCGGACGCTGTTAGCTAGATACATATACTTTAGGCATCCATGGCAATCAGTTTCCAAGGGAGGCTGCTGTTCCTGCCACCCATAGAAACCCCCTAGGAAATTAACAGATGGAGCATCTGGCAGCATAGTAGATCAGTGCACGTTATGCGACTTGAGTGTCCCTAAGATAGTGACAAAGTGCAGCAATGACTACCTGCCACCTTGCAAGGGACGTCCCCATCGGCCAGTTCACCATGTAGAGATGTAGCTGTAGATCTTGCCATTACTGTGAACTAGACATATACTAGTACCACACCAACTATATGCATGGGTACAAGATTGTATCAACGATGTCATATATGATCTGACTTGACAATAATAATAGACCACAGCCGATCAGCCATATGAATTGAAGCTCTATAAGTGGGGAGTCGACCAGGCTGTTCTTCTTGCACTGCTGTAAGTTTTTCTTTCTCTCTACTCTCTTCGTTGCCTCTGAGTCACCACAATTTTGTGTTTCTGATTAACATCACATTGTCTGTGATCTATACTATCTTTTTCATCTAACACTTCCAACTATTTGTACAGTACTCTTCATCTCACCGACTGGAGGATGATGGAGCCATCTCCAACATGGGTACCTTTCGACATTCAGCTGTCGAACTGGACCATGGAATATGCAGGATGGGCTCCTGGCTACCTTGAGGAGTCAGAGTCCACTGAGACATTAGGTAGAAGCTGGATCCAAACATCCAGTGGACGGCAGATGGTTGAGTATGTTGCAGCCACGAGATGAAGATTCCATTGACAAAGCACCACAAGAGTTTGAGGCTTATTTCCGTAAGAAGGGAATGAAGATCCCAATCAATCCGATTCATGTTTTTGAGGATGCAGCACGTGATTTCAAGGTTGATATCGACATGATGAAGATGAAGATCCATAAGTACCCTCCAAGCATCCAAGTTTTTGATGACGAATTCTTTACCGTGCCAAGATTGGTGGCCATTGGGCCTTACCACCATGGTCATGACCGTCTCAAGCAGGCGGAGAAAGCGAAACATGTGGCTGCTTACCACTGCATCTTGGAGTCGGGCCACTCGGTCCAAGACATGTATGATGCTGTTGTCTCTGCCGCATACAATGCTCGCAGCCTATATGACCAGGATGTGATGCCGGTCATCAACCATGACGACTTCTTCAATATGATGTTCTATGATGCTTGTTTCTTGGTGCAGTACTTTACTGTGCCACGGATGGTTCCAGCACCATGGACCCATCGTTGCGTGGCTTCTTCGACTTCAATCGCAAGGCCATCCGCCATGACATCGTGCTGCTCGAGAACCAGATCCCCTGGTGTGTGGTAGAGGCCGTCTTGAGGTTCAGGGCCGTGGACTTGAAAGCCTTCGTCGCGTTCGGAAACAGTATTTGCAGGACCGCAGGGTTCTTGGCGAAACGCCTCTTGTGCTGGATGATAACTTCGAGCCACCGCATCTCCTTGGCCTCCTTCGGTTCTATATTGTGGGAAAAGGCAACACCAAAAGACCGACTCAAGTGAGAACTAACACATTTTCTGTAAGTGCCATTGAACTTGCTGAAAATGGAATCAAGCTCACTGCCAATAAAGAAACAACAGAGCTTATCCACATGGGCATCAAGGAGCGAGGGATGTTCGCCGAGCTCTCCATGGCGCCACTGTCGCTGGACGACGAACGCGCCAGCTTCCTCATCAACATGGCAGCTCTGGAGCTGTGCTCGACCTCCAATTTCATGGAAGCCGAGCCTGAAGACTCGCGGTTTGCTCGTACCTTCTCCTCCTCTCCCCGCTGGTACATAGGGAGGAGGACGTGCAGGAGCTGCGAACAAAGCATCTCCTGCAAGGAGGAGCAGGGCTCGTCAACAAGGACGCGGTGACATTCTTCACGAGACTTCGAGCCTGCCGCTTCGTGGATCCAACTGTTATGTCCGCATCATGATGGAGATCGAGAACTACAAGGTCAAGAGGCGGATGCATATCAAGGTTCATGCGTTTTTTTACAAGAACAAGAGGACCATCTTCGCGATCTTCTCTATAGTTGGTGTACTCATCAGTATCTTAGGGACGCTTATGTCTCTCAAAAAGCGTGTTATGGTTTGACTGCCTACTTGTTGGTGTGAAATAATTGTAGGTGCAAGGTTCAAATTCCTCAAGGGTTCAAATATTGCTGATATATATGTACCTATATGTAGGTGATTGATTTTGAGTTTAACTGTTACATATGTCAAGGTGCGGATGTTATATACTCTATCCGTTCGAAATAATAAGACGATTTGTCTTTTCTAGATAAAATGATCTAAACTACAAAAATCACAGTGTTTTATAATTTGGAATGGAAGAAGTACTTTTTTTCCACTTTTTCTAACTTTCTGTCGCAAGAAATCAGCCACCTTTATTATTTGTCTTTGTCATTCCATAAAAAAAAATTGTCTCTTGTGATCTGTGATAATCTGCCCATTGTATCATGATCCAAGGGCCCTGAACATTGCAAGAAAAGCTGGTTATATTTTTTGCAAAAGAAATATAGCAACTCCCCTTTTTTTTCTCAGAAAGTTTCCCTGTAACTAAATACCATTTTGTTATGGTGAAATGTGGAGGTATCTCTTGTTCTGCACTGTACAAGGGATTGGTTATACAGTTCGTTCTGAAATATTGAATTTTCTATATTGACAACATTACTCTTATGGCTTTGCTACGGTACTCCAAAATGACTATGGACCGTCCATTTATTCCGATCTAACGGTCACAGTCATCTGTTACCTCCTAGGAGGTAATAGTATTTATTGATTTTTTATTTTACAAAAGTAGGATAAATAAGAAAGGTTTAAAATATTAAAATATTTTTAAAGATTTAGTTGTTAGGATTTGGTTGATGCACGTGAGTTAATTAGCGTACGTTTGTGTTTTGTGTTATGTTAGCGTAACCTGCGGCCTTACTCCTGGGCCGTGCAGTCGCCGTAGAGCTCTGGCCAGCGACATGCCTGCCGACCGGCAGTGTGACCGCGCCGCGGCAAAGGCCGATGCCCAAGCTTCGACGCTTCGCTGCTTTGCCGAAGGCGGATCAATGGCCGACACGCTGTCCGCTGTGCCGTCGTCCCCGAACTGCTGGCCGTCGTCCCTGAACTACTGGCCGCTTATGCGCATGCCGTTACTTCCAGGCCGGCGCACAAACTCACATCGTCCGCGACATCTAATGGAGTTTCCATTGCTTCATGTCTTTTTTTTTAAGAATAATATTACTAATATGCATGTACCAGAAGATAGTAAGATCCAAAATTCTTGGCAATGGCATGCAAACATGTACGCAAAAATCAGATCCAAAATTCATGGCAATGGCATGCAAGCATGTGCGCAAAAATCTCCGTCCGCACAAAAATTGTGCCCTCCCATGATCAGCAGGATGCGGGATTTCCCTCCCGTGATTAGGGGTTATTTTTGTTTTCCTTAAATTTATTAATTGAGTTAGTAATTTATTAAATTATGATAAATCAACGATCTGGATTGATTATGAGATATTACCTCTTATAGGTAAACGGAGTACCTGAGCATTGCCCTACTCTTATTGTCCAAAAGAGTGTGCAAAGGCCTGGCGAGGAACTGACTGCTAGCTGCTAGGCAGAGCCCATCCAATGCCTAGTATATTTTCAAATAGTGTCTGTAGATACTGAATCTGCTTTGTACTATAATGAGATGGCACTCGGCACAATGTTTCACAAAACTAGTCCGAATTAGGCTATAACATGGTTTAAGTACACTTTTGTCTCGATGCAGACACTTAACCCCCACATGATTTGGTTTTTTTTAATGATCTGGAGGGGTTTACACCCCTACAGCATTTATTGAAAAGAAGATTCAAACATTACAAGGTTTTTAAAGAATACAAGGAAAAGCAGCAAGAAGGTAAATTAGGAAACAAAAAAGGAAACGAAGAAGAGCTGAGAAGTTACAGCTCTGAGCCTAGCTATCGCATAATTTGATTTGTGCTATACATACCTATATATACTACTCTGGATCGCTTAGTATAAGATGTACACATACTACCAACTACATTATTCAATGTCGCATCCACCGATTAGATTATGTAACTAGTGGTTGTTTATTGAGAGGTGGGTACTAGAGGTGGTTTGAACAAAAGACAAAATAAATTGACAGCCAACACCACCAGTGATCTAGATCTGCGAATCGCACTGGAGATGGATAACGAGTGACCAATCTTGCATGTCCAATGGCCAATCGACTAATAGTCTAGAAGACACACTGCCAAACAATCTCAGAAGATGATAAGACAGTGCAAAAACATTATAGGATCAAGATACCTGTAGCACTATAGGTACAGGCAGCTCAGTAGCACACCCTTCCTTAATTTCAAGCACATCGGGCACGGTGCAAAATTATTAGGTCAGCCTCCTAGGTGCTTGCTCATTTGAAAACTACCTTAAGGATGCAATTAAATGTAATCAATTAGCAAAGAGGCCACACAGAATTAATCTAAGTAGTGGTCTGCAGCAATGGCACAACGCGCAGAGACAGGATTAATTTTTTTTGGCAGCCCTATGCGTGGTTCGGTGAGCAATCGTTGCGATGCCAGGCCTAATTCCACCACCACAGCACCACCAGTTCATCACCCATGCCCCAATAGGTAACGGGCAGACAGAATGGATGCTCCGCAGATTGTTCTTGACTTCTGTCTAGCTAGGTGTGGTCATCTGAAACTGGAGAACTCATCCCTAATCATTATCGCAGCATTGCCCTAAATCATAGAGGCTGTCCGGTTGGTTCCCTTCCCTCCCTTGCAATTACTCAAGTGAGAATCATATCTATCCATCAAGGTACAGTAAGATATATAGTGTTTTTTTCCACAGACTGCGTGAGAACTAATCGTATCTACTTGCAGCTTGTCGGATTGTGAGGTAGCAACCAGTAGGTTGCAGGTACTGACTATAACAAAAGTATACTATGTAAAAAAGTACATCCGAGACGTGACTTTAGAGATGTCACAGACACACTTCGGGGCGTCTGTAATAACATGTCTGTGGTAAGGTCTCATTACAGTTGTGTAAGGATTTAGTGTTTTTTCTGGTTCGTGGAAGATGGCAGGAGACGCATATATAATTCAAGCATCAATCATAACAGCTTTGTACAAACGCGCCTCAATCAATTATTACAGACGCGTTTTGTTTACTTGCGTTTTATGTATCACCTAACTACAGACGCGTCCTGCCAACACGCTCTTTAAAAACAAGTGTGCGGATATTACAGTTTTTTACATATTGGTAAAAGGTAATATTGTCTTGGTCTGAACACTAGGATTATAACCAACAGGTCAGATAAACATTGTGGTGAAAGATCATGACAAAATGACTGCGGCATCTCTTATTGGTGGATGCAGATCGGGTTAGGGATGTGGAAGTGGGGTCAATGGATCAATGTTCTATCGTCACAGTATATATATATTTTTTTGAAGAAATATGTTGTCGTGTACATAGTCTCTCCATGCTTATCCTGGCATATGATACGGTTTACACTAGTGATGGCTGCTGGTCTCGACAGATTAGCCAATGGTTTGTATGCACAGACGATAAAACTAATGACATGATGTGGTATACCAGAGCTTGCGATCCCATGTGCTGCCAGCTCAGTCCCAGCTAAGGGCAAGTGTGATCGTGCATGTGGGTAAGTACAGATACCCCCAACTATAAGATGGACTATATATAGTACTCTGGATAGCTTAGTATAAGATGTACATATACTATATATTTTGCTCTGGAAAGCTTAGTATAAGATGTACAGATACCACCATCTACATAACTGTATGTCGTATCCACCCAATAGATTATGTAGAGCAAGTGGTTGTTTGTTAAGGGGTGGGTTGGAGAAGGCTTGAACTAAAAAGACAAACTGAATTGGCAGGCAACACTAGTGATTTGAATCTGTGAATTACACTAGAGTTGGCGCACGTCATATAGCCAATCGACCGATAGTCTAGACAACACTGATAAAACACATTGGGCAAAGAATCTTAGAAGATTATAACACTGTGCAAACATTATAGGACCAAACCCGTAGCACCACATAGAGGCAGCTTAGTAGCACACTATTCATTTCTTGCACATCGCGCACAATGGAAAACCACCTAGCGAGCGCACCAGACCGTGCCTAGCTGCCGCACCAGCCCTCGGCTGTGCTCGCCTCCAACCCACCGAGGACATGCCTGCCTCACCCAGCGCCACCTCCCCTGAGCTCCTCCACCACTGTTCAAATCTGGCCTTGCGTGAGGGTCTCCTCTAGCCCTCGCACCCCTCGGACTCCCCACACTGCCTACCGTAGCTCTGCTTCATAGGGACAAGGAAGGAGACAAGCCTGACACGAGAGCCCAAACTGGTAGTGAGAGAAAGGGAAGGAAGATCGGGCTGCAATTGGCTGGTTATTGGGCTGGCCCACTAGATCCATTGTGGAGCCCTTCCAAATAGTTCTCACCGCTTGTGGGATTCTAGATCCATAGTGGTGCTACTGCATGGTCGATTCCATGGTCCCAATCTATTTTTTTCAAAGTTGAAGTTGTCTGAAATATTTCACGAGACACTGTCCAAACGTTAACCATAGGTGGTCACAAAATTTGCTCTCTTGTAAAATACATAGGGATTTTTAGGCGTGCGCATTTTGTTTATATAGACGGTCACAAATTGCCTGTCCTAGAAATTGTATTTGGTGGATATTTTATTTATGGATGCAGTCACAAATTGCCTATGTCTTGAAATTCTTTTTTTTTAATGAACTGGAGGGGATATAGCCCCTACAGGGCAATTTAATGATAAAAAACAGCAGTACAACAAAACCAAGAACTAACAAAGAAAAAAGAGACAAAGCCAAAGACAAAAACAAAGATAACAAAGCCAGTCAGCCATCCCTAAACCCCAAATCTTAAACTCTAAAATCTAAACCCTAAACCATAAAAGCATTTCATCAGGCCCAATACGATGGTCACGTAAGTAATAAGAGTTACACTCCTCTCTTCCTTTCCATAGTGCCCTACGACACGCCTCCATCTCTCACCACATACACACTCTTCTCTTCCTCAACCACAAGTGCAGGAACAACAGCATGGCCGCTCGGCAAGGGCTATAGGAAATCATAGGTGGTGTGTGTTGGGTTACTCCAGTAGACGTGTGTGGGATGCATATCTCGATAGTGTGGAGCTCCTGCCAATGGTGCAGACAGACAACTGGAGGTGCAGCATGGATCCCGAGGGCCTCATTGAGGCGGTTGCCTTGTGCTCATGCCTGGATTAATTATGAACTGAAGCGTCAAGTCGCCAATCCTTGCCTCCACTAACGGAGGCGGCCACTGAGCCTGCCCGCCTCCGTTAATAAAATGGCACTACCTCCTAAATCTTTTTTGTAGTAGTGGGTGACACCCACATGGATCTCTGCAACGATGACGGCTCTGAGCGGGCTCGCTGGTGGGCTCAAATATGGGCTCTTTGGTGGGCTATTTTGTTTTTTCTGAACTTATTTATGCTTAAGGGGTACTCAGTTTAACTTTTATACAGAAGATGTCATGTCGGTGGATGCAGAATGCACGGGCGGACCCAAGGCCCGGCAAGGCCGGGCACCTGCCCGGGCTCCCTGCGGCTATCAGAAGAATATAAAAGAGATCAATGTACTGTTCACTCGTGTAAATTAGCTTTCACGCTTATGCAACCCTAACCTATCTAATGTTTGCCCAGGCTCCATTTTATCTCTAGGTCCGCCGCTGCCAGAATGGGTTAGAGAGATTCCCTAGTGCAATCTCCCAATGTATCAATATTCCTATCTCCAGACTAATTTTAGTGAAACTTCCTTTGTCGTATGCATTCTTCTTCTTGCATATGATAAGCTTGTTTACATTGGTATATGGTGGTGGCTGCATTCTTCTTCTTCCTTTATCGTATCCATTCTTCTTCTTGCATATGGTGATGGCGGCAGGCCTCGATATATTACCCAATGGCACAGACCTACGGCCGGGTTAATAACTTAATATATGCACATATGACTAATGACATGACATGGTATTACAGCTTGCGATTGCAAGTTTTGCCATCTCAGTGCTCAGACAAGAGTGAACGTGGGGTAAGTATGCACACATGTGTACGTGGCCACTTCCTCCTGTAAATAAATATATAGTTAAAAATCGTCATGGATATTAGCAGTTGATTAATCATTATATATGTTCTATATATACGTGAATAAGCATCCACAAGGTAGTGCTTCTTTTGCTCCGATGTATGTGTTCCATTCTCTTCTCTCTTCCAGGCGACAGACTATTTTTTGGTGAAACAGATTCTTATCCGTTCTTATTCTAGCATACGATACTGGTTTACAACCGTATTCTGTAGAACTGATGGTAATATATACACAGAGAGTGGCATATATACCGCCTACGCCTACATCCTCGTTAATATGCACAGAAGACTAACCCACATAATTTCCTGATATATGTTATACTAGAGCGTGTGATTCCAAGTTTTGCCAGCTCAGGGTTCAGGCCAGTGTCAACGTGGAGTAAGTATGCTTAACACATGTACATGGCCACTTCCTACAGTAAGTAGATACAAAACCTATCATCGGACAAAACCGGTTGGTTGTGGTCGTCTATATAATGTTGTGTACACGAGAAGCATCCACAAGGTACTGCTGCTTCTGCACAGTTGTAAGTCCCTATGCTCTTCTCTCTTCAGTTGCACATCTTTCTTTTTTTTGGCATAACACTTCAGTCTAACCTCTAATGTACACTAGGAATCAATTTGTGTTTGTACCAGGAGATTAGTCCTGAGATAGTATATTAGTTTCTTTGTGAACTGTTTTCTAGCTGTTTTCATTCTTCTCATGTCCTGCTTTTTAACACTACTTGCTTGCAGTGTTAACTTTCGGAAGCTAGGCCAGTTTCATTCTTCTCATGGACGAAGATGCAACATGGGGACCTTGCCAGCTTCAGCTGGCGAACTGGGACGTTCAAGAACAAGCTCCTGAAGTTTGGTCTCATGCTGATGGTGGCGTCCCAGTGGAGTATGCTGTGTCTATCGACATGACTGCAAACTGCAACCTCCAAGCATATTTGCCTGAATCTTGTCAAGACCATGCAGGACAGGAATTGGCTGAGTACTACTCCTACTATGCTGCAACCTCACAGCCTAACTGCCCTGTTGAAGAGATCATTGATTGGCAGAATAGGCAGGTAATGGGAATGTCTAGCAAACAGGTTGTTGTGTTGCAGAATGAAGAAACTAAGATCTCTAACAACAGCAATGTTAGTGCTGTGTTTGAGCAAGTATCGGACGAGTTTCGGGCTGATGTCCGCCTGATGCAAAACAAAATGCATAGATATCCTGCTAGCCTTCGAGATCATCTCCATGAATCTTATACCGTGCCGAGGTTTGTGGCCATCGGACCTTACCACCACCACCGAGACCATCTCAAGCAGGCGGAGAAGGTGAAGCACATGGCTGCAATATGTTGCGTCATTGATTCTCGCCGCCAAGTGGAGGAGGTGTATTCCGTTGTTGCCTCTGCTGCGGACGAGGCCCGCTGCCTCTACGACAAGGATGTCATGGCAGGTATTAGCTGCGTAGATTTCCGAGATATGATGTTTGTTGATGCTTGTTTCTTACTGCAGTACATGCGCATGAAGTGTAAAATTAAAGGAATTAAAGTAGATGAGAGCTTGGTTGGTTTCTTGCGCCGTAACAGCCGTGACATCCGCCATGATCTCATTTTGCTCGAGAACCAGCTTCCCTGGAAGGTAGTCGAGGCAGTCATGAAGCTGATGCCAGAGCGCGTGCCCTTGGAATACTACTTCATCCAAGGATGGAAAGGCTATCTGCAGCACCGTAGGAAATACAAAGAAGAGGAAGATGATAATACTTATCTATTAACATTGGTTAAAAATAAGGCATTCAAACCGCATCTCCTTGGCCTCCTCCGATACTACACTGTAGGGAGAAACACAGGCACTAGTAGTGGCAAACCGAAACCCAAGAACCCATCAATTTCCATCAGTGCAATTGAGCTTGCCCAGATCGGCATCACCCTCACTGCCAACAAGACGATGGAGCTCATCGACATGGGCCTCAACCAGCAAGGGACCCTACTTGCCGATCTCTCATTGGCGCCCCTGTCTCTTGACCGTAACCGTGCAAGCTACCTCCTCAACATGGCTGCTCTCGAGCTATGCACGTTAAAGATTTCTGGAAATGGCAAAGTGGAAGACTCTGCTGTCTGCTCCTACCTCCAGGTCCTGGGTTTGTTGGTATCCAGGGTGGAGGATGTGAAGGAGCTAAGGTTGAGGGGTCTCCTGCAGGGAGGAGGAGGCCTCACTGACAAGGAAGCATTCAAATTCTTCACAACCTTCCAGGGTCTGCCTTTTGGAAGGTGCTATAACCGTGTCATGCGAGACATCGAGTTATACAAGGAGAGCAGGCAGATACCTGCCAAGGTGTATGCTTTTTACTACAAACACAAGAAAATCATTGCTACAGTTTTGGGCGCCATTGTTGCAGTTTCCGGGATCATAGGGGCACTCCTGTCAATCAAGAGTTCCGTTTGACGTATATACCCATGGTGCATGTGGATAGATGACCTACTACAGATTCATATGTGCTTCAGTTGTCATAATTTATTTCATAGTACTCCCTCTGTTTTTAAATATATATGTCAGTGTTAAACATTGTATCATGGTCCGAACATTTGTATGTTTTCTAAAATTACGTATTTGTGCTAATAGACAAGCATGTACGTAGGATTAAAGTTAACTGTGTTGTGTTTGGTTCACACAGTAGTAACTTGAAATGCTTTTGGAAAGGAATCGTGGCTGACTAGCAGTGGGATCAGGATTACTTGAACTACTTGGTTGGGCAAGGTAACGCTATTGTAGAGTCAGGGGAGCAAAAGCACTTGAGTAGTGGCTGGCAGTAATGCGATCAGACACCGGAAGGGGAGGAATCAATGGTGGTTGTGTTAGGAGAACCATCCGTGAAAATCAATTTTCAAAGACGGTTTCAGAACTATCCCTGAAAATCACTTGTTTAAACAATCGATGACATGGTAGCAGTTTTATAAACCAGCCTTGTGATCATTTTTGACGGAGCAGAAATAATTTCTATACGAGCGCAGCATTGTCACCTTTATACAGAGTGTAAATGCCCACTTTAAGTCGTACCACTACTGCAGAAAATCATATATACACCTTTGCTATGTAATGTTGATCGGAGGAAGAACACTTTTTTTGGCAACTAGGAGAACAGCCCAAAGTTGCTCAAAACTAGTACAAGTTGTCAAGTTGGGGTGTAATAGATACTTCAATGTCGATGCATGCAGACGTACTCACATGGTAGGTGCTATCTTCTAACAATAGCCACACCTCACTGGTCACAAGATGTAGAACTACCACTAATAACCATATTGCATCGTAATTCGAATCAACTCCATGCATGTTACAATTTGCACCAGGTTGATATATATTCAGAGAATAGAAGATAGCAGGATTGCAGAAAGTTCTGCGCTGAAAAGTACAAACGAAGAGTGAAAACAGAGCTAGAAACACATCAGGACAAATATCATAGCGGAAACACAAAGTAATGGTGAGAAAGAAATACCTTATGCCGCCACGGCGGAAAGAAGCACAGTCAAGCAGCCAAGTGGTAAGTGGACAGTGTTATATAGCATAAGATAGACCAGTTATGTGAATGATGTCTATCCTATTCACTCGATGTGGCCAATTGGACTATGTTTAACAAGCTGCAGTTATGTAGAAACGTATATTCCAAACAGTGAACATACTGGTTGGCGAAGGTTCTTTATCTTGCTATATGTGTTCTACATAATTGTCAAATTCTAATCCCATATGTACAAACCTTGATGAAACATGCGCCTCAACTGGTAAAATTTGGTAAAACAAGCTCCACTGCTATATGGTGTTGTGTTTGTCTATATATGTGTGCATAACCATTATTCAGGCTAAACAATTACTGAAATGGGTAAAATGGCCATTAAATGAAATGATCGTTCAAATGAAAGAAAAGACCGACTGAAAGGATACGGTTTACTTTCATGTAGTGTTAAATTGTTTTGCAAGGGAGGAAAAATAGAGTTAGGAATGGGGAGAATACTTTGGTTTGGCTTGATACTTGGTTTCCCTTAAGGTGGCTCAACTCTTAAAGGGTGAAGTAACCACTATCTTTTGTAGATGGCTTACCCCTGAGAATCACAGTGGATGCAGATCCTTATTGACATCCATAGCACCGGTTTAGTAGAAGAGCAAGACCAGATTCTTTGGAAATTTGGGTCTAAACAACTGTTCATTGTAAAATCAACCTATAATGCTATGACAAGGTCTGATGCTGGTGCTTCCTATAGCCATACATGGAAAGGGAAAATACCTGCAAAGATTAAGATCTTTCTATGGCTGATAACAAATGGTGCTATCCTAACCAGAGATAATCTCATTAAGAGAAAATGGGTAGGGGATTCAGCTCGTCAGTTCTAGGATCAGGATGAAAACATTAATCACTTGTTTTCATTTGTTCCAGATTTTAACCAGTGCTGGACTTGGTGCAGAAAATGGCTGAGTAACTCTAGTCATCTTCATGCAATAGGGATTGGGGCCATATATTGGTCCATCTGGAAATTGTGAAACAATATTTGCTTTGATGGAAAAAGCTTCAGTACACCCATAACGATCTTAAGCCATGCTTGTGCTTTAATGAAATATTGGACAGGACTGTTGAAAGCTGAAGATAGGGAAACGACGAAGCAAGGCGTGGAGGACATGCACAGGATTGCTGTTCAACTCCTGGCTGCTAGAAGGACAATGCCGCTGATGTTGATGCCGGCTCCCCAGGCGGAAGACGAAGATGAACGTGCTGATCCTACCGCTGGACTTCAGGCCGGCGAGCTGGATGAACGTCAGTAGGGAACGACGCTACAATCTGCCCAGAACCTGCTAAACAGTCTTATTCATCAAGCTGTAGTGCAGATTTGCAGTAGCGTGTTGGCTGAAACTTGTGTTTCTTCTTGACTGGTTCTGTAATAGGTCAAAATTCTGGGCCTGTCTTTGCTTCCTCTGAGAAACTCTTAAACCTTCTTATGTATTTCCATTAATTCGTAAAAATCGATTTTGAGAAAGCATATAATAAAGTCAAATGGGGATCTCTTTATTCACATGTACCTTATAGATGAAGCTCTATAAGTGGGGAGTCGACCAGGCTGTTCTTCTTGCACTGCTGTAAGTTTTTCTTTCTCTCTTCTCTCTTCGTTGCCTCTGAGTCACCACAATTTTGTGTTTCTGATTAACATCACATTGTCTGTGATCTATACTATCTTTTTCATCTAACACTTCCAACTATTTGTACAGTACTCTTCATCTCACCGACTGGAGGATGATGGAGCCATCTCCAAGATGGGTACCTTTCGACATTCAGGCCGAACTGGACCATGGAATATGCGGGATGGGCTCCGGCTACCTTGAGGAGTCGAGTCCACTTTGAGACATTAGGTAGAAGCTGGATCCAAACATCCAGTGGACGGCAGATGGTTGAGTATGTTGCAGCCACGAGATGAAGATTCCATTGACAAAGCACCACAAGAGTTTGAGGCTTATTTCCGTAAGAAGGGAATGAAGATCCCAATCAATCCGATTCATGTTTTTGAGGATGCAGCACGTGATTTCAAGGTTGATATCGACATGATGAAGATGAAGATCCATAAGTACCCTCCAAGCATCCAAGTTTTTGATGACGAATTCTTTACCGTGCCAAGATTGGTGGCCATTGGGCCTTACCACCATGGTCATGACCGTCTCAAGCAGGCGGAGAAAGCGAAACATGTGGCTGCTTACCACTGCATCTTGGAGTCGGGTCACTCAGTCCAAGACATGTATGATGCTGTTGTCTCGCCGCATACAATGCTCGCAGCCTATATGACCAGGATGTGATGCCGGTCATCAACCATGACGACTTCTTCAATATGATGTTCTATGATGCTTGTTTCTTGGTGCAGTACTTTGCTCGTGCCACGGATGGTTCCAGCACCATGGACCCATCGTTGCGTGGCTTCTTCGACTTCAATCGCAAGGCCATCCGCCATGACATCGTGCTGCTCGAGAACCAGATCCCCGGTGTGTGGTAGAGGCCGTCTTGAGGTTCGGGGCCGTGGACTTGAAAGCCTTCGTCGCGTTCCGGAAACAGTATTTGCAGGACCGCAGGGGTTCTTGGCGAAACGCCTCTTGTGCTGGATGATAACTTCGAGCCACCGCATCTCCTTGGCCTCCTTCGGTTCTATATTGTGGGAAAAGGCAACACCAAAAGACCGACTCAAGTGAGAACTAACACATTTTCTGTAAGTGCCATTGAACTTGCTGAAAATGGAATCAAGCTCACTGCCAATAAAGAAACAACAGAGCTTATCCACATGGGCATCAAGGAGCGAGGGATGTTCGCCGAGCTCTCCATGGCGCCACCGTCGCCGGACGACGAACGCGCCAGCTTCCTCATCAACATGGCAGCTCTGGAGCTGTGCTCGACCTCCAATTTCATGGAAGCTGAGCCTGAAGACTCTGCGGTTTGCTCGTACCTTCTCCTCCTCTCCCTGCTGGTACATAGGGAGGAGGACGTGCAGGAGCTGCGAACAAAGCATCTCCCCGCAAGGAGGAGCAGGGCTCGTCAACAAGGACGCGGTGACATTCTTCACGAGACTTCGAGCCTGCCGCTTCGTGGATCCAACTGTTATGTCCGCATCATGATGGAGATCGAGAACTACAAGGTCAAGAGGCGGATGCATATCAAGGTTCATGCGTTTTTTTACAAGAACAAGAGGACCATCTTCGCGATCTTCTCTATAGTTGGTGTACTCATCAGTATCTTAGGGACGCTTATGTCTCTCAAAAAGCGTGTTATGGTTTGACTGCCTACTTGTTGGTGTGAAATAATTGTAGGTGCAAGGTTCAAATTCCTCAAGGGTTCAAATATTGCTGATATATATGTACCTATGAGCCATTTTACAATGCTTGAAAATAATTCCCAATAATTTCCACTAGCTCCCAATAGCTCCACTAGTTATTAATTTCTTTTGATTTAATACGGTTAAGGGTACGTTGGTCTTTTTACAGCCCCCTCTCATCTCACCCAACCCCTCGCAGCCACACAGCCGCCCCAGCCGCGAGACCGCCCCAGCCGCGCGATAGGGCTCTCCTCGGCCTCGCCCCAGCAGCCCCGCCGCCGCCGCCCTCCCCGGCCGCCGTCACCGCCGGCGGCCTCCCCGCCCGCCGCCCCCTCGTCCTCAATTCGACGGCGGGATAGCTCGCCCACGCCATCGACGAACCAAGATCCTCGGAGCTGCAGGTAGCGCCCCGACCGGCCTCCGCTACCGCCCGGACGCACAGGGTCGCCACCCACGATCGCCAGCGCGGGGTCGTCCACGAGTTCATCGTGCCCGAGGTACACAGCCTCGCCCATTCCGTTCTACTCTACTCCTGTGTTTCTCATTCTCGGCCGGAGAACCGCCAGTGACACAGGCTCATGGTCGTGGTCCTACCAGTACTTAGGATAACACATTAGATTAGATTAACATTCTTGCGTCAAATATTCGGGTCTATCCAAATAAAGCTGCTGGTGTGGATCGATTTGATGGTAGTTCCATGCATTCTGCCTATCATTTTGTGCATGGCCATTTGCTGCCTACAAAGCTAGATTAGCCTTGCACCACAGTACAGTACAGAAATGTGTTGTTGCTGGAGAGAACCAATAGTCATCTAATAATTTTGTAAAAAGGGGGAAAACACGTTTGAAGAGTTACAGACTAATTACATCACTTGCTTCTATCCAACAAATGGCCATACCATACCATCGAGATTAGTTTGGAAGAGGAGATTAGACAAGTGTACATATATGTGTTTTTTTATGAAATACATATATGTGTTGTTGATGAGTGAACCAGCAGCCATTTAATTTTTTGCAATGAAAAAAACTTGTTGCAGAGTTACAGACTCACTACAACACTTATCTTGATAGTATACAGTAGTACCCATGGCCAAAGAGGAATTCAAATGTCGAAGGAGCAGGAGCTGCAAGTTGCTATTCAAATATATTTGTACTGAATGAACAACTGCAAAAAGAAAAGAGAGAGGGATCAGATGGGGAGAAATAACAGTGTGCGGCGAGTAAGTGTGCGGCGACCACGGACCGGTCCCGGATGGTGGGATGTCGGCTGCACACGGCGCCGTGCTGAAGCCTGTGCCGAGCAGGCTGTCGATGAAGAGTAGGCCGAACACATATAGTAGCCGGTCGTTTTTGGTATACGTAGCTTCATATAATGTTTATCATACTTTATCTAACGACTAATGAACTTTATCTTCTACAGTCGCGCCCATTATTAATTCAGACAGAGGAGATATACGAGCTCCAACACAAAGCGAATGACGTAAATTTGAAGCTTCAGAAACTCTAGGAGGTGTTCGACATGAATAAGTTTGAGTATGACAAAGTCGAAGCCACTATCAAGGTCGAAGCCATAGAAAAGGCGATCAATGGACTTGACAAGCTTATGATCACTATGTCTGGGAGGGTCGAGGATCTTAAGAACAAGTTCGATGACTTGGCTAAATAAGTAGTTTAGTTTTAGTTTGTCCTTAGGCTAAATAAATAGGTTATCGCATTACTTGATAAGAAGTAGTTTGTCATTACCATCTGAATTTGTTGAATTTGTACGTTTGTTTCATCAGGGGCATCTTTTGGTGTGATATGAGTTGAACCTTGTCACCCCTTTGCTTTCTCTAAAAAGTGCTAGCTAGGTACATGCCTACTAGCTAGTAGACACAAATCAGCATACAGACTATGGTGTTGAACATACTACTGGACCGTAGTTGATTTTGCTCTGACGAAAATCCGGCAACTGTTGCTCTGACGAAAATCCGATAACTGTTGCTCCGATGAAAATTCGGCAACTGGCTAGTGCCCCAACTGGCTTCACAGTTGAGTTAGCAGGCTCCGGCCGCTCCTTGTTTCAGACTTGGAGGCTCCTTATAATCTTACTACAGACTGCAAATCTCGTACGTATGCATGTACTTCAACAATTATTAGAAAAAAGAAAAATCGTGGTGAATTATTCTGATCTTTATTCAGAAATTCATGTATAACCTTCAAGGGTGTTGGCCTATTTCAATCCTAGTGCTAATCGTAGCTAGCTAAGTGACTAGTGCTCATATTCTGTGATTTTGTTCAGTATACTGTCGTATATGAATCTCCCTTAACTGAGCTAATATATGATGGGCACATAATTATTTAAATTTAGACAAATATACAAGCACCAGTAATAGTAGAATGAAACCAACATCAAATAGACACTAAGATGTACAAATGGATCAAGCTCATCATTTGCAGCAGTACAAATTGCATGCACACACATGTAGCTAGCAGATCAACGACTACGGTAGATATATGTACTGTAGCCAGTAAATTGATGCAGTGCATCGTGTAATTCTTCGTGAAGAGTCCTGTAACAGTTAGGCGTAGGGGTTGGGCGTGATTGGTGCCGTGCCTGGTCACGACGCGACCCGGTAGAGTCGTTCTTGTCTATGCCATTAGCGTGCCAAGCGCATGAGACGTGCATAGCAGGGAAACGATGTCGGACGAGGGACTCGAAGGCGCCTTCCTGGACCACGACCTCCCTGGCTGAGCTATCCCCGAAGCCGATGGCTGAGCTCCATGGCTTGGATTTGTGCCGCGTCGTCCGTGGCTCTCTGCGAGCGAGACACGAGCACTAGGACGGCCCCAGCACCCAGCACGCCGCGCACACGAGCTTGCCGCCGTGGTCCGTGACTCCGTGCACAGGTCGAGCAGCGTCGTGACGTCGCCGTGTGCGCGGCGACGGCCCATGCGTTGTCCGAGTTCTCGACGAGCCTGCAGAGCACCCGCGCCGCGGTCTCCTTGGCCGCCTGCCCGCCTCCCGCGTCCAGGACACGGACCATGGGACCTATGGCGCCGCCACCGCCAACCAGGTTCGCCTTGTGCGCGTCGGAGCCGGCGATCACCGAGACCGCCTCCAAGGCCTCCTCCTGGACGCGCGTGACGGGGCATCGAGCAGCGACACGAGGACACCGACGCCGTCCATGACGTTGCACGCCAGGACATGTGGACGGCGGCGACGGGTCGGGATCGCGGTGGCGCCGTTCTCCATGGCCGCACGCACCGCGCCCACCTCCCAGGGGGCAGCGCCGTGTGGAGCGCCGCCTCAACATGGCGACCTTGGCGGCGGCGGCAAGGGTCCGATCGAGCTCTCCTCCATGATGACCGCAACAGGGAATGCCGCCGCCACGAGACGGGTTGCGCTCGGATCTCGCCGGAGACGATGCAGGAACGGCACAGCACATGGGCGTACCCTGCCGAGGGATCAACGGCGGCGGAGGTCGACGGCACATGGACGGCGACATATAAACTCTAGAATGACGAACCCTAACCGGACCCTTGTACGGCACACGCGTACAACCTATTTGATCGTACATAAAAAATTGATCGTATGAACGAAGCGAACCAACGGAATATTTGATCGTACATAAAAAAAACTTATTAATCGGTACAACCTATAATAGGAAAAAACAAAACTTCATTATTACAAATTGTTAATGTACCGTATTACCCTTTGTTAAAAAAAGAACTATAAAAATGCAATTACCACTACAATATTTGGGCTCTAATTCAACTCGAATTTTGGAGCTATTGGGAGCCGTTGGCCCACCTAACATAGACACATCTCAACGGCTCCCAACGGCTCTGCCTTAATGGCTCTCAACGGCTCCCCTTCTATTGGACCCACTAATCATAGACACATTAATTATTTTCTGAATAATTCCCAATAGCTCTCCAAGCATTGTAAAAAAGCACCTATATGTAGGTGATTGATTTTGAGTTTAACTGTTACATATGTCAAGGTGCGGATGTTATATACTCTATCCGTTCGAAATAATAAGACGATTTGTCTTTTCTAGATAAAATGATCTAAACTACAAAAATCACAGTGTTTTATAATTTGGAATGGAAGAAGTACTTTTTTTCCACTTTTTCTAACTTTCTGTCGCAAGAAATCAGCCACCTTTATTATTTGTCTTTGTCATTCCATAAAAAAAAATTGTCTCTTGTGATCTGTGATAATCTGCCCATTGTATCATGATCCAAGGGCCCCGAACATTGCAAGAAAAGCTGGTTATATTTTTTGCAAAAGAAATATAGCAACTCCCCTTTTTTTCTCAGAAAGTTTCCTGTAACTAAATACCATTTTGTTATGGTGAAATGTGGAGGTATCTCTTGTTCTGCACTGTACAAGGGATTGGTTGTACAGTTCGTTCTGAAATATTGAATTTTCTATATTGACAACATTACTCTTATGGCTTTGCTACGGTACTCCAAAATGACTATGGACCATCCATTTATTCCGATCTAACGGTCACAGTCATCTGTTACCTCCTAGGAGGTAATAGTATTTATTGATTTTTTATTTTACAAAAGTAGGATAAATAAGAAAGGTTTAAAATATTAAAATATTTTTAAAGATTTAGTTGTTAGGATTTGGTTGATGCACGTGAGTTAATTAGCGTACGTTTGTGTTTTGTGTTATGTTAGCGTAACCTGCGGCCTTACTCCAGCATGGGTACCTTTCGACATTCAGCTGTCGAACTGGACCATGGAATATGCAGGATGGGCTCCTGGCTACCTTGAGGAGTCAGAGTCCACTGAGACATTAGGTAGAAGCTGGATCCAAACATCCAGTGGACGGCAGATGGTTGAGTATGTTGCAGCCACAGATGAAGATTCCATTGACAAAGCACCACAAGAGTTTGAGGCTTATTTCCGTAAGAAGGGAATGAAGATCCCAATCAATCCGATTCATGTTTTTGAGGATGCAGCACGTGATTTCAAGGTTGATATCGACATGATGAAGATGAAGATCCATAAGTACCCTCCAAGCATCCAAGTTTTTGATGACGAATTCTTTACCGTGCCAAGATTGGTGGCCATTGGGCCTTACCACCATGGTCATGACCGTCTCAAGCAGGCGGAGAAAGCGAAACATGTGGCTGCTTACCACTGCATCTTGGAGTCGGGCCACTCAGTCCAAGACATGTATGATGCTGTTGTCTCTGCCGCATACAATGCTCGCAGCCTATATGACCAGGATGTGATGCCAGTCATCAACCATGACGACTTCTTCAATATGATGTTCTATGATGCTTGTTTCTTGGTGCAGTACTTTGCTCGTGCCACGGATGGTTCCAGCACCATGGACCCATCGTTGCGTGGCTTCTTCGACTTCAATCGCAAGGCCATCCGCCATGACATCGTGCTGCTCGAGAACCAGATCCCCTGGTGTGTGGTAGAGGCCGTCTTGAGGTTCAGGGCCGTGGACTTGAAAGCCTTCGTCGCGTTCTGGAAACAGTATTTGCAGGACCGCAGGGTTCTTGGCGAAACGCCTCTTGTGCTGGATGATAACTTCGAGCCACCGCATCTCCTTGGCCTCCTTCGGTTCTATATTGTGGGAAAAGGCAACACCAAAAGACCGACTCAAGTGAGAACTAACACATTTTCTGTAAGTGCCATTGAACTTGCTGAAAATGGAATCAAGCTCACTGCCAATAAAGAAACAACAGAGCTTATCCACATGGGCATCAAGGAGCGAGGGATGTTCGCCGAGCTCTCCATGGCGCCACTGTCGCTGGACGACGAACGCGCCAGCTTCCTCATCAACATGGCAGCTCTGGAGCTGTGCTCGACCTCCAATTTCATGGAAGCTGAGCCTGAAGACTCTGCGGTTTGCTCGTACCTTCTCCTCCTCTCCCTGCTGGTACATAGGGAGGAGGACGTGCAGGAGCTGCGAACAAAGCATCTCCTGCAAGGAGGAGCAGGGCTCGTCAACAAGGACGCGGTGACATTCTTCACGAGACTTCAGAGCCTGCCGCTTCGTGGATCCAACTGTTATGTCCGCATCATGATGGAGATCGAGAACTACAAGGTCAAGAGGCGGATGCATATCAAGGTTCATGCGTTTTTTTACAAGAACAAGAGGACCATCTTCGCGATCTTCTCTATAGTTGGTGTACTCATCAGTATCTTAGGGACGCTTATGTCTCTCAAAAAGCGTGTTATGGTTTGACTGCCTACTTGTTGGTGTGAAATAATTGTAGGTGCAAGGTTCAAATTCCTCAAGGGTTCAAATATTGCTGATATATATGTACCTATATGTAGGTGATTGATTTTGAGTTTAACTGTTACATATGTCAAGGTGCGGATGTTATATACTCTATCCGTTCGAAATAATAAGACGATTTGTCTTTTCTAGATAAAATGATCTAAACTACAAAAATCACAGTGTTTTATAATTTGGAATGGAAGAAGTACTTTTTTTCCACTTTTTCTAACTTTCTGTCGCAAGAAATCAGCCACCTTTATTATTTGTCTTTGTCATTCCATAAAAAAAAAAAAAAATTGTCTCTTGTGATCTCGTGATAATCTGCCCATTGTATCATGATCCAAGGGCCCCGAACATTGCAAGAAAAGCTGGTTATATTTTTTGCAAAAGAAATATAGCAACTCCCCTTTTTTTCTCAGAAAGTTTCCCTGTAACTAAATACCATTTTGTTATGGTGAAATGTGGAGGTATCTCTTGTTCTGCACTGTACAAGGGATTGGTTGTACAGTTCGTTCTGAAATATTGAATTTTCTATATTGACAACATTACTCTTATGGCTTTGCTACGGTACTCCAAAATGACTATGGACCGTCCATTTATTCCGATCTAACGGTCACAGTCATCTCTGTTACCTCCTAGGAGGTAATAGTATTTATTGATTTTTTATTTTACAAAAGTAGGATAAATAAGAAAGGTTTAAAATATTAAAATATTTTTAAAGATTTAGTTGTTAGGATTTGGTTGATGCACGTGAGTTAATTAGCGTACGTTTGTGTTTTGTGTTATGTTAGCGTAACCTGCGGCCTTACTCCTGGGCCGTGCAGTCGCCGTAGAGCTCTGGCCAGCGACATGCCTGCCGACCGGCAGTGTGACCGCGCCGCGCGGCAAAGGCCGATGCCCAAGCTTCGACGCTTCGCTGCTTCGCCGAAGGCGGATCAATGGCCGACACGCTGTCCGCTGTGCCGTCGTCCCCGAACTGCTGGCCGTCGTCCCTGAACTACTGGCCGCTTATGCGCATGCCGTTACTTCCAGGCCGGCGCACAAACTCACATCGTCCGCGACATCTAATGGAGTTTCCATTGCTTCATGTCTTTTTTTTTAAGAATAATATTACTAATATGCATGTATCAGAAGATAGTAAGATCCAAAATTCTTGGCAATGGCATGCAAACATGTACGCAAAAATCAGATCCAAAATTCATGGCAATGGCATGCAAGCATGTGCGCAAAAATCTCCGTCCGCACAAAAATTGTGCCCTCCCATGATCAGCAGGATGCGGGATTTCCCCTCCCGTGATTAGGGGTTATTTTTGTTTTCCTTAAATTTATTAATTGAGTTAGTAATTTATTAAATTATGAAAAATCAACGATCTGGATTGATTATGAGATATTACCTCTTATAGGTAAACGGAGTACCTGAGCATTGCCCTACTCTTATTGTCCAAAAGAGTGTGCAAAGGCCTGGCGAGGAACTGACTGCTAGCTGCTAGGCAGAGCCCATCCAATGCCTAGTATATTTTCAAATAGTGTCTGTAGATACTGAATCTGCTTTGTACTATAATGAGATGGCACTCGGCACAATGTTTCACAAAACTAGTCCGAATTAGGCTATAACATGGTTTAAGTACACTTTTGTCTCGATGCAGACACTTAACCCCCACATGATTTGGTTTTTTTAATGATCTGGAGGGGTTTACACCCCTACAGCATTTATTGAAAAGAAGATTCAAACATTACAAGGTTTTTAAAGAATACAAGGAAAAGCAGCAAGAAGGTAAATTAGGAAACAAAAAAGGAAACGAAGAAGAGCTGAGAAGTTACAGCTCTGAGCCTAGCTATCGCATAATTTGATTTGTGCTATACATACCTATATATACTACTCTGGATCGCTTAGTATAAGATGTACACATACTACCAACTACATTATTCAATGTCGCATCCACCGATTAGATTATGTAACTAGTGGTTGTTTATTGAGAGGTGGGTACTAGAGGTGGTTTGAACAAAAGACAAAATAAATTGACAGCCAACACCACCAGTGATCTAGATCTGCGAATCGCACTGGAGATGGATAACGAGTGACCAATCTTGCATGTCCAATGGCCAATCGACTAATAGTCTAGAAGACACACTGCCAAACAATCTCAGAAGATGATAAGACAGTGCAAAAACATTATAGGATCAAGATACCTGTAGCACTATAGGTACAGGCAGCTCAGTAGCACACCCTTCCTTAATTTCAAGCACATCGGGCACGGTGCAAAATTATTAGGTCAGCCTCCTAGGTGCTTGCTCATTTGAAAACTACCTTAAGGATGCAATTAAATGTAATCAATTAGCAAAGAGGCCACACAGAATTAATCTAAGTAGTGGTCTGCAGCAATGGCACAACGCGCAGAGACAGGATTAATTTTTTTTGGCAGCCCTATGCGTGGTTCGGTGAGCAATCGTTGCGATGCCAGGCCTAATTCCACCACCACAGCACCACCAGTTCATCACCCATGCCCCAATAGGTAACGGGCAGACAGAATGGATGCTCCGCAGATTGTTCTTGACTTCTGTCTAGCTAGGTGTGGTCATCTGAAACTGGAGAACTCATCCCTAATCATTATCGCAGCATTGCCCTAAATCATAGAGGCTGTCCGGTTGGTTCCCTTCCCTCCCTTGCAATTACTCAAGTGAGAATCATATCTATCCATCAAGGTACAGTAAGATATATAGTGTTTTTTTCCACAGACTGCGTGAGAACTAATCGTATCTACTTGCAGCCTGTCGGATTGTGAGGTAGCAACCAGTAGGTTGCAGGTACTGACTATAACAAAAGTATACTATGTAAAAAAGTACATCCGAGACGTGACTTTAGAGATGTCACAGACACACTTCGGGGCGTCTGTAATAACATGTCTGTGGTAAGGTCTCATTACAGTTGTGTAAGGATTTAGTGTTTTTTCTGGTTCGTGGAAGATGGCAGGAGACGCATATATAATTCAAGCATCAATCATAACAGCTTTGTACAAACGCGCCTCAATCAATTATTACAGACGCGTTTTGTTTACTTGCGTTTTATGTATCACCTAACTACAGACGCGTCCTGCCAACACGCTCTTTAAAAACAAGTGTGCGGATATTACAGTTTTTTACATATTGGTAAAAGGTAATATTGTCTTGGTCTGAACACTAGGATTATAACCAACAGGTCAGACAAACATTGTGGTGAAAGATCATGACAAAATGACTGCGGCATCTCTTATTGGTGGATGCAGATCGGGTTAGGGATGTGGAAGTGGGGTCAATGGATCAATGTTCGATATATATATTTTTTGAAGAAATATGTTGTCGTGTACATAGTCTCTCCATGCTTATCCTGGCATATGATACGGTTTACACTAGTGATGGCTGCTGGTCTCGACAGATTAGCCAATGGTTTGTATGCACAGACGATAAAACTAATGACATGATGTGGTATACCAGAGCTTGCGATCCCATGTGCTGCCAGCTCAGTCCCAGCTAAGGGCAAGTGTGATCGTGCATGTGGGTAAGTACAGATACCCCCAACTATAAGATGGACTATATATAGTACTCTGGATAGCTTAGTATAAGATGTACATATACTATATATTTTGCTCTGGAAAGCTTAGTATAAGATGTACAGATACCACCATCTACATAACTGTATGTCGTATCCACCCAATAGATTATGTAGAGCAAGTGGTTGTTTGTTAAGGGGTGGGTTGGAGAAGGCTTGAACTAAAAAGACAAACTGAATTGGCAGGCAACACTAGTGATTTGAATCTGTGAATTACACTAGAGTTGGCGCACGTCATATAGCCAATCGACCGATAGTCTAGACAACACTGATAAAACACATTGGGCAAAGAATCTTAGAAGATTATAACACTGTGCAAACATTATAGGACCAAACCCGTAGCACCACATAGAGGCAGCTTAATAGCACACTATTCATTTCTTGCACATCGCGCACAATGGAAAACCACCTAGCGAGCGCACCAGACCGTGCCTAGCTGCCGCACCAGCCCTCGGCTGTGCTCGCCTCCAACCCACCGAGGACATGCCTGCCTCACCCGCGCCACCTCCCCGAGCTCCTCCACCACTGTTCAAATCTGGCCTTGCGTGAGGGTCTCCTCTAGCCCTCGCACCCCTCGGACACCCCACACTGCCTACCGTAGCTCTGCTTCATAGGGACAAGGAAGGAGACAAGCCTGACACGAGAGCCCAAACTGGTAGTGAGAGAAAGGGAAGGAAGATCGAGCTGCAATTGGCTGGTTATTGGGCTGGCCCACTAGATCCATTGTGGAGCCCTTCCAAATAGTTCTCACCGCTTGTGGGATTCTAGATCCATAGTGGTGCTACTGCATGGTCGATTCCATGGTCCCAATCTATTTTTTTCAAAGTTGAAGTTGTCTGAAATATTTCACGAGACACTGTCCAAACGTTAACCATAGGTGGTCACAAAATTTGCTCTCTTGTAAAATACATAGGGATTTTTAGGCGTGCGCATTTTGTTTATATAGACGGTCACAAATTGCCTGTCCTAGAAATTGTATTTGGTGGATATTTTATTTATGGATGCAGTCACAAATTGCCTATGTCTTGAAATTCTTTTTTTTTAATGAACTGGAGGGGATATAGCCCCTACAGGGCAATTTAATGATAAAAAACAGCAGTACAACAAAACCAAGAACTAACAAAGAAAAAAGAGACAAAGCCAAAGACAAAAACAAAGATAACAAAGCCAGTCAGCCATCCCTAAACCCCAAATCTTAAACTCTAAAATCTAAACCCTAAACCATAAAAGCATTTCATCAGGCCCAATACGATGGTCACGTAAGTAATAAGAGTTACACTCCTCTCTTCCTTTCCATAGTGCCCTACGACACGCCTCCATCTCTCACCACATACACACTCTTCTCTTCCTCAACCACAAGTGCAGGAACAACAGCATGGCCGCTCGGCAAGGGCTACAGGAAATCATAGGTGGTGTGTGTTGGGTTACTCCAGTAGACGTGTGTGGGATGCATATCTCGATAGTGTGGAGCTCCTGCCAATGGTGCAGACAGACAACTGGAGGTGCAGCATGGATCCCGAGGGCCTCATTGAGGCGGTTGCCTTGTGCTCATGCCTCGATTAATTATGAACTGAAGCGTCAAGTCGCCAATCCTTGCCTCCACTAACGGAGGCGGCCACTGAGCCTGCCCGCCTCCGTTAATAAAATGGCACTACCTCCTAAATCTTTTTTGTAGTAGTGGGTGACACCCACATGGATCTCTCGCAACGATGACGGCTCGAGCGGGCTCGCTGGTGGGCTCAAATATGGGCTCTTTGGTGGGCTATTTTGTTTTTTCTGAACTTATTTATGCTTAAGGGGTACTCAGTTTAACTTTTATACAGAAGATGTCATGTCGGTGGATGCAGAATGCACGGGCGGACCCAAGGCCCGGCAAGGCCGGGCACCTGCCCGGGCTCCCCTGCGGCTATCAGAAGAATATAAAAGAGATCAATGTACTGTTCACTCGTGTAAATTAGCTTTCACGCTTATGCAACCCTAACCTATCTAATGTTTGCCCAGGCTCCATTTTATCTCTAGGTCCGCCGCTGCCAGAATGGGTTAGAGAGATTCCCTAGTGCAATCTCCCAATGTATCAATATTCCTATCTCCAGACTAATTTTAGTGAAACTTCCTTTGTCGTATGCATTCTTCTTCTTGCATATGATAAGCTTGTTTACATTGGTATATGGTGGTGGCTGCATTCTTCTTCTTCCTTTATCGTATCCATTCTTCTTCTTGCATATGGTGATGGCGGCAGGCCTCGATATATTACCCAATGGCACAGACCTACGGCCGGGTTAATAACTTAATATATGCACATATGACTAATGACATGACATGGTATTACAGCTTGCGATTGCAAGTTTTGCCATCTCAGTGCTCAGACAAGAGTGAACGTGGGGTAAGTATGCACACATGTGTACGTGGCCACTTCCTCCTGTAAATAAATATATAGTTAAAAATCGTCATGGATATTAGCAGTTGATTAATCATTATATATGTTCTATATATACGTGAATAAGCATCCACAAGGTAGTGCTTCTTTTGCTCCGATGTATGTGTTCCATTCTCTTCTCTCTTCCAGGCGACAGACTATTTTTTGGTGAAACAGATTCTTATCCGTTCTTATTCTAGCATACGATACTGGTTTACAACCGTATTCTGTAGAACTGATGGTAATATATACACAGAGAGTGGCATATATACCGCCTACGCCTACATCCTCGTTAATATGCACAGAAGACTAACCCACATAATTTCCTGATATATGTTATACTAGAGCGTGTGATTCCAAGTTTTGCCAGCTCAGGGTTCAGGCCAGTGTCAACGTGGAGTAAGTATGCTTAACACATGTACATGGCCACTTCCTACAGTAAGTAGATACAAAACCTATCATCGGACAAAACCGGTTGGTTGTGGTCGTCTATATAATGTTGTGTACACGAGAAGCATCCACAAGGTACTGCTGCTTCTGCACAGTTGTAAGTCCCTATGCTCTTCTCTCTTCAGTTGCACATCTTTCTTTTTTTGGCATAACACTTCAGTCTAACCTCTAATGTACACTAGGAATCAATTTGTGTTTGTACCAGGAGATTAGTCCTGAGATAGTATATTAGTTTCTTTGTGAACTGTTTTCTAGCTGTTTTCATTCTTCTCATGTCCTGCTTTTTAACACTACTTGCTTGCAGTGTTAACTTTCGGAAGCTAGGCCAGTTTCATTCTTCTCATGGACGAAGATGCAACATGGGGACCTTGCCAGCTTCAGCTGGCGAACTGGGACGTTCAAGAACAAGCTCCTGAAGTTTGGTCTCATGCTGATGGTGGCGTCCCAGTGGAGTATGCTGTGTCTATCGACATGACTGCAAACTGCAACCTCCAAGCATATTTGCCTGAATCTTGTCAAGACCATGCAGGACAGGAATTGGCTGAGTACTACTCCTACTATGCTGCAACCTCACAGCCTAACTGCCCTGTTGAAGAGATCATTGATTGGCAGAATAGGCAGGTAATGGGAATGTCTAGCAAACAGGTTGTTGTGTTGCAGAATGAAGAAACTAAGATCTCTAACAACAGCAATGTTAGTGCTGTGTTTGAGCAAGTATCGGACGAGTTTCGGGCTGATGTCCGCCTGATGCAAAACAAAATGCATAGATATCCTGCTAGCCTTCGAGATCATCTCCATGAATCTTATACCGTGCCGAGGTTTGTGGCCATCGGACCTTACCACCACCACCGAGACCATCTCAAGCAGGCGGAGAAGGTGAAGCACATGGCTGCAATATGTTGCGTCATTGATTCTCGCCGCCAAGTGGAGGAGGTGTATTCCGTTGTTGCCTCTGCTGCGGACGAGGCCCGCTGCCTCTACGACAAGGATGTCATGGCAGGTATTAGCTGCGTAGATTTCCGAGATATGATGTTTGTTGATGCTTGTTTCTTACTGCAGTACATGCGCATGAAGTGTAAAATTAAAGGAATTAAAGTAGATGAGAGCTTGGTTGGTTTCTTGCGCCGTAACAGCCGTGACATCCGCCATGATCTCATTTTGCTCGAGAACCAGCTTCCCTGGAAGGTAGTCGAGGCAGTCATGAAGCTGATGCCAGAGCGCGTGCCCTTGGAATACTACTTCATCCAAGGATGGAAAGGCTATCTGCAGCACCGTAGGAAATACAAAGAAGAGGAAGATGATAATACTTATCTATTAACATTGGTTAAAAATAAGGCATTCAAACCGCATCTCCTTGGCCTCCTCCGATACTACACTGTAGGGAGAAACACAGGCACTAGTAGTGGCAAACCGAAACCCAAGAACCCATCAATTTCCATCAGTGCAATTGAGCTTGCCCAGATCGGCATCACCCTCACTGCCAACAAGACGATGGAGCTCATCGACATGGGCCTCAACCAGCAAGGGACCCTACTTGCCGATCTCTCATTGGCGCCCCTGTCTCTTGACCGTAACCGTGCAAGCTACCTCCTCAACATGGCTGCTCTCGAGCTATGCACGTTAAAGATTTCTGGAAATGGCAAAGTGGAAGACTCTGCTGTCTGCTCCTACCTCCAGGTCCTGGGTTTGTTGGTATCCAGGGTGGAGGATGTGAAGGAGCTAAGGTTGAGGGGTCTCCTGCAGGGAGGAGGAGGCCTCACTGACAAGGAAGCATTCAAATTCTTCACAACCTTCCAGGGTCTGCCTTTTGGAAGGTGCTATAACCGTGTCATGCGAGACATCGAGTTATACAAGGAGAGCAGGCAGATACCTGCCAAGGTGTATGCTTTTTACTACAAACACAAGAAAATCATTGCTACAGTTTTGGGCGCCATTGTTGCAGTTTCCGGGATCATAGGGGCACTCCTGTCAATCAAGAGTTCCGTTTGACGTATATACCCATGGTGCATGTGGATAGATGACCTACTACAGATTCATATGTGCTTCAGTTGTCATAATTTATTTCATAGTACTCCCTCTGTTTTTAAATATATATGTCAGTGTTAAACATTGTATCATGGTCCGAACATTTGTATGTTTTCTAAAATTACGTATTTGTGCTAATAGACAAGCATGTACGTAGGATTAAAGTTAACTGTGTTGTGTTTGGTTCACACAGTAGTAACTTGAAATGCTTTTGGAAAGGAATCGTGGCTGACTAGCAGTGGGATCAGGATTACTTGAACTACTTGGTTGGGCAAGGTAACGCTATTGTAGAGTCAGGGGAGCAAAAGCACTTGAGTAGTGGCTGGCAGTAATGCGATCAGACACCGGAAGGGGAGGAATCAATGGTGGTTGTGTTAGGAGAACCATCCGTGAAAATCAATTTTCAAAGACGGTTTCAGAACTATCCCTGAAAATCACTTGTTTAAACAATCGATGACATGGTAGCAGTTTTATAAACCAGCCTTGTGATCATTTTTGACGGAGCAGAAATAATTTCTATACGAGCGCAGCATTGTCACCTTTATACAGAGTGTAAATGCCCACTTTAAGTCGTACCACTACTGCAGAAAATCATATATACACCTTTGCTATGTAATGTTGATCGGAGGAAGAACACTTTTTTTGGCAACTAGGAGAACAGCCCAAAGTTGCTCAAAACTAGTACAAGTTGTCAAGTTGGGGTGTAATAGATACTTCAATGTCGATGCATGCAGACGTACTCACATGGTAGGTGCTATCTTCTAACAATAGCCACACCTCACTGGTCACAAGATGTAGAACTACCACTAATAACCATAATGCATCGTAATTCGAATCAACTCCATGCATGTTACAATTTGCACCAGGTTGATATATATTCAGAGAATAGAAGATAGCAGGATTGCAGAAAGTTCTGCGCTGAAAAGTACAAACGAAGAGTGAAAACAGAGCTAGAAACACATCAGGACAAATATCATAGCGGAAACACAAAGTAATGGTGAGAAAGAAATACCTTATGCCGCCACGGCGGAAAGAAGCACAGTCAAGCAGCCAAGTGGTAAGTGGACAGTGTTATATAGCATAAGATAGACCAGTTATGTGAATGATGTCTATCCTATTCACTCGATGTGGCCAATTGGACTATGTTTAACAAGCTGCAGTTATGTAGAAACGTATATTCCAAACAGTGAACATACTGGTTGGCGAAGGTTCTTTATCTTGCTATATGTGTTCTACATAATTGTCAAATTCTAATCCCATATGTACAAACCTTGATGAAACATGCGCCTCAACTGGTAAAATTTGGTAAAACAAGCTCCACTGCTATATGGTGTTGTGTTTGTCTATATATGTGTGCATAACCATTATTCAGGCTAAACAATTACTGAAATGGGTAAAATGGCCATTAAATGAAATGATCGTTCAAATGAAAGAAAAGACCGACTGAAAGGATACGGTTTACTTTCATGTAGTGTTAAATTGTTTTGCAAGGGAGGAAAAATAGAGTTAGGAATGGGGAGAATACTTTGGTTTGGCTTGATACTTGGTTTCCCTTAAGGTGGCTCAACTCTTAAAGGGTGAAGTAACCACTATCTTTTGTAGATGGCTTACCCCTGAGAATCACAGTGGATGCAGATCCTTATTGACATCCATAGCACCGGTTTAGTAGAAGAGCAAGACCAGATTCTTTGGAAATTTGGGTCTAAACAACTGTTCATTGTAAAATCAACCTATAATGCTATGACAAGGTCTGATGCTGGTGCTTCCTATAGCCATACATGGAAAGGGAAAATACCTGCAAAGATTAAGATCTTTCTATGGCTGATAACAAATGGTGCTATCCTAACCAGAGATAATCTCATTAAGAGAAAATGGGTAGGGGATTCAGCTCGTCAGTTCTAGGATCAGGATGAAAACATTAATCACTTGTTTTCATTTGTTCCAGATTTTAACCAGTGTTGGACTTGGTGCAGAAAATGGCTGAGTAACTCTAGTCATCTTCATGCAATAGGGATTGGGGCCATATATTGGTCCATCTGGAAATTGTGAAACAATATTTGCTTTGATGGAAAAAGCTTCAGTAAACCCATAACGATCATAAGCCATGCTTGTGCTTTAATGAAATATTGGACAGGACTGTTGAAAGCTGAAGATAGGGAAACGACGAAGCAAGGCGTGGAGGACATGCACAGGATTGCTGTTCAACTCCTGGCTGCTAGAAGGACAATGCCGCTGATGTTGATGCCGGCTCCCCAGGCGGAAGACGAAGATGAACGTGCTGATCCTACCGCTGGACTTCAGGCCGGCGAGCTGGATGAACGTCAGTAGGGAACGACGCTACAATCTGCCCAGAACCTGCTAAACAGTCTTATTCATCAAGCTGTAGTGCAGATTTGCAGTAGCGTGTTGGCTGAAACTTGTGTTTCTTCTTGACTGGTTCTGTAATAGGTCAAAATTCTGGGCCTGTCTTTGCTTCCTCTGAGAAACTCTTAAACCTTCTTATGTATTTCCATTAATTCGTAAAAATCGATTTTGAGAAAGCATATAATAAAGTCAAATGGGGATCTCTTTATTCACATGTACCTTATAGATGAAGCTCTATAAGTGGGGAGTCGACCAGGCTGTTCTTCTTGCACTGCTGTAAGTTTTTCTTTCTCTCTTCTCTCTTCGTTGCCTCTGAGTCACCACAATTTTGTGTTTCTGATTAACATCACATTGTCTCGTGATCTATACTATCTTTTTCATCTAACACTTCCAACTATTTGTACAGTACTCTTCATCTCACCGACTGGAGGATGATGGAGCCATCTCCAAATGGGTACCTTTCGACATTCAGCCGTCGAACTGGACCATGGAATATGCGGATGGGCTCTGGCTACCTTGAGGAGTCGAGTCCACCGAGACATTAGGTAGAAGCTGGATCCAAACATCCAGTGGACGGCAGATGGTTGAGTATGTTGCAGCCACAGATGAAGATTCCATTGACAAAGCACCACAAGAGTTTGAGGCTTATTTCCGTAAGAAGGGAATGAAGATCCCAATCAATCCGATTCATGTTTTTGAGGATGCAGCACGTGATTTCAAGGTTGATATCGACATGATGAAGATGAAGATCCATAAGTACCCTCCAAGCATCCAAGTTTTTGATGACGAATTCTTTACCGTGCCAAGATTGGTGGCCATTGGGCCTTACCACCATGGTCATGACCGTCTCAAGCAGCGGAGAAAGCGAAACATGTGGCTGCTTACCACTGCATCTTGGAGTCGGGCCACTCAGTCCAAGACATGTATGATGCTGTTGTCTCCGCCGCATACAATGCTCGCAGCCTATATGACCAGGATGTGATGCCAGTCATCAACCATGACGACTTCTTCAATATGATGTTCTATGATGCTTGTTTCTTGGTGCAGTACTTTGCTCGTGCCACGGATGGTTCCAGCACCATGGACCCATCGTTGCGTGGCTTCTTCGACTTCAATCGCAAGGCCATCCGCCATGACATCGTGCTGCTCGAGAACCAGATCCCCTGGTGTGTGGTAGAGGCCGTCTTGAGGTTCAGGGGCCGTGGACTTGAAAGCCTTCGTCGCGTTCGGAAACAGTATTTGCAGGACCGCAGGGTTCTTGGCGAAACGCCTCTTGTGCTGGATGATAACTTCGAGCCACCGCATCTCCTTGGCCTCCTTCGGTTCTATATTGTGGGAAAAGGCAACACCAAAAGACCGACTCAAGTGAGAACTAACACATTTTCTGTAAGTGCCATTGAACTTGCTGAAAATGGAATCAAGCTCACTGCCAATAAAGAAACAACAGCTTATCCACATGGGCATCAAGGAGCGAGGGATGTTCGCCGAGCTCTCCATGGCGCCACCGTCGCTGGACGACGAACGCGCCAGCTTCCTCATCAACATGGCAGCTCGGAGCCGTGCTCGACCTCCAATTTCATGGAAGCCGAGCCTGAAGACTCTGCGGTTTGCTCGTACCTTCTCCTCCTCTCCCTGCTGGTACATAGGGAGGAGGACGTGCAGGAGCTGCGAACAAAGCATCTCCTGCAAGGAGGAGCAGGGCTCGTCAACAAGGACGCGGTGACATTCTTCACGAGACTTCAGAGCCTGCCGCTTCGTGGATCCAACTGTTATGTCCGCATCATGATGGAGATCGAGAACTACAAGGTCAAGAGGCGGATGCATATCAAGGTTCATGCGTTTTTTTACAAGAACAAGAGGACCATCTTCGCGATCTTCTCTATAGTTGGTGTACTCATCAGTATCTTAGGGACGCTTATGTCTCTCAAAAAGCGTGTTATGGTTTGACTGCCTACTTGTTGGTGTGAAATAATTGTAGGTGCAAGGTTCAAATTCCTCAAGGGTTCAAATATTGCTGATATATATGTACCTATATGTAGGTGATTGATTTTGAGTTTAACTGTTACATATGTCAAGGTGCGGATGTTATATACTCTATCCGTTCGAAATAATAAGACGATTTGTCTTTTCTAGATAAAATGATCTAAACTACAAAAATCACAGTGTTTTATAATTTGGAATGGAAGAAGTACTTTTTTTCCACTTTTTCTAACTTTCTGTCGCAAGAAATCAGCCACCTTTATTATTTGTCTTTGTCATTCCATAAAAAAAATTGTCTCTTGTGATCTGTGATAATCTGCCCATTGTATCATGATCCAAGGGCCCTGAACATTGCAAGAAAAGCTGGTTATATTTTTTGCAAAAGAAATATAGCAACTCCCCTTTTTTTTCTCAGAAAGTTTCCCTGTAACTAAATACCATTTTGTTATGGTGAAATGTGGAGGTATCTCTTGTTCTGCACTGTACAAGGGATTGGTTGTACAGTTCGTTCTGAAATATTGAATTTTCTATATTGACAACATTACTCTTATGGCTTTGCTACGGTACTCCAAAATGACTATGGACCGTCCATTTATTCCGATCTAACGGTCACAATCATCTGTTACCTCCTAGGAGGTAATAGTATTTATTGATTTTTTATTTTACAAAAGTAGGATAAATAAGAAAGGTTTAAAATATTAAAATATTTTTAAAGATTTAGTTGTTAGGATTTGGTTGATGCACGTGAGTTAATTAGCGTACGTTTGTGTTTTGTGTTATGTTAGCGTAACCTGCGGCCTTACTCCTGGGCCGTGCAGTCGCCGTAGAGCTCTGGCCAGCGACATGCCTGCCGACCGGCAGTGTGACCGCGCCGCGCGGCAAAGGCCGATGCCCAAGCTTCGACGCTTCGCTGCTTCGCCGAAGGCGGATCAATGGCCGACACGCTGTCCGCTGTGCCGTCGTCCCCGAACTGCTGGCCGTCGTCCCTGAACTACTGGCCGCTTATGCGCATGCCGTTACTTCCAGGCCGGCGCACAAACTCACATCGTCCGCGACATCTAATGGAGTTTCCATTGCTTCATGTCTTTTTTTTTTAAGAATAATATTACTAATATGCATGTATCAGAAGATAGTAAGATCCAAAATTCTTGGCAATGGCATGCAAACATGTACGCAAAAATCAGATCCAAAATTCATGGCAATGGCATGCAAGCATGTGCGCAAAAATCTCCGTCCGCACAAAAATTGTGCCCTCCCATGATCAGCAGGATGCGGGATTTCCCCTCCCGTGATTAGGGGTTATTTTTGTTTTCCTTAAATTTATTAATTGAGTTAGTAATTTATTAAATTATGAAAAATCAACGATCTGGATTGATTATGAGATATTACCTCTTATAGGTAAACGGAGTACCTGAGCATTGCCCTACTCTTATTGTCCAAAAGAGTGTGCAAAGGCCTGGCGAGGAACTGACTGCTAGCTGCTAGGCAGAGCCCATCCAATGCCTAGTATATTTTCAAATAGTGTCTGTAGATACTGAATCTGCTTTGTACTATAATGAGATGGCACTCGGCACAATGTTTCACAAAACTAGTCCGAATTAGGCTATAACATGGTTTAAGTACACTTTTGTCTCGATGCAGACACTTAACCCCCACATGATTTGGTTTTTTTTAATGATCTGGAGGGGTTTACACCCCTACAGCATTTATTGAAAAGAAGATTCAAACATTACAAGGTTTTTAAAGAATACAAGGAAAAGCAGCAAGAAGGTAAATTAGGAAACAAAAAGGAAACGAAGAAGAGCTGAGAAGTTACAGCTCTGAGCCTAGCTATCGCATAATTTGATTTGTGCTATACATACCTATATATACTACTCTGGATCGCTTAGTATAAGATGTACACATACTACCAACTACATTATTCAATGTCGCATCCACCGATTAGATTATGTAACTAGTGGTTGTTTATTGAGAGGTGGGTACTAGAGGTGGTTTGAACAAAAGACAAAATAAATTGACAGCCAACACCACCAGTGATCTAGATCTGCGAATCGCACTGGAGATGGATAACGAGTGACCAATCTTGCATGTCCAATGGCCAATTGACTAATAGTCTAGAAGACACACTGCCAAACAATCTCAGAAGATGATAAGACAGTGCAAAAACATTATAGGATCAAGATACCTGTAGCACTATAGGTACAGGCAGCTCAGTAGCACACCCTTCCTTAATTTCAAGCACATCGGGCACGGTGCAAAATTATTAGGTCAGCCTCCTAGGTGCTTGCTCATTTGAAAACTACCTTAAGGATGCAATTAAATGTAATCAATTAGCAAAGAGGCCACACAGAATTAATCTAAGTAGTGGTCTGCAGCAATGGCACAACGCGCAGAGACAGGATTAATTTTTTTTGGCAGCCCTATGCGTGGTTCGGTGAGCAATCGTTGCGATGCCAGGCCTAATTCCACCACCACAGCACCACCAGTTCATCACCCATGCCCCAATAGGTAATGGGCAGACAGAATGGATGCTCCGCAGATTGTTCTTGACTTCTGTCTAGCTAGGTGTGGTCATCTGAAACTGGAGAACTCATCCCTAATCATTATCGCAGCATTGCCCTAAATCATAGAGGCTGTCCGGTTGGTTCCCTTCCCTCCCTTGCAATTACTCAAGTGAGAATCATATCTATCCATCAAGGTACAGTAAGATATATAGTGTTTTTTTCCACAGACTGCGTGAGAACTAATCGTATCTACTTGCAGCCTGTCGGATTGTGAGGTAGCAACCAGTAGGTTGCAGGTACTGACTATAACAAAAGTATACTATGTAAAAAAGTACATCCGAGACGTGACTTTAGAGATGTCACAGACACACTTCGGGGCGTCTGTAATAACATGTCTGTGGTAAGGTCTCATTACAGTTGTGTAAGGATTTAGTGTTTTTTCTGGTTCGTGGAAGATGGCAGGAGACGCATATATAATTCAAGCATCAATCATAACAGCTTTGTACAAACGCGCCTCAATCAATTATTACAGACGCGTTTTGTTTACTTGCGTTTTATGTATCACCTAACTACAGACGCGTCCTGCCAACACGCTCTTTAAAAACAAGTGTGCGGATATTACAGTTTTTTACATATTGGTAAAAGGTAATATTGTCTTGGTCTGAACACTAGGATTATAACCAACAGGTCAGACAAACATTGTGGTGAAAGATCATGACAAAATGACTGCGGCATCTCTTATTGGTGGATGCAGATCGGGTTAGGGATGTGGAAGTGGGGTCAATGGATCAATGTTCGATATATATATTTTTTTGAAGAAATATGTTGTCGTGTACATAGTCTCTCCATGCTTATCCTGGCATATGATACGGTTTACACTAGTGATGGCTGCTGGTCTCGACAGATTAGCCAATGGTTTGTATGCACAGACGATAAAACTAATGACATGATGTGGTATACCAGAGCTTGCGATCCCATGTGCTGCCAGCTCAGTCCCAGCTAAGGGCAAGTGTGATCGTGCATGTGGGTAAGTACAGATACCCCCAACTATAAGATGGACTATATATAGTACTCTGGATAGCTTAGTATAAGATGTACATATACTATATATTTTGCTCTGGAAAGCTTAGTATAAGATGTACAGATACCACCATCTACATAACTGTATGTCGTATCCACCCAATAGATTATGTAGAGCAAGTGGTTGTTTGTTAAGGGGTGGGTTGGAGAAGGCTTGAACTAAAAAGACAAACTGAATTGGCAGGCAACACTAGTGATTTGAATCTGTGAATTACACTAGAGTTGGCGCACGTCATATAGCCAATCGACCGATAGTCTAGACAACACTGATAAAACACATTGGGCAAAGAATCTTAGAAGATTATAACACTGTGCAAACATTATAGGACCAAACCCGTAGCACCACATAGAGGCAGCTTAATAGCACACTATTCATTTCTTGCACATCGCGCACAATGGAAAACCACCTAGCGAGCGCACCAGACCGTGCCTAGCTGCCGCACCAGCCCTCGGCTGTGCTCGCCTCCAACCCACCGAGGACATGCCTGCCTCACCCAGCGCCACCTCCCCTGAGCTCCTCCACCACTGTTCAAATCTGGCCTTGCGTGAGGGTCTCCTCTAGCCCTCGCACCCCTCGGACACCCCACACTGCCTACCGTAGCTCTGCTTCATAGGGACAAGGAAGGAGACAAGCCTGACACGAGAGCCCAAACTGGTAGTGAGAGAAAGGGAAGGAAGATCGAGCTGCAATTGGCTGGTTATTGGGCTGGCCCACTAGATCCATTGTGGAGCCCTTCCAAATAGTTCTCACCGCTTGTGGGATTCTAGATCCATAGTGGTGCTACTGCATGGTCGATTCCATGGTCCCAATCTATTTTTTTCAAAGTTGAAGTTGTCTGAAATATTTCACGAGACACTGTCCAAACGTTAACCATAGGTGGTCACAAAATTTGCTCTCTTGTAAAATACATAGGGATTTTTAGGCGTGCGCATTTTGTTTATATAGACGGTCACAAATTGCCTGTCCTAGAAATTGTATTTGGTGGATATTTTATTTATGGATGCAGTCACAAATTGCCTATGTCTTGAAATTCTTTTTTTTAATGAACTGGAGGGGATATAGCCCCTACAGGGCAATTTAATGATAAAAAACAGCAGTACAACAAAACCAAGAACTAACAAAGAAAAAAGAGACAAAGCCAAAGACAAAAACAAAGATAACAAAGCCAGTCAGCCATCCCTAAACCCCAAATCTTAAACTCTAAAATCTAAACCCTAAACCATAAAAGCATTTCATCGGGCCCAATACGATGGTCACGTAAGTAATAAGAGTTACACTCCTCTCTTCCTTTCCATAGTGCCCTACGACACGCCTCCATCTCTCACCACATACACACTCTTCTCTTCCTCAACCACAAGTGCAGGAACAACAGCATGGCCGCTCGGCAAGGGCTACAGGAAATCATAGGTGGTGTGTGTTGGGTTACTCCAGTAGACGTGTGTGGGATGCATATCTCGATAGTGTGGAGCTCCTGCCAATGGTGCAGACAGACAACTGGAGGTGCAGCATGGATCCCGAGGGCCTCATTGAGGCGGTTGCCTTGTGCTCATGCCTCGATTAATTATGAACTGAAGCGTCAAGTCGCCAATCCTTGCCTCCACTAACGGAGGCGGCCACTGAGCCTGCCCGCCTCCGTTAATAAAATGGCACTACCTCCTAAATCTTTTTTGTAGTAGTGGGTGACACCCACATGGATCTCTGCAACGATGACGGCTCGAGCGGGCTCGCTGGTGGGCTCAAATATGGGCTCTTTGGTGGGCTATTTTGTTTTTTCTGAACTTATTTATGCTTAAGGGGTACTCAGTTTAACTTTTATACAGAAGATGTCATGTCGGTGGATGCAGAATGCACGGGCGGACCCAAGGCCCGGCAAGGCCGGGCACCTGCCCGGGCTCCCCTGCGGCTATCAGAAGAATATAAAAGAGATCAATGTACTGTTCACTCGTGTAAATTAGCTTTCACGCTTATGCAACCCTAACCTATCTAATGTTTGCCCAGGCTCCATTTTATCTCTAGGTCTATTCGCTGCCGAATGGGTTAGAGAGATTCCCTAGTGCAATCTCCCAATGTATCAATATTCCTATCTCCAGACTAATTTTAGTGAAACTTCCTTTGTCGTATGCATTCTTCTTCTTGCATATGATAAGCTTGTTTACATTGGTATATGGTGGTGGCTGCATTCTTCTTCTTCCTTTATCGTATCCATTCTTCTTCTTGCATATGGTGATGGCGGCAGGCCTCGATATATTACCCAATGGCACAGACCTACGGCCGGGTTAATAACTTAATATATGCACATATGACTAATGACATGACATGGTATTACAGCTTGCGATTGCAAGTTTTGCCATCTCAGTGCTCAGACAAGAGTGAACGTGGGGTAAGTATGCACACATGTGTACGTGGCCACTTCCTCCTGTAAATAAATATATAGTTAAAAATCGTCATGGATATTAGCAGTTGATTAATCATTATATATGTTCTATATATACGTGAATAAGCATCCACAAGGTAGTGCTTCTTTTGCTCCGATGTATGTGTTCCATTCTCTTCTCTCTTCCAGGCGACAGACTATTTTTTGGTGAAACAGATTCTTATCCGTTCTTATTCTAGCATACGATACTGGTTTACAACCGTATTCTGTAGAACTGATGGTAATATATACACAGAGAGTGGCATATATACCGCCTACGCCTACATCCTCGTTAATATGCACAGAAGACTAACCCACATAATTTCCTGATATATGTTATACTAGAGCGTGTGATTCCAAGTTTTGCCAGCTCAGGGTTCAGGCCAGTGTCAACGTGGAGTAAGTATGCTTAACACATGTACATGGCCACTTCCTACAGTAAGTAGATACAAAACCTATCATCGGACAAAACCGGTTGGTTGTGGTCGTCTATATAATGTTGTGTACACGAGAAGCATCCACAAGGTACTGCTGCTTCTGCACAGTTGTAAGTCCCTATGCTCTTCTCTCTTCAGTTGCACATCTTTTTTTTTTTGGCATAACACTTCAGTCTAACCTCTAATGTACACTAGGAATCAATTTGTGTTTGTACCAGGAGATTAGTCCTGAGATAGTATATTAGTTTCTTTGTGAACTGTTTTCTAGCTGTTTTCATTCTTCTCATGTCCTGCTTTTTAACACTACTTGCTTGCAGTGTTAACTTTCGGAAGCTAGGCCAGTTTCATTCTTCTCATGGACGAAGATGCAACATGGGGACCTTGCCAGCTTCAGCTGGCGAACTGGGACGTTCAAGAACAAGCTCCTGAAGTTTGGTCTCATGCTGATGGTGGCGTCCCAGTGGAGTATGCTGTGTCTATCGACATGACTGCAAACTGCAACCTCCAAGCATATTTGCCTGAATCTTGTCAAGACCATGCAGGACAGGAATTGGCTGAGTACTACTCCTACTATGCTGCAACCTCACAGCCTAACTGCCCTGTTGAAGAGATCATTGATTGGCAGAATAGGCAGGTAATGGGAATGTCTAGCAAACAGGTTGTTGTGTTGCAGAATGAAGAAACTAAGATCTCTAACAACAGCAATGTTAGTGCTGTGTTTGAGCAAGTATCGGACGAGTTTCGGGCTGATGTCCGCCTGATGCAAAACAAAATGCATAGATATCCTGCTAGCCTTCGAGATCATCTCCATGAATCTTATACCGTGCCGAGGTTTGTGGCCATCGGACCTTACCACCACCACCGAGACCATCTCAAGCAGGCGGAGAAGGTGAAGCACATGGCTGCAATATGTTGCGTCATTGATTCTCGCCGCCAAGTGGAGGAGGTGTATTCCGTTGTTGCCTCTGCTGCGGACGAGGCCCGCTGCCTCTACGACAAGGATGTCATGGCAGGTATTAGCTGCGTAGATTTCCGAGATATGATGTTTGTTGATGCTTGTTTCTTACTGCAGTACATGCGCATGAAGTGTAAAATTAAAGGAATTAAAGTAGATGAGAGCTTGGTTGGTTTCTTGCGCCGTAACAGCCGTGACATCCGCCATGATCTCATTTTGCTCGAGAACCAGCTTCCCTGGAAGGTAGTCGAGGCAGTCATGAAGCTGATGCCAGAGCGCGTGCCCTTGGAATACTACTTCATCCAAGGATGGAAAGGCTATCTGCAGCACCGTAGGAAATACAAAGAAGAGGAAGATGATAATACTTATCTATTAACATTGGTTAAAAATAAGGCATTCAAACCGCATCTCCTTGGCCTCCTCCGATACTACACTGTAGGGAGAAACACAGGCACTAGTAGTGGCAAACCGAAACCCAAGAACCCATCAATTTCCATCAGTGCAATTGAGCTTGCCCAGATCGGCATCACCCTCACTGCCAACAAGACGATGGAGCTCATCGACATGGGCCTCAACCAGCAAGGGACCCTACTTGCCGATCTCTCATTGGCGCCCCTGTCTCTTGACCGTAACCGTGCAAGCTACCTCCTCAACATGGCTGCTCTCGAGCTATGCACGTTAAAGATTTCTGGAAATGGCAAAGTGGAAGACTCTGCTGTCTGCTCCTACCTCCAGGTCCTGGGTTTGTTGGTATCCAGGGTGGAGGATGTGAAGGAGCTAAGGTTGAGGGGTCTCCTGCAGGGAGGAGGAGGCCTCACTGACAAGGAAGCATTCAAATTCTTCACAACCTTCCAGGGTCTGCCTTTTGGAAGGTGCTATAACCGTGTCATGCGAGACATCGAGTTATACAAGGAGAGCAGGCAGATACCTGCCAAGGTGTATGCTTTTTACTACAAACACAAGAAAATCATTGCTACAGTTTTGGGCGCCATTGTTGCAGTTTCCGGGATCATAGGGGCACTCCTGTCAATCAAGAGTTCCGTTTGACGTATATACCCATGGTGCATGTGGATAGATGACCTACTACAGATTCATATGTGCTTCAGTTGTCATAATTTATTTCATAGTACTCCCTCTGTTTTTAAATATATATGTCAGTGTTAAACATTGTATCATGGTCCGAACATTTGTATGTTTTCTAAAATTACGTATTTGTGCTAATAGACAAGCATGTACGTAGGATTAAAGTTAACTGTGTTGTGTTTGGTTCACACAGTAGTAACTTGAAATGCTTTTGGAAAGGAATCGTGGCTGACTAGCAGTGGGATCAGGATTACTTGAACTACTTGGTTGGGCAAGGTAACGCTATTGTAGAGTCAGGGGAGCAAAAGCACTTGAGTAGTGGCTGGCAGTAATGCGATCAGACACCGGAAGGGGAGGAATCAATGGTGGTTGTGTTAGGAGAACCATCCGTGAAAATCAATTTTCAAAGACGGTTTCAGAACTATCCCTGAAAATCACTTGTTTAAACAATCGATGACATGGTAGCAGTTTTATAAACCAGCCTTGTGATCATTTTTGACGGAGCAGAAATAATTTCTATACGAGCGCAGCATTGTCACCTTTATACAGAGTGTAAATGCCCACTTTAAGTCGTACCACTACTGCAGAAAATCATATATACACCTTTGCTATGTAATGTTGATCGGAGGAAGAACACTTTTTTGGCAACTAGGAGAACAGCCCAAAGTTGCTCAAAACTAGTACAAGTTGTCAAGTTGGGGTGTAATAGATACTTCAATGTCGATGCATGCAGACGTACTCACATGGTAGGTGCTATCTTCTAACAATAGCCACACCTCACTGGTCACAAGATGTAGAACTACCACTAATAACCATATTGCATCGTAATTCGAATCAACTCCATGCATGTTACAATTTGCACCAGGTTGATATATATTCAGAGAATAGAAGATAGCAGGATTGCAGAAAGTTCTGCGCTGAAAAGTACAAACGAAGAGTGAAAACAGAGCTAGAAACACATCAGGACAAATATCATAGCGGAAACACAAAGTAATGGTGAGAAAGAAATACCTTATGCCGCCACGGCGGAAAGAAGCACAGTCAAGCAGCCAAGTGGTAAGTGGACAGTGTTATATAGCATAAGATAGACCAGTTATGTGAATGATGTCTATCCTATTCACTCGATGTGGCCAATTGGACTATGTTTAACAAGCTGCAGTTATGTAGAAACGTATATTCCAAACAGTGAACATACTGGTTGGCGAAGGTTCTTTATCTTGCTATATGTGTTCTACATAATTGTCAAATTCTAATCCCATATGTACAAACCTTGATGAAACATGCGCCTCAACTGGTAAAATTTGGTAAAACAAGCTCCACTGCTATATGGTGTTGTGTTTGTCTATATATGTGTGCATAACCATTATTCAGGCTAAACAATTACTGAAATGGGTAAAATGGCCATTAAATGAAATGATCGTTCAAATGAAAGAAAAGACCGACTGAAAGGATACGGTTTACTTTCATGTAGTGTTAAATTGTTTTGCAAGGGAGGAAAAATAGAGTTAGGAATGGGGAGAATACTTTGGTTTGGCTTGATACTTGGTTTCCCTTAAGGTGGCTCAACTCTTAAAGGGTGAAGTAACCACTATCTTTTGTAGATGGCTTACCCCTGAGAATCACAGTGGATGCAGATCCTTATTGACATCCATAGCACCGGTTTAGTAGAAGAGCAAGACCAGATTCTTTGGAAATTTGGGTCTAAACAACTGTTCATTGTAAAATCAACCTATAATGCTATGACAAGGTCTGATGCTGGTGCTTCCTATAGCCATACATGGAAAGGGAAAATACCTGCAAAGATTAAGATCTTTCTATGGCTGATAACAAATGGTGCTATCCTAACCAGAGATAATCTCATTAAGAGAAAATGGGTAGGGGATTCAGCTCGTCAGTTCTAGGATCAGGATGAAAACATTAATCACTTGTTTTCATTTGTTCCAGATTTTAACCAGTGCTGGACTTGGTGCAGAAAATGGCTGAGTAACTCTAGTCATCTTCATGCAATAGGGATTGGGGCCATATATTGGTCCATCTGGAAATTGTGAAACAATATTTGCTTTGATGGAAAAAGCTTCAGTAAACCCATAACGATCATAAGCCATGCTTGTGCTTTAATGAAATATTGGACAGGACTGTTGAAAGCTGAAGATAGGGAAACGACGAAGCAAGGCGTGGAGGACATGCACAGGATTGCTGTTCAACTCCTGGCTGCTAGAAGGACAATGCCGCTGATGTTGATGCCGGCTCCCCAGGCGGAAGACGAAGATGAACGTGCTGATCCTACCGCTGGACTTCAGGCCGGCGAGCTGGATGAACGTCAGTAGGGAACGACGCTACAATCTGCCCAGAACCTGCTAAACAGTCTTATTCATCAAGCTGTAGTGCAGATTTGCAGTAGCGTGTTGGCTGAAACTTGTGTTTCTTCTTGACTGGTTCTGTAATAGGTCAAAATTCTGGGCCTGTCTTTGCTTCCTCTGAGAAACTCTTAAACCTTCTTATGTATTTCCATTAATTCGTAAAAATCGATTTTGAGAAAGCATATAATAAAGTCAAATGGGGATCTCTTTATTCACATGTACCTTATAGATGAAAGGCCGTTTACCTCGTATATGTAGGGTACAATAATAATATAACTATGTTCCCCTAAAAAATATATGTAACTATTTACTATTTACTATTTAGCTACTCAACAAGAACTCTATGCTGCTGAATGATTTTGGTTTAGACCTAAAACTTAAATCCGAATGGGCCTATAGTGCCCAGATTGGGCTTGGACGAGCCTAATTAATGGGCCGGCCTGCTCAATGAATTGGGATCCTCGTTGAAGTGTAACCGAGTCGGGATCCTGTTCTTTCACATCGAATCGAAAGAACTAATCAAACGAACACAAGAGATCTCGACGATAAAATCCCATAATCCCACCTCCATGTCCAATCCCACGAATTGCGACAGATGGGTGGTGGCGAGGTGTGTCCAATCCTAGCCCTAGCGCCCGCCCCCCTCGTTTCTCTTCCTCTTCCTTCTCGTGATGCCAGGCAAACGAGCACTATTCCAGCGAAAGAACTCGGGCTACCACTGAAGGGTTATGAGGATGCTACACTAGCCGGAAAACAAAACTTTTCTACCTCATATCCCGGGATCTACCGCTAGTTACAGTTACGGGATTACCACTAGACGCGCAGATGCGGCGGAAGACGACTCGATGTAGTCGAACGCGTCGCAGCGTGCCATGCGGTTGCGTGGTCGTCCAGCAACTCCTCCCACCACTTGCGGTTCATCCTCGTGCTCCAGATGTAGCACCTTCGAGGTATCACACACGTACGAGGGAGAAGCGATGCGCCTCCGGACTGCTAGGTCTGCGAGGAGCGAAGGCGAGAGCGTGGAGGGCGACGGCGGTAGCCAAAGGACGTGGATTAGGTCTGGCCGCGCCCCTCCCCTCTACTTATATAGGCATCTCTCATGTTCTTCCGAGTTGGAGGCCCATTAGAAACCCTAAGCCTTGTCTAATTTGGGTCCAACCCGAATTAGGCTTCCAGCCTCTTAAGCGTGCGACCCTATGGGTTCACGCCCACATAGACATGGGCCGAATACTCCTATTCGCCCAATAGTTGACAGCTGCCTCTAGCAAGGCGTGACAACTCCTATATGAATGCAAATGATCATATCAGACGAACCACCACGATCACATACAAGTTATTCCCTTGCCACGTGATATTTGGTTCAACTCGTGCGTTAACACTTAACACAAGCACGACCATGCATTTGTTGATCCAATCACTTGAGTGATCCAGTGATATCACTCTCATCAGAGAGGGGCAAGTCCCATCTTGATTGTCTATGTCTCATAGCATGTTTCTCGACAAATCCGAAGACGTCCTTTATAACTACCCAGTAAGGGAGTAGCGTTTGTCAGTCCCTAAGCAACTCGATACACATCTCGAGCACATACTATAATCTCAGGTCGAAGGACATAACGTATATGATGTGTATAGAGACAATCTCATGTTGGGTCAGTCCAGCCTACATGTCATACATGTGCCCACATTATTAGTTCGACATCCCCATGTCCATGACTTGTGAAACATAGTCATCAACTAATACATGTGCTAGTCTAGTATTCATGTGTGTCCTCACATGAACTCCGACCAGGGACAAATATAGAATAACCATACAAGTAAAAGAGTTCCACAAACAATTCACATAATTGCCAATCAATACAAGTTGTCTTTAATGGATATTCAATGGACACATTACATATCATGTATACATGCGGAATATCATCATCTCTATGATTACCTCTAGGGCATATTCCCAACAATCTCCCACTTGCACTAGAGTTAATCTCTAAGATGTCTAATCCCCATAGACCTCATGTGCGCCTCATGCTTAGGCTGTGGAAGGGCCTTTGTCAATGGATCTGCTACATTCAAATCCGTGTGTATTTTGCACATATTAATTTCACCTTCGCTGATAAACTGTCGTATGAGGTGAAATTTCCGTTGTACATGTTTGTTCTTCTGGTGATTCCTTGGCTCCTTAGCCTGCGCTATCGCCCCATTGTTGTCACAATGTAGATTCAATGGGCTAGCCGCATTAGGAAACACACCAAGATTAATGAGGAAACGCCTCATCCAAACACCTTCCTTTGCGGCTTCGAAGCCGCAATGTACTCGGCTTCGTTGTAGAATCGGACACTGTCTCCTCGCTTGGAACTTTTCCAACTCTTCGCACCACCATTTACTTGTGAACACAAAACCTGATTGAGATTGTGAATCATCTACATCAATTTGGAAGCTAGCATCGGTGTAACCATTTACAACGAGCTCCTCCTCACCTCCATAGATCGGGAACTCATCCTTAGTCCTTCTCAAGTACTTAAGGATGTTTTTAACCGGTCCCATCATTGACTCTCACCGGGATTGCCTTGGTACTGCTCGCAACACTTAGAGCATATGAGACATCTGGGCGAGTACATATCATGGCATACAGGAAGGAACCAACTGCCGAAGCGTATGGAACCTTACTCATGCGTTTGCGCTCTTCATCTGATGAAGGACATTGCTTGTCACTAAAGCGCATACCATGTGACATAGGCAAGAACCCTTTCTTGGATTGCTCCATGTTAAACTGTTTCAACACCTTGTCAATGTATGTATCTTGGCATAATCCTATTAGCCTTTTCGACCTATCTCTATAGATCTTAATGCCCAAGATGTATGCTGCATCTCCTAAATCCTTCATAGAAAAACTATTATTCGGTGAAGTCTTTACTGATTGCAACATAGGAATGTCATTCCCAATCAATAGTATGTCATCCACATACAAGATTAGAAACACAACAAATACTCCCACTAGCCTTTTGGTAAACACAAGGCTCTTCTTCATTCGACGGAAGCCAAACCCTTTGACAACCTCATCAAAACGAATGTTCCAACTCCGAGATGCTTGCTTTAACCCATAAATAGATTTCTTAAGCTTGCATATTTTTCCAGCATTATTTGGATCAACAAAACCCTCGGGTTGTATCATATACACGTCCTCCTCTAAATTTCCATTTAGAAAGGCTGTTTTAACATCCATCTGCCAAATCTCATAATCAAAATAGGCAGCTATTGCTAGAATGATCCGGATAGATTTAAGCATCGCTATTGGGGAGAATGTCTCGTCGTAGTCAATTCCTTGAACTTGCCAAAAACCCTTTGTGACAAGTCGAGCTTTATAGACGTGAACATTTCCGTCCATATCTTTCTTCTTTTTATAGATCCATTTGCTCTCGATGGGTCTAACACCATCAGGCGGGTCAACCAAGTTCCAAACTTGATTATCTCCCATGGAATCTATCTCGGATCTCATGGCACTCTGCCATTGCTCGGAATCTGAGTCCATCATAGCTTCTGCGTATGTTGCAGGTTCGTCATCGTCTAACAATAACAGATCCCCACGCAATTCGCGAAGTCTTGCTAATCTTCGTGGTTGTGGAGGTGTCTCAGTGGCCACGGGCATCTCAACTTGTTCTGCTACATTAGCATCACTCGTAGAGTCCTTCTCGACTGGCTCATCTTGAACTTCTTCAAGATACACCTTTTGTCCACTCTTCTCTCTTTTGAGAAACTCTTTCTCTAAGAAAACACCATTTTGAGCAACAAACACTTTGCCCTCTGAGCGGTTGTAGAAGTAATATCCCAAAGTTTCCTTCGGATATCCCACAAAAAAATATTTGTCTGATTTGGGTGTTAGCTTATCGATATAAGCCGTTTGACATAAACTTCACAACCCCAAATTTTTAGAAAAGACAAACTAGGACTCTTCCCAGTCCATATCTCATATGGTGTCTTAACTACGTACTTAGATGGTACTCTATTTAATGTGAAAGCGGCTGTTTCTAGAGCGTATCCCCAAAACGATAAAGGTAGGTCCGACTGGCTCATCATAGACCGAACCATGTCCAACAAAGTCTGATTATGCCGCTCAGACACGCCATTTCTCTACGGCGTTCTAGGTGGCGTAAGCGGTGGAACAATTCCACAACTCTTAAGATGATTGCTAAACTTGTGACTCAAATATTCGCCTTCACGATCAGATCGCAAGGCCTTAATTTTCTTGCCACATTGATTCTCTACTTCATTCTGAAATTCTTTGAACTTTTCAAATGTTTCAGACTTATGCTTCATTAGGTAGACATAGCCATATCTACTAAAATCATCAGTAAAAGTTATGAAGTATTGAAATCCGCCTCTAGCTGTCGTGCTCATTGGTCCACATACATCAGTATGTACTAGTTCCAACAAGTCAGATGTTCTCTCAGGAAAACCTGAGAAAGGCGTCTTGGTCATCTTGTCTAATAGGCAAGCCTCACATGTCTCGTAAGATTCAAAATCAAACGAAGTTAGAAGCCCATCATCATGGAGCCTCTTCATGCGTTTTTCACTTATATGACCCAAACGACAATGCTACATATATGTAGGACTTAACTCATTAAGTCGAGGCCTTTTAGCATTAATATTACGATGTGTGCATCATCAAGATTTAAAATAAATAATCCATTCACAATGGATGCAAAAGCCACAAACATATCATTCTTTCGGATAACACAACCATTGTCTTTACTCGCAAATGAATAACCATCCTTCATTAAACATGAAGGTGGCACAATGTTTCGACTTAAGCTAGGAACAAAATAACAATTATTCAATTCCAATGTAAATCCTGAAGGCAGGTGAATGTTGTTCTAAGGCCGAACCTTAGAACCCCCTCCGGTGGTAAACTCGAATCTACTCACGGAGCGACGCTGAATCTACCTACGAAATGCTGCTCGGAACACAAAATAGAACACAGAACACAAAATCCAAGTATTCCATTATATTCCGGTCCCTTGTACAGTCCCATCAGAGCAATATTTATAAGCGCCCGTAGGCTTTTACAGGACCATAATGCCCTTGGGCCGCTTCTCCCGAGCCCTCCTGCTGGTCGGCAACGAGGGCGTAACAGTCTTCTTGGCGCTTTTCCAAGTTGCAGGCCGAACGGCCGACATCGCCAGGCCCACAAGGCAGCAAGCAATCCTCATAGGAGCAGCGACATGACGTCCCTGCACAAGTAAAACATCCGCCCGCTGCCGAGTGCTGATTAGGTCAGGGCACCGAAGCCCCCCTTGCAATGGTGATTCGGCGACCCTGTCCTCGGACGGGCCAGACCATCAGTCCGCCGCCTGCCGACGCAGACGACCGAATACGTTTGGTGTCGATTCGGTTGCCTAACAGAATCGACATTTCGTCATTTCGGCGGGACGGGGTGCCCAGGTCCCGGTTGTCACCCAACAGTGAAGTTGCATCGTCCCGACGTTCAACGCAACAACTCTTGCATTGTTTCCCATGCGGAAATCAACCTCTCCTTTCTCCACGCTTCTACTTCTTATCATTCCCTGCATCGTATTGCAAATATTAGCAACCAATCCGGTATCAAATACCCAAGAACTGATATAAGAGTTAGCGAGGAAAATATCTGTAACATAAACAACAAGCGTATGAGCGGGAGTACCTTTACTACCGCCGTCCTTCTTTAAGGACGCCAAGTACCGCTTGCGCTTCTTTCCAGACCTTCCCCACCACAATGAAAACATTTAGCATGAGTTGGTGGTCCAGCTTTGGGGGCGGGCGGAGCTGGCTTGGAGATCTCATCTTTAGCCTTGCCCTTTTTCTTCCCCGGAAATCCTTCTTTCTCTTAAAGTTAGGCTTGTTCGGATTGCCAACACTTGGCCACCAACTCCGCTTCTTAATGTCCGCCTCTGCTGTTTTCAGCATGCCACACAACTCATTCAAGCCCCCTCCGCCCCATGCATATGGTAGTTCGAGATGAAGTTTCCATAGCTGGGCGGCAGAGACGAGAGAATGAAATCAGTAGCCAACTCTGGGCCAATTGGGAAGCCTAGCTTCTCCAACCTCTGAGTGTAACCAACCATCTTGATTACGTGTGGCCCAACAACTGCACCCTCTGCTAGCTTGGTTTCACCAAGCGCCTTAGAGACATTGAACCTTTCAGTTCTAGCTTGAGTTTGGAACATATCCTCAAGCGCCACGATCATATCGTTCGCTGAATGATTGTTATCGAACTGCATCTGCAGATCGGGTTCCATACATGCAAGCATAAGGCAGCCTATCTCAAGATCAGCATCACATGCTTTCTTGTAAGCATTTTTCTTAGCAGTAGGTGCATCTGCAGCAGGCTCATCGGTAAGGGGTTGTCTAGATAATCCTCCTTTTTCTCGGCCACGAGAACAATTCTCGATTAAGGATCCAATCCGCATAGTTTGTTCCATTCAACTTATCTTTCTCAAGAATCGAACGCAAAGTAAATGGTTGCTTAGAAGACGCCATTTAATCTACAACAAAAGTAATGCAAAATACTAAGATAAAGTATCCATGATAGAGTAAATAATATCAAATATAATCTACTCCCACTAAAATCAATATCCCTTGATTGAAACTTAGTGATTCAAGACCCACAACTAACAAGTCAACTAGTGAGCTTTAGCATCACCGCTAGAAGACATGGTAGATCGGTAAGCAACTCTTTGCTAATCATATCACATATGACTCTTGTTGTTGGATAGCATCTCTATGCTTGGGTTACCAACTTCTTATGCTCCAAGGTCCCTAACCGTTAGGATGACCTTGTTCAAGCAACCAAACCTTCTGCAGTAAGTATCCGATACGAACCTGTCTAGTCAAGGAAAATCGGTGGCACCCTAATTTCATAGACCCACCACCGATTGTACAAGACAGTGACAGTGCAAGATTTGGGGGAGCACGAACTCAAACATTACTGAGGGATCGTTCTACTTCACTACCGCACGAATGTGGACAAAAACATTATAGCATGTGAAAGTAAAACAAAGTAAGAACGGCATAAACACAGATATGACTTGGTATAGCCCATTATTCTTTTCGAGATCTCCATCTCTTCAATCTGTTCATCATGGTGATCTCCATCTCCATGATCCATGTATGCCATCCTTTAGTGACGAATCCACCATGACTAACTATCACTAACGCCAAAGCTAGTGAATTAAAATTACATCGTCGTGGATAGGATCATCACAGATTGGCACGCAGGCCATTACAATAATTTTGACAATATCTATATGGCTCCAGCCCATATTGTCATCCTCATGACATGCCAGCCATGAATTAATTACATACATGCATCACATACACATAAGGGCTATACCAGTCACGAAATCCTACAAAACAGAGTTAACCGATTCCGACTACAAAAAGTAAATCACGAAAAACTCTATTTTGCGGACCTTATTTCGCAATTCTAATCTCGTCGAATCCGACAAAGTGGGATTCAGTTGAGTCCTTCTCGAAATTCTCTACAACTTTCGTTTAAGGATCGTCTCCATCCGAGTTACGGTTGAAAAGTTACGGCCGTTTTACGAACAGAACTTTTCTCGGCAACCCGGCGCCCGGCAGCAGATCCAATTTGCCACCGCCGCGCATCACATGCGCTGGGCACTTGACATAGGGTTCAGTTCGATCAATCTAATTGATCTCAAACTTGCCGTGACTGGATTTACATGTATCACTTAACTCGGATGGCGGAATTCCGACCGGTACGAGTAGATCGTTACAAGACCAACGCGGCAAGACCATGAACCAAGATCGAAGACTCATTACAACCACGCATATCACCATATGCAATATCCAAAACCTATAACGACGCATAACCAGTCTCCGATACCACTGAAGGGTTATGAGGATGCTACACTAGCCGGAAAACAAAACGTTTCTACCTCATATCCCAGGATCTACTGCTAGTTACAGGTTACGGGATTACCACTAGACGCGCAGATGCAGCGGAAGACGACTCGATGTAGTCGAACGCGTCGCAGTAGTGCCGTGCAGTTGCGTGGTCGTCCAGCAACTCCTCCCACCACTTGCGGTTCTTCCTCGTGCTCCAGATGTAGCACCTCCGAGGTATCACACACGTACGAGGGAGAAGCGATGCGCCTCCGGACTGCTAGGTCCGCGAGGAGCGAAGGCGAGAGCGTGGACGGCGACGGCGGCAGCCAAAGGACGTGGATTAGGTCTGGCCACGCCCCTCCCCTCTACTTATATAGGCATCTCTCATGTGCTCCCGAGTTGGAGGCCCATTAGAAACCCTAAGCCTTGCCTAATTCGGGTCCAACCCAAATTAGGCTTCCAGCCTCTTAAGCGTGCGACCCTATGGGTTCACGCCCACATAGACCTGGGCCGAATACTCCTATTCACCCAATAGCTGACAGCGGCCTCTAGCAAGGCGTGACAACTCCTATATGAATGCAAATGATCATATCAGACGAACCACCACGATCACGTACAAGTTATTCCCTTGCCATGTGATATTTGGTTCAACTCGTGGGTTAACACTTAACACAAGCACGACCATGCATTTGTTGATCCAATCACTTGAGTGATCCAGTGATATCACTCTCATCAGAGAGGGGCAAGTCCCATCTTGATTGTCTATGTCTCATAGCATGTTTCTCGACAAACCCGAAGACGTCCTTTATAACTACCCAGTAACGGAGTAGCGTTTGTCAGTCCCTAAGCAAGTCGATACACATCTCGAGCACATACAACAATCTCAGGTCGAAGGACATAACGTATATGATGTGTATAGAGACAATCTCATGTTGGGCCAGTCCAGCCTACATGTCATATATGTGCCCACATTACTAGTTCGACATCCCCATGTCCATGACTTGTGAAACATAGTCATCAACTAATACATGTGCTAGTCTAGTATTCATGTGTGTCCTCACATGAACTCCGACCAGGGACAAATATAGAATAACCATACAAGTAAAAGAGTTCCACAAACAATTCACATAATTGCCAATCAATACAAGTTGTCTTTAATGGATATTCAAAGGACACATTACATATCATGGATACATGCGGAATATCATCATCTCTATGATTACCTCTAGGGCATATTCCCAACAACCACCGCTGAATCAATGCTTTGTAGGGCAAAAAACAAAAAACAACAAGAACAATAATAGTCTACTACCAATCGGATTTGCCAGTGTGATCCGAGCCAACTCATTATTTGGGTTCATTTTATTATATATATACACAAAATGTTCAATGTTGCAAACATTCTTGTAGGGGCCGGCCGGTATCTAATCTTCAACATGAATATCGTATTCAATGTTGCAAACATTCTTGTAGGGGCCGGCCGGTATCTAATCTTCAACATGAATATCGTATTCATTCCTTGCCTCCTGCAAGCCCACTATAACCTCAAGCCCCACAGCCTTGTGCTCTTGGGGCTCCTCTTGTTATTCTCTAACAATGGTATCTTCAGCTTCAGGCTCGGTGGAACTCTATTTGAGTTGGCTTGATAGATGCTTGGGCAAAATGGTCTTCAAATCTGTATAAAAAGCACAGAAGAGGAAAGAAAAATTAAGAAGTAATGTGATTAGTAATTACAAATTTGCAATCTAAAATATAAAATACATTTCACTATGTATCTCTGCTCTTCTTTGGTGGTGCCATTTTTATATCAGTCTCGAAGCCGGCAGCCGTTACCGTCATCGAGCGCCTGCTCATGGACTCTGCAATTGACACGCCACCGATAGGTTTTGGACTTTTGGTCTATGAACCGTCCGCGTGGGAATCAGCCAGGATTCAGGAAGGCAATCGATAAATCAGGAAGGCAGGGAGATGACTCCACCATCCCATAAACAGAAGGGAGAATTAAGTATTTGGCCCTAAAAAAATGCTCTTAGTTGTTAGGACCTTTTGTTTTATGGCCTCGAAACAAAATTTTCTTAGCATCGTAACGGCCTTCCGTTAGTTTTGGGCATGTAACGGTGTTAACTTAGGGATATAAAGACCATTTTACTCCTCCCCAGAAAATAAAATAAAAAACAGAGTTTTACCACTTCTACCATAGCAAGTTTTATGGGTTATTTTTAATTATCTTTTGAAACGATTGATTTAGATAAATAATACACAAACTTAGAGAGTTATTTTGAATAATCTAGCATAATGGTACAAGTGGGTAATTTGGATCTCAAATTAAGGGGGGTTAATGTTTTTTGCTAGCGTGTCAGGTGAAAAACTAATTGGAACTTGTGTCTCTATTGGAGCTTCTAAATAGCAATAGAGCAACTCCAACATTTTTCTATTTTGGGCTTGGCAAATTTATGGTTTTGCCAAGTCTCAAAACCAAATGCCAAGTGAAAAAGAGGTTTTCTCTAACAGTTTGGTATTTTGGGTTGGGCAATTGAAAACTAGTGGCCAACAACGCGGGGAGAAGTTGCCGTGTGGAGCGAAACCACGATGCCAACACGCGCATATTTGCGTCTAAAAGGGGGAAATTTGCAAAGCTCCCAAAAATACCGGGTACTTTTGTCAAGTTGTTGAAGGCTGTTTTTTGTGATTTTTGACAAAACTCGAGGATGCCAAGTCCTTTCAGCAAAGGAGTTGCTCATAAGATGAGCATTACTTAGAATAGCAGAAAAGTAGAGGTACAAGAATCATCTCCTGTCAATATTTTAATTATATGGTGGACATGCTTGTACAGTTGTACATGGCTGCATCTTGTGTTAAACTATAGTCCAATTCACATGGCCGATCTGTCTATGGCTCTATGCTACTCCATATATGGTGTTGCGTTTGCGTGTGACTGTGTGACTGTTCATCTTTTGCCCGACGGCTGTAAGGTTTTCCTTTCTCACCATTTGTTTGTCCTGATTTGTTTCTCTGTGATATGTTAGTAACTCTTTTTTCACAATTCGTTTCTTGTCTCCCTACGCAGAACTTTCTACAGCAAAATACTCAGCTACCGGGGTGCCAGATCGTTGCATGGAACCAGATGCAGCATGGGTGCCTTGCGTCTTTCAGCTGCCCAATTGCAACATGCAGCAAGCAACTGACTTTCAGCTAGGACACTGGACCGCCATGGACATGCACTACGTGAAAAAGGCACTGTAAGAGCGCTTGGCCATTTCTAGTAGGGGCGGCTCGTGATGCAGCCGCCCCTACAGTGGCTGGCGCGGGGAGGCTGGCGGCCAGATCGCCAGCCGCCCCTGCTAATCCACTGTATAGGCGGCTGGTGATCCAGCCCGCCCTACATAAAGCCACTGTAAGGGCGGGCCGGTGATCCACCGCCCTACAAAGGTTTTTCACAAAATTAGTTAAAACGAGTCACCAAATGACCTCAAATTAAAAACTTTTGAATACAAGATAGTTTTGTCTCATCAAGATACATATTTCATACATAGAAAATTTTTGGATTTGGAAAAGTTTTAGTAAACTCTTCTCACAGGGTTTCAAAATTCAAGGCGAGACTTGGTCAACCATAGTCAAACGAGGTACCAAATGACCTCAAATGAAAAACTTTTGAATACAAGATAGTTTTGTCTCATCAAGATACATATTTCATAGATAGAACACTTTTGTATTTGAGGAAGTGTTTGTAAACTCTAGTCACAAATTCTTGAATCCCACACACACTTAATGAAACTTCATGCGGGACGAGTGGATTTAGAACTACACTTTCGCAACGCTTCGTCGAATGCAAAAATGACCTTTGTATGAATTGTTCGTCTTGACGAGGATCAAACTTGATGTTCATGACTTTTCGAGGTGGGCCCGCCTAGGGGGTCGAAAACCCGCGTCGGCCGTGAAAAACCGAAGTTTCAAAGTTTGAGTGGTCCAAACAATTCCAGATGAAAAGGTGACCATTGGAGAAAGTATGTATCTTGATGAGTGGATCAAACTTGCTGTTCATCACTTTAGCATCCGAGGCCATCTAGGGTCCGGTCAACGTGTATTTTCCAAAAAAATAGAGGTTTGACTTGGTCAACCATAGTCAAACGAGGTACCAAATGACCTCAAATAAACAACTTTTGAATACAAGATAGTTTTGTCTCATCAAGATACATATTTCATACATAGAACACTTTTGCATTTGGAAAAGTTTTAGTAAACTCTTCTCACAGGGTTTGAAAATACAAGGCGAGACTTGGTCAACTATAGTCAAACGAGGTACCAAATAACCTCAAATGAAAAACTTTTGAATATAACATAGTTTTGTCTCATCAAGATACATATTTCATAGATAGAACACTTTTGCATTTGAGGAAGTGTTGGTAACTCTAGTCACAAATTCTTGAATCCCACACACACTTAATGAAACTTCATACGGGACGAGTGGATTTAGAACTACACTTTCGCAACACTTCGTCGAATGCAAAAATGACCTTTGTATGAATTGTTCGTCTTGACGAGTGGATCAAACTTGATGTTCATGACTTTTCGAGGTGGGCCCGCCTAGGGGTTCGAAAACCCGCGTCTAGCCGTGAAAAACTGAAGTTTCAAAGTTTGAGTGGTCCAAACAATCCCAGATAAAAAGGTGACCATTGGAGAAAGTATGTATCTTGATGAGTGGATCAAACTTGCTGTTCATCACTTTTGCATCTGAGGCCATCTAGGGTCCGGTCAACGTGTATTTTCCCAAAAACAAAGGTTTGACTTGGTCAACCAAAGTCAAACGAGGTACCAAATGACCTCAAATAAAAAACTTTTGAATACAAGATAATTTTGTCTCATCAAGATACATATTTCATACATAGAACACTTTTGCATTTGGAAAAGTTTTAGTAAACTCTTCTCACGGGTTTGAAAATCCAAGACGAGACTTGGTCAACCATAGTCAAACGAGGTACCAAATGACCTCAAATGAAGAACTTTTGAATACAAGATAGTTTTGTCTCATCAAGATACATATTTCATAGATAGAACACTTTTGCATTTGAGGAAGTGTTGGTAAACTCTAGTCAAAAATTCTTGAATCCCACAGAGACTTAATGAAACTTAATGCGGACGAGTGGATTTAGAACTACACTTTCGCAACGCTTCGTCGAATGCAAAAATGAGCTTTGTATGAATTGTTCGTCTTGACGAGTGGATAAAACTTGATGTTCATGACTTTTCGAGGTGGGGCCCGCCTAGGGGTCGAAAACCCGCGTCTAGCCTTGAAAAACGAAGTTTCAAAGTTTGAGTGGTCCAAAACAATTCCGATCAAAAGGTGACCATTGGAGAAAGTATATATCTTGATGAGTGGATCAAACTGCTGTTCATCACTTTTGCATCTGAGGCCATCTAGGGTCCGGTCAACGTGTATTTTCCGAAAAAATAGAGGTTTGACTTGGTCAACCATAGTCAAACGAGGTACCAAATGACCTCAAATAAAAACTTTTGAATACAAGATAGTTTTTTCTCATCAATATACATATTTCATATATAGAACATTTTTGCATTTGGAAAAGTTTTAGTAAACTCTTCTCATAGGGTTTGAAAAAATCCAAGGCGAGACTTGGTCAACCATAGTCAAACGAGGTATCAAATGACCTCAAATGAAAAACTTTTGAATATAAGATAGTTTTGTCTCATCAAGATACATATTTCATAGATATAACACTTTTTCATTTGAGGAAGTGTTGGTAAACTCTAGTCACAAATTCTTGAATCCCACACAGGCTTAATGAAACTTCATGCGGGACGAGTGGATTTAGAACTACACTTTCACAACGCTTCGTCGAATGCAAAAATGACCTTTGTATGATTTGTTCGTCTTGATGAGTGGATCAAACTTGATGTTCATGACTTTTCGAGGTGGGCCCGCCTAAGGGGTCGAAAACCCGCGTCTAGCCGTGAAAAACTGAAGTTTCAAAGTTTGAGTGGTCCAAACAATCCCAGATGAAAAGGTGACCATTGGAGAAAGTATGTATCTTGATGAGTGGATCAAACTTGCTGTTCATCACTTTTGCATCTGAGGCCATCTAGGGTCCGGTCAACGTGTATTTTCCCAAAAAACAAAGGTTTGACTTGGTCAACCAAAGTCAAACGAGGTACCAAATGACCTCAAATAAAAAACTTTTGAATACAAGATAATTTTGTCTCATCAAGATACATATTTCATACATAGAATACTTTTGCATTTGGAAAAGTTTTAGTAAACTCTTCTCACAGGGTTTGAAAATCCAAGACGAGACTTGGTCAACCATAGTCAAACGAGGTACCAAATGACCTCAAATGAAGAACTTTTGAATACAAGATAGTTTTGTCTCATCAAGATACATATTTCATAGATAGAACACTTTTGCATTTGAGGAAGTGTTGGTAAACTCTAGTCAAAAATTCTTGAATCCCACAGAGACTTAATGAAACTTAATGCGGGACGAGTGGATTTAGAACTACACTTTCGCAACGCTTCGTCGAATGCAAAAATGAGCTTTGTATGAATTGTTCGTCTTGACGAGTGGATAAAACTTGATGTTCATGACTTTTCGAGGTGGGCCCGCCTAGGGGGTCGAAAACCCGCGTCTAGCCTTGAAAAACTGAAGTTTCAAAGTTTGAGTGGTCCAAAACAATTCCAGATCAAAAGGTGACCATTGGAGAAAGTATATATCTTGATGAGTGGATCAAACTGCTGTTCATCACTTTTGCATCTCGAGGCCATCTAGGGTCCTTCAACGTGTATTTTCCGAAAAAATAGAGGTTTGACTTGGTCAACCATAGTCAAACGAGGTACCAAATGACCTCAAATAAAAACTTTTGAATACAAGATAGTTTTTTCTCATCAATATACATATTTCATATATAGAACATTTTTGCATTTGGAAAAGTTTTAGTAAACTCTTCTCATAGGGTTTGAAAAAATCCAAGGCGAGACTTGGTCAACCATAGTCAAACGAGGTATCAAATGACCTCAAATGAAAAACTTTTGAATATAAGATAGTTTTGTCTCATCAAGATACATATTTCATAGATATAACACTTTTTCATTTGAGGAAGTGTTGGTAAACTCTAGTCACAAATTCTTGAATCCCACACAAAGCTTAATGAAACTTCATGCGGGACGAGTGGATTTAGAACTACACTTTCACAACGCTTCGTCGAATGAAAAAATGACCTTTGTATGATTTGTTCGTCTTGATGAGTGGATCAAACTTGATGTTCATGATTTTTCGAGGGGCCCCGCTAAGGGGTCGAAAACCCGTCTAGCCGTGAAAAACTGAAGTTTCAAAGTTTGAGTGGTCCAAACAATCCCGCATGAAAAGGTGACCATTGGAGAAAATATGTATCTTGATAAGTGGATCAAACTTGCTGTTCATAACTTTTACATCTGAGGCCATCTAGGGTCCGGTCAACGTGTATTTTCCGAAAAAACAGAGGTCTGACTTGATCAACCATAGTCAAATGAGGTACCAAATGACCTCAAATAAAAAACTTTTGAATACAAGATAGTTTTGTATCATCAAGATACATATTTCATACATAGAACACTTTTGCATTTGGAAAAGTTTTAGTAAACTCTTCTCACAGGATTTGAAAATCCAAGGCGAGACTTGGTCAACCATAGTCAAACGAGGTACCAAATGACCTCAAATGAAAAACTTTTGAATACAAGATAGTTTTGTCTCATCAAGATACATATTTCATAGATAGAACACTTTTGAATTTGAGGAAGTGTTGGTAAACTCTAGTCACAAATTCTTGAATCCCATATAGACTTAATGAAACTTCATGCAGGACAAGTGGATTTAGAACTACACTTTCGCAACGCTTTGTCGAATGCAAAAATAACCTTTGTATGAATTGTTCGCCTTGACGAGTGGATCAAACTTGATGTTCATGACTTTTCGAGGTGGGCCCGCCTAGGGGGTCGAAAACCCGTCTAGCCGTGAAAACCGAAGTTTCAAAGTTTGAGTGGTCCAAACAATTCCGCATGAAAAGGTGACCATTGGAGAAAGTATGTATCTTGATGAGTGGATCAAACTTGCTGTTCATCACTTTTGCATCCGAGGCTAGCTAGGGTTCCAAAAACACGGTCAAAGTGCCATTTTTTAAAATAATCCAAGAATCAATTTTTTTAATTCAAAATTTTTTCTTTTTCTTTTTACTAAAATTGTTTTACCGAATTTAATATATATTTGTTTTTTTAACAATTATTGGAATTTTTTCCTATTTTTTAAGTTAATACTATTATTTTTTATTGGATTTTCATGAATTTGTTAAAAAAAATCCACCGTAAGGGCGGCCGGATCTCCACCCGCCCTTACGTGCCGCCTCCAGTATATATGGCCCGACCGGCCAGGAGCGACTAAGTCTGGGCAAAATTCACCGTCGCCGCTGCCGTCAGGCTGCCAAAATTCACCGCCGCCGCCGCGGGCCTGCCCTCCGGCTAAGTCCGGGAGCGCTCCACCTCCTCCTCTCCTTCCCAGAGCCCTCCGCCGCCTCCTCCCCTTCCTAGAGCCCTCCGCCGCCTCCTCCCCTTCGCCCCGTCAGAACCCTAGCCACCGCCGGGCCGGAACCCTAGCCGCCCGCGACCTCGTCCGAAGACCTTCGTCCGTGTCCGCGAGCCCGGCTGACGAGCTCATTCGTCCGCCGCCACATCCTCCCCGGCCGGCCGCCGCTAGGGTTTGGTGGCCGTGGCCTCCGCCTCCCCCTTCTACTTCGGCCACCATCCACTGCGCCGCCTTCCCCTTCTACCTCGGCCCCAGCGCTCCTCCGCCGCCGTCGGCCGAGGGGAAACCCTAGGCATCATCGCCGGTCCCGCTGCCGGTCCCGTGCTTGCTCGTCCCCACCTCTCCGCCCCCTCGCCGGCCAGAGCTCACCGGCGCCAAAGTAGAGCTCACCGACGCCACTGCGCCGCCTTCATCGACCGTCGCTGTCCGTGTGCAGACTCCACCGACGAAGCAGAGGCGTCCCCACCTTCCTCTTGCAAAGGTGCCGCGCCCACCTTCCTCTCTCCCTCTTTCTCTAATTCAGAGCACTGTGATGTTCCTGATGATAGTGCTATGATGGTCTATGATGCTACTATTTTTCAAATGCTGCCTATGATGCTACTGTTTTTGACACTATACAAATGCCACTGCCTATGATGCAACTTGATGTGCTCACTGAGCATTTTCCACAGATTTGAGATGAACTATGGATTTGGTTAGTAAATTGAGATGAATGGCTTATATTTGAGATGAATTGGGGAATTGTTGAGTAAATTGAGTAAATTTGAGATGCATGGTTCTCAATTTAGTTAGCTAACAACCTTAATTGATGTATACTTAACTGAGCATTTGCCACTACCTCTGATGTCAATCTTAACTGAGCATTTGTCACTGCTTGTGATGCCAATCTTAACTTACAAATTCTATTGCAATTGCTGTGAATTGAACACTATCCTTGTGATGCCAATCTTAACTTATAATTGCTGTGTCTGTTGTTCTTTGTGACATATGCAATGATGAACATTTAAACCTTTATCATATATTCATATAAGTGCTGAGGCAGTGGCATATGCAATGATGAAAGTTATTGTATGATGAGGCACACTCTACTCTGTTTGTATGATGACAGTTACCTACTATTTATATGGCAGCTTTACTGCTGTTTATATGGCAGTTACTCCTATTTTGATCACATTTTTTAAACTATGCTCCTCCTATATACTACTCTTAGCCTGAGGCATAAGGAATGTGCAATGATGTTTTACTTTGATGCTACTATGAACCTGAGGCATAAGGCATGTGCAATGATGTTTTTATTAATTGAGCTAAGCTGATGATTTTGAAATGGCACTGCCTTAACTGGATTGGCTTACTGTCCTACTACTACTGTCATTATCACTTGTATGGTCACTGTCACTGTCATGTTCACTCCCTATTTGCTTGTGATGATGTTTTTTTATATACTGAGCACATGCCTTATGCCAATGATGAGGGTTTTCACATAATGAGCACCTGCCTTATGCCAATGATGAGTGTTTATACATACTGAGCACTTGTCTTATGCCAATGATGAGTGTTTATACATACTGAGCACCTGCCTTTATGTTGTATTCCTGCCTGCTCTTGGTTTTTATGTAGCTTCATACTATTGAAAAAAATTCTTATGCCTTTCTTGCATATCATGATGACAAATGCTATTAAGATAAAAAAATGCTTATGCCTTTCTTGCATATCTTGATGACAAATGCTGTTAAGTTATATGATATTCCTTTTATGCTGAATGATATCTACTTTGAAACCTGAATGATAATCTAGATGTTTTCTAGGCTACTTGTTTAGGTAAAGATGGTACTGAGGCCTTTTTTGCATCCCCCTCCTCACCTCTTTGCCTTTGATCTGCTGCCTATTCATTTGTGGACTGATGCTTAACTGAATCAATGGCACTGATGCTGAACTGAACTGAAATACACTTGGCTTACCTGAACTTTGCTATAGAACATGTCATTTTGATTTGTGGCTTAACTGAAATACACTTGGCCTACTGTCATTTTGATTTGTGGCTTACACTTGTACTCTTACTCTACTACTACTGTCTCTATGGCAGGCTTACTACTGTTTATATGGCAGACTTACTGTTGTTTATATGGCTGGCTATTTATATGCCACTCCTCTCTACTTCTACTACTACTCTACTCTCTCCACAACTATTCTCTCTGACTCTCCTCTACTCCTATATGTCCTCTCTAAGTTTGGGAAGCAACAACTATTTTTTATATCTTCCCCTCTCTATGTTTTGGTAAATAGCTGCTATTTTTTTGCCATCTCTCCCCTCCCCTCCCCTCTCCTCTCCTCTCCTTGGTTTTGTCGATGATGTAATTGTCTAAGTCCATTCATTATATGGGCCAGAGCTTTAACTTGTGAGGAACTTGACATTGTTACCAGCCGCCCCTACATGTCCTCTACTCTACTGTCCTCTACTCCTCTCCTCTACTCCTCTCCTCCACTCCTCTCCTCTACTACTACTACTCTTTACTGGCTATTACTACTACTCTACTACTACTCTTACTACTACTACTCTACTACTACACTTGCAGTTGTTTATATGGCTGGCTATTATATGCCACTCTACTGCTGTTTTTTTTGCCATCTCTCCCCTCTCCTCTCCTCTCCTCTCTACTACTACTAGTACTGCTGCTGTTTATATGGCAGATTAATGGTGCTGCTTTTTCTCTATGTTTCATAAGCAGCAGTAGCTACTACTTCTACTACTCTGCCCTTTTTTTTTGCCAACTCCCCCCCTCACCTCTCCTCTCCTCTCTCTACTACTACTACTGTTTATATTGCAGATTGATGGTGCAATGATGTTTTTTGATGCTACTTTGAACCTGAGGCATAAGCATGTGCAATGATGTTATTTTGATGTTACTTTAAACCTGAGGCATAAGCATGTGCAATGATGTTATTTTGATGCTACTTTAAACCTGAGGCATAAGGCATGTGCAATGATGTTATTTTGATGCTACTTTAAACCTGAGATTTGGCTGAATTTGTTGATGGACTTGTTGATGTAATATGCTGAATTTGGCTGTGATGGAGATTATATATGTATATATATATATGCTGTGCTGTGCTGTAAATGTATTATTGCAATTTATTATTTTTTTTGCTGAAAATTCACTGTAGGGACGGCTCTTGATTGAGCCGTCCTTACTACACAACCACTGTACCAGCCGCCCTTACTGTGCCTTCCACTGTAAGGGCGGCTGGTGTTTCAGCCACCCCTACAGTGGTCGTGTAGTAAGGGCGGCTGGTGTTGAGCCGCCCCGACAGTGCCCCCCCCCTGTAAGATCGGGGGCGTAGGGGCGGCTCGCCCAGCCGCCCTTACAGTGGCTTTTTAGCCGCCCCTACAGTGCCTGAATGTACTAGTGATGGAACCAGCAGTATGGGCTCCTGGCCTCCCAGTGGAGTCTGCGTCCCCTGAGATATATCATAGCTGCCTCCAAACATACGTTGCTACAACCACTGGCGTCGGACATGGACAGAATGATCAGATCGAGAAAGCATCGTCACGAGAAATTCAGGTTGACATGAACATCTACAACAATCCGATCCATGTGTTTGAGAAAGCTGCGCGAGAGTACAAGTTCGACGTCGACATGATGAAGATGAAGATGCACAGGTACCCAGCAAGAATTCGATCCCTCGGTGAACTGTACACCATTCCCATGACGGTGTCGATCGGCCCCTACCACCACGGCCGAGAACACCTGAAGCCGGCGGAGAAGGTGAAGCACGTGGCTGCCTACCACTGCATCGTGGAGTCTGGCCGCCCGGCCGAGGAGGTCTACGAGGCGGTCGTCTCCGTCTCCGGCTATGCCCGGAGCCTCTACGACAGGAACGTGTTGGACGGCATCGGCGACGACGTCTTCCTGCCCATGATGTTCTACGACGCCTGCTTCCTGGTGCAGTACATGCTCACGTGCACCGACGCCGGCCTTGCCCATATGGACCCCGCGCTGCGCAGCTTCTTCGAGGCCAATGACAACAACGTCTACCACGACATCATGCAGCTCGAGAACCAGCTCCCATGGCCGGTGGTCAGCGCCGTCATGAGACTCAGGCCAGTGCGCCTGAAGGAGTTCGTCGCTTCCTTGAGAGGCTGTCTACAGGACCGCAAGGACTGGCACGAGAAGCCGTTCGTCATGGACAACGCCTTTGAGCCGCCGCACCTCCTCGGCCTCCTCCGGTACTACATCGTCGGAAGAAGCGGCGTCAAGCTGCCCACCTTACCGGAGACCGAGACGATGTCGTTCTCCGTGAGCGCCATTGAGCTCGCTGAGATCGGCATCACGCTGACAGCCAACGACAAGACCACCGAGCTCGTCCACATGGGCGTCAACAAGAAAGGGAACCTCTTCGCCGAGCTGTTCATATCGCCGCTGTCCCTGGACGACACGCGCGCCAGCGTGCTGCTCAACATGGCTGCCCTTGAGCTGTGCGTGACCCCCAGCTTCCAGGACGCCGAGGACGAGGCGTCGGCGGTCTGCTCGTACCTCCTCCTGCTCGGCATGCTCGTGGACAGGGAGGAGGACGTGCACGAGCTGCGGGCCAGGCGCGTCCTGCAGGGAGGAGGCGGGCTCACGAACAAGGAGGCGCTCAGCTTCCTCACGAGCATCCAGGGTCTGCGCCTCGGATCGCGCTACGTCCGCACCATGGAGGAGATCGACGACTACAAGGTGAAGAGGCGGACGAGGACCAAGGTGCACGCGTTTGTTTACAGGAATGTAAAAATCATTGTCGCCATCATCTCCGCCATTGCTGCGCTTGTCAGTATCATAGGCACAATCAGGTCTCTCAAATCTCGATAAGGTCCATCCATTGGTCTACGATGCTGCCAGTGTGGGATGATCAAAATGTTGCTAGTTTCCATGGTAATTCAAATTATCCCCTGTATCGATCTGAATCCCTTTTGCAGTAAAGGGCAATGTGTTGCTTTCTTTCTGATTCTCTAGCTAGTGTGTTCTGAATCCCTGACAGTACTACTGTCTATTCTATGTGTTTTGAATCTGACAGAACTATTGTCTATTCTACCAGTTGAACGTGGAATCTGCTAGGGCCGCACACTATATATTGTTCCTTTGAAAATCCCTGTTCTTCCCATTTGTTTCTTCCTGCAATCCTGCTGTCTTCTCTTGTTTGAATATACATCAACTTGGTGCAAACTGTAACATGGAGTTGATATGAATTACGATACAATATGGTTAGTTGTTCTACATCTTTTGGTCAGTGAGGTATAGCGCTATTTATAGAAGGTAGGTAGAACCTACCATGTGAGGACGTCTGCAGGCACTAGCATTGAAGTTTATATTATATCTTATCTTATTATTACTAATTGGAGGCTCCAACGAAGCCTCCACGTTAACTCTCACCAGACGCGCTAAAAAAAAGATAAATACTTAAAATTTCCACGTTAATCAGAAACATCTAGCAATCAAATCTTAAACTCAGGCAATTATTAACCATTAGAACTACTTTAATGTTTTAAGAAGTTACCCACCTTGCCATTATATTATATATAGATAAAAAGAAGAAAAATAATAAATCCAATATTACGGAATCTACGTAATATTTCCTAGCACGAGTCCCCAACCTGCATGGTTATTTCCTAGGACGAGTCTCATCCTGCATGGTTCTGTTTCCTCCGCACCACGGCGCCGTAGAAAACCGCGGGCACGAACCGCAAGCGAAGCACAACCGCCGGCATCCCAAACCCAGCACGACGTCCTCTAGTCGATGTCTCTCACTACGTCCGAAAATATTAAACGCAGCAGGCCACTTTGGCGGCCTGCAGCGGGCGCCAAAGTGGCCCGCTGCGGTAAATGGGTGGCCAGCCGGCCACCCACCGGCCCACTATTTACCGCAACGGGTCACGTAATAGACCCGCTGTGGTAAATGGAGCATTTACCGCAGCAGGCAGCGTAACAGGCCCGCTGCGGTTAAAACGATTAACCGCAGCGAGCTCGTTACGCGTGCCCGCCGCGGTAAATGCTCCCAGACTAATGAAATTTTAATTTTCAAACTATAGTTTCTCGATACTTTATCAAATGCAAAAATGGTCAATATATCAAATATTCATCTTGATGAGTGGAGCAAACTTGCTACTCATTACTTTATGAGTTGAGGCCATCTAGGGTTTCAAAAACTTGGTCAAACGATGTGTTTTGTTGAAATTTCAAATTTGAATCATTCAAAATTTATCAAATGCAAAAATGGTCAATATATCAAATGTTCATCTTGATGAGTGGAGCAAACTTGCTATTCATTCCCTTTTGTGTTGAGGTCATCTAGGATTTCAAAAACTTGGTCAAACGATATGTTTTGTTGAAATTTTAAATTTGAATCATTCAAAATTTGTCAAATGCAAAAATGGTCAATATATCTAATGTTCATCTAGATGAGTGGAGCAAACTTGCTATTCATTACTTTTTGAGTTGAGTCCATCTAGGGTTTCAAAAACTTGGTCAAATAATGTGTTTTGTTGAAATTTCAAATCTGAATCATACAAAATTTGTCAAATGAAAAAATGGTCAATGTATCAAATGTTCATCTTGATGAGTGGAGCAAACTTGCTATTCATTACTTTTTCAGTTGAGGCAATCTAGGGTTTTAAAAACTTGATCAAACAATGTGTTTTTTTGAGATTTCAAATTTGAATCATTCAAAATTTGTCAAAGAAAAAGTGGATGAAATGTTCATCTTGATGAGTGGAGCAAACTTACTGTTGACAAGTTTTCATTTTGAAACCATCTAGATCTTCAAAAACTTGGTCAAACTTGGGCCAAAAAAAAGGACTTGGTCAACCTTTGCCAAACAAGACACTAAATGACCTGAGATGAAAAACTTTTGAATAGCAAGATTGTTAAACTCATCATGATGAATATTTGTTACATAGGACTTTTTTGCATTTGGGAAAGTGATATTAAACACTTGCTATAAAACCATGAAACCTACGTGGACGTTTATGAAACCTTAGGAGACAAATATAAATTTAGTGCCACACTTTGTTGAAAAATGCTCAAATGTAAAAGAGTCCTATGTAACAAATGTGCATCTTGATGTGCTTAATAATTTTTCTTTTGAATTTTTTTTCATCTGAGCTCATTTAGTGCTTCAAAAAATAAAGAAAACAAATATTTCTATTTTTTTAATTTTTTAAAAAATTAACTACCGTAGCGGGCGACCTAACAGGCCCGCTACGGTTAATATTTACCGCAGCGGGCATGTTATAAGGCCCGCTACGGTAAATGCCGTGGCCCAAATAAGGCAGGCGAGGCCCAATCCGGCCCACAGGAAACTGATGCAGTATAAAATGAGACTTAGGGTTTCACTCGCTCCTCCCAGCGCAGTCACCCGTCCAGCGCTCACACAGCGCCGCACACACCGCCACACACAGGGACTCCTCCGTCTCCTTCTCTCGCAAGCCGATGGCTCCTCCCTCTCCTTCTCCTTCTCTCTCGCACGGAGGCTGGTGCCGCGGCTCCTCCCTCTCTTCTCTCGCGGGTGGCGCGCGTGGCCATGGTGGTGCAAGGCGAGCGGCTCGGTGGCGCGCGTGGCTGTGCTCGGACCTGGGGAGAAGGACGGCGGGGCTCGGCCTCAGAGGAGAAGGGCGGCGGGATCCGACGACCTCCACCCATCTCCACGCAAGCTCCCAGGCGCGGGATCCGCCGCGGAGGAGCAAGGGGGCCGGCGGGATCTGACGCGAAGGAGAAGGGCGTCGGGACCCGGCCTCGGAGGAGAAGGGCGGTCGGACCCGGCCTCAGAGGAGAAGGGCGGCGGGATCCGGCGACCTCCACCCCATCTCCGCGCGAACGGAGGCAACAGCGGCGGACCCTGCGCGAATGGAGGAAGCAGCGGCCGCCTGAGCGCGTGTGGAGGTCCCGGGGCAACGGTGGCCGGCGATGCAAGGTGTTCCTCTCTCTCTTTCACCACTCTCTCTTTCTCAGATAAGTCCCTTATCCTCTCTCTCCCTCGCAGGTCTGCGGCGACGGCGAGCTCCCTCCACCATGCGGCGACGATGGGGACGCGGAGGCCGGATCCAGCCCCGGCGAGGGCTGATACGGCAATGAAGTCCTGATCTGACCTCAGCGAGGGCGGATCCGACCCCACCGACGGTGGCGATGGCGTCCATGGCACCGATCCGGCGAAGGCGGCTGCGGCGGCGCTGCAACCCTAGATGGGCTCGTCGGGCCCGTGGATGGGCTCGGCGGGCCTATCTAGGGTTTTCTATTTTTTTTATTTTTTTGAAGCCTTTATCACAGCGGGCATGCTAACAGGCCCGCTGCGGTAAATGGGATTAACCACAGCGGGCCTGTTACGATGCCCACTGTGGTAAATAGCTACAACCGCAGCGGGCACCAGCGCCCACTGCGGTGCCCCACGATTTACCGTGGCGTTGCACCACTGGCGTGCACGATTGCCCGCTACGGAAAACCCAAAGTGACCGATGCAGAAATTCACTTTGGACGTAGTGTCTCCTCCGTCTGGCTCCATCTCTGGTGGATCTCACAGCAGGGCACAACCTGCTCCAGTGGATTTGTCTCTGACCTCCACAATATCTATCTAGAAGGGAATCTTGCAGGTATCGATTCACCTATCTCTAAAGGTGTCAGAAGCCTAACACTCGCCCTTTGACCCCACAGTCAGTCTCTCACCCTCCTCCTCACCCCCAAGGCTCGCAAGGAAGCAGCCAAGGATCGAATCATGCCCCTAGCGTGCGGACGTTCTTTTTTTTTTCTTTTCTAACATCTTCCATAGCGAGTGCAGAAATCAGCTGCACCTCAAAAAAAAAAAAAAGCTGCACCTCGTACTCCCCAACCCCGCGCTGCCGCCAATCCTGCCAGGACCCAAGCACTCATACCCGATCTGCCACCGCGTTCCCCAACTCCTAGGTAGGTATGGGTTCCGGTATACCTGCTGTGGGAACCCCAGGCGTGCCGGCCACCACGTCCTAGGCTTGGAGATCCGCCATTTGTCAGCACCGCATGGTTGGAGATCCACTCCGCTACAGAGCTGTTAGCCTGAGCTGCCAGCGCCGGAGGTGTTTCGGGTGAGGGGCGGGAGGTAACAGGAAGGGAGCGCGAGACAGAGCAGGACGCGGCGGCGCTCGCCAAGGGCTTGCACAACAATCAGCGTCCAAGGACAAGCGTCGCCATGGCCGGCCGCGTCCAGGGATGGGAACCAGCTGGCCACGTCCAGAGCCTGGGCAGCCGGCCGCATCCAGAGCCGGGCGCCTCCAGGGACAGCCACGTCCAGAACGGGGCGTGAGGGACAGGCCTCGCTAGGGTGAGACGCCTGCTAGGCCCGGGCGACGGCGCCGGACGTCGCATGGACTGCGCCTCCCCTTCTTCATCTTCAACGCCATTGGCACTTTGGCAGGTCAGTAGCTCCGTTCTATCCAATCCCTTTTGGCCACTGATGATGAATCAGCGATTAGTTGTGCAAAGAATGATGTCCTTGTCATTCCAAACAATGATGGAGTGATTATTCCCGGCTTTCTTGGTTTCTTGGTGCTGCAAGATGATGAGCGATTACAAGGTGGAGATGGTGAGCGGGATGGAGGAATTCTTTGCCGAATTCGAGGGGCCGACCGAAGCTGACGCCGCCGCACCCCGCCTCTAGACCCACGTCGCCGCCGCCGGGGACGAGGTCGTCTCCCACCGCGAATGATTGTATGTCTCCTCCCCACATTCCGTACTCCCTCGTTCGTCAGGGTTAGATGGATGGCTCCGCTTAATCATCCTTGTTCTTCGCTCAAGGAAGGATGACCTGCAGGTTAGCCCAAACTCTCCAGATCCCTAATTTATTGACAGAATTGATAAAGAGAGAGACTACTAATCTATTTGTTTTGTAGGTTTTTATCTCCAACCTCCGCAGTTCGCTGTGATTTTTTCCCTGTGCTAGATATGTTAAGAAATCCCCTTGCTGCGGGAGACGAAGCTACAACTGTGAGGATTTTCCTGCAATATTCCATTTGCTTTTGAAGGTATACCGATACAAATTAATGCTGGTTTATATATCAAAATGTTAGCATCATTCTTGTTGAAGATACTATGACATGCTTCGATTTGCTATTTGTTTGGATTGTTGGTACAGGATCTGGCTGCGAAGTTGGATATTACTGCCAGAAGAACAAACTCTTTGATTGCAGAAATCTTACAGTTTATAAAGCGGAGGTGACAGTCATTCTGGTTAATGTTCTTATTCATTTTGATTCTCCAGGTACTATGGTATTGCTAAAAGTAGGTCAAGCATAAAATCAAATTTTCTTTGAGTTGCTAATCCTATTTACCAAAAGAAATTAATGTATCGGTTGTTTGATTGCAGCACACCATAGCTTCTGAGCCATGTAAGCTGAGCATTTGAAATTCAGGTTCGTTCTTTCTCCACCAAGTTTCCTTCTACTCAAAGGTTTAAAGCTTCTGCTTGCACTCATTTTAGTCCAATTTCAAGGATGATAACTTTGCCACAAATATTGGATATGGCCCTCGGTTCACAGTGTAATATAATATGTGTTTCTTATTTCTTATAGTTTCAGTAGCATTAATGCAAACTTTTTCTGTGTGACCATATATGTTTCATGCTTTCACTCTCATTGTAATACTAGGGAAACTTCATTGTCCGCTAGCAAGAATTAGAGGAAAAGCAAGAGCAATGGAAGAGAATTTCAGGTGTGCTTCGAAATTTGTGTTGCTATAAATGACATTTGTCTTGGAATTTAGATTCTTTTATTGTTCAGTACACTGAAACTTGCAGTGTCATATTTCTTCAGTCAGTTTTTTGTGATGCTGGAGCACTACAAGTTATCTCGAAGATGCTATGGAGCGGCGCAAGTGGTGGCGAGCAGTCGTGCGTGCTCCGTCCACCATGAGATTGTCATGGTGAATCTGGTCTCTACAAGCGCTCTCCACAGGCTTGGTGAGTGCTTGAGCACAACAGTACGGCAGCTGCTGCTTGCTTACATTTCCCTTCCCCATTTTTGCCTTCGATTTCCACCAAGAGATTGTTCAAGGAAACACACCACCTGGCACATTCATAAGCTTTAGGTTTGTTCTTAAAAAACTTTTGTAGAGTAGTTTTTCTCCTATTCATCATATGTTTGATGATTATTACCTACTCATGTACAGTAGGCAGTAGCACTTTATGCAGCCTTTTAATTGACAAATTTGTTTCTTTTGCCAATGAGTATGCAGTTTTCTTTTGAAAAGAGAGAGATGATGTGGTGTTTGAAATTACCAGGTGAGAACCGACGAATTATTCCTGTCTAGAGATGTTACTGAAACTTTGTTGGTAGCAACTGTACTAAATGTTTTTGTCCTTTCACTCTGTATTATGAATTGAGTATCATGAATGAATAGTCTATTGATCATACATAGAAAAATGTACTTTTCTCATTTTCTAGATTGCCTTCTAGATTGCTGCTGCCAGTGAAGTTAATCCATGGACTTTTCTCATTTTCTGGCATCATGGCTTCGTCTTAACGTAGTCTAATGAAAGTTTCTGTGCTATGCATTCAGGTCATTGGATTTCACTTTTTTTGGAATAAAACAGGTCTAAAATTGAAATGTTGTTTCGGTGGAAAGCATATATTGCTTTAGCTCCCAGGCTTTCCTTTGTTGAGTTTCTTGTGAGTGGATATGGTGATGCAAGGGGTACTACGAATTATATAAGTCTATGAGCGATTTGTTGTGTAGGAACACTAAGGTCACCGAGAAACAGGTACTAATTAATTTTAGCTGATTAAATTGTCTGTGCATCTTATGAGTTTAAACACGCAAGGTCACATAGCACAAGTAGACTTTGATATATCCTTAGCTAAACCAATGTTCAATATGGAGCCTCAATGCCTGATCCACTCAAAGAATGTTGTGCATGATAAGTGCAAGTTATTGTGGGATGGTGAATTATGCCAGGTACATTGTTTCCATTGCTTCTTGAGGAATTAGATTTCCTAGAAATAGAAGGGCAAAGCGTTTGGGCCAACTTACACCTCATTCATTGCTAATCCCTTGCAGATGCATTGCTTGTACCTAGATTTCTTGTCAAAGTGGTAGCGATGTGAGGCGGGGCAGCAGTTTGAATGTTTGTTTTTTACTTTATCTTGTGTACTACATTTAGAAATTATATCTCGAGTTCATGCTATATATGAAAACCCTTTTGACATGAATCTTAATCTATCTCACTATTTAGTTCATTTTTAAAAAATATTCTTCTTTTGTTTAAACCGTAGCGTTAGCACGGGCACTATACTAGTCTAAGGAATCGTAGAGATGTTCAATCGGGAGAAAAAAAGGCAACGCCATCTTAGGACGGCTCCATGCGCCACCTGCTGCCGGGCAGCTGTCTTGCGGTCGCCGCCTTGCTGGGCCAACTGAGAGGAGGATGCTGACACAGCGTAGCCATGTACATCTACACCGGCACCCACACGCCGATTCCTTCATGTTAAAGGCACCCGATTTTCTCGGCATGTAGCTGCACCAGGTCCGCACTTGACTCATATTTTCTTTGTTTAACTTGCTTAGTTAATGATGAAATTTGTACGGTTGTGACGAGGAGACTTATAGGTTTAGAGTAGTACAACATGAATGAATGTTTTAGGTTGCTTATTGTGGCCTGTAAGGTCATAGTGATGATCACCATGAATGAATTGTTACTTATAAGTTTGTAGTAGTACAACATGAATGAATGTTTCAGGTTGCTTATTGTGGCCTGTAAGGTCATAGTGATGATCACCATGAATGAATTGTTTGCAGAATTAATCTACTTTTTCTTTTTTTGAACACTTTTGTCTCCTACGAAATAAATATGCATCATCGAACACGGTCACACGGTTACAGTTATTAATCATTATTAGGTGTAATTTTCATTATAATTTTAACATCCAGGAGTTACTATGCATAAATAAGTTTTGAAATAATCCTTATTGAGCATCACATAAATTTTGTTATTAAATTAGTAATCATGTTTTTTCAATCACTGGCACACAAGTCACCTACTTTTTGTTGTAGGGATCTCAACCCCGGGTGCATGAGGAATTAAGTGTCTCATCAGATGTTGATGCAGAAAAGGGCTCCTGGATCCTTAATCGGCCCAGTGCACACAAAAAGACTACATGGGGAACACTAGGCCTCGACTCTCCGTCGATGGTGTGCAGAGTTTCCTGGTCAGTTGTGGAAAATTGGAGGGGATGAATTTATGAGCAACACCAACGGCACGAGCTAGAGGGACATGGATGATTTGTTCAACAACTTCTTCATAATCATTGCATCCTTCTTCTCTCACCATCAGAGCTCCCATGGATCATCTCATGGTCTGTGCCGTCCAATGGAGAACGGACACGACGCGTTCCAAAAGTGAGGAGGCTGATGGCGTGCACATCGTCCTCCATAGGTGAGAAACTAATCTGATGTTTAACGTAATCTTGCACAGCTCCATGTATGTTGGCTAATATTGTCTAAATGCAGGGAGTTGGTAATGACAACATTGAGAATGGCCCGACACCTACGTCACTGACAACACCGATCTAGGCGATGTCGAGATGAGTACAGACGCCATCAGCAATGTTTACTACTCAAATGATGCCACCACACAGATAGGGGAGTGCTACAATGCCGGCCAACACCAACAAGGCAAGTGATGCTACACCGACTATATTAATTTTAAGAATTTTAGTGTTTTTCTAAAACAGTTATAATATGATACACTATATGTCATGGTGCATGATAAAACAAATATTTATGACACTTTTAGAACAAAGAAGGTAGCCTAAGACCTAACATATTCTTTCAATAGAATAAAACATAAATTTTTTTGAATAAACGACACAATTAGCTTTAGAATATGAAACTAATACATGTAAAAGATATAAAGTTAAAGGTAAAGTGTAAATTTTCATGATATCACGTAAAGGGGTGAAATAAGAATGTGTACACTTTAAATTTACTTATTTTTCCACTAGATACATACGGTGCTAAAAAAAGTTAAGCATATAAATTGATATTTTGAAAATAGTAGAAACAAAAATGATAGATCCTAGAATTCTTAAAGAAGTCCAAAACATTTTGCTATCAATTCGGTAGACTATAATCGACATTGTAAATAGTAGCTATTGTATCTAAGGAATGAATAAGTTTAAAATTCAAGAAAAAAATCAAAAATTCTGGTTTATGTCATTAAAATAGACACTATAGCTAAAACTATCATAGTTTAAGCAAATGTTTCAACTAATTTATATTAGAGATTCATTTATAGGTTCTATAAGAAAAAACTATAAATATGGATGGAGAAAACATATAGAGCAGTATTTCATAGGTTATGATAGCTGAATATATAGACTATAGAGTGCCTAATTATAGCTATTATTTAAAGATATTAGTGAAGCCAAAAAAATATACTTAATAAAACTATTTTTTAGTTATCTCATAAGATTCTAACCCGTGCGAGAGCACGGGTTGGTGAACTAGTATATCCTAATTTCACTACACCACAACACTTTTTTTGCGTCGGACATCTGACGCTAAAGATTGTATTTTAGGGATGAACGATCTGACGCTAAAGCTTACTCAGAGACCATCTGACGCTAAATCATTATTTACCGATTTGTTGTCTGACGCTGTATGTATACATATTTAACGTTGAACCGTCTGACGCTAAATCCATGTATTAGGTCACTTTGTCTGACGCTATAGAAAATAGGCCCCACGCTGAACTCGCGTGCCCCACCTGTGTGTCGCTTGAGCAACCGCAAGGCAAGGAAAAAAACAAAGAAGAAAAAAAAAGAGAACCCCCACCCGTTCCAATCCCCCAGGCCCCAACCCTATCCCCGTGACCGTGAGGCCATGACCGCACGCCGCCCCCGCGCCGCAATCCATTCGCTTGCACACGAGAACCACGGCGAAACACTCCGCCACGACGTCGCTGCTCCGCCGCCACCGCCACCGCCACCGCCGCCGCTGCTGCCCCACCTCTTCTACGCGACTAAATGCTGCTAGTGCGGCCGTCGACAGGACGCCGCTCCTCTGCCCCCAACCACACCCCCATGCTGCTCCTCTGTGAAAATACGCCGCCGGCCGGTTCCGACAGCACACCGGCGCTCCGGCCGTCTTCTCTTCCCTTGCTGTTGTGCTTCGCCGGTGATGAGGGCACCCACCAGGTATGCGCGCCCCTTCTCTTCCCTTCTGTTGTGTGAAAGCCAGCAAACGAACCCTAACTTAAGCTATTTCGCAGATCTGAGGGAGAACGGGGCCTGGGAGAACCTGAAGCCACAGCTCACCCGAGCGGACGCGTCCTCTAGCGCCACCGCGAGAAGTTTCTGCCGTCGAGCTGCGCCCCTCTTCCCGATCAAGATGAGCGTCCGCCTGTCCTCAGCATTCGCGAGGGAGCAGCTGCCCACGGGTTGCAACCACCTTTTCCCCCACAGCCATCTTCCCCACTAAGAGGAGCCGCCTCCCTTGGTCTGTCGTCAAGCTGTAGTATCCCTCCATCGAGCAGGACCGCAGGTACCTGATTGATTCCTCTACTCTGCATTTTTCTACTTGATTTTGGTGTCTTCTCTCGAGCAGGACAATACTGATGTATATTTGCCTCTGAAGTTTCAAGTTCCAGATATTGAAAATAAATAATCTGGAATATTTGCTCAACAGTATAGACCTTGCGCTCAAAATCCAATATTAGTGTTACTAATGATACCTTAGAATTGTACATTTTGGTGTTGCCATAATTTAATTTCTGTATATGGTCAATTGTGCCAAGCATCTGTAATTCACAGTACTGTATTTGGTCTTTTGCAATATGTGCTTAGGTGTAGTGCCTTAATCTTCACTTGTAAGAATTCTCTCTGTGCAGTTCCTAGAGATTGTTAGTTATGGTAGTGACTTTTCATACAGATTTTTCTTGACGGGGGTGTTTATTCAGTAGCATTCTGCTCTTATGTCAGTAATTTACTATTATGTGGATAGTTTCATTGTGTGGAATTCTACCGTACTGAACAAGAAGATGTGTTTCCATGCTAATTTGGTGATGTGCTGTTGTGGTATATGCCCTGTCCAAGTGTATACTTCAAAACAAAAAAACCTAGTTTGGGTCTTGGAACATAGTCACGACTCTTGGGCCAAGAGAAAGGGGTGACACATTCTTTTGGTGCTGGGATTGGACAATGCAGTTTCTTATTCTCTAGAGGGCAGTGCCTTTCTATGTATGTCATATTTTCTCTAGGAAAGGCCATTGCTCGGTTTTCTGTATGTCATATTTTCTCTCGGAAAGGCCATTGCTCGGTTCTGGTATTGAATTAGAATATTAGTGTCAGATGCGAGTTTCTCATGAATCTGAAATAATCATAGGAAATTGATTAGTTATTCACTTCAAATAGAGCACCGTGGCATACAACTATCTTCTCAACAGGACATCAGAATCTAATGAAGTAGACTTCTAAAACACCACTAAGAGATGACTGAAATGAAACATGAACTAAGTACTGGATTTGATTTATAATTGATGCATCATCCACTACAGATCCCTTTGTTTATACATTTCCGGTAGCTGTTTTCAGCTTCACATCTTGAACAAATGCAGGTGGACAGCAGCACCTCAGCAGCTTGGCTGTTCTCTCAGGTGAGCAGCGATAGTAGCTCAGCATATCTAGCAACTGCACTTATATGGTTTCTGATTTGTTTAGTCCATTAGAACATACATTGTTTTCTGATTTGTTGCTTTCTGAACAGGTACCGAGTGGGTGTAAGCCATTAGTTACATCTCAAACCAAGTTCAACTTCTAAAAATATTTTGCATGAGAAAATACATATTTGTGTTCACACTTCCTTATTAGTCTGCATTTCTGTAGGATTTCCAAAGGTTTATAACTGTACATGGACTTTCCATTTCTATGCCAGATGCAATAATGTTGTAGATTTTGAAGAGTAAAATAGTGTTTCCCATGAAGAACTGAACCTAATAATTTGTTGCCATAATCTGGACTGTGTTAAAAGTTCAGAAGCAAATCATAGAAACACCTTAGCAGGAGCTAGATCTATATCTTGTTTGTCACATGACAGCGCTGCTAGGTAGAGGCTTTTGCACTCGACTGGTCAATATCCCTGCACCAGTCCCTTTCTTGTGTCTTGCCACTAATAAGTAGTATAAGCTCCAACAGAAACTAACTAGTGTTGGCAAGCCAATGCTTTTGGATAATTGTTTATTTAACACATGTTAACTTTTTAGTCTAGCATGTTCCCAATTAAGTTTCCTAATTTGGCTAATGACCAACATAAAAAATATCTGGTATGTTCTCTCATGAACGAAAATATTTTGTGCTCTTGTGTGATTTGTCATGCTGCATCTTAGTTGTGGGGTGCATTCATGTACTGTTTTTCCTTTGCCAATTCCTTTGCCAATTGACACCAGCTGCTACTCCTGTCGATATTGATCTCTATTTTGTTATGCAGCTTTTTAGTTCTAGAAGCAGTCACCTTTGATCTTCATGTTAGTTGGTTGGCAGCAGAGGGACAAACAACTTGATATGGTTTTTTGGTAAGCCACTAGCTTTCCTATTCTTTGCATGTTAACAGGAGCTGCAGCTCACTTCAGTTTCAATTTTAGCAATTTATTTAGTCAAATAAATCTTCCTTGTGTTTGGCAGCTTCTGAAGTAACTGGTGATGCTTCTTGTGATGGTGGTTGGTAATCATAGGTTGCTTGCTTGCTCCGATGTATAACTTAGGGATGTATGACTTAATGATATAGTAGCTTCATGTTGAGATAATGAGATGTATGACTTTTCTAGCAATTTAGGTTCTCTGATGACTTTGTGTAGCATCATATGGTGTACAAGACAAATTGGATGTAATAAATATTGACCTCCATGTGAGTGTTTATGTACCTTCATGTGACGTGTTCACTATATTGGGTTTGAATCTGGGTTTGATATGTGATAAGGTTTTCTCATTGTATTTATTTTTTTTGGTATATTAATATAGCCCTGTTGAACAATCTGACGCTATAAATCTATGTTGCGTTGGATGATCTGACGCTAAATGCTTGGTAACTAACTATCTGACGCTAAAGAATAGCGGCAGATCATCTGACGCTAAAAATATTCACAGCAACAGACTATCTGACGCTAAAAGTGTGGTCTGACGCTATATGTTTTTAGCGTCAGGACTTATTGCGTCTGCAGAAGTCTGACGCTATAAGTTTTTAGCGTCAAATCATATGACGTTGTATCCGCTTATAGCGTCAGATCATCCGGCGCCAAATCTGGTGTTGTGGTGTAGTGTTTGGACTAGTTTGGAGCAAACTTGGGCTATTGTTCTACTCCTTTTGTCCCCGAATAAGGTCCCATCTATAAGTAGAGCTCCCACTAGCTCTAGCTTTCACTATTCAAAGGAGTTATTTTTCTCTCTCCTCTCTTCATCACTCACAGAGCTGTTAAGAGTAGGCGAAGTCAGATTTTTTAGCTTCACCTGCTGGCTATGTGTGAGAGGAGAGAGAAGAGTTCCTGTTAAGAAGCTGAAGCCGGTGAGACCTCTACCAAACAGGGTCTAAATAAATTCCTAAAGTTGTTTTAAGTAATGCTCAAAAAAGTTGTTTTAAGTAAAACTTTTTCAAAATTGACCGAATTGGTAGAAAAAAATGTCGCGAGTTATGGTATTATAAATTAGTGTCATTAGATATGCCATAGAATATATTTTTATAATAAACTCATTTATTTCATAGATGTTGTTGTCAAACTTAAAAAAAAATTACTGTCATGGATTTTAGGAATTCATTTAGGGACGGAGTGTGTAATATTTCTTTTATATATAGTATTGATACATGTTGGATCTCTAACAAGTAGTATACAGATAATTGGATGCATTAAAATGAAATAATTAAATTTAGAAAACAGTTTGTAAGAATTTTATATGATAATGGGATTATAATCTCACAGCTCTACAATTCACATTGTATTGATAAAAAAAATCAAAAGATAAGGTTTGTTGAGAAACAGAGTTCTTCTTCCAAGCCACAGATTACGTAGCAACGGCGTTCATATATTAAGGTGTGGATAAAGTAACCACTGAATCTGTTCTTAAATTGGCCACCAATAACATGAAGAAATACTCCCTCCATCCATTTATCGGGTCGCATTAGGGTCGCGCGCAGTGACCAAGGAGCAATTAATTGAGCCAGTGAGAGGAGCTGCATGCGGACGGTTGAATTAATTGGTCCAGTGACACGAGCCGCATGTGCTTGGGAAGATGTGAAAACTGTGGTCCCTGGCTAATACGACCCCAATTCTTGGAGAAATTTTTTTTGGTAAGATGACTCTGATTTTTGGATGGAGGGAGTATGATCTAAGGAGCCGCATGTGTGGACTAGAATTGTGTCCGGGTGCTCCGGGGCATACCCAATATTTTAGTAGCTAGTAGGTATATAAACCTATATAGTACATTTAAGATTCAGAATTGTGACTTGCTGCGCTTAACATGACAACTATAAGGTAGAAGCCTGGTAGATCTCAAATTTCACGATTTGATTTCCTTTTATCTTTGTTTATCCAATTTATATTCTAGGTCTGCCACTACCTGTGTCCTCCTCTTATGGTAGATAGTTTACTCACTTCTTCTCTTAATATTAAACATACGCGACCTGCTTGCATGCATGAGCGGTAAATATATATGTTGCGTTCCATCATATAAATTTTTTTTCTTAAAAACACATAAGCTAATGATACTAACAAATTTTCAAAACCATCTTAGTAATTATAACAAAGATGCCATGCTACGGAAGAAATATGAATACAAATGAAAGAAGTACAGATGTGCCCCTTATTCATATAGTAATACAACTACCGAAATTTCATTAGCATTTTACTCCCAAAGTATCTATGGAGGAGTCGAGGACTCTCTTTCTGTTTGGATCCGACGAGGACTCTCTCCTTCTGAACGATTTTGTTATGGGCCGAAACCTGCATCGGACGGGCCTGATGCCCTTGTCGGGTCGGGCTCGAACGAGCCAAATTAAAGGGCCGGCCTGCTCAATGAATCCGGATCCTACTCGCAACTGTAACTGTAGCCGAATCGAGATCGTCGACTACGAAGCGGATTAAAACCTTACCTGATTTCCTTTCAGATCGAATCCAAAGAACTATTCAACCGAGATCGCGACAATCGAAACCCCGAATCCCCCTCCAATCCTACCCGCAAGGAACCAAGAAAGCCACGAACTCCGCCGGCCAGCGATGGGTGGCGGCGATGCGGATGCGGTCCGCCGCGTCGAGCGCGCCCGCCGCGAGGTGCGTCCATAAATCCCCTTGCTCCCGCCCTCCTCGTTTCTCTTCCGTCTCGTGTCGCCGGGCAATTTCGGCTAAAGAACTCGGCGCTACTGCCGCTAAGTCTATAATTCGTGGGGGCAAATGCCATACAAGAACAATAATAGTCTACTACCAACTCGGATTTCTCAGTGCCATCCAAACCAACTTGTTGTTTGGGTTCTTATATTTTCATAGGGTTTCATGTATAGTTGATGATTAGAACTGTGAACTCATCAAATTAGTAAAAGGTTCAAGTGAATGTGGACTAATTTTTGTGTGTTTGTGGACTGAATTAGTTGCTCAGATAACCATATTTAATTAAAATATTTGTTGCAACCAGTTCAATCGCCTCAACATCCAGCCGCACAGCACAACTCAGACGCAGCCACACAAGGGACAACTCAACAGGTGAGAGCTATCGTTTAAGTCTGAACAACTAGTTATTGTAGATTAGCTATAATAAAATACCAGTGAAATATTTTTATCCTTCAATAGCTTTGCCTTTTTAAGCTTCTTTTATCTATTGATTGGATTATGATTTACTGCTCTCTAACCTTACTCAATGTTTTTCTTTGAATTAGTTCAATTCATCTTTCATGGATCCACAAACTATGCCTCAACAGGTATGTTTCTTTTGTTGTTGTAATAAACTAGTGTCAGTAAATGTTTGTAATCACAAACTTTATTTCATAGCAAACATTAAAATATTACTATCTTACAAACAGTGTTTACATGCACTGCTGGTTTATTTCATTTACTGCTTTCTAATCTTATTATTCTGTTTTTTTTTCTTTTCTGGAATCAGGTCAATCCTCTTTTCATGGAGCCACAAGCCACGCCTCAACTGGTAGGGGTTTTTCTTTGTTAATAGTATATAAACTGAGCAAATGTTGGTAACTACTACAATTTTGTTTCATAATCAACATTCTACCATTTCTAACATGCAAATATAGTTTACACTGCTGCCTTTACATTTTCTTTTCTTGTATGTATGAAAACTTAAATGTTTAGTTTGATGCTTTGCTGGCTAACCATATTGATTTGTGTTCATCAGTTCGGTTTCAATCGTCTTGTGTTCCAGCCACAAGATGCGACACGGCTGATGACTCCAGAGGTATGATTTCATCTTTTTTTATTGTTTGTTCTTTTGCTCTGTGCTTCCACTGTTCACCTATTGATATAAATATGGTGTAAACAAAATTTTTACCTTAGGCTACTCTCTTTGCTCGGCGTGTTTACGTTGGTGGCCTTCCTCCCTCTGCTAACGAACAGGTCAGTACCTCTACCTTTCTTGTAACTCTTTGTTTTTTTTGTGATCTCGAAAACTCAAAGGGGAAAAAACAACTATGCATATACAGCCTATAATAACTAAACAAACTCAAGCACCACTCCAAATAATCTATGACTGTTGGCTAAATTGGATTCTTTTCTGCAGACTGTTGCAGTATTCTTTAATCAAGTCATGACTGTTATTGGAGGAAACACTGCTGGTCCTGGTGATGCTGTCTGCAGTGTCTGCATCAACCATGAACAAAGATTTGCCTTAGTGGAATTCAGACTGGCTGAGGAAGCAAGCAATGCAATGGCTCTGGATGGCATTTTGTTTGAAGGGATGCGAGTGAAGGTTAGAAGACCAGCAGACTACAACCCTTCCCAGGCGGCTGCCATGGGCCCAAACCTGCCAAGCTCCAAACTGAATCTTGCTGCAGTTGGACTAACAGAAGGATCAGATGGAGGAGTGTTATTAGAAGATCCTGACCGTATTTTTGTGGGTGGCCTTCCCTATTACTTCACTGAAGCTCAAGTTCGGGAGTTGCTTGAGTCATTCGGTCCTCTTCGAGGGTTTGATCTTGTGAAGGATAGGGAAACCGGTGACTCAAAAGGTTATGCATTCTGTGTATACATGGATGCCACTGTCACTGACATCGCTTGTGCTGCACTAACTGGTATCAAGATCGGTGACAAAATCCTTACTGTCAGACGAGCAAACCAGGGGGCATCTCAGCTCAGACCAGATCAAGAAAGTATCCTATTACAGGCACAGCAACAGGTGCAAATGCAGGTATACGTAGACAAGCTACTTGATTGCCAATTTGCCATACTCGGCACCTATATAGTTTATTTACTCTCTAGCGTGCCATTTACATTTACGATGTGCAGTTGTGTTCTGACACAGATATATGTGTGTGCTTTGTGTACAGAAACTTGCGAATCCAGTTGGAGCGTCCCGTACAAAGGTGGTTTGTCTCGTCCATGCGGTCAGTGCAGATGGATTGAAAGACGATGAAGAGTATGAGGACATCATGGACGATACTAGGCAAGAAGCACGCAAATATGGTATATCATTTATACCCTTTTTTATTTCTTCAATTTGGTCTCTATTACATGGACGATACTAGACAAGAACCACGCAAATCTGACTTCTGCTTATATTTTATTTATCTCCTATTACATGAATTTCCATGGCATTCCTGCAACTGACTTTGTTATGTTTATGCACTAATCACTAGAAAAATTACCTTTTGGTCAGGTAATCTGGTGAAAGTTGTGATCCCACGTCCTGACCCCAGTGGACGCCCGGTCACTGGTGTAGGAAAGGTGAGCGGGTCTTGCACTGACTTCTAAGGCTCACATTTTGCAGATCATTTTTATGATGGCAAATCATCTCTTTTTTGTGAAAAGATGGCAAATGATCTCTAATGCAAGTTTTTTTTTTTGTTGCAGGTGTTCTTGGAATATGCAGACGTCTACAGTGCCACCAGAGCAAAGATGGCCTTGCATGGAAGGAAATTTGATGGGAATCCAGTGGTTGCCAGCTACTATCCTGAGCTTAATTTCGCCAATTTGGATTTTGGTGCATAACAGTATCACTTCTGGATGGAAAAACACGATGAGAATTGTTGAACTTATGGTTTTCATGATCAATGTTTATACTCTTACAGTGTGAATCAATCCATTTTAACCGATTTACACGGATCCAGAAGAGGTTGTAAATATTGACTTAGTGCTTTGCACAAAGTGGTCTAAATTCTTACGTTTTTAGCCTTCATTTTGATGCCGAGCATGGGTGGTTTGCACACTTCCTTTCTGGGATTTTTAAGTTTCTTTCAACATCTTGGTGATATCTAGCAGGAGGGGCCTCCCCACCACCCTGCCCCGCTGCCGTCTCACCCGCCTCTGGCACCATTTCTCGGGCAACCACCCAAAAGAAAGTAAAGTCCACAACCAGTCCCTAAATTTATATAGTTGTGTCATGCTACTCCGTAAACTTACAAAACGATCAAATAGGTACATAAACATCATTCGAACGTAAACTTACAAAACGATCAAATAGGTACATAAACACCATTCGAGTCTTACTAATCCAAATGGATCTTCACTTGGGGGTCGTGGTGCATGGGCATTGCTGCTGCCCGATGAGCCCCTCCTATACATCATAATTAACAATTAAAATAAAAATAAAAATAATATTAGACTATTGGACTTGGATCACGATAATGCGCGACCGAACGTTTTTTTTTAGAGAAAAAGGGTCTACCCTGCTTTTGTACTACCAAAAGCCAACACATTACAGCATCCAAGTCTTATGCGCATAGGCGCTACAGTACAGAAACACTGAGGCTAAAGCTCAAATGACACTAGCAACTGAAACTAAAGTCTCTGAGACGGTTCTAATAGAAGATGAAACGTTTCTGATAGAAGATGGATGATGCCCCGGCACCTCTGCGCGACCGGACGTGACCTAGCTTCGTGCTGTCTTCCTTGCTAGTTCGACACAACACCATCCACCTCCTCCCTTCTTGTTCCACACACTACCAGATCCACAGCTTTTGCCGATGGCTTGAAGCCATCGGCAAACCCATCTATGCCATCGGAAAATAGATTGCCGATGGCAAAGTGACGTGGCCATCGGCAACATCCCATCGGCAATCTTTCCATCGGAAAACATTTTTTTGCCGATGGGAAAAGTATAAGCCATCGGCAAACTTTTCCGATGGCCGTGGCCCCCATCGGCAATCCCTGCCACGTCAGCCGCCCCGCCGTTTGCCGATGGCTGACGCCACGTGGCCATCGGCACACAATTATGTTTTCCGATGGCCACGGCCGCCGGCTTATTTTTTTTTTGTTTTAAGAAAATCATTTCCCGATTTTTTTTGCCGATGGCCGTGGCCATCGGCAAACTTATGGTCAATTTGCCGATGGCCTGGGGTTCGCTGGGCCAAATTCCCCAGGCTGGCCATCGGCAAACCTAGGGAAAATTTTTTTTCCCCTTTTTTCCCTGTTTTCTTCCATTCCCAGCACATTTAATCACGAGCATGATATCACAAGCAATATATATACAACATTCATCACATATATTCGCAATAATACGCCATTTCAAACATAATATAGCATCAAATCCATGTCCATGCATACAAATCCATATCACAAGTCCAAATGCATCCATACAAGTCCTACATCGGCCAAACATGTCCGACGTAGCACAACAAGGTCCAAAATAAGGAATAGAAGCTACCTAGCTCGTGGCGCCGTCCCCTTGGGTCCCCGAGCCCCCGAAGCATCCTCCCACGCAGCCAACTCCCCGCGGCCGCGGGCCGGTGCCGCGCTGCCACGAGCACCGCGGGCCGAGCCGGGTGAGGGAACTGAGACGGCCCGGGCTGCGGCTGCGGCGGCCACGAGTACCCCGGCTGCGTGGGGAACTGAGACGGCCCGGGCTGCCCCTGCGGCGGCCACGAGTACCCCTGCGTCAGTGGAGGTGTCGGGACGAACGGCTGCGTGAGGAGGCTCTGGAAAGGACCCCAACCGGGCTGTGGAGCAGGACCCTGTGGAGAAGCACCCGCTGGAGGGCTAGCACCTGGAGTTGGGTTCGAACCCTCCGACTGTGTCTGCACAAAGACCAAGTGATGGAATTAGTACCGCGGACGGCATCACAAGCTAAAGCGATAGGCAATGTAGGGACTCACCGGACGAGGTGCAAGAAAAGGCGGCAGTGGAGGTACTGGTGGTGGAGCGAAGAAAGCGGCTGGAGGCTCACTCATTCCCATGGCACGCATGTGCTGGGACATCTGCGACCACGCCCGTCGGTAGTGCGGCGCAACCGAGGCCGCGTGCTCCCGATAGGCAAGCGCCATCTCGCTTCGGTTGGCTAGCACCTCCCCGGACCGTGGCCTCGCAATATTACACGAGCATGGTGGATTGTATTTGAAGGCAAGGTACATTATTTGTGAAACGGTCGAACGACGAATGAAACTCCACTTACCCGAAGACCCGCGATCCGCTGCGCACCGCTCGGCCGCCGAGGCGCTATGGGGACCCCGCGGTGCGCCCCTACGCTGGTCTTCCTTGCGGATCTCGGTCGGCGTCGGGACAGGACGGGTCAATGGCGATGTGGGCCATATAGAACCGGCCGTGCTGCTTCCTCCTCCCAACCTCATCACGAGCCGAGGGTCTATGGGCTCGGTGGTGACGTCGTAGGTGTCGCCATGGGCCTCTCGAGCCGCGGCGGCGTACTTGGTGAGCTTGTCGTACACGACCGGGCTGGTGTACTTCTCGGGCCCGTCCAAAGAGCTGTACGTGGTGGAGGGCGCTTTCGCTGGGCCCTTGTGAGCAAGGGCCCACCCCATGTACTCGTTGATGGGCTGCCCGGGGTGGTGCTCCCTCTGCGAGGAAAACAGAAAACATGGTTACAAGTAGAGATATATGAAATCCGGCGCTATAAGAAATGGTTGAACACAAGCATACCCATGTTTCCATGAACTCGCTGAGGTTCTGGCTCCCCTGGTGGTGTGAGACCCCGGACCTCGCCATCTCTTCCAAGCGCTTCGCCCGACGTGCTCTGTGCTCCACGTACGCCGCCGGCGTTTGCCACCCTCTGACAATCGTACGCCAGCAGTCGGCGTACTTGCCGCACCAGCCCGGAGGTGTCTCGCATGACATTCAAGTATTAGATCTTCCGGATAATGAGTTGAATGTGTCACATAAGGAATCACAAAATGGATGTTTTCCTACTTATTTACCCGCATGTACTTGCTCCTCGCGAGGTCGGTCTCCGGCTCACATATCGCCTCCCCGGCTCGGGTCTTATCCACCTTCACCCCCGAAGTTGGCATAGTAGGAGATGACGGCCCGGGTGTGCGCCTCGTAGAACATGTCCTTGATCCGCAACTCGCACACCTTGTCCTGATGCCGGTCCGCCACATCGGGGTCCTGCCCTCCGCCAACCTATAGTACAACTGCACACAGGCATCAAACATCATTCCATTGTTTGAGAAAAGTCCAACAAATGCGTAGTATTGAGATATGCGTTGCGATTGAGAGACTCACCCGTAACCGCTTCTTGATCTTCTCGCGAGGACTTCCCCATGTGCGTCCTTGATTAGGAAGTAGTATGGCCATTTGTCGGGCACGATCGTCCTCCCCTCGATGGTGACCAAGCCAGGGAAGTTTGCCTTAATCACTCGCCCCGGATGCTAGTGACATGGGGCGAACACTTCCCGGCCGACACCTTTCTCCAAACCCACCGCACAAGCACAACAATTGTTAGTATGCGTTTTAATTCGAAAATGAAATAAGAACAAGTATAGAAATCAACAATGGATACTCACGTCCCGAGATCACGATCTGCGGGCGGTCCTCAGGGCGCGGCAAGTGCTCAGGGAGCCTAGCGGGCCCGCGCTGGAAGGGCTTCTTCGCGGTGCCCGTGGAAGCCGAGGTGCTGCGCAGTCTCCTCCTCCTCCTCGTCGTCGTCGCCACCGCCGCCGCGCCGTCCGTCCTCCTCGTCGTCGCCGCCGCCACCGCCACCGCGCCGCCGTCCTCCTCGTCGTCGTCGTCGTCGTCGTCACCACCGCCGCCGGCACAAACAGCCTCGTCCTCAAACGGCCTCATCCCGGGGTCCTCCGCCTACTCCCACCCTCGCCGGTCGACGGCTCCACCTCAAGCTCCTCGTCGTCCTCCTCCTCGTGGTTGCCGGCCTCCACGTGCTCCTCGTGGTGGCCGGCCTCCACGTGGTCCCGCCGGGGCCCGAGGTGCATGTACTTGGACCCGACGTTACGTCGGCGCGCGACCGTCCTCCGCCTCGGCATTTTGTCGAGTGCCCGCAATGACAAAGATTAAAACAGTTAGTATTAGTAGATTGCAAGTACTTGTAAAGAAAACATAAATGTAAGGTAATATAAATAACAATCAATATTACATGGATTAGAAACTATCTCCGCAAACGGCAATATTGCCGGCGAGCGCTCATCCTCGTCATCGATCGTCGTCATCACTATCAATATTGTCGAGCTCTCTTAAGTCCTCATCATTAGGCGCCACATGTTCCCCAACTTCTACATCGCGTCGCGTCTGCCGGGCATCTAGGATTCTTAAGTCCTCGGATCGTGCACCTCATCACCCTCGTCCTCGTCGATGTCGTTGTTTACTTCCATACTCATCAACGAATCAATGTCTATCTCCAACTTACCTTCTAGCCCCTCGGGTTGATAGAACTCATCTGCCCTTGGGTCAAAGTTGTAATCATCATCGTTCGGGACCGCCGCTTTACCACGTGGCGATACGAACGCACAAGGCTCCAACCCGCAAGGCGCTTGTCATTCGGTTTGCCCATGGGAGGTAATAAACTTGCTTGGCGTCTCGGTTAGCAACAATATAGACATCGTCTCCTCCATATTTGGAATCCCGTCGCATTTCGAGTTGCCCAATCTTAAGGTCCTTTTTTTGTGACCCGGGGATCGAACCAATGGCATTTGAACATCACAAAGCTTACAACCTAGGAACTTGCCAAAGTCAAGCTCCAATATCTGTTCGACTATGCCGTAATAGTCCTTCCCATCCGTGCCGGGAGTCCGAACTCCGGTGCACGTGGTTTTTAGATTGCCCCGTTTCTCTTCGTAGCTTCTCGTGCGAAACCGATAGCCATTCACGTCATAAACGTCGAATGACTTGACATGTTGTAACGAGGGATTGGATCTCGTGGTCTCGTAAGTTTCTCGGTATAGTACGCCTGTGTGCATGTGGACACCTCCTCCAGAATGAATGCCTCTGCCACAGAAGCCTCAATTTTGGCTTTATTTTTACACTTTTTTCGAAGAAGCTTTAGACACCTCTCGATTGGATAGCACCAACGGTGCTGCACGGGCCCCCCAACCGTGCCTCCCTTGGTAGGTGCAAAATCATATGCTGCATGGACGGAAGAAGCCCGGTGGAAATATCATCTCCAACTTGCGAGCAACTTAGGTGCAGCCTCCTCCAGCTTCAAGACAAACGTCCCGAGACAACTCCTTGGAACAAAGCCGGCGGAAGAAAAGCTCAACTCGCCAGACGCGCCACACCGGCTCGGGTAGGTATCCCCGGGTCATCGCAGAAAGAGCCGCTCAATCCGGATGTGGAAGTCATGACTCTTCATCCCTAAGACTTTGCCGCGGCAAGTTCACTCCCGGCTCGGATTCGCCGCATACCCATCGGGAACCTTAGCTTCGACAACCACTCCAGTGCTTCCTTCCTATGCGGCCTTTTCAGATGTAATCGGCCGGCCCTTCTTCCATCTCTTGCCTGGCGCAGGGGTCTTCATCACTAGATTTGGTCTATCGCAAATCGTTTCAATGTCCAGTCTAGCCTTAACATTGTCCTTTGACTTCTTGCCAATGTCCAGGAGTGTTGTCCAAAGTGCCTCGGCGATATTCTTTTCTGTGTGCATTACGTCGATGTTGTGTGGAAGAAGAAGGTGCTTGTAGTAGGGGAGCCTAGTCAAGCCCGATATATGAGTCCACATGTGGTCGGTACCATATCCTTTGAAACCACCATTGTCATCAATTTCGAGAGCCTCTATCTCGTGCAAGGATGTCACCGGGCTCTTTTCCTTAGGGATGGGGCCGGTGACTTGAACACCTTTCGTGAAGTGCTTTTTATCAAGTCTCGGTGGATCGTCCTCCTTTAGGAATTGACGATGTTTGTCGAAAGAAGAATACTTGCCACCCTTGGCCAGCCAGGTGAACATCACATCTGCCTTGCATGTTGGGCAAGGGAACTTCCCGTGAACACACCACACGGTGAACAAGCCATACGCCAGGAAGTCATGCATTGAGTACTGGTACCACACATGCATCGTGAAGTTCGTCTTCGTAGCTCGGTCATACGTCAGCACCCCCTCATCCCAAGCTTTCTGCAATTCATCCCACACTGGCTGCATGAACACACCCATTTTGTTGCCCGGGTGTCCAGGTATTATCAGCGTCAAGAACACGTTCTTGGGGTCGAACATGACGCCAGGGGGATCACAAACACGGGCCAACAAGTGTACGGGGCCGCCATCATTCCAAACGGGTTGAACCCATCTCGCTGCCAGCCGCTACGCGTACATTTCGAGCCTCCTCGGCCATGCGAGGATTCATGGCATCGAAGTGCTTCCATGCATCACCATCCGCCGGGTGCTGCATCTTGTCACTGTATCTTTTGCCATTCTTGTGCCAAGTCATTTGTTTCGCGGACTCCTCTGTCATGTACTGCCGTTGCAGCCTCGGTAGTACTCGAAGGTGTCGTATGACCATCTCGGGGATCTTAGACTGTTTCTTAGTGCCATCACTGCCTTCTACCTCCACGTACCTAGAGGCTTTGCACTCCGGACAGTGTGTTGCTGCCTCGTGGTCTCCCCGGAACAGGACACACCCGTTCTTACAAGCTTGGATCGGGCGATAAGGCATCTTGAGTGCACGAAGGAGCTTCTGTGACTCGGTCGTGTTTTTCGGCAGGCAGTGCTCCTCCGGAAGCAGCCCGCCAACAGGGTCGTGTTTTTCGGCAGGCAGTGCTCCTCCGTGATCACATGTGGAGATGTCTGGGTTTTGACCATCCGACGTCACAACTTGCTCAAAACTTTTTGAAATTTTTACCACACACTACACATGCCATGCCAACACAACTCGTCAAGTTTCATCAATTTCGGACTCCGTTTGGATTTTATAGAATTTTAAAACACTTTCCCGGCACGTCACTACCCATGTTACGAGGCCAACAGGTCGTAATTTCATGCAAGCTCCTGGATATGGCCTCAACATACTCCGAGAATCATGAATATCATTTTTCGAATCAAAAGTCTGCATTATTTCATGTACCTGCAGTTCAAATTTTGAGGTGCGGGAAAAATTCAAATAAACCGAAATAATTCACCAAATATAGCTAAAAAATTCAAAATTGTCCCAAACTTTGGAGGTGGGTTGCATGTGAGGTTGGAAGACACCAGAAAAAAATTGGGAAGGAAAAACCAAAAAAAAAAAGATTGTTTGCCGATGGCCTTGGAAAGCCATCGGCAAATAGTCTATGCCGATGGCCGGCCATCGGCAACTAAGGTGGGCCTGGGCGCTCCCCAGGCAGCCACGTGGCCATGGTGTGCCGTTGGCCGCGGCCATCGGCAAACAAGGCGGTTTGCCGATGGCGGGCCATCGGCAAAAGTGACGGCGTCTGCCGCCGTCCGCTCCTGGCAAATTTTGCCGATGGGGGCGAGCCATCGGCAAAAAAATTCGTGGCCGATCGCTTTTGTTCGCCGAAGGCCCGGCCATCGGCAAACTATCCAGTTGCCGATGGGCTTTTTTCGCCGATGGTCCGGCCATCGGCAATAATAGGTTTTCCGATGGCGTTACTTTGCCATCGGCAAATCAGACTGTTTGCCGATGGCTTATTCCTTGGCCATCGGCAAACTCTGCCGCCATCGGAAAAGGCTCGCTCTCCGGTAGTGACAACCCTCTCCCTCACTGGTGGCAAGTGGCTCCCTCACCGGTTGACCCTGCCGTCCCCAAATTGTGGGCCAAATTGTACTTGGACCACGATAACGTGCGACCAGTTGTGACAGGGATTCACATCTTCTACCTTGGAAATTCGCTCACCGTTATCTACCTTGCTGCCTGCTTGTTCCCACCCCTGCCGCCCCTGCCCAGCGGCACCCTCACCTTTGGGCATGCAGCCCCATCAACCGCCACCAACGCTCGAACCTGCTCTCCCCTAAACACAGACCAGTGTGCCCGCGGTGTCCTCCTTGTTCTCACCCATTCTCGGCGGGTGGCGCTCCCGCCACTCAACCTACCACCGTCTAACTCCACCTTGAATAGGCCCCTAACTCCGCTGCTGCCGGAACCGTACCAGCTAGCATCTTCTTTGTCTCCATTGGGTAATGTGCTTGGCTCCAAGCTTGACCCGTCGCATAAAAGAGAATGCGATTTGGGTGGAACGTACCTTGTTCTACCCTGGCACAAAAAAGAGTTGGATTCTATTTTTTTGGTAGGACAAGTTCAATCCTAATTGAAGTATATATATTCTCCCGATTGGATCCAATTTGAACACCGGTTTCCATGTCAAGCATTATCAATTTTGTAATACCATAAGTCTCATCTTCGATCCATAATAGATCAGATCCAACAGGTGTCTCTACCAATCAATGTGGAACCTCGCGACCATGGAGATCGCGGACGACGCGTGGGCATCGCTGTTGCCCGACGAAGTCCTCTTGGACATCTTCCGCCGCCTGGAGGCCACCGCCGTCATGAGCTGCGCCGGCAGCTGCAAGCCATGGCGGCACGCCATCATGGGCAACGCGTCCACCCTCCATCCTCGCCCCGACATCTTCGTTCCAAGCCTACTCCTCGGTTTCGCCGACAGCTACTTCATCAGGGGTTATAATAACATCACGTTACTGCAGCATACGCCGGCGTCTTCCCAGTCCGTTCTCCCGGAGCTGAACACGCAGCCCGTCCCAGCCTACGGCAGCTTACTTTCATCACGCGACGGATTCCTCCTCATCAAGCGAGGTACACCGAGTCCCACGGCGATCTCTGTCTCTGGAACCCCGTCACCGGAGCTTGCACATTCCTCCCCATGGCATCATCGTTAGGCAGTGGTCTGGCCTACATCTTGGTAACTAGCTACGATGATATCCAGACCATGTCCACGTCCAGAGATCTAGAGGTTCGCATACTAGCCGCAGTTCAAGCAATTGACTGCGGTGGACGTAATAAGTGCTTCCACTACCAGGTCTTCTCCTCCACGTCCGGCAGCCGTGGCGCGTGGGGGCCAGTTCTGTGTTCCCATGAGTTCGACGGGAGCATCACCGTGAGCATGCAACCATGCACCGAGGTCGTTTGCCGCGGCAGCGCTGTGCACTGGCTTGGTTGGTTTCGTGCGTGCACCGTCGCCCTCGACGTGTCCACCGGCCGAACTTGGACGACAGAGCTGCGGCTGAATGGGAAAGCTTGCAGAGACCCATCAGTCGTCCTGGCCACGTCCCATGACGACCGGCGGCTGTGGGTGATCAGGGTACTGGATCAGCAACAGATCGAGGTGTGGGTGCTCACCGGCGGCGACCAGTGGATCCTGCGGCGGGTTGTCGACCTGAGAAAGACAGTGCCCTTGCACGGCCGCCCTGCCTCGGGTGTGTGGCCAAACGTGTTCTGCCCGAGGAGCGGTTGCCTGCGCATCCAGGTCAATGGGCAGCAGCTTGTCATCGACGTTGCCAGGGGCTCTTTCCACCGGATAAACTCGAACGTAGACTGCCAACGCTACCGCCCTTACCAGATGGACTGGTCATGGTATTGGTCCATGTGCTTATCCAAGATGAAGTACTTTTAGCTACCATCTAGTCTAGTATGAGTACTTCATCTTGAACTCTATTTATATGTAATCTGTCCAAGTTGGGGAGACCCGACACTACTGGAAACTTAAAATTTCCTGTCGGGTTAAAACCGACAGGAAAATAGCATATACCGACAGAACAATTGGAAAATTAATTTTTCTGTCGGTATACCGACAGGAAATTACCGACTGAACTAGCTCGACAGTAAAAATCAATTCTACTGTCGGTTAAACAATTTCTCTGTCGGTATACCTTTTTCAGTGTCGGTACTAACGGCGACAGAAAAATTCTAAGCCACCGACAGAAAAATTCGTACGGACCAGGTCTAGAATCCCCTGTAACCGACAGGAAAAGGACCTTGCATTTCTGTTAGTCTAATTTCATTCAATCCAAACATTTATTGCATGAAAATTGAATGAAGATAACATACTGCAGAAAGCACACGGCTGGATTCTTCAAATGACAAGTATAGAACAACCAATCCACATTGATAACTTATCAAGTTAAAAAACAGCACCAACAGTTAGAAATATCATAAGTACATTGGCACAAACCAACTGTCTCAATACGATAATCTATTCTAATCTACTATAATCTTCACACCACTGAGTTAGCCTACATTGCACGGCACATCTCACTAGGTTCATCCTTGTTTGAACAAAACCTGCATAAGTATAAAGAAACCTTGCATCAGTAAGGTTTCATCCTTGTTTGAACAAAGATACTGGAGCACACATACTGGAGCACACAAAAGCAAAAAATGAGGATAGAAAAATCTACCCAGTTTCAGTTTCACGATTTGACTAGACCTACAACAGATGCCAAACAAACAACTTCCAATATGCACTTTCTAACATATTATACTGAGTCATGCAATAATCCACTTAAAACTAGTCATATAGCATTGAAAACAATAACGTATCTGTACATATACACCTGGTAGATCTTGCACACCCTACTTTGAGCTTTAGAGTTTTAGTATTCTATAGACTTCCAGTAACACACCAATAAGCCATCCACTGAACTGCTGCTGGTAAACTAAAATTGGAAGAGCATAAACTTCACCTGAACTTAATGTCAATAAACCTGCTCCTCATGCCGAACTGCTGCTGCTAATCCTGGAAAACAGCTACAACAGAAACAAATAGAAACAAGTCATGATCAGCATATATTCTTGGCATCAAAATATTAATTAACATCAACCTTGCCGATGGCCGGGCCATCGGCAAACAAAAGCAAACGGCAGAGCTATACTTTGCCGATGGCATTGCCATCGGCAAAGGCGCACCATCGGAAAAGTTGGCCAGGAACGGACGGCGGCCGACGCCGTCTTCTTTGCTGATGGATTCGCCGTTAGGCCATCGGCAAACCGCCTTATTTGCCGATGGCCAGGGCCAACGACAAAGTTCTGCCACGTGGCTGCCTGGAGAGCGCCCTGGGCCACCTTGTTTGCCAATGGCTTTTCAAGGCCATCGGCAAACAATATATTTTTTTTTGTTTTTTTCTTCCCATTTTTTTCTGGTGTCTTCCTACACCACATACACCCCACTTCAAAAGTTGGGACAATTTTGAGTTTTGTGGCTATATTTCGTTAATTTTTTTGTTTTCTTTGAATTTTTCCCGCAACTCTAAATTTAAACTGCAGGTACATAAAATAATGCAAACTTTTGATTCCAAAAATGATATTCATGATGCTCGGAGTATGTTCAGGCCGTATCCAGGACCTCGCATGAAATTACGACCCTGTTGTCCTCGTAACATGGGGAGTGACATGCACGGAAAGTGTTTTTAAATTCTATAAAATCCAAACGAAGTCCAAAATTGACGAAACTTGACGAGTTGTGTTGTCATGGCATGTGTAGTGTGTGGTAAAAATTTGAAAAAGTTTCGAGTAAGTTGTGATGTTGGATGGCTAAAACCCAGACATCTCCACATGTGATCACTCTGTATGAATGTGTTTTGCTTTGAATATCAGCACATTCGAGTTAATACCAGGTTGGACCTAGTAATGGCAACATTGATGGTTTCTGATGAACTCAATATATGTGGCATGACTTCTTCAAAATCAATTCGAGTTAATGTCAGATTGGACATGATAATGGCATCTTGGGCTTAGGTTTAAAGAAACCAGCAAGCAGTAACAGGCAACTGTAAGAATGTAAAGGTCCACCTGTTGTAGGAAGACCTGATTCGGTGTGCAAGGTGAGTGTTAGAGTGTCATGACCTTTAAAATAGAGCAGCGCTCTTTCTGAAAACTCATTTCTTTCAGTTCAAACAACAAACTCTTGGAGGGAGTACACAGACATGTGCAGTAACTAATAGCTGCCATAAATCAAGCAAGGGGAAAAAGACATAAAAAAGGCACCGACCTTATTGTTGTTGTTTCAAACATGTTAGCTCTTCTTTTTATTTGTCAGCAAGAAGGCCTGGCATGATAGTGCTATTCTAGGTGTTACCGTTAACGCGATGCATCCATCCAATCTGCAACAAACTGCAAGAAATCATGTAGCTATAAACTATAAATTACAATAATTGTGTTGCAATACCCAGAAGATTTAAGGAGGGATGAATTAGTAGATACCTAAAATAGTTAACTGAATCTTTTTTTCAATGAAAAATCAACTTATTGCAGCAATGTCTCGATGCAAAATATGTTGCATGGAGAACCTGTGCTGTACTCGGCCTATTGGTCACTTGGTCCACTGGGGAAAACATGAAAATCAGGAAACTGAAAAGTGGACTTATCAATCACCAAGGAACATGAACACAGTTGGGAACCCCTCTACTATGTACCTCAAAAATATAGGGTAGTTTTCTTGGCAATATTAGGAGGGCAAAAGTGCAGTACACAGTTTATAACAGCTTTAGGACTGTAATGAAATTTTTTTGACTTGCAGCCCACAATTTAGAACAGCTCTAGAAGTATGGGAAAAATCAAAATTGATGTACACCTCAACACTGATAACTAAAACTAACAATATGAGTCCAAGGGATTTGATCATCGATCGTCTAAAACCATATGGAGAAGATGAGAACATTTGTGTATGGCACAACACTACATCTGTACGTACCAACAAAAAATGAACCACTATTCTAGCTAGCAGACATGCGCTATATGGAGCTGTGACACAACATGTCATGCTCAATCAAATACCCTATGTTCTTTGAGAACAACTAAGCAACTTTAAGGTGAAAACTGGAAGCAAACCTTGGGCGAGCGAGCAGAGGCTCAGCCGGCCATGGGGTGGTTGGCGACGTACTCGATGGCCAGCAGGACGGAGTCGATCTTGTCGGCCTCCATGTCGGGGATCTCGAGCTTGAACTCCTCATCGATGGCCATGACCACCTCGACGGTGTCCAGGCTGTCCAGGCCCAGATCCTTCTCGAAGTGCGCCTCCGGGTCACCTGCGTCCGCCGCCGCCACACACAGCCTAGGGTTAGCAGGGTCGACCGACGACCATCGAGATGCAGCGGGATTGGGGGTGGAGGGGCTCGGTGGTCCCTTACCTTGGAGGGGTCGACCTTGGGGTGGCTCTTGAGGACATCGAGGACGCGGCCGACGACCTCCTCGCGGGTGAGGTGCGCGTCGTGCGAGGACATGGGCCGCCACGGCGCCAGCCACCGCGCCAACGCGTGCGCGTGGGACGACGCCCCTGTCCCGGCGGCGGCGAGGGCCAGCGAAGAGGCGGATGCGGCGCAGGATCGCCGGATGGAGCGCCACCGCCGCCATTTCTCGCTGTGGGTTCGGATTTGACTGGCCGGGGATGGAGAGGAGCGCCGGCGCAGGGAGAGGCAGGCGCGGGGAGATGCGGGTGCGCGGGGAGCTGCGGCGGGCGCGGGGCAAGGGCAGGAGCTGCGGGCGCGGCCGGATCAGGCGCTCCCCGCCGGCGGCGGCTGAGGGGCGCGGGAGCGGGCGCGCGGCTGAGGGGCACGGGCGCGCGGGGCGGTGTAGGGTTTGGGAGAACTGGGCCTCCAGGGGGTGGCCCAAATATCCCCCGGGCCTTTGCCGGGTGCGAGGGCGCCGGTAAAGATTTTTATTTTTTAAAAAAATTCTTTGCCGGGTGCCTCCTGGGATGGCGCCCGCAAAGGCCTCTTTGCCGGGTGTCATCTTTGGCACCGGCAATTTTTTTTTTTTGTTCTTTTATTTTTTGGCCTCATTTTTTTCTAGGGCCTTGCTAAAGTAATTACAACTCCATATCAAAATTTGAGACAATTTTGCCTTTTTACACTATATTTCTTGAATTATTTGTATTAACTTGAATTTTTTCGACTACTCCAAATTTGACTGCAGGTACATGAAATAATGGAATTCGGTCATTCAAAAAATAATATTCGTGATGTTTGGCGTATGTTGACACCGTATCCAGGAACACACATTAAATTATGACCATCATGTTATCGTGACATGATGATGTAATCGTGGAAAAAGTGTATTTAAATTATATAAAATCCAAACGAAGTCCGAAAATCATGAAACTTGGTGATGTATCATGTCATCGCATGTGGAGACTGTGGTAAAAATTTCAAAATATTTCGAGCAAGTTGCGACGTCGGACGTCCAAAACCCATGTGATCACATGTGGAGATGTCTGGGTTTTTGTCATCTGACGTCACAACTTGCTCGAAATCTTTTGAAATTTTTACCATTGTCTACACATGCCATGACATGATACATCGCCAAGTTTCGTGATTTTCGGACTTCGTTTGGATTTTATATAATTTAAATACACTTTTCCCGCGATTACCTCGTCATGTCACGACAAGATGATGGTCGTAATTTAATGCGAGTTCCTGGATACACTGTCAACATAAGCCAAACATCATGAATATCATTTTTTGAATGACCTAATTCCATTATTTCATGTACCTGCAGTTCAAATCTCGACTAGTCGGAAAAATTTAAGTGAACGTAAATAATTCAAGAAATATAGTGTAAAAAGTCAAAATTGTCCCAAATTTTGATATCAGGTTTTAATTACTGTAGAAAGTCCTTAGAAAAAAAATTGGGCCAAAAAAGCTAAAAAAAATATTTTGCCGGAGCTAAGTTTTGGCTCCCGGCAAAGAGGCCTTTATCGGGCGTCAGCTCAGGAGGCACCCGGCAAAATTTTTTTTTAAAAAAAATAAAATTCTTTGCCGGGAGCCATCCCGGCAAAGACTGACGACGGGTGGCCACCGTCACGCCGGCCACCTTTGCCGGAGGCCATATTTTGCCGGGAGCTGGCTCCCAGCAAAGAATTACGTTTGCCGGGTATCGGCTCCCGGCAAAGATGGACGTTTGCCGGGGGCTGGACTTTGCCGGGTGCCTGGCTCCCGGCAAAGGCTGATTTGCCGGAGGCCGGCCTTTGCGGGTGCCTCGGAGCCAGGCTCCCGGCAAAGACATTCTTTGCCGGGTGCCCGAGAAAAAACACCCGGCAAAGAATTTTGCACCCGGCAAATTACAGTTTTCCCGTAGTGAAAGTATCCTAGTGCAGGCACAGCAACAGGTGCAAATAATGCAGGTATATATAGACCAGCTGGTTAATTGCCATAGTAGGCACCTAGTTAGTCTTATTCTCTAGCGTGCCATTTACATTTACGATGAGCATTTGTTGTCTTCTAACACAGAAATATGTGCGTGCTTTGTGTACAGAGACTTGCCAATCCAGTTGGAGTGTCCCGTACAAAGGTGGTTTGCCTCGTCCATGCAGTCAGTGCAGATGGATTGAAAGACGATGAAGAGTATGAGGACATCATGGACGATACTAGGCAAGAAGCACGCAAATATGGTATATCATTTATACCCTTTTTTAGTTCTTCAATTTGGTCTCTCCTACATCTGACTTCTGCTTATATTTTATTTATCTCCTATTACATGAATTTCCATGGTATTCCCGCAAGTGTCTTTGTTATGTTTATGCACTAATCACATGAAAAATTTCCTTTTGGTCAGGTAATCTGATGAAAGTTGTGATCCCACGTCCTGACCCCAGTGGACGCCCGGTCACTGGTGTAGGAAAGGTGAGCGGGTCTTGCACTGACTTCTAAGGTTCACATTTTGCTGATCATTTGTATGACGCACTACAAAAAATACCCCCTGTAGTGACGCTTTATTTATATGTTAGACACGTTTTATTTCGTCTCTACATGATTGTAGACATGTTTTTATAAAGCGTGTTAGAAACGTCTTCGCATGGACCGTGTTCGAGGTGATAAAGAGACGTATTGTATATAAAGAGACGTATTGTAGATACGTTGGTTGTATGCCTACGAATATTGATATATTTTTATAGATACATTTATATAACGTGTCTATTTGTGTAGTTACGTTATATAGCAACGCTTCATTATGTGCTAAGAAATTTAAAGACATTCTCATAGATACATTTATATTATGTGTGTACGGTTATTGGTACACTTTTATAGATATATTTATATAATGTGTCTATTTGTGTAGCTATGTTATATAGCAACGTTTTATTATGTGCTAAGAAATTTAGAGACATTCTTATAGATACATTTGTATTATGTATGTACTAATGTTGTTACGTTTTGTAATGACGTCATTTAGTGTTTCAAGAAAATATAAAAGTAATTTTATACACATCTATATTTCATGTCTACTAATATAGAAATGTTATATAGTAACATTTTATAACGTCATCTACAAAATAAAGATATTTCTATATAATACGCATTTTTATAGGCATATTTATAGTTATACATTCTTACTCACTATAAATAGAGACTTTTATAAATTTGGACAGACATGAAATTCCAATGATTAGATAATGAGAAAGTAAAGCATGAAGGCTTTGCATTGAAAAATCCACTGTCTTTACAAAAACAAGATAATGTTTAATAACTCATTAAAGTGCACTGTCAAAGGCAAACGATATTCAGAAAGAAGCATAGGAAAAGTGGCAATATCATACATATATCTCTATTTTTTCACTAATATATTAAGTCTATCTTTTTCACTCTGAAACTTGTAGCTTGTCTTTCCATCCACATCAAGTTACACGTTTCCATCAAGCTGCAAAATAAGAGGAGATTGAGTTGACAGACATGAATTCTAATCAAACCAATATAGCAAGAATAAAAGATACCATGGCTGTACCGGCTTGAGTTGAACTCTTAAGTTTTTTAACCTACAATGAGACGTGTTTAGAGGGATATACAAATATATTATTTAGAAATACTAAATTGTAAAGAATTTGTCAATATAAGAGAGAACTTACATGTGAACGAGGCCAAGCAACAAGATAGCCAATAGCATCTCCCACAGTTTTGATAGTAAAGAATGGTCTTGGTAACATCTCATCTCCATTGTTTCCATTGCCATTATTTTCAATGGACTCAACATAAACCCCAACAAATTCTTTTCCAAGCACACTGCCACCAATGCTTCAAGTGCTATCAGTAGTCACTAGCTTTCCTTTGGCCAGGACTTTGTACTGGTTTCTTAGTGAAATAAGATAGATTTCCAGTTGGCTCTACCATTTTGTAAAACATAAATCCATGATCATCAAACTTGTAATAAATTTAGCTTGAAAATAAGGGAAACAAGCACATACCGATCTTGACTGATTACAAGCTGGAGCTTCAATTCTTTGAGACCTCTACAATAGACACAATCAAACCATGTCATTGATCTAGCAAGTTCAGCCATACTTTGAAGGGTTACAATAATATAAAATATAGACATACAATATTGGTCATTGTGGTAGCACGTGGAAGAGTTAGACCTTCAGAATCCTTTTCTACTTGACCTTGATTCTCAATATGTGCCACCTGCAGTCGTAGTTGCACTCTCAATTTTGTGGCATGCATGTAACATGGTTTATGTTGCACTAAATTTGGACTTTGAATCAAAATAGATGTACATGACTAGAATAGTTCATAATGTTAGCACATCTCATACAATAGCTCTTATTAATTAGATTATTATTTTCAACTTCATATTAGGAGCTATAGAAAGAATGTAAACCAAGTTTCACATTAAACCCCCCTCCAAAATAATCCGACATACTAGATGGAACTAAGAAAGCAACATATTTTGCTTCAAATGTGCTTATGATGCAAGTACACGAATTAGAAGGGAGCACAACCCTTAGCCATAGGAATATTTGCTTGCTAAGTAATTTCACTTTTAGTCACATGCCTATTTACTTGCTATGACCATTTTACTTTTGCCTACAGTATGGATAACAACAAAATAATTGTTGCTGCATGTGACCATAAAATAGCAATACATTGGAATATTTATTTGTGCTTTCTCAAATCTGCAAGGTTTTAATTTTCAGGTTTGTCTCTAGTTTTTGTGAATTGAAATCTGCAATGTTTTATTTCTTAAGCGCAGTCAGAGAGCAGAGTTTGGCAAGATCTACCATAGGAAAATCACTATTAAAGCTACCTGGACAACCAAAAAGAGCACATCTTAATTTTCTTGCCCCCCTAAATATTACTAACATACCTTTGCAACCATTGGCTCACGTGGTAATGCCGCCACAGAACTATCCTTATTGACTTGACTATAATTGTGGGTTTGTGCTCCCTGCATATTTATAACACTCAAATGTACTTGCATGGTATATTGTAGCTTAGAAATTAGAAATAAGGGTTGCGCTTCCATCTAATTCCTGTAGCTGCATCTCATAGTGTTGGGAAAGGTTTCTCAGCAGCGGAGACATGGCACAATGCCTGCGAGCAACTAACCCCCCATTTATTCTCATCTTTCGCACATGCCTTGATCTGTCGTGCAGGTTAGGATCGGAGCTCGGAAGAGGATGCCCCAGACCACGGCGACTTGCGCTCCCGAAGGTCTCCGACCGCCAAGCGGAGGCTTCAGGCCTCCAGGTGGAGGCGCCAGGCGGGCGTACCTCCGCTCGCCAGGCGGAGACACCTGGCGGGCAGCGGAGACCTCGGGCCCCCAAGCGGAGGCCTTAGGTCCCCAGCGGGGGCGCCAGGCGGGCGTGCCTCCGCTCGCCAGGCGGAGACACTTGACGGGCGGCGGAGACCACGGGTCCCCAAGCGGAGGCCTTAGGTCTCCGAGCGGAGGCACCTGCTGGGCGGCGGAGACCACGGGCCGGTGCGGAGGCACTTGGCTCGTGACCGGGGTACGCCTGCCAGAGAAGGCGGCGCACCAACGGCCCAGGGGTAAGGGGGACGCTGCGCGCTTTCGAGGCCCAGGAGGAGCCCATGGGCCGCGAGACGCACTTCGGGAAGGCCATCAGCCTAGCTGCGCTTCGGCGGACGACTTTGCCCCTGCCGACCCCACCTGGAAGGGTCGTAAGATTAGGGTTTCCTAGATCCCCTCGGGGGTTGTAATGTCTTTTTGTACAAGGAAGCCTAGCTGGCTATAAAAGGAGCCCCCCTGTCACTGGGAAGAAGAGAGACCATTAGGGCAGGAGAGCCTCGCTCTTTCCTTCCCTAGCTTTGTAACGTATTGCAATTAAATATATTAAATCTGCTGGAACTGAGTTCCAACAGTTGGCGCCCACCCGTGTGTCTGGCCGAGGATAACACTCACAGATGCCAACAAGAAAGCAAGTAGCGGCAGCCGCCGCTCGGCGAAGACGTGCCGCCGCCGAGGCAGAGGCACCTCAGCCACCCCGAAGAGGCAGACCGCGGAGGTCTGCGCGAAGCGCCTATGCCTCCGAGCAGGCACTCGAAGGCAAAGAAGATAACGATGACCGCAGCGAAGATGAAATACCGCCAATCCACCTGTCCCAGGACCAAAACCAAAATGATGAGATAACCCGGCTGATGGCCGAAAGGCAGCGCATGGAAGAGGAAAGAGACCGGCTGAGAGCAGAGCGTGCGGCCATGCTCAGGGCAATGCAGACATCTCAGCAGGCCGAGGAGATAAGGCAGCAAATGGCGATACTGCAAGCAGAAATTCAGAGCATGCAGCCCATGGCAATGAATCAAAACAACACCACGACAACACCACAGTTCAGCCAGCACATGGCTGCAACACCCGCTGGAATTCAGGGAACGGGAATACCTCCGATCATGGTCTACCAGGGAACGTTCGATCCAAAATCTCCATTATCGGAGGGACTCCAGAAGGCACCATGGCCTCCGGGGTACAAACCCATGATACTGCCCAGGTATAATGGAAAGACAGATCCACGGCAATTTCTGATGAGTTTCGAGGCAGCAGTAGCCTCCGCGGGAGGAAATGACAGTGTCTTAGCCAAATCTTTCGTCATCGCCGCAGAGGGCGACGCTCTGACATGGTACTCCATGCTGAAACCTAGTACAATTTACTCATGGGAAAACCTAAGAGATAAGATAGTAGCCAACTTCAAAGGATTCGCAAGTGAATCCTTGTCGTCAGCAGATCTGTTTAGCAACAAGCATGAAAAGGGGGAACCGCTGAAGGATTACTTCCAAAGATTCTTGCACCTCAGGGCAAAGGCACCAGATGTGCCAGACAGCGTCGCGATCGAAGCGGCAATCAAAGGTCTCCGAATAGGGCCCTTTGCAAGTCACTTAGCAAGGGAAAAACCAACCACCATGGAGAAGTTGCATGAGGAATTTGAGAAATACCGCAGATCGATAACGACCTCCGGAAAAGGCCGGACGAAGGCGAAGGCTAGGGCAAAAATTTTCCTAAGCAGAACAAAGAACAGAGACAACAGGTCTTATGACCGACAGGCTCTCGAAAGGCAGTCTTCAATGTGCGAACGGCCACCTCGGACCATACGTATAGGGAATCAGGGAACGGCAAAAATACAAAAACCCAGAACAATCAGAGTTTCAACAAGAACAAGGCTAAGGCCTGGAACAAGAATGAGAAACCAAGAAAGCAATATTGCATCTTCCATGGAGAAGAAAAGGGGCATAGCACCAAGGACTGCCCAGAAACCAAAGAGACGATGGATAGGATGAAAAGCAAGCAGCAGCCACAGCAACCTGCCCCAGAGCCAGCCAGATAAGTGAATCACACATTCACCGCCCAATATCATCAGCAGTATAACCCAAACCTCCCGGGGTACAGCAACAGCACATTCCCACAACAGAATATCGCACTCCAATACTATCCCCCATCCCTGCCAGCGTGGCGACCTACACAATATCAGGCAGGTCAGTATAGCAACCAAGCGCCCGTCAGAGCAGACAATGCAGTGACGTACATAAACACGAGACCTCCGCAGATCTCGATAATAGAAACACCTCAGTCGTCACAACCTCAGCAACAAAAGCAATACGCGGTATTACCTCCGCCACCACAGCAAAGGCAGTACGACGCCCTGCCAGGACCTCCGCAGCAAGCCATCTTGAAAGGTCCCTTGTTTGGTTTTGATAATTGAGTGACAACTTAGGTGGACTAATAGTGTGATCATGAGAATACACAGGGAGTTAGTCCACATGTGATTATGAGATGAAGGAGCTTTATTGCATATGTGACATGACATGGAGTCATGTGACCGATGGTGAAGATCGAGATGAGGCTTGGCTCGAGACCGGAGGATGTGTGAAGGACAAGTCGAGGCAGTGGAGCGATGGACCTAGTGAGGGTGAAGCTCGGGCATGACTTGGCTCCGATGGACCATGAGGCGGTGAAGAGCAAGTGAGATCAAGATCGATGGACCATGAAGGTTGCATGATGATATGAAGTGGATCATATCAACTTGAGATCGTGTCGGTGCATGTGTTGCATTGGCACTTCGGTGGAAGACGGTGGAAGTGGAAATGCGCAAGGCAAAGGTATGCTATAGGGCATTTCATTTCACCGGTCATGAGGAGTGTAGAGAAGTTGATGACCGGATTTAGGATTGGTAGCCGTACTATCAAGAGGGGCAAACTTGTTTGCATCTCGGTCATCTAGTGCCACTTGAGCGATCTAACATGGTGACATGCTAGGATCGAGTGGCGCTGTGAGAACAAGAGAAAAATCCTTTGAAAATGATTGTGAAAATGCTAACACACATGCACATTGTGATGTACACTTGGTGGTGTTGGCACATTTAGAAAGGTGGCGTTGATCGCGCTTTGGTTTGTAGGATAGAGTTGGGATTCGGCGTTTTCGGGAAAATTGGAGGCATATTTTCCATTGCGCCGGATGCAAATTGTTGTTGGAAACATACTATCCATGGTGATCAAGTTGGTATACTTGTTGGATAGCATGGTGGAGAAGATCGCGTTTCTGACGGCCGTGAATCATGGATTCACAAGGCGCGGACGCAGGCGCCGACGCCGGGCAGGAGGGCCGGACGCGTCCGGCGCGTGCTGGGGTCAGCGTGGGCATGCTGGCGGGGCGCAGTGAGCGCCGGACGCGGCAGTGGCGCGTCCGGCGGTCCCCGGACGCCGACCAAAAACTTTCTGGTCGGGCACGGTCTCGCGGTTGGTCGCCGGACGCACGGGCCGACGCGGGGCGCGGACTCGGACGAGCACCGTGGAGCGTCCGGCGATCGGTGGCGCGGCACGTTGCAAGTTCAAATCTCAACGGTCGGCTCGCGGCGCGGAGAAGGGCGCCGGACGCGTCCGCTGGCAGCGCCGGACGCGTCCGGCGCATGGAACTTGGGCAGCCCGAGCACCTAACGGCTAGTTAGCCCATGGGGGCTATAAATATTCGCCTTGGCCGGCCTTGGCCGGGTGCTGAGCACACTAGGGCCTTGGTGGCTTGTGTGGTAGTGCTTGGGAGCCCTCTAACTCATCTATGCTTGAGAGTGTTCATCCACTTGAGTTAGAGATCGATTCTAGTGCATTGCTTTGAGAGATTGCATCGTGTGGCACTAGGTGATCGTGTTGCAAGCCGGTGTGCTTGTTACTCTTGGAGGTCGCCACCTCCTAGATGGCTTGGTGGCAAGAGACTTCGTTGAAGCACCGCGTGGAGATTGTGCGGTGCTCCGAAGGAGGATTTGTGAGGGGTTCTTGAGCCTTCCCCGCGGAGCGCGAATTGGCTACTCTAGTTGAGCGTGGCTTGGAGGATCCCGTTCTTGTGTTGATTGGAGTTGGGGCTCCCGAGGGGTTGTTGGCAAATGAGCCAACTTGAGCGGCCATCTCATCACCAAGTCGGTGTATCGCCACAACTGGACGTAGCTTGGTGGCGACCAAGTGAACCAGGGGAAAAATCGTGTGTCGTTTTGTGTTTGCCGAGGCTTCGACCTCCTTGTTCTTGTGTGTGAGGCTTCGACCTCCCTTGAGCTTGTTTACAGGTGGTCGGTTTCTACGCCCAAGATTCGCCACCGCCACGACTTCGTGTGTCTACTCTTCGCTGTGGTTTGCATCCCCTCTAGCTCAAGCTTGTATCTTCTTTGTTACATCCTTGCTTAGCTTGAGTAGTGGCTCTTGTGCTCTTTTGCTTGTGTAGCTAGTTGAGCACCTTCTTGCTTGTGTAGCTAGAAGTAGTTTTAGTGTTTTGCTTAGCTTGTGTAGTTAAGTGAATTGCGCTCTTGGGTTCGGCTTGTGTAGCCTTGTCCTTGAGCATCTAGTGAGCTTAGGTTTGGCTTAGTGCTTTTGCTCATTAGAATTGTGTAGGTGCTCCCTGGTTCGCTAAAGTACTAGTTGCTTAGGTTTGTGTGACCTTGCAAGCTAGAATTGTTTAGGTGAGCACTAGCTAGTTTAGCACCTTGCTTCTTGTTTAGGATCTTTTACAAGGTGCTACTAGAGTTGTAGTTAGTGGGGGTTAGTCTTGGCTAGACCGATAGTTTTAATTCTGCATTTGTTTCTGGTTAGCCTGTGCGTAAGAATTTTAGGAAGGACTATTCACCCCCTCTAGTCCATCTCGACCCTACACGTGGTATCGGAGCCGGGTCTCTCATTTTGGTGGTCTTCACCGACCCGAGAGGATGGAAACTAGAGGGATAGATGTTGAGTGCTCTTGTGACACGCACACTTTTGATGGCACGAACTTTGCATGGTGGAAACACCATATGCTTGATCACTTTCGTGCCTCGGGACCTAAGGTGTGGTGGGTGATCACTAGTGGGATTAATGTCGCCATGGATCACAAGAACCTCACCAAAGCTCAAAAGGCTCTCTTTGATCTTGATTCAAGTACTTTATTGTACTTATATGATGCTTTGAGCTTTGATGTGTATGAGAAGGTGGATTCTAGTGTTTCCGCTCATGTGATGTGGGAATCCATCAAGCACACCTATGGTGATGCCTCCACATGGGATGATGGAAAGTTTAAGGTGGAGGAGCCCGAGATGATGCCACTTGAGGATGTTGAGCATGACCACAACAAGGTTGTTGTGGAGGATTGCTCCACCTCAAGGTCAAGTGAAGATGATGAACTTACTACCACAAGTTCACTTGACAATGATGATGATGATGCCGCAAGTGAAGCAAGTGAAGATTCTACCTCAAGCTCACTTGACGATGGCGATGAGAGTGATGACACTACCACAAGCTCTCCTACTTCATCACATTGCTACATGTCACATGGTGACCGCAAGGTAAAGATTGGCAATGTGATCTTTGATTGTGATGATCCAAGTCTTGAGCTTGTGTTTAAGTTGTCAAGAGCTTTAGAAAAGGAGTTTGCTAAAACAAGCAAATTGGAAAAAGAAAACTCTTTTCTAAAGAACACATGTGAACAACAAGAGCATCTACTTTATGTTACTACTTGTTCACATGATGTGCTAAAATTGGCTCATGAGGAACTTAGTGTTGCTCATGATAACTTGGTGCAAGAACATGCTTTTCTCACTAAGAAGTATTGCAATGAAGAAGCTAAAACTAGTGAGAGCTCATCACTTGGGTCAAATGATCAATCACATGTTACTAACCCTTGTGATGTAGGCAAGAAGCATGTATCCACCTCTTGTGATGATTTACTTGCTATGCCATGTTCTTCACATATAGATGCTTGTTCTACTTCTATGTCTTGTGAGACTAACCTTTTGAAGGAGAATAATGAGCTCAAGAATGAAGTGAAGAATTTGAGCAACAAGCTAGAGAGGTGGACCAACTCTCATGTCGCTCTTGATCATTTGTTGAAGAACAAGAGAAGATTCGGTGACATGAGTGGCCTTGGCTACAACAAGAAGAATGTTGGGTTGGGTGGATTGCCAAAAGTCTCTCACTCTCAACTCTTGGAGAGTTACAAGAAGTATGGCAATTTGAATGGCGTCAACTACAACAACACCAACATCAAAGGCAAAAGATGGGGCAAGAAGAAATTTGAGAGAACAATGAAGAAGCTAGAAGAAGAGAAGCTATCTCATTTCATGTGCTTCAAATGCCGTGAAATGGGACATCTAGCTAAGGATTGCCCTATCAAGAAGCCTCAAGTTGAGCCAAGATCAACACCCCAAGATCAAGTCAAGATCAACCATGAAGTCAAAGTTGATGACTTGAAGATGATGAAGAAGAAGACAAGAAGGGGTGGAAGAGCAAGGCATCCAACTCATATCCAAGATGCCAAGATAATGATGAGCAAGATTCAAGAGAAGAACACTCATGCTCACATCAAGTGCTTCAAGTGTGGTGACATGGGACACTTTGCCTCAAAGTGTTCCAACAAGCTTGAGAAGAAGGCTCAAGCAACTCGTGAGAGGCAAGGCCATGAAGAGCATCACAAGAGCAATGAAGAGAAGGCTCTACCAAAGAGAAGATGCTATTCATGCCGGAAAGGGGACACATGGCACATTCATGTCCCCTAGGTAAAACTTCTAAGCTTAGTTCAATTGATGATACTAATATGCTTAGAAAGGATGGTGATGGTACCTCTTCGGTTGCTATTGCAAAACATCCCGCTACTCATACTAAGGCTTTGCCTAAGTATGTTGCTCCTAACTTGAGAGGACCCAAACTTGTTTGGGTACCATCAACAAGTGGATGAATGTTTGTAGGTACCATGGCATTGGAGGCTTGATTCAATTGAGCTCATATTCTTCATCATATGATTGAATCAAGTATTGAAGCTTAGTGCTACTCTCAACCCAATGCCAAGTCATGACAAGTAAAGTCCAAGTGCTACAACATACAAGTGCAAAGTCAAGTTGTGGTGATCAATGGTCATATGTGATGGCTTGCAAATTATTTTGGGTTGAAGCTTGCTATTGGAAGATCATGTGCTACCAAGGTATATCTATTGTTGATCATATTCATTTGGATGCATATGAGTTGATCGAATTGGATATATATGCTATAGTTGCTTGCTATAAGATGTTTGAATAGATTCAATGCTTAGTATTCAAATTTGAGTTAGTTTGGATGAATATGATCACAAGATGACTTTTAGTGAGTGGTTTGACTGGATATATGTTTTGTGATGATGTTCAAACGAGTTGACATCAAGTTTGAGTCACTTTTGAAGAAGCATAGCTCAATTGCTTAAATCTGTCCAAATTCTGAAATTTGAGCTAGCTGTGATCAAGTCTGAGTTTGATGAATCAAATCTTATTGAAATGGCTTGAAATTTGGTATGCATGCTCTATGCTTATAAGTCAATGTTCTGTGCAAATGTTATGAGAATTGGATAAGGATTGCTACAGTTTTGGAGTAGTCTTTATCAGCTATAGTGCAGCAGTTTTCAGCATGTAGCAGTGTGGGAAGATGTGAAATCTGGCAGCAATCTAGAAGGCCAATAAAGCTCAAATTTTTACAGCTGCATGAAGACTTAGTTATGCTCATATCGACCAAATTTCATGTCATTTGGAGCTATACATTGGGAGATATGAGTCAATCTTTGAAGGTTGCAGAATCTGCCAGAAAAGTGACAAACATTGGATATATCTAGTGTCACTCACATTGAAAGGTCCTCAAGTTGGAAACATGATTATAAGTGGTTGAGGAACCTATGTTTGGTTATTGAAGATCAAGATCAAGATCAAGTCCGAGGATCAATCAAATGAATGGCAATTCAATTGAGTGTCAAGGATTGTTCTTAGTGAGATCACTTCTCTCCACTGAGGAGGTGTGCCGCCCATGAGAGATGGGATTGACAAGTGAGCTTGGAAGGCCGATATGGAGGTGATGATCTAAGGAGGTTCAAGATGCCTAATTGAAGACATCAAGAAGATTGATTAAGAAGAAGCAAGCCAACCACAACAAGATAGTGCACTTGATCACAATTGGTTCTCACTTCATATGGGTGAAGCATGGAATTCATCATGGGTATCTATTAGCTTCACCAAACTATTGAATGGACTTCACATTGCTATTGGAGTAATGAAATTGGAATCTCATGACTAGCAAAGGTGACATTGATTGACATATGCATACATATTTTGCTAAGGACTTGTTTAGTGCATATAGTCATGATATCTTGGAGCATTCATGAAAAATCAAAAGATTTTGATGTTTATATGGTGCCACTATTGTTTCTATGCCTTACTTGTTCTAGTGGTAACATATAACATGTTCATGAGCTAGTGAACCCATATACTTGATCTACTTTGGATTGCACATTAGCTACAAGTACAACATTGGCAAGATAACCCTTCTAGTGAGGTGTGAAGAAGCTTGTCATTGGTTCAAATCGGACTTGGAAGCTCATGTGCAAATCAAGTTAGCTCAAGTTCAAGAGAAAGAAGCTCATGAAAACAATCTAGTTCAAGAATGTGGTATTCATGCATATTCCAACAAGGTGGTTCCACAAGTGATCCTCAACTTTAAGTGATCAAATGAAGATTTGCTCAAGATTGTCATTTGGTGTGACCCATGCTTTGTCATAGGGGGAGGAGCCCCACTTCATTGGTATTAGAGGCAAAGATCTTGAAAGTGACCTACACATGTGGTATTTTTAGTGCTATGACAAAGGGGGAGTGCCCAATGCATAGTGACAAGTGGGTTCATGCAACTACATGTGAAGATTACAAGTGGTGTCATTCCAACATATGGTGTGTCCATCAAAAGGAAGATTCAAGAATCCACCATCAACCCCGAGCTCCAACTTTGCATCAAGAAGTTTGTCTTACAAGAAGTATCATACAAGCGGTCTTGGACCCTTTTATGGTCTTTGATGACAAAGGGGAGAGAATGGTACAAAGATATGCAAGTTGCATACAAAGGGGCGAAGAAGATGGACATAGACCGAGAAGAGCAACATTGAAGAGGATCAAAGTTCTTGGACAAGAGAAGCAGCAACATTGAAGAGGATCAAAGTTCTTGGACAAGAGAAGCACACAAGTAGGGGGAGCAAGCTCATGAACTTGATTGATTGCATTTGATATGTGCATATTCATGTGCTTGCTTGCATTTGCATTGTTCTTAAATTCAATATGCAATGCTTGTGTGGTGTATGCTAGTCATAGATTTCATTGTTGACTTGATAACTAGCATGCATAGGATGGTTTAGCTAGACACTTGTGTTCCTTTCTCGTGGTACTAGAACCTTGCTTATAATGTTGATCTCACGAGGTATCTAGTGTTGTTTCAAGTGTTTTCTAGCTAACCATGATGCTAAGGATGAACTTCAATGTGCAACTCCGATTGGTATCACGCTTCAAAGGTTTATCCTATATACCTTAGCATCACTTAGTAGTGATTACTCTCCCAAGAATTTCCATATATATGCATGTGTGCAAGCTTGAAATCAAACCATTTGAGCACACATGTAGGGGGAGCTATCACTACCAAGTTGACTTTGTGGCACTTATCCAAATCTTAACATTGAGCTTAAATGTTGGATAAGTGACGTAAAGTCCTTTATGAACTTTATTTCCATATCTTTGTAGAGTTGTCATCAATTACCAAAAAGGGGGAGATTGAAAGGTCCCTTGTTTGGTTTTGATAATTGAGTGACAACTTAGGTGGACTAATAGTGTGATCATGAGAATACACAGGGAGTTAGTCCACATGTGATTATGAGATGAAGGAGCTTTATTGCATATGTGACATGACATGGAGTCATGTGACCGATGGTGAAGATCGAGATGAGGCTTGGCTCGAGACCGGAGGATGTGTGAAGGACAAGTCGAGGCAGTGGAGCGATGGACCTAGTGAGGGTGAAGCTCGGGCATGACTTGGCTCCGATGGACCATGAGGCGGTGAAGAGCAAGTGAGATCAAGATCGATGGACCATGAAGGTTGCATGATGATATGAAGTGGATCATATCAACTTGAGATCGTGTCGGTGCATGTGTTGCATTGGCACTTCGGTGGAAGACGGTGGAAGTGGAAATGCGCAAGGCAAAGGTATGCTATAGGGCATTTCATTTCACCGGTCATGAGGAGTGTAGAGAAGTTGATGACCGGATTTAGGATTGGTAGCCGTACTATCAAGAGGGGCAAACTTGTTTGCATCTCGGTCATCTAGTGCCACTTGAGCGATCTAACATGGTGACATGCTAGGATCGAGTGGTGCTGTGAGAACAAGAGAAAAATCCTTTGAAAATGATTGTGAAAATGCTAACACACATGCACATTGTGATGTACACTTGGTGGTGTTGGCACATTTAGAAAGGTGGCATTGATCGCGCTTTGGTTTGTAGGATAGAGTTGGGTTTGGGTCCCTCTCTCCCTTCCGCCGAGCTTGCGAGGCGGGATTCGGCGTTTTCGGGAAAATTGGAGGCATATTTTCCATTGCGCCGGATGCAAATTGTTGTTGGAAACATACTATCCATGGTGATCAAGTTGGTATACTTGTTGGATAGCATGGTGGAGAAGATCGCGTTTTCGACGGGCTGTGAATCATGGATTCACAAGGCGCCGGACGCAGGCGCCGGACGCCGGGCCAGGAGGGCCGGACGCGTCCGGCGCGTGCTGGGGTCAGCGTGGGCATGCTGGCGGGGCGCAGTGAGCGCCGGACGCGGCAGTGGCACGTTCGGCGGTCCCCGGACGCCGACCAGAAACTTTCTGGTCGGGCACGGTCTCGCGCGGTTGGGTCGCCGGACGCACGGCTGACGCGGGCGCCGGACTCGGGACGAGCACTGTGGAGCATCCGCGATCGGTGGCGCGGCACGTGGCAAGTTCAAATCTCAACGGTCGGCTCGCGGCGCGGAGAAGGGCGCCGGACGCGTCCGCTGGCAAAGCGCCAGACGCGTCCGGCGCATGGAACTTGGGCAGCCCGAGCACCTAACGGCTAGTTAGCCCATGGGGGCTATAAATATTCGCCTTGGCCGGCCTTGGCCGGGTGCTGAGCACACTAGGGCCTTGGTGGCTTGTGTGGTAGTGCTTGGGAGCCCTCTAACTCATCTATGCTTGAGAGTGTTCATCCACTTGAGTTAGAGATCGATTCTAGTGCATTGCTTTGAGAGATTGCATCGTGTGGCACTAGGTGATCGTGTTGCAAGCCGGTGTGCTTGTTACTCTTGGAGGTCGCCACCTCCTAGACGGCTTGGTGGCAAGAGACTTCGTTGAAGCACCGCGTGGAGATTGTGCGGTGCTCCGAAGGAGGATTTGTGAGGGGTTCTTGAGCCTTCCCCGCGGAGCGCGAATTGGCTACTCTAGTTGAGCGTGGCTTGGAGGATCCCGTTCTTGTGTTGATTGGAGTTGGGGCTCCCCGGAGGGGTTGTTGGCAGTGAGCCAACTTGAGCGGCCATCTCATCACCAAGTCGGTGTATCGCCACAACTGGACATAGCTTGGTGGCGACCAAGTGAACCAGGGGAAAAATCGTGTGTCGTTTTGTGTTTGCCGAGGCTTCGACCTCCTTGTTCTTGTGTGTGAGGCTTCGACCTCCCTTGAGCTTGTTTACAGGTGGTCGGTTTCTACGCCCGGTGATTCGCCACCGCCACGACTTCGTGTGTCTACTCTTCGCTGTGGTTTGCATCCCCTCTAGCTCAAGCTTGTATCTTCTTTGTTACATCCTTGCTTAGCTTGAGTAGTGGCTCTTGTGCTCTTTTGCTTGTGTAGCTAGTTGAGCACCTTCTTGCTTGTGTAGCTAGAAGTAGTTTTAGTGTTTTGCTTAGCTTGTGTAGTTAAGTGAATTGCGCTCTTGGGTTCGGCTTGTGTAGCCTTGTCCTTGAGCATCTAGTGAGCTTAGGTTTGGCTTAGTGCTTTTGCTCATTAGAATTGTGTAGGTGCTCCCCGGTTCGCTAAAGTACTAGTTGCTTAGGTTTGTGTGACCTTGCAAGCTAGAATTGTTTAGGTGAGCACTAGCTAGTTTAGCACCTTGCTTCTTGTTTAGGATCTTTTACAAGGTGCTACTAGAGTTGTAGTTAGTGGGGGTTAGTCTTGGCTAGACCGATAGTTTTAATTCCGCATTTGTTTCGGTTAGCCGGTGCGTAAGAATTTTAGGAAGGACTATTCACCCCCCCTCTAGTCCATCTCGACCCTACACATCTCCCCTGAGGCGGCACCGAAGGCTGAACCTCCGATCAAAAACCAGATGAATCCACACTCTGCTTTGCCCACGATAGGGATGATACTGCCGATAGCCGGAGGCTCAGCAATGGAGTTTGAGACGAAACGGCAGAAAAAATACCACCTCCGATTGCTAAACAACGTAGCCGTACAAGGAGCCCACCGAACCACAGAATGGTCTAAGGCCCAAATCCGTTTCTCAGAGGAGGACCTCCGATTGGAAAGTTACCCTCATACCGACGCGATGGTCATAAAGGCAAATGTAGCAGGATGGGAGATAAACAGAATACTGGTTGACTTCGGGAGCTCGGCAGACATCATTTTCGCAAATGTGTTTGATCAAATGAAACTCAGCAGGTCTCAGCTACAGCCCCCGGACACACCTTTGATAGGATTTGGAGGTAGGAAGATTCACGCACTCGGGAAAATTTCCTTGCCAGTGTCTTTTCAAGATGGCGATAAGGCAAGAACAGAATATATCACTTTTGACGTAGTAGACATATACTACCCTTACAATGCAATCCTAGGAAGAGGGTTCGCCAACAAGTTCAACATAGCCATCCACATGGGTTACCTTTGCATGAAAATGCCAGCGCTGCACGGAATCATTACAATCCGGGGAAGTCAGAAAGAGGCTAGAAACATAGAGAGAGCAATCTACAAGGCCCACAGGAACATAAACACAGTAGCAACAAATGAGCCACCCGACATGCCAGGGGGGAAAACGGACATGCAAGATTAGGAGGATACGATAATAGTACCACTTGATGAGGCAGTGCCAAATAGGAAGGTCACAATCGGAGCAAGCCTATCAGACGATGAGCAAAGAGAGTTACTGAACCTTTTGTCTAAGAACAGAGATGTCTTTGCATGGTCAGCAGAAGATCTTAAAGGAATTGGGAGAGGTATAATCGAGCACGCCTTAGACTTGAACGAAAATGTCAAGCCAAGGAAGCAAAAGCAGAGGAAAATGTCAGAGGAGCGAATCTTGGCCGCCAAGGCGGAAGTACAGAGACTATTGGATGCTAATGTCATAAGAGAGGTGAAATACTCAGAATGGTTAGCAAATGTAGTCCTAGTCCCAAAGAAAAACGGGAAGATGCGCATGTGCATCGACTTCACCGACCTGAACAAAGCATGCAAAAAAGACCCGTTCCCACTACCAAGAATAGATGCCTCGATCGATAAGGCCGCCGGGTGCAAGAGATTCTCCCTCTTAGACCGTTTTTCGGGATATCATCGGATCTCGGCTCGGAAAGAAGATGAGGAGAAGACAAGTTTCACTACCCCAACGGGCACCTACTGTTTTATACGAATGCCAGAAGGGCTCAAGAATGCAGGGTCAACTTTTGCAAGAATGATAGAGGCCGTACTAAGGTCTCAGCTACAGAGAAACATCATAGCCTATGTCGATGATATCGCCGTAGTGAGCAAAGAGCCGGACAACCATCTAGAAGATCTCAAGGAAACCTTTGCAAACCTTAGGAGCACTGGATTGAAGTTAAACCCGGAGAAATGCATCTTCGGGGTCAGCAGGGGAAAAATGTTGGGGTATGTCGTCGGACCCGAAGGTCTCAGGGCTAACCCGGACAAAACGAAAGCCGTCTTGGCCATGCCAGAGCCAGCAAGCAAAAAGGAGGTCCAACGACTCACAGGAAGAATTGCAGCCCTGAACAGGTTCATCTCCAAATCAGCAGAGCGCAGTCTCCCCTTCTTCAAGGCACTCAAAGCTAATGAAAAGCTCGAATGGGGACCAGAGCAATCGGAGGCCTTTAAACAGCTCAAGAAATGGGCCGAGGACCTAATGGTGGTAGCCCCGGAAAAAGATGAACCACTCATGTTGTACGTATCAGCATCAACAGGGGCAGTAAGTGGAGTACTTGTGCAAGAGAAACAGATAGACGGCAAGCAGCTGCAGCAGCCAGTGTACTACGTGTCTGAGGCATTGCAAGGTGCAAAGCTGAACTACTCGGAGATTGAAAAAATAGCGTACGCGTGGTTACGCATCAAGGAAGCTAAAACATTACTTCCAAGACCACACTATTCGATCCCGACATCTCACCATTGGCCGAGATTCGAACAACAAAGAAGCCTCGGGAAGAATAGGCAAGTGGGCCACGGGGGGTAATCTCGGTTGACATCAAGTTTGTCGCCAGGACGGCGATCAAGTCGCAAGCACTAGCAGATTTTCTTTCAGAATGGGAACTACCAGATACCTCCACATCAAAATCAGAGACATCTCACTGGACTCTTTTCACGGACGGCACCTGGGGAGTTCAAGGAGCCGGGGCCTCCGCGATATTGATTTCACCATCGGGAATCACGACAAAGTATGCAGCTAGGCTATGCTTCAAGGCAACAAACAATACGGCAGAGTATGAAGGTGTCATCTTAGGGCTGACAAAGGCAAAGGCACTCGGAGCCACTCATGTGCTTGTAAACACAGATTCACAGCTGGTAGCGGGACAGGTAGAAAAAGAGTACACCACAAGGGAGCCAGAACTCGCAAGATACCTGGAGGTTATGAGAGGCCTCGAGAAAAGATTCAAGGGTTTCACCCTCAGGCATATCCCAAGGGGAGAAAACAGAGAAGCAGATGAGCTAGCAAAGGCGGCAGCAAACAAACTTGACATGCCACCAGACACGTTTTACCAAGAGGCACATCAACCGGCCACGGCTACGCTGAGCAAGAAATTTGCAGAAGTATTGCTAGTACAGTCAAAAGACTGGAGGCAACCAATCATCGATCAAATCAACGGCAACCATGTAACGTCAGACGAAGCCAGTGCAGCGAGGCTGTCAGCTCGATCAAGAAGTTACACATTAATAGAGGGCTGTCGACGAAATATCGGCGATAGTCCGACCAGGGGTATGCCCTGACCGGTAATGGATTGGTGGAAGGCGCACGAGATTGCGAGCAAGACGTAAACAGGGAGCAATCACACAAGGTTTACCCAGGTTCGGGCCGCTATGAAGCGTAATACCCTACGTCCTGCTCTCTGTTTCGATTATGATGTGGATGTATGAGTCCGTGCGTTATGCCGGTCTGTCCCCCGGCATGGGGGTCCTTGCTCTCCTTATATATCGCGGGGAGCAAGGTTACAAGTCGGAACTAGCCTATCTCGGTACTAAGTTTATATACTTTACAAGTCTAAACTTTCCTATCTCAGCCTAGGTCTTGTCCTCCTTGTCGGTCTTCGATATTCTTGCCTGTTTTTAGGCCGTCCGACCACTGAGCCGATCGGTCTTGAAGCTTGATGGGCCGGCCCGGCGGTAGCGTGTCGGCCCAAACTAGGCCGTGAGGGTATATGGAGTTTATACCTCCACAGCTAGTCCCCGAGCATCATGGATCTTGAGGGAAAAAACACCGTCTTGCTTGGTTGAGTGAGAAAGGGTGGTCGGACACACGTTCGACATGTGGTCCGAGCAAGGCTGGAGGACCGTCTAATGCTTCCGACCACACTCTGCTTACACTTGGTTTGACGTTTTCGGTTTTGACCGAAAGATTTATGATGCTCCCTGAAAAGAAAAAAGAATTTTGAAAGGGTCCCAAATGCGGAGACGTGGGCCCTCGTTAGTGTGTGATGCCTCGCCATCACATGGTATCTCGTCGTGATTGGTCGTTGCCTTAGCTTAGTTTTGAAACTAAACTCTTTGTAAAGAGAAAGGATCGGGCCGAGTCATGCAAATGATGTGGGCCCACGTAGTCCCCGAGGTTGCCGTAAGATAGTATATGTTGCAGCAAGCTCTAAAAGAAGGATCTAGCCCATGTCACCTCTCGTGTGACGTGGGCCCACGTAGTCCCCGAGCCCGAGATGAGGTGGAACACGTTATGTCGTGGTCTAAAAAGAAGACAACCGATCATTGTATCGTGCTTTATGTGTTTCCGACCACTCTTTGAGTGAGACCGAGCAGCCAAATTTCATTTGGGCTGGCCGGTTTGAACCATGCCATGACTTTGTCATGATTAAGTTAAGGCAGCTTTGCTACTTAACTCGGTCCCCGCGTGGGCCGTGAGACCATGGTTTTGAATCTAAACCCATGAAAATAGCTTTCCTATTTGTGTGCCGAATAACCGGTATCATTGGCCAAAAAATCCCAGCTCCGGCTGTCGGATTGTGTGGGTTGAATTGTTGATGCTATACTTGCTGCTATACAGTAACTTTGTTACGGCGGGTTGGAAACGACTTTCCGTGAACCCGCCTCTTTTAGCGAGGCCGTTTTTAAGACTATAGCTAGAAGACGGACTTAAATGGCCATCAGTAGCTTTGCTTCGGGCCGGCTTTCGAGTTGTCCGTAAGTCAGTGCGTCTGTAAAAAGAAATGAATTTAAATGGAGGAAGGAAAACTGACCATAAAAAACCTTTTTGCTTGGGACGGCCCAGTTCCTCTGGCCCATTAAAGAGAAAAAACCCTAGTGGGGTTAAAAGCTTTGGTGCCGCCGTCATTTGGACTCCTTGCTTTCATTCCATCGGCAGTTCCTCTAATCAGTTCGCTCTTCCGCCTGTGCTCCGTGCCTAGGGTTAGTCTGAGTAACCGAGTCTTTCCGTTTGAAAGATTATGGCGAAGAGGCGTCAATCTGCAACAGAGAAGAGGAAGGAAAAGAAGGAGCAGAAGGAATATGAGAAGCAAATGAAGCTCATGTGGTCGCCACGCGAGCGACGGTGGCGTCTCGAATGCTTTAGCGAGATGGCGGTATGATTCCGCCGGCAGGCTCTTGGAGTGTGGCGTGCGCGCCACGAGGTGAGGCGTTCCCCGCCCCTATGATGGTGAAATAGTTGTATTTGAAGATTATTTTATCGGGGTTTGGGTATTCTCGATCCATACTTTTTTGGTAGAACTCGCATCCTTTGGAAGATATCAATCATGCAATCTCCGGCCAATTCTATTATGACAATCGCTCTTTTTGTTGCGTATTGTGAGTTGTATCTTGCAATTCCCCAAATTTCAATGTCTTCGAGACATTTTTATGAGTTAAAGAGGAGAGGGAATTTGGGTGGCAGTCCAAGAGGCCGGGGCATGTTACATTTCGCTCCGTGACGGGATGCGGTCGCGGCTGTTATCATTTACACATACGATAATGTGAAGGATTGGTTCAAGAAATGGTTCTATGTAAATGATAATGAACAGGGAAGGCCTGTTCCTTGTGATATTACTCAAGTTCCTGAACCCAATCACTTATGGTCGGATAAGAAAAATGCTACTGAAATGATTGAAGTGAATGAAATTCTGGCGATGATGAACTTAAAGGGCCTGAATGGTTATACGGTGGCAGCTGTTTTTATCTCTCGCCGTATTCAGCCTCTTAAGGAGAGATTCAACTTTCTTTGGGAGTATCGTGGAGAGGATGACCCTTCTCGTGAGACTCCGAACAAATTTCGCCGATGATATCTCTTTGAGGCTCATGAAGATGTTCAAGCGAGGGGATGATACTCATATCCCTAAGCCCGTGAGAAGGCCATTTGATTGGAGACAACCACCTCCCCGGTATGTTTCTTTATCTTTTATCCTCTTATTTCTCGTGCTTTGTCGGTTTGATTGTTTTGATGCTCAATTCGGTTATATGTATAGGGTCGTCATATTTATGTATCTCGCGTTCCTCTTGATGATCTTCCCGCTTGGAGAAGCTTTGCAATACCAGCCGCACCGGATTTGACCGGGGAATTGACAGATGGAAGCCGATGATGACGCCGCAGCCCGTTGATGATCAATCTAAGGCTGCCGGAAAGCGGAAGGTTGTGTATGAGAAGAAAAAGAAACATTCTGGTGTTCTGACAGGCGGTTCTCTATCGCTTCAACCTTGTGCTTCTGGTGGTCAAAAACGCCGTTATCGTCAGGTTGTGGAGTCATCAGATTCTGAATCTGATTCTGAAGATAAATTGTCCATTGCTGAATTTGCTCGACGCAAGCATTTGCGTACGAAAGGAGTGGTGGTCGGAGTTGTACTCCTCCCCGTGTACCTCCTCAATTGGCCGTTGATTCTGGAATCAACCTATTATGCCAATTATTAGGACTCGGCTTTTGGTGATGATGGTCACTGGTAGTTTGGCCGAGGGTTTAGAGGATCGGGAATGCCTCTGTGCTGTATTGCCTCGTGATACGAGGCCGATGTTGTTATTGGGTCTTCTACTTCGTTCGTAACGCGGAGACCGATATGCCAGATTGGTTCAACCATCACTTTGAGCAATCCGAACTGTGAGTATATGAACTTCTTGGCCTGTATCTTTGCTATACCTTGAATTCTCTTGATTAATGTGAAAAAATTTGTTGTTGCCGGGCTCCTATTGTTGAAGATTTGGGCGAGGGAGCCCTTGGTGGAAGCCGGAACTGCTTTGGTGAGCCAAGAAGTCAGTTCCCGGTTGTAACCTTGCCGCCAATGTAGTCATGGATCAAGAAACCGTCCACCTGCACTGGTGCCGTTTGAGGATCCAGGGACAGTTCTTGCAAATGTCGTTGCGTAACCCGTAGTGGTTATTGCGGTATCAACATTATGGCCTCCTCGGGGATGCTCACCATCTTTGCCAGGTTTAGCGCTAGATTCTTCCCCGGCTTCTTCTCGCCGAAGGTGATCGCATTCGAATATGCGCTTGGGTAGTTTTAGACCCGGTGCATCAACAAAGCAGACGCCCCGAGACAATGGAAGAGGTCGGGGGGAACTTCTTCGGTGCCCATATTCCCGGCAGCCGCAGCCTATGTTGCTCGTCGATGACAATGGTGAATGGCACATTTTTGAAAATGTTACCGGGGTGCCATTTCGATGGTTTTGAGCAGGTGTTTGCCGATCTTCGGCTCGCATCGTGGTTAGTGCTTATCTTAGTGACTTTTTCTATTTTGCCCATTCTTGTCGTGTTGTGAAGGATCCTTTTTGCGGGTGGTTGAAGATATTGCTGAAAAGCGTCGTCTCGCATAGAGTAGCGGTTCAAACCGACCATGTGTGAAAACGGTCTTCGCGGAAGCAAAATGAAGATTTGGAGCGGCAGATCCGTGTTCACGAAGGTCGTGAAAAGCTTTGGGAACTTGAGAAAGATTCCCGTTGAAAAAGTTGCGGCCCTTCGGAGCAAAACAAAGGTTTGTTTTGGTTATTCTTGTTACTTGTGGTTTTTGACAGAATGTGTCAATACTTGATTGTGTACTTTGTAGATTTGGAGAATGAAAAAGCCCTGAAGGCCACTGAAATTGCTCGTCTGACTGGAGCGGAGAAGAAAGCTCGTGCAGAGATTGAGCGCTTGAAAAAGGAGGCACGAGGTGCGTTTTCTCCTTTTTTATCTTGTTGTTGTTTGGCTCTTATCGTATCTTATAAGTTGTGCTTATGTAGAAACGCATGAGCGTCGTATGGCACAATTCGGCGTGATAAAAGATGATAACCAACAACTGACAGAGCGCTACTTGTCCATGGCGGATGGATTGCAACCTCTGTTTGCTGTACTTGCGCGGGGTGAAGTGAGACCGGCAAATCCCCTTCTCGTTCCTGAATTTGTTGTAGATCAGTGCCGCCGTTCGTGGCGTTTGCTCAAGGATTTTGTCGGGAAGGGGAGTCGCTTTGTTGCGTCAAGTGTTCTAGCTCTTGCGCAATCTCACTTTCCTCGGACAGATTTCAAGCGCTTGGAGTCTGGGAGGCCCGCAGATACTTCTCCAGAAAAGCTCAGAGACTTGCAAAAAGCTTGTTGGGCACCGCCTGTGTTATTGCTGACAAGATAGATCTTGTGCCTGAACAATAACTTGAAATTAAGTTGTGGTATTAAACTCTGTGGTGCTTTGCACCGTTTTGTAACAATATCTGGTGTTTCTTTGATGCATGTCTAGGAACAATTACAATTGCCGTGTATGCTAGGCATAGAATTTAATTAAATGTTCTATGTGCCAAGATGTTAAATACCGGAGGTGATATTAAATACATCTTGAGTTCGAAGAAGGCTTTGTCTGCTTCGCTTGTCCATTCAAATTTTCGCTTGGCCTTTAATAATTTGAAAAAGGGGAGGCCTTTTTCGCCAAGTCTTGATATGAAGCGGCTTAGAGCCGCCATACATCCAAGAAAGTTTCGGATATCTTTTATGCCTTTGGGCTGCGTCATTTTTAAAACTGCGTTAACTTTTTCTCGGATTTGGCTTGATGCCGTCTTGGCTAACTACGTTGCCGAGTAGTATCCCGATGGTACTCCGAATATGCATTTTTGTGGGTTTAATTTCCACCGAAATTTGTTTAAAGCAAGGTTCGCTCTAGGTTTGGAACTAAGGATCCGTTCTCCTTTGTTTTGACGACTACGTCGTCTACGTATGCTTCGACCAACCGGTCGGAAATTTCATTTTGGAGGCATTCTTGGATAGCTCGTTGATATGTTGCGCCAAAGATTTTTGAGGCCAAACGACATGGTCGTATAGCAATATGCACCGAAAGGTGTGATGAATGATGTTTTTATCTGATCGTGGGTTGCCGGGGCTATTTGGTGATACCCGAATAGCAATCTAAAAAGACAAGTAGTTCGCAACCCGCGGTTGAGTCAACTACCTCGTCGATGCGAGGTAATTTGAAGGGGTCTTTAGGGCGTGTTTGTTGAGATCGGTATAATCAACACACATTCTCCATTCGCCATTTTTCTTTTGTACAAGAACTGGATTGGATAACCGGTCGATGGTACACTTCTTTTATAAAACCAAATGCTAATAATTTTAACACTTCTACCCTAATCACCTCCTTCCTGTCGTGAGCAAACCGTCGTAGTCTCTGTTTGATTGGTTTGGCGGTTTCTGAGACATTAAGGAAGTGCTCCACCTTTTCCCTTGGGACGCCAGGCATGTCTCGTGGTTTCCAAGCAAATATGCTTATGTTGTCCCGTAGGAATTGACGAGCGCGTCTTCCTATTTATCGTCTAAATTGGCTCCTATAAGAGCAGTTTTCTCCTTATCTCCGGGGATGAGCTCGATCTTCTTTGTATCATTGCTTTTGTTGGCTGACCTTTTTGACTCGCTTGATCGGGATCGAAGGTCGGCTTTCGGTATCTGTTTTGCTTCAAGGCATGTTTGTTCCATATGGGCTTTGAGGTCTCGCTGAATTCGGGCCGCTGCGTAGGCGTTTGTTTCGCAGTCGTGAGCCATAAGCACATTGCCTCTGAGAGAAAGAATGCCCTTTGATGTTGGCATTTTTAACACTAGATATCCGTAGTGAGGGACAACCATGAACTTTGCGATCCCTGGTCGACCGAGTATGGCGTGGTAAACGCCTTCGAAGTCAGCTACAATGAAGCTGACGTAGTCTTTTCTGAAGTGTTGTCTTGTTCCGAACTGAACGGGTAGAGTTATTTTTCCCAATGGCATTGAAGGTTTGCCTGGCATGACTCCCCAGAATGGTGAGTCGTAAGGTTCGAGATCTTCGATTTTTAAACCTAGCTCGCGAAACGCTTGTAGGAATAGAATGTTTAAAGCACTGCCGCCATCTATGAGTACTCTTTCCATACGTATATGATTAACGACTGGGTCGAGTACTAAAGGAAAACGTCCAAAGATCGGTATATTAGCCCACATGTCGGCCCTGTTGAAGGTTACTGGTTGTTCCGACCAGGCTGGAGCTTTAGTGTCTGTATTTGATCCATCAGACTTGGCGATTGCCATGATCCTTCTTTTTAGTAACTTTTTGTCGCGTGAGTTTTCGAGGCCAACTTTGCCACCGAAGATCATGGCTGACAAGTGTTTGGTGGGCTCGTTGAATTGATGCCGAGGATCTTTATCACTGTCCTCTTCTTCCTCGACTTTGTCCTTCTGCTCAGGTCGTTTTTCCTTACTTTGTTTTATTAATCTTTGTTTCTTGGCGGCTGCCCTGCTGAAGATTGCTGTGAATCCTCGACATTCGCCCATGGTATGCCCTTTTCCTGGATGTTTGGGACAATCTTGACCTAGGATTTTCTCATATTCTGGATCAAAATCACGCTTCTTTTCTCTGTTCGGTGGCACCGAATGGACACGTTGGTCTGTGTCTCTGCTGTAATTATTTTGTATGCGATTGTCGCGCCGTCGTTCATTACGGCGGTTATTATCGCGTCTGTCGTTTCTGCGCATATCTTTGTGTTGAAGGTCTCTTTCTCTGTCATCGTTTCTTCTGAAATTTCTGTGTCCCTGTCCAATTTCTGGTAGTTGCTGCATGGCGTCGTCAACCCGGGCGAATTCACGGGCTATTCTGAACATCTCGTCGGTTGTAGTAGGTTGTCTTCTCAAGAGTTCTTTTCGTAGATCGATATTTCCTTGTTGTCGTAATCCTTGTACGAATAAAGACACAACTTCGACTGCTGAAATGTCTGGAATTGTTGTCCAGACTTCTGAGAAGCGCTGTATGTAGTGACGTAATGGTTCATTTGGGTAGTCGACGATCTTTGCTAGGTCGTATTTAGTGCCTGGCTGCTGGCACGTGATTCTGTAATTTCGATGAAGAGGTGTCGCAATTGGGGCCAACTGTGAATCGACCCTTCTCGTTGGCGTAATAACCAATTATTCGGCCCGCTGTCGAGTACGATAGGAAGGTAATTGGCCATGACATGTTCATCCCCTCCTGCTGCTCGTACGGCCACCTCGTATAAGAGGATCCAATGCTCTGGGTCGACCTTGCCATCGTAAGTTTTGATATCCGGTATCCTGAAACTTTTAGGCCGGACTACCTCTCGTAGGGCAAACTGAATACGGCTTCGGTCCCGAGGCATCCATGCGAGCTCGGTATCGGTTGTTGATGACTCTCGGAGGTCGTTGTCATCATATTGTTCACCATGATGGTGATTGAAGGGTTGACCATAATCTCGTTGTCTCCGTGGTTGATCTGCGCCGTCTGTCATTACGCCGCGGTAAAATCTGTTGTGAGGAAAATTCCCACAACTTTCTCCATCATCTTCGTAATTGTTATTATCAGCCCCTCCCTCCCTGGAGTCTGGGATTTGATTGCTGAAAAAGCTATGTGGCCGGTGGCTTCTGAGAGATGCGGCTGGGCGCGCTTGTTCTCTCATATGGTTCACTTGAGCTTTAGCGGCTACTAGAAAATCAATCGCTTCTTCAATTTGGGGAGTTTGAGGAATGTTGGCCGTCTTGAGGCGGTCAATAGCAACCGCGATTAGCACTTGGGGTTGTGTGAACTGTCTTTCGTTTACAAGGTCGAAATCGTCGGCAAGATTTCGCCGAAAACCCTCGTCGTCCGACCATACGGTCTTGGCCTCGGCACTGCCCGGATTGCGGCTTCGTTTTGCCTCCGTTGTTCCCGGGCTGCGTTTCGACCCTCTCGCTGTTGCCTTTGTTCGTCGGTTTCTCCATTGATGGTGACCTCGTTGTCACTAACATGACATACTGCGTTCCCTAGGCTGGGAGGGAAAGATGGGAATTGCTGTAACTCTTGAGTGGATTTGGCCGGGTTATGGATCTCCGACTGAATTTCCTCATGTTCCTCCGGGTCGGAACACGGTGAGTTGTAGATCTCGGGAGTAGTGTCGATACGCTTGGTGCCGTTGTTTGCGAGATTGTACCTCTTCTTCGTTGTCGGAGTAGACCATCGTATGGGCGGATCCCGAGAGTTCTAAGATATTGTAGTAATCGTCGAGTCTGGGTGTGTCTGGAGTAACATCACGTGTTTTCTCTTGAGATTGGTCGTCCGTGACTTCTTCGAGGTGCACATGGTTGACGATATGTCCTGCGGGTGCGTTGAAAACGTAGCCGATCATATCTGGACGCGGATCAGGGATCCGGTTGTAGCCTTTGAGGTAGTCTGCTAAAAGTTGGTGGCTGAATAGGTCGGCGGTGTTTGGCAACCCGTATGGGAACGGTGATGCAACCCTTGGATCTGGGATCTTGTGATCCGATGATTTTTGTTGGGCGTTTTGTTGGCACTTGGTCTGTTGAAGGATAGTAGGTGATTCTTGCTTTGATTCAATCTGGATAGATCCAAACTGAGCAAAAAACTCCATGAGCCTATCCCGTTGATCATGAGTTGCTTCGAACGTCGGCCCAATTTTCGTCCGGTGGTTGATTGGTGCCTAGAAGAAAAGGCCGGAGTTCGATAACTCGAGCTTTGATGATGATGCCTCGTACCGAGGAGGCAAAGGATTTGTACCTTCATTGCTTTGTGGAACTAGGATCGAGGGCGGACTCTCGATGTATGAGGTGTCTGGAGCGGTTGTCCAGGTCATCGTCCCAATGGTGAAGGTGAGGCCGGCTTCGAAAGTCATGGAAGCCGGGAAGGAAACCATCTTGGTCGACGTGAAATCTCGGTGCGCACCCCCTATCTAGCGCGCCACTGTCGACGAAATATCGGCGATAGTCCGACCAGGGGTATGCCCTGACCGGTAATGGATTGGCGGAAGGCGCACGAGATTGCGAGCAAGACGTAAACAGGGAGCAATCACACAAGGTTTACCCAGGTTCGGGCCGCTATGAAGCGTAATACCCTACGTCCTGCTCTCTGTTTCGATTATGATGTGGATATATGAGTCCGTGCGTTATGCCGATTCTCGTCCCACGGCATGGGGGTCCTTGCTCTCCTTATATATCGCGGGAGCAAGGTTACAAGTCGGAACTAGCCTATCTCGGTACTAAGTTTATATACTTTACAAGTCTAAACTTTCCTATCTCGCTAGGTCTTGTCCTCCTTGTCGGTCTTCGATATTCTTGCTGTTTTAGGCCGTCCGACCCGGCTGAGCCGATCGGTCTTGAAGCTTGATGGGCCGGCCTGGCGGTAGCGTGTCGGCCCAAACTAGGCCGTGAGGGTATATGGAGTTTATACCTCCACAAGGGCCAGCTGTTTAAGAGAGGCATAGTGCAGCCACTGCTCAAGTGCTTAACCAATGAAGAAGGCCGGGAACTCCGGCGCAGCATTCATGAAGGTGTATGCGGATCCCACATAGGCCCAAGAGCCCTATCTGCAAAAGCTATTCGACAGGGTTTCTACTGGCCAACTCACATAAAAGACGCCTCACACATAGTGAAGACATGCAGTGCCTGCCAAAGCTTCTCAGCAAACCAAAGCAGGCCAGGGGGGAGACAAAGCTCATCCCACCAATGTGGCCTTTGCAAAGATGGGGCATGGACCTCGTCGGGCCACTACCACCAGCTCAAGGAGGCAGCAAGTACGCGGTGGTAGCAGTAGAATACTTCACAAGATGGATGGAGGCAAAGCCCCTGGCAACTATCACATCAGAAACCATGAAAAAGTTTTTCTGGCAGAACATTGTGTGCAGATTTGGCGTCCCAAGAACCTTAACAGTAGACAATGGAAAGCAATTCGATTCTGACAAATTCAAAGAGTTTTGCAGAAGTATCGGTACTCAGCTGGCCTTTGCTTCAGTATACCACCCAGAAAGCAACGGGGCAGTCGAGAGGTCCAACAGGATCATATTTTCGGCAATCTCCAAAACACTACACGGATGGAAAAAAGGGAAATGGGCTGAGGAACTACCCAAGGTCGTGTGGTCGCACAACACGAATGTCTCACGAGCCACCGGCTTCACACCCTTCAAGCTGCTATATGGAGAAGAGGCCGTGATGCCGGAAGAGATAAAGAACCAGAGTCTCTGGGTTACAAAGCAGGCATTAGCAGAAACAGAGGAATACAGCAAAGAGATGATAGAAGCAGAGAGGCTAGAGGCTGTGGACAACATCATCAAGTACCAGACCCAAACGAAAAGATGGAGGGATGCCAAGGTGGTAAACAAAGACATCAAAGGAGGAGATTGGGTCCTGCGTCGGAAACCGAACGCATCTAGCGCAGGCAAGCTGCAACCAAAGTGGGAAGGGCCTTACTTGGCTCACCAGGCAGGTAGAAAAGGGTCGTTCCTCCTCCAAGACGAGAACCGGAAAGTATCAACTCACACCTGGAACATGGACAATCTCAGGAAATACTACATCTAAAATGTAAGGAGCCTCCGTAAATCTATAAGCGGAAGTATCTAGTAGTTTGTTTTCATGTTTTTTCTTCTTTTCCTTCAAGCCGGTTTGCACTCTTTTCCTCACACGGGGACCCCTTATCGGAGGTGAGGTTTTTAATGAGGCAATACCGTTGTAATCAACCTCTGCAATATATAAAGAGGACCCCAGAAAATGGCACAAGCCAACAAAGTCGAACGGAGCTGGCAACGCAGCTGCAATATTCGACAAGGGCATTAAGCACCGAATGAGGTCACTTCAAACTTTGCCTTGACCGGCAGGCCTCAAAAAGATTTGTACGCGACCTCCAGAAAGGTTGAAAACCCTCGGAAAAAGACCTGATAAGTCAGGCACCAAGGGGTTCACCAAGCCAGAGAAGGCTTCACCAATAAATCGGAAAAAGACCTAGCGATAGCTAGGGCACCGATTTCAAAAAAAAAAGAAAGATCGCCTAGCCGACCGGTTGCTTGCCTCCTCCGCAAAACCAGCGGAGGTAACCCTCGGAAAAAGACCCGATAAGTCGGGCACCAAGGGGTTCACCAAGCCAGAGAAGGCTTCACCAATAAATCGGAAAAAGACCCGACGGATAGCTAGGGCACCGATTTCAAAAAAAAAAAAAAAAGATCGCCTAGCCGACCAGTTGCTTGGCAGGCCTCTGCAAAACCAGCGGAGGTAACCCTCGGAAAAAGACCTGATAAGTCAGGCACCAAAGGGTCCATAAAGCCAGAAAAGGCTTCACAAACAAATCGGGAAAAACCCCAGCAGATAGCTAGGGCACCGATGTCAAAAGAAAGGTCGCCTATCCGACCGGTCGCCTGTTAGGCCTCCGCAAAACCAGCGGAGGTACTTCAATCGCCATTAGCAAAAATCAAAACAACCGAAGCACTTCGCCCGACAAAAACGAAAAAGAACACCAGCAACAAAGAGGAGGCAGCGTGACTGCTTTGCAAGCACTCCAGTCTGTTAATTTGCATACAAGAATAAAAGTAAGACCACACGAATCACCAATACCCCAGCCCCACATACCCTCAGCCTAAGAGAAAGCATGCTATTTCATACTATTACAATCGCCAAACAAGGCTGCAAGAGAACAAAGAGCGCTGCAATTCTCCATCCCCGAGGAGCAAATGTGTCTTAGCACAGATGGACTTCGACCGGTAATACCCAGAACCCAGACTGCTTGGCAAGACACACCATTCCAATTCGCCTCACCAAAAAGTCAAGCACCGCAGGACGATCTCTCAGAACAATGGACCAAGTGCCAACCACAATTGTATTCATAGCTGGATACCAATCTAAGACCCTCAGTAGAAGCGTGACACACCATTGCTGCATAACCATTATGAATTCTCACTCAGTATTAGGGCCGGAAAATATCTAACAGCAGAGCCATGCGCTCAGGACAGTGAAACAATGGCAAGACTACACCAAAATGACCAAGCAGTACCAGGAACCGCAAGCTTTTTATAGGCCCAAGGAAGAGGAAAGCCAATAAATAACCTCCCCAAAATCAAAGGAAGTAAACATCTTGATCTGCAATCTAGTGCATTAAAAGACCAAGTTGCGTATCGCTGCCATTACTGGCAATTAAGCATTTTTCAACTACACCGTGTAACAGACACAAGCCCATGTAATCATTAACAACAGTTGTCCTTGCCTTTGATCAGTCATGAGTGTATATCACTCGGAATCGAATACGAAATCCACAGCATTAACTCAAAGGACATATTAAAGATCGAAAGCAATTAAGACAACCGGCTGTAGTAAGGCCTATAAAAGGGAAGCGGCCTCAACACTAACCCCCAGCATCACACAAGAAACGAGTCCAGAGAGGAGGGATGGAGGTTGACGTATACCTAGCACAACTCCACTGTAGCACCAAGAGACAGCGTAAGAATTCGTAAACAGAGGGCCTCACAGGCCAAAAAGCACACCAACCTCTTCTTCAGAGCTTCCACTAACAAGCCTTTCCTCAGAGGACAAGCCGGACAAGGGGGGATACCGCGTAAGAATTCGTAACATCCCCCTATCCCCGGCTAGGCTCACAAAATCAAAAAAGACTGAGGAGTGGTGGTACCTAGCAACAAGTTGAGAATCCCCATGAGCAAGGGACCATGTCCAGCGAGCAAAGGACAACGTCCAATTAGCAATAGTTAGGCAAGAAGTAGCGACAAGGTCTAGATCTCCATGCCTTAGCATGGAACCATGTAAAACAGGAGCTATTCAAAGAAGGAATAAAAAGGTGCCCAAGTAAAAACCTCCGGGACCTCCTCAGAAACCTCCGCATGTAGAACCAACATAAACTAAAATCGCATTGCAACACGCGGGGAGGAGTCTCCGAGCTTGTAGGCAAGCGAAGACATTGCCTCCGAGGAAGAAACCGTTGCAGGCCACAAACAAGGGACCACCGAGTTATACTTGGCCCCCGAAATCTTCTTCGCAACCTTCGTATGTAAAATAAAGACCCCCGAGTTATACTACAACACACCAAACAAATCCCTCGAAAGAATTACAAGAGACCACAAGATGCCTAAGGAAAAACTTCCGGAGCCTTCCCAGAAACCTCCGCAAGTAAAACAAGCACAACCTAAAGTAACGTCGCCACACACGGAGAGGAGTCTCCGAAGTTGCGGGCAAACGAAGGCATTGCCCCCGAGGAAAAGCAAAAGGGGTGGCTTCCATGTTAAAGAGAAGAACTAACACTTCCATGCCTTCGCACAAAGCCATGTGCAAGCCAGGCACAAAAGCCGCAAACACTTGGACCCTGAACTCTTATTCACAACCTCCACATATCAAACGGAAACCTCCGCGATACAACACAGCGCGACCAACAAATCCCAAGAGTAAGATAGACGCCCTAAACTCGCGAAGGCCCCCGCCACGCCAGCGACCCAACAAAGGTATCGCCCCTATCGTCTATCTGAGCGATAACAAAATCAAACATTTCATCAACGCTACGGTGAGGGAACACTAATCGCCAACGACTCCATAATTCGCTGCTAACATAGATGCCATCGCGCATAAAAGTTGTAGGCTCGACCTCCTGCGCAGGTTCAACAAAGACCTGCGCAGGAGGATTCACCCATAAGTATCACAAAGGTTTATTTACAATACGCGCACATCAGGCGCCAACACAAACCAGCAATTGTTTACATCAAACAAAAACAAAAACCCTAGTCTACCTCTTCGCCAGAGACATCCCGAGCCTCAGTAGTTCTCTCAACGTCGAGCGACGGCAGGCTGGTGTCTTCGACCTGCGCCTCTTGCAAGTCGTCCGTTGCCAAGCACGCACGAACCTCAGGGAGGGCCGGAGGCACTGTCCGCACCTCTGCACCAGCTTGCGTCCTCGCCGGAGACACCGTCGCTTGGGGGCCTTGCAAGACTCCGCCGCATCCCTGTTGTGACGACTCACCAAGAGTTGGGACACCCTTGACCACGAGCGTCACCGGCGCCCGACCTCCGGCGGCAGCCTTCGAATAAGCAATAAAATAACGTTAACAAAACAACCAATGAAAAAGACAACAAAAAAGAGAGAGAGAGAAGACAGAAAAGGCTTACCTTGCGCATTGCGGCAGCGGTAGCAGCAGCCTCCGCCCTACCGAAAGGCATCCAGAAGGTCTTGAGGAAGCTTTGCACGGTCTTGCGAATAGGGCGGGAGGTCTCGCCGAGCTCTGATGGATCAGAGATATTGGAGAACTCCTGGGCGCCAATTTCGATGCCTCCGCGAATCAGGCTCTTCACAATTTCGGTAGCGGAGGCCCGTGCCGCAAAGTCGGATACACCTTCGACAAAGCGGGGCAGCTTAGTCAGGTTGGTCCTGATCCAACTCATTAGGCCAGTAGCCATGCAGTCGGTGGGAAGAGGAGAGGCGACGCCACCAAATTCTTCAAGAGCGGACAGGTAGGCCTCGGCAATTTCGGCACCATCGACTCTAATCCCCTCAAGCTCCGAGCCCAGCCTCTCCGTGTCCTTTTTAAATGTCTCCGCTTCCTTCTTGAAAGCCTCCGCCGTCTCCTCCATGGAGGTCAGCTGGGTGCAGAGGTTCTCGGACACTTCTGTTGCCTTTTTAGCGCGCTCCACAGCAACATCTTTGGCTTCAACAGTTGACCTAAGCTGTAGCTCCAGGTCCTCAGCCTTTTTCTTAAGAGCCTCCGACTGTTGCTGCACTCCGGATGAGAAACCCTGGCTGCAAGTTCAATCTTCTCGCGACCCAGGGTCTCAACCTCCCCTTTCAAAGCTTCGATAGCGTGGGCGCGTTGAGCAAGCTCCGCGGCCCCCCGATGCTCAATGGCAAAAGCCAAGTGGTGAGTCTGAGATAAGAAAACGGAAATAAGAAAACACAACAAGGAAATTATGAACAATCAAAGGCCAAAATATCCTCACCATGCAGTGATGCTCGAGTTGGAGGCGTAGGAGGCGGTCAAAGGGCAATCCGTCAAGGTAGTCATCAATTTGGCCTAAAAGCAAAACAAAGAGACACAAAAGAAGAATACAGTAAGCCTAAGCCCAAAGCAGCGAAAGACCGCGGAGACAATAGCAAAAGCATATTGCGAAAACCTCCGTAACGCTCGAAAATATCATGGACATTCGAGCCCCACCCACCGAACGCCGCGGAGGCCTCTGAAAAAAAAGGGGGTGGAAGCACATCCTTGTTAAACAAATGTGCAAGCCACTTGCAAACTAAGATAAGAGAAGATCGAAGACTTACCGCCAGCAGCATGAGCAGCGGAGGCAACGTCTCAGCACCCCGGCCTGGGAGCACGTGCGCTAAGTCGACGCCGGGCGGAGGCGCCACACCCCCGACAACACCGGCAAGCTCATCTGCAAAATAAAGAGGTAAGGGGGGCTTGTGAGCCTCAGAACTAAAATAAGCATCTAACAAAAACAGCTAGCACAGTGAATACTCACGAAGCGTAAGCTCGATCGCCGGTCCCTTATCACCGGGAGCGGAGGCCTGCCCAGTGTCGGAGGCCTGCCCGGCAGCCGCCTTCTCTGCAAGAAACTCGGCATAAGTCTTGCTTCATGGTAATTTATGCTCGGGGCTGCCATCAAACCCATCATCAGACACTCTTCCGGAGCGTCACGCACCTGATGTGCCGGAGACAAAGCCTCGGCAGCTCCGGCCTCCTCGTCGACCTCCGCCTCCTCTTCGCTCTCACAGCCTCCGCCGCCTTCCTCAGAGCTGGATAACTCAGCGAGGGCACTGGGGAAGGGGTGGAGAGAGACCTCCGGCGAGTGAACTTGTGCGGCGACCGGAGGCTGCGGCATCAGCCCTGTCTCCGCCTGAGGCAAGGGGTCAGCAGCCACCTCAGTCTCTCCGGTGGCCCCCTCTTCCTCGTCGTCGCCCTTCTGGCCCGCCTCGGACGCGTCCGGAGACGCTGAGGCTTCGCGACTAGCAACCTCCGACTCAACAATCTTTTCTTTCTGCTTCTTGGCGGGACCACGCCCAGCGCAAGAGCGTTTCCTCTTCTTCGTTGCCTCCGCCTTGATGGTAGCAATAGCGGAGGCATTCTTCAGGGCCTTCGACTCCAAACCAATAGGTAACAAGAGGTCTCCACTGATATTGATTAACAGTTTTTGGTCTCCCTTCTATAATTTGTTCTAGAGATCTCTGTTCAGGATTGAAATATTCTTTCTTCAACTTAGATTTGTAGGCTCGCCACCTGTTGTTTACAGTTCTTAAGACCCAATCTCTTGTAAGCTGTAGCGTTTGTCTGGGGAAGACAAATTTTGACTGTACAAACAAAAAGTAAATAGTTGATGACTAGAACAAATGATAGAATACTTTTCTAGCACTGTATATACCATTACTAGCTTCACATGTTTGAGAGTGCTGGAAAACCAATTGGAAAGACTACTGTAAGCCACTTTGACAGCCAGCTTCTTATTCAGGCACATCGATATGTGTTGCGACACTACGATGAACTTGAAGAATTCCGCAAGTGTGTACTATAATTTCTCTTGACTCTTTTTAAACTGTTAGTACGTTGAATCCATCACTGTATAACAAATAAGCCATTGTTGTAGAGAATTTGTGGATGAGGAGAAAGCAAAATTGGGTCCTTCAACTACATTGATTCAGGATTCCATCAACAAGTTGATAGACCAACATTTTGCTGACTGGTTGGAACAAAAGGTGTAGTAGAGCTGAAATAACTTGTTAGGCCAATGGTCTCATAGAATGAATTGATCTAAGAATTAGTTTTTTCATTGCAGGTTATCCTAGGTGATGGACTAGGAATCACTAAAAAGGTACGAGCATTGGCTGCAAAACCGAGGAGACATGGTGTGAGATACAGCGGCTATATTATTAATGGTTTCAGGTTCCACACACTAAGTCGTGAGGCTACAAGGACGACACAAAATAGTGGTGTAGTGAACATTGCAGAAGATGGGGTTGATTATTATGGTAGATTAACAGATATAATAGAACTGACATACACTGACTACAAGGTGGTTCTTTTCAAATGTGATTGGTATGATGTCTATCATCGTGCTGGTTTACGAGAAGATGAGTGTGGATTACCACTTGTGAATTTTTCTCGGAAAATACACACCGGGGAAAAACTAGAACATGATCCCTGTATCTTTTCTTCACAAGCGGAGCAAGTCTTTTATGTTGAACACCCAAAAGCTGAAGGATGGAATTCTGCGGTAAGAGTTAAGCCACGAGATACCTTTGACATGGGTGATGATGAACTACCACTAGATGAAGCAAATTAGACTAATTGGCTTTCAGGTACTATATATCAGGCTTCTTTTTTAGAGTACAGTGCACAATTGAGCGCCACTAATTTTAACATACATAAATATAATAACAGTGATTCAATTTGTACTTATCATAAGGCATATTTATTTCAGGTTACTCTTCTTACGTGGGACGATGTGTGTTGCTCGATATTATTGACACAAGTGAAGGATGTGTTCTTGCATGATGGATCGAGGAGCATCTTAGTTACTGTAGGCTGCTAGCATGTGTTTTCTTTGTAATACGTTCTTTTAAGAAGTTCTATTTATATTTGGTGGTCTAAGTGAGAAATCAATGTCAGTCACATGTAATGCTTAAATTATTGAGAAATTGTGGCCAGTAATTTATAGATTGGTCGTAAGATTGAGAAATTGTGAGTCCAGTTATATGATTCAAAAAGAAGTATGTGTTTTCTTTTGGTTCAATCTTTGATATTTGTGAAATTGTTGAGCGTGAGAATTTTATGGAAAAATATGGGGAAACAGAAAAAAACATTGGGTGAGCCCTTGGTGTATTCCATCTCATGTACGTCGCCTTGACTGATGCCGCCGCGTGTCACCGGCTCTATTGAGAGAAATCACATATGGCTCAGTGTCCAGTCTAGCTCCTGCCTGCCCTCCCTAGTCGCATCCCTTGGACGGGCATGCTCCCGCCTGTGGCCGTCGCTCGCCCAAGGCACCCATCGCTCATGTGGTCGCTGCCTGGGTGCCTGGCCACATGCCCGCACCACCCTCACGACCTCCGACCCTTGTGCCGCTGGCCGTGGTTGTCGGGCCCATGAGCCATTCCACGCCGCCGTCCTCGGGCATGTGTGTGGCAGGGCCGTAGGTGAAGCTCGTTGGGACCACATGCAACAGTACAAGAACCACTGCACTCACTTTCGCATATACACAATTTTTACATGGTACAAATGATTTCATACATCTCTAAGTCCGTAACGTTTTGTGATGTTTTTAGTATCGTGTCAATAAGTGTGTTTAAATATATATGGACAATGTTATGACACGCTTTATAACGTGTCTAGAAGCTAATGACGATTAAAAGCGTGTCTAACACCGTGTCATTTTGATACATTTTCAATATCGTCTCAAGAAGTGTTTCTAGATATATGGACGATGTTATGACACGCTTTACAACAAGCCTAGATGCTATTGACGATTAAAAGTGTGTCTAACACCGTGCCATTTTGTTACATTTCCAAAATCGTCTCAAAAAGTGTATTTACATGACTTTTGACAGGAAAAGCGTTTCAAATATCGCATCATGTAGACACGCTTTCCAAAGTCGTGCTTAGAAACGTCGTTACGTGCCCATGTAGAGACGCTTTCAACCAGCGTCACAAAGAAAATGTGCCTAGAGGGGGGTGTTTCTTGTAGTGACGGCAACTGATCTCTTTTTTTGCGAAAAGACGGCAAATGATCTCTAATGTATTTTTTTTTGTTGCAGGTGTTCTTGGAATATGCAGACGTCTACAGTGCCACCAGAGCAAAGATGGCTGCCGTCTCACCAGCCTCTGGTACCATGTCTCGGATGCAACCACCCACAAAGGAGAGTAAAGTCCACCAGTCCCTAAATTTATATAGTTGTGTCATGCTAGTCCATAAACTTACAAAACAATCAAATAGGTACATAAACACCCATTCGAGTCTTACTACTCATCCAAATGGGTCTTGACCCGGGGGTCGTGGTGCATGGGCATCGCTGCTGCCCCATGAGCTCCTCCGATACATCATAATTAACAATCAAAATAAAAATAAAAGAAATATTACACTACTGATAATGCGCGACCGGACGTGACCTTGCTTCGTGATATCATCTTCTTTCATTCAAATTCGCTTCACCGTTATCTACCTTTGCTGCCAGCTTGTCCCCACCCCTGACGCCCCTGGCCAGCAGCACACTCACCGCTGGCCATGCAGCCCATTCAACCGCCACCGACGCTTGAACCTGGTCTCCCCTAATAACACAGACCAGTGTGCCCGCGGTGTCCTCCTTGTTCTCACGCCACCATCACCACAAGCGTCCGGTGGTTCTTTCGCCGCCTAACAGCGCGACACTCGCCAACGCCTCCATGTCAAACCCCACCCCCTAATTATGGGCAGGTACAGGTTGCTGACGACTTTCGCTTTGATGCCACCGCCGCCATACCCCCACCAACAGTCTTCTCAGGTCCACGCCCGGGCGATGGCCGGTACCCCATCCCAGCCCACCTGACCACCTCACCGCCGGTAGCCACCACGGCTACGGCACCACCGTCCCCAAACCGTCGGTAGCTACTCCGGCTCCGCCGTCCACCGTAGTAGTGTAGGACCATGGAGCGCGGTTCCTCCTCCCACCGCCGCTGGGCGGATGAGGTCGAGGCGGAGGAAGCGGCCGAGGCGGCGCAGTCCACTCCGTTCAACCTTCCGCCGCTCGCCGCGGCCGCCCTCGCCGCCGACGTCCTGCGCTCAAGCCCGCTCAACCCCGGAGCCGAGCCGTTCTCCCCCGGGGGCAGAATCCACTTCACCGACTCCGATGCGTCGCTAGAGGACTCCGATGTTCCGCCCTCATCCGGTCGCGGGAAGGCGCCCATGCCGCCCAGGCAGTGCAAGCATCGTCGCCACCGCTGGGCTGCTGCTGCTAGCTTCATGGCCGCGGCGCGTCGCGAGGTTCCGCGGCCGGCGCGAGCCGAGCAGCCTCGGCTCAGATCCATCGTCGTGCACCCGCCGCGCATGTCCTCGGAGCCTGACGAGGATGGCTTCCACAGGGTCGAGAGCTGGCGGCGGTGGCGCCGTGCGGCTCCACCACGCCCGGCACGCCCTGTACCATAATACCTGGCGGGGTTGTGCTTCAACTGTCTGAGCCCCGACCACGTACATGCGCGGTGTACCTCCGCTTCCAGGTGCTTCACATGTCGGGAGGAGGGACACCAGGCGAGGGGCTGCCCACGTGCGCTCACTCTTGATCGGTGGACGGGCAAGCGCGGGCGTTCGCGCACTCGGGTGCGGCCAAGGAGGCATGATGCGCGTCGCCGTCGGCACGTCCCGTCGGACTCTTCCTCCACGAGCTCAGTTCCTTCGGACAGGGCGGCGCCCATGCGGCCGGTTCGTTAGCCGTCGCTGGACATTTCGCCTCCCGCTGTCGAGGTCTCAATGCAGGGGCCGAGAGGTGCCGGCACCCTGAAGACGGCCACCGACAGCTGCGCCGCCTGGGACAGTGTTGCGGACCTCGGCCCACCACCGTGCCAGGCGCAGTCGCAGGCACCTCCAGCGTCTCCGTCCAATCGAGCGCGGGAGCCGCTGCTGGAGATGGTGTTGACACCTCGTTCGGCGGCCCTCCAGGCGGAGGAGGACGCACTCACATCTTCGGCATTGGTGGCCCGCGTCCTCGGCATCAGGCCACCGGTGTCGCCGGCTATGGTTCGGGAGCAAATCAGGGAGACGTTTGGCATCGCCGGCGAGCACGTCTCCGTCCGCTGGCATTGGCCGGATGATTTCATTGTTCGTTTCAGTAGATCGGAGGACCGGGAGTGCGTCCTCGACACCCCGCCCCCGAGCAATGGGTCGTTTGTTTTGCGGTGGCGCCCGTGGTCGCGCCTCACCATGGCTTCCGCGGGCTCCTTTCGCTTCCGTGTCCTCATCGGCATGCAGGGCATCCCGTCACACGCGAGCTCTAGGGAGACTGCCCAGACGATCCTGGGCTTGTCGTGCGTCAACGTCGAGCTCGCGGACGACCGTGCCGTCAATGACCCAGATGATGAGCGCGAGCTCTTTGAGGCTTGTTGGTGTGCGGCTGCGCATCGTCAAGTTCCAGGACTGGCATACTCCGCCGCCGTCCTCGGATGACGATTACCGCCGTGACTCCGACGACGACAGAGGAGATAGCAACTACAACGGGTTCCGCCCCGGTTACCAGGCCAGCGGCGGCGCGGGTGTGCGGCGGCAGATGACGCGGTTCGACAGCGACGACGATCCTCGGCTGGGCCGAGGATACGAGCCCACCTTCGTGCAACGTGCCGCCTCCTTCATCAGGATTGGGGATGTCGCGTGCCCCATCCTCCAGGTGCACAGTCCGAGGGCGTGCCGCGAATCCGGGGGCAGGATGGGTGCCGACGGCTCGCTGCTCTGCCCGGATTTCGGCCGGGATCTCGGTCGTGGGCAGGCCCATGTCGTGGAGCCCGTGACTCAGCAAGTTGACTTCGCTCCCTGGGGAGCATGCTCACCCTCCTGTAAAGCCTGCAACGGTCGACCCGATGAGGCTTGAGGCTGACCTCTGCGTCAAACCCGTGACGGTGCCAAATGCCTGCACTGTGCCGCTTTTTACGGTGGACCGTGACCCGAAGCCGTTCAGGGGAAGCATGGATCTCGTGAGTGCTAGCAGAGGAGTTTGGGAGCATGATGGGCTGCCAAGCATCGAGAGTGGTGGAGAATGGGCCGTCGTTCCTATACGAGCCGTGTCAGAGCCAGCTGGGCGACGACGACTCGGTGGGCAGTGGGCACGTCCCATGTGATTGATTTGTGCCTTGCGGGGTCTGCTGTGGAGTCGAGCTCGGGAGCCTCTAACTATCTCTCTGCAGCTGAAGATGCTTCTTCTCTGGACCACGCGGGGGACCAGTTCGCAATTGAGGACAGCCAAGCTACGCTGTGCTCGGGGACCGAGACCGTGGACGAGTTCATCTCTGCCTCCATGGCGGTGCTGCGCCTCACTTCTGTTGAGAACTCCGTGCTGCCAGCGCACGTTCTTTGTCGTGAAGATGATGGGGTTGATGGGTTCGCGGCCTCGGAGGTGTGCGAGCCTGTAGTTGCGCAGGTCGTTGGGGAGCGAGGCAATGGAGACGTCGATGTCATTAACACTGGCATGACTGCCGAGACAGTGGTGGATGCTGGGGATGCTTCCCTGGTCCTCCAACCAGAGGCCGCAGTGTCTTCCCCGGCCTCTGCGACGTACACCGACGTGGCGACACCGATTCCTACTGTGACGGTCGACGACTTCATCTCCCACTTCAAGAAGCCGTTGGATCAGCCTATCATTTTGTCGCCGCCGCGTCTCAGGATCACACGTGACCTGAGAGCCTGTACTGATGAGGAACTGATCCCCAGGAGGAGTGCACGATTGGTGGCCAAGAGCAAGCACCGCGAACCGAAGCTGGACGCCCAGGCTAGGAAAATACTGATGAAGAAGTTAGGCTTGGAGGTTGAAACGCAGGAGCCGGACACAGCTTCGTTCGACGAGTTCGAAGCTGCCTTCACACTCCCGCTGCCGGAACAGACTAGGAAGGCCATGGAGACGTACTACCTTAGGAGGGGCCGATTCACGGCCGAGGTGACGGCGATGGTCTTGGACTAGTCGTCACGAGTTGCATTTATTGAGCTCTCGAGCTTCGGTCGCACAATCAGTTATCCATGTAATACAAGCGATAAGGATCCAGTAGTTAGGTTTGTTGTTTGGGTTGCTCATGGCTTCTCGCCACCATCATCCTAAGCCTATGTTGTAGGTCTTACGACCATTCCATTCCTCTTAATGAAATACAGTCATATATGCCTGCTCGCGAAAAAAAAACTGTCTTCTCCCTCCGCCACTCGACTTACCACCATCTTGCCCACCTCGACCACCATGTCATAGCTGCCGTCACAAGAACATCCTTCTAACCATACCAGTTGGCATCTTCTTTGTCTCGAATGGGTCATGTGCCTGACAGCAAGCTTGAGTCATGTGCTGGGCTCCAAGCTTGACCCGTCACATAAAACAGAATGAGATTGAACTCCTTGGTTGGAACGTACTACCCTGGCACGAAAAAAATGTTGGATTCTAATTTTTTTTGGTAGGACAAGTTGGATCCTAGTTGAAGTATATTTTCCCCATTGGATCCAATCTGAACACCGGTTTCCATGTCAAGCATTATCAATTTGTTTTTTCGAGAACATGACTTCACACGTATTTCATTAAGAAGAAGAGCCGAAAGAATGGCGAAGTAACCGGTATAATGGATTCACAAGTAATCCATAGATTACCAACGAAATCCACAACACAAACACAAAGCAAGAAACATGAGGGGGGAACGCTCCACCTAACAACCCCAAGAACTGAGCCTAGTACAAAGATATATCCAACACCTAGGTAGCCAGTAGTGAAGGAGCCGCAGACGAAACAGACGGTGGCAAAGCATCCGCCCGAACACCCGACGGCCAAGCATTCGTCCCCACCTCAGCGATCTCAACGGCTAACCCGCCGGAGACGCGTCCTCGGTGGCAAAGCATCCACCGGAATAAAGACACGATGGCCATGCATCCGTCCCCACCTCAGCGACCTCAACGACCAAACCGCCGGAGATGCTTCCTTGGTGGCAGGCACCACTGACCACTGAAAGCTCCTCCGAGTCACTAAGGGGCAACACCCTTCCGACCATGGGTGAGGAGGACAAGCTGCAGAAGAAGAACGTTGGCGGCAAAGCATCTGCCCAAGCACACCGGCGGCAAAGCATTTGCCCACACAGCACTACTGCAGCTACAACAAACACTAGCCGGCATACCTAGGTGAGGAGGAGTATGGAGCACAAATAGGCACATCACGATGACCAAAGGGACCGCGCGGGCAGCAGGCGAGCCAACACGACCAACCCGAGCCCCAAACGCAGCGAGGCTTGCAACTTCATGAGCAACGCCTTCAAGAAGTAATGCGACGCCGGGAGCGCTGCCGCTGCCTGCCCATGTGGGCTAGGTTTTCACCAAGAAGCTCCACTGCCTGCCGGGGTCGGGTGGTGGCGCAACAACATATGCCTCCAAGGAGGGAAACGACACCAAGAAGGCATCGCCATCGTTGGCCACAGCAAGGCTTTCGCCTAGCGCCACCCCACTACGCGGACCAGACCACCAACGAGAAGAGAAGCATACACCATCCAAGCCGCGATGACATCGATGGTGTACCACAAGAAATGCTGGCCGCACCACCACGGTGCAGCGCAGCGCGCGTTGCAGATGCCGTTCATCCGAAGGAGTTGGCGCCAGCCCTCGACCAGCGCGCACCGCCGCTGTGCCCCCCACCCCACAGGAGCCGAGCACCTGGCCAGCGTGAGCAGCCTGACCAGAGGCCGACAGCTGCCGCCACGCTAGCTAGAGACCCCATGCAGGGGCCGGCCAGAGGCCTACAGCTGCCACCACGCCGGCGGGGGTGGGGGGGGGCGCCGTCGGACCAACAGGGCATGGATCCAACTAGCAAGGGACCGGATCCGGCCGGCAGGGCCCCGGATCCGGCACGCCGCCACCGGCCGGACCCCGGCACGCCACCGCAGAAAGAGGGGGAGGGTTGCCGGACCCCGAGGGGGAGGAGGGGCGCCGGACCCCTAGGGCCCCGACTCGGTCTGCAGGGGACCGGATCCGGCCAGCAGGGGGGCGGATCCGGCCCGTCGCCGCCGCCGCTCGCCTTTCGGGGAAGACGGGGAGAGGTGGGTGGAGGGGGAAGACGGGAAGATGTGGGTGGAGGGGGAGGATGGGGAGGTGGGAGGTGGGAGCTGGGAGAGGCGGACAACCCCCCTTTGGGGAGGTCACCGCGGGCCACCGCCGCCGCGCAGGAGGGCGATGGCGGTGGCCGGGGGAGCTCGCCGGCGAGGGGGCCTAGGGGCGTCGGGGAGTCGCCCCCCGAGTCGCCCAGAAGGAGGGCGCTCGGGGGTCACGGGAGGGTCCTTCGGAACCATGCAATGATGAACTGATAGTAGTCACGCATTATCAATTTGGTAATACCATAAGTCTCATCTTCTCGGTCCATAATAGATCAGATCCAATAGGTGTCTCTACTCTCTACCAATCGATCCGGAACCTTGCGACCATGGAGATCGCGGATGACGCATGGGCATCGCTGCCGCCGAACGAACTTTTCCTGGACATCTTCCGCCGCCTGGAAGCCACAGCCGTCATGAGCTGCGCCGGCGCCTGCAAGCCATGGCGGCGTGCCATCTTGGGCAACACCTCCAGCCTCCATCCTCGCCCAGACATCTTTGTTCCAAGCCTATTCCTCGGTTTCACCGATAGCTACATTATCAGGGGTTATAATAATAACATCATGTTACTGCAGCATACGCCGGCGCCTTCCCAGTCCATTCTCCCGGAGCTGAACACGCAGCCCGCCCCATCCTACGGCAGCGTGCCGAGTTCCACAGCGATCTCTGTCTCTGGAACCGCTGGCATCAAAAAATTTATGCAAATTATAAAATAAATAAATTATTATTGAAGTATATGTAATGATAAAATAAATCATAACAAAATAAATGATATTTATATAAAAATTTTGAATAAGGCAAACGGTCAAACATGATGTCTGAATGTCAAAAACGTCATTCTTTTTGGGACGGAGGGAGTAAGCTAACTAGGAGATCCTCATGATTGGATTACTCCTTTTACAATTCGGTCCTTTCCTTTACTCAACTGACTATTTCCAAATCTAGGAGACTCAATTAAGGAAATCCAGCGATTGACGGATTGGCAGCGCTGCGAGGGGATTGCACCCCTATGGCCCTAGGGCGCCCATGGCGCGCGCCCAGCGGTGGTCGGGCCCCTCCTGTGGCTCAATTTTTTGCCCGATTCGGAGAGCCTGCATTGGACTTGTTATAGTGCTCTCCCCTTCTCCGATCGATGTATCCTCGCGGTGAAACACGAATCAGCTATCGACGCCAAACTTCAGGGTGATGATAGATGGTTGGAGTTCTTCCAGGAAGCAGGTCATGCTCGATAAGATAATGATTTTCAGTGACAAAAATACGGTCGTTTAGACGTTTTCTGAGCACAAGCAATAGCGAGCAAGGGTGCAAGGCCGCTAAGTTGGTGATTTCTGCTCGGTCTTTGACTTCAAATAATCAGTTATGATTAGTAAAGTTAGGCAGACCTAGACCGAGAGCTCAACAAAAGAAATTTTTGAATAGGAGCCTAGAAATTATCTTTCAATTTCAGCCACTCTCCTAGCATCGCCTAGTCAAGTGTTTAAAACACAAAAAGCAGACCAAAGGACAAACAAAAATTAAGAGATTTTATGGACAGAAGACATTGTGACAAACATCTCCACCAAAATTCAGCTCAACTGGGGAAGTTTTTTTTTTGAGTAAACCCAGAGCTTTCATTACTTCATGATAGGGATACTGTCCACGATTTAGGCTGTTTTTTAGATTTCGACCAATGGAAGAGAAAAAAGTAAAAAACCAATCAAACCAATTAGAATGGACTTGAAACTTGGTGGGGAGCCTAGAACACCAAGGGGAAGATCTCCGCTGAAAATGAGCTCATTTGGAACAAGTCTAAAAACTGGCCTGAGCTGGTTTGCAAACTCACCTAAGATGGTTTGCGAAGATTTCAGTAGAAATGTCACAAGAAAAATTTGAAATGGATTCAATCTAGCTCCAAGAAATCTGATTTTTTTGAGAGATGTTCCCTTGGTTGCTTACAAGCTTTTCCAAAATATCATCGTCCAAAAATCTAGGAATCAACGCAGGTAAAAGCTTCCAAAAAAGGAACCACGTGCTCACACTACTGGAAACAGGCGGTTTGCCGACAGCTTTAAGCTGTCGGCGAAGCCCTTAATCCTGTCGGCAAAGGGTTTGCCGACAGCATTTGGCCTCGGCTGTCGGCAAACCCCTGTCGGCAAAAATCCTGTCGGCAAACCCGACTTTGCCGACAGGAATACGGGCTCAGTCGGCGTTCTTTCGCCGACAGCCACGTGGTCTGTCGGCGAAGGAACAGCGTCGTCAAGTCGGCTGCCGTTCGCTTCGCCGACAGCCACGACTGTCGGCAAAGTTGACAGTTTGCCGACAGCCATGACCACAAGGCTGTCGGCAAAGAGGCCGGTTTGCCGACAGCCAGGTCCTGATGGCTGTCGGCAAAGAAGGGAGTTTGCCGACAGCCATGGCCTCAAGGCTGTCGGCGAAGAGGTGAGTTTGCCGACAGCCGTGGCCACAAGGCTGTCGGCAAAGAGGTGAGTTTGCCGACAGCCCTGGCCACAAGGCTGTCGGCAAAGCCCCTGCCAAGGCTGTCGGCAAACTCCAGCTGTCGGCAAAAATGGCCAGCTTTGCCGACAGCTATGGTCAAAGCTGTCGGCAAAGCTTGGATTTTTTTTTTTGGTTTTTTTCTGTTTCATTGCATTCGAACCACATTTATAGCATATATATATATACCACAGATCACAATTATAACAATTATACCACATATCACAATTATATATATATATATAATCTAAAGAGGTTAAAGTTCCCTGAACAATAAGGAGTAGGGAACGGCGAAAATGTTCAAAGTATTTGTACACTGTCTTCTAATAGACTATTATACGATAAGGTGTTTGGACAGCAACGACGAAGTGCTGGTTGTTCTTTTGAGCCCAGATGGCAGTAGGGGCAAGTTTCTGTTGAATCATCGTCACCAAAGTCTCTTCTTGGTGCATCTGTATCAAAAATTAAAGGCAATAAACAGGTTTTAGAAGACGGTACATAGATGGTTTTAGAAAACGGTAGATGCAAAGGCACAAACTTAGTATATTGTAGAGAGAATTTACAAATGCATGTTCAAAGAAAAGATATGAAGCTGCTGAATTGAGAATGAGGAGGCTGCTGATAATTCCAAATGCATGGAGAACCTTACATGTTGACGATCCATCCCTATTATTTTAGCACAGCTATTACCATAGGATCCTGAACAGCACAAAATATTCCTTTAAGAATATCTGTATCTTTAGTAAGTTAACTGAACCTTTTTTCAGTGGATAATTGAAGCAACTATTATTATTATTAGCTAACTGTGTTTGTTGGACACAAAAAAGACTCGTGACAACTTTCCACAAGGAAAATTTGGCAAAGGTTTAGAAGAGTTCAAATTGAAAAGAACATGTGGTAATCTGATATGCAGATAACCAACTCTATTTACCTACGCTGCATGATCAGCAATAGCCAGGAAGAAACTAAAAGCCTTGGCCTTCAAACTGACACCAAAACTAAAAGCCAAGGCTGAGCAAAGATGCTACATACCTTACTGTTTGTGATCTGTGTCCAGACATTCCATCAAAAATCATGAGAGCAATTTGTAGGCGATTGTACCTGCAGGCTGCAGAGAAGCAGTGACATGGTCATAGTATTAACATGTTATCAGTGTGATCCCCATATATAAATTATTCCCAAAAGAAATTCTAATTCTATGTTGGGTGGCCATATATAAATTGCTCCCAAAAGAAATTCTAATTCTATGTTGGGTGTAGCAAACAATCAGGTAGGATTTGTACAGCATACCAGATATGCCACACTTCAAAAGAAGACAAAGAAGCCCTTCAGTGTGGCCATAATAACCTGCACAGACAGGAGGAAGAAAGCACCAATAGATGGCTGCAACCCTTTAGATATGGAATCAGTAGAAGCTAGCATCATGTATAAATACAAATTTGTGAGGCACATAGAGGAATTGATACAACCAAATTCAGTTAAGAGATAATGAAATTTAAAAAAAGGAAAAGCATGTACACAAATACCTTGGGAACTAAATGGCTATGTTTGTTTCACTGTACCTCTTTCTTTTTCCATGCAGCGAAGGACTAAATGGTATCACTAATCATCAGCAACTACACTTCACCTCGAGCATAGAAACATGTTCTTGTATGTTTGAAAGTAGCAGTACTGTATCTGGCATTTTGAAGACACAACGACAGCAAAAAAATGGTTGAACCAAATCTAAGCTGAAATAAAGGAAACTGCAGCAGAAAGGGCACCACACACATCTATATACTAACATCCAGATTGTGCTGACCAGTAGGGGCAATGTATATTAAGCCTAGACTTATTAGTTGATGTACCCGGAGGAGGACCAAAACATATATAAGAAAAAAAAAACAAAGAGGATAAGTCTGTAGCAGATCCAAACAGAGATACCACACCCATTGTAACCACCAAACTATAAGTCTGTGCTGAGTAAATACATCATTGGTAATGAGGTGTGCTCAGTAATATAACAGCCAACAAATTATGTGGATTAGTGACACCATTGACAATGGAATTATGCTCAGTAACAAACAGTCGAAATATAGCAACTAAAATTAAAACGGAACGACACATGCCGAAGGGAGCTGATAAGCCATAATGACAATGCCATCACAAAGTCAGTGCAAAGAGCAAGAATCATGGAACAGAGCAATAATCGTAGGTGCACAGTTCCATTGTCCTCAGTTCGAAAAAGGAGAGCATGGAGAGCATGCAAATAACAAGAACCATGGAAAAATCAAATAATTCATGTTGCACAATTCCATTGTCTCAGGCTAAAAATATTTCATCACCGCACAATCCCAGAACCTCAGTGGACAATATGAAGACTGAAACAACCTTCGTCATTTGATCCTCGGACCTTAGAAGTAAGGCAAATGGAAAGGTTATTGCAAGGGCATGACAATTTAAAAGTAGAAAGAATCTAGGGAATATGAATAGCCTCAGAAATGAAAAAAATGGCATCATTTGATCTTTCATAGGCAGGCACAACAGAATGCAGTGGGAAATAGCATCATCAGTAGCAATTCATGTTATCAGCACATACATAAAACAATGAATATAGAAAGGAATTGGGTATAGTGTGAGGACATGGCACTGCAATGAACCTAGGCTAGGGAAGTTGCATCAAAAGATCAATAAACAGGTACCAATGCATATATGTACATAGAAATGCCATAGGACTTTGAAGATCATCAGTCTATATCTACATGTTTCATGGGAGTTCATTTTCATCATAGGGTATAAATCCAACCTAAACAATTTGGGCGACGTACCGGCAGATGCAGCAATCGGACGTCGCTGCCGCCATCGAGAAAGAGACAGCTAGGGTTTCATTGAGGGGCCACAGACCGCCAAAAGGATGCAGCACGCGGCAGGCATCGGCGAGGCGGAGCCCGGAGGGAGGGAGAGGGAGTCCGCCGCCGCCGCCACCGCAGCCCAACCATAGCGCGAGCCCGTCCATGGCTCAGTGCCAGATCGAGCCGGAGGGAGAGAGAGAGGAGGAAGGGGGCCGCCGGCGTTGCGCCGCCGCGCCGCACCGCCCGCCCGCCCACGGCGCACCACATCGGGAGGGAGGGAGAGAGTGAGGGATGCGCCAGGGCCGGCGGCAGCGCCGGGACGGCGGCGGCGGAGGCGCGGTTCGCGGGAGGAGCGAGGCGGCGTCGGAGAGAGAGGAGGGAGGGGACATCGAGCGGATCTGGCGCCGCGGCGTCGGAGAGAGAGGAGGGAGGGGACATCGAGCGGATCTGCGGCGTGGCGGCGCCCTCGAGCGGCGGCGGAGCCCACGAGCGGCGGCGGAGATGCGGTGGGGGGCTGGTGGAGCTGTGGAGCTCGCCGTGGGAGGCCGGGGCCGCCGCCGGGACCGCTCGTCGCGAGAGAGGGTGGGGGAGAGAGGGGGAGCCGCGCAGCCGGGGGCCGCCGCGCCCCGAGCCGCGCCGTCAGGGGCCGCTCGCCCGGCGCGCCATCGCGAGAGAGGGGGGGAGAGTTGGGGAGAGAGTGGCGGCGCCATCGCGAGAGAGTGGGGGTGGAGGGTTAGGGTTTAGGCCGGCGCCTGGGCCTTATTGGGCCGGCGCCTTTGCCGATCGGCCCATTAAGGGCTGTCGGCAAACCCTCCATTAAGGGCTCATCGGCAAACCCTTTTTTTTTTTTTTTTATTTTCTACATTTTAAATCTTTCAAATTCAAAAGTATGAGAAGATGTTTGTCTTTTGAAATTCAAACTTTTTCTATTGTCCTAGCATATTGTTTAGAATCACATATTTAAATTTGAGACTTTTTTATAATATTTTGCTATATTTCAATCATTTATTTCATTTACTTGAATTTTTTTGGATAATCCAAAATTGAACTGCAAGTGTATAAAATAGTGAAATCTAGCCATTCAAAAAATTATATTCATGTTGGAGAGTGAATATTGAGGCCGTATCCAGGAACTCACCTAAAATTTTGAACGACTTGTTTAGGAAACATGACCATTCATTTGCGGGAGAAGTGTTTTCTAATTATATAAAATGCAAATGAAGTCTGTAAATCACCAAACTTGCCGAGGTGTCATGTTATCATATGACGAGCCTATGATAAAAAATTTAGAATGTTTCAAGCAAGTTGTAATGTCGGATGTCTAAAACCCACACAAGTCCACATGCCACCACAAGTGATCACATGTGAAAATGTCTAGGTTTTGAGCATGTGACACGCAACTTGTTCCAAACTTTTTCAAATTTTTTTCATAGCCTCCACATGCGATAACACGACACCCCGTCAAGTTTCATGATTTTTCGACTTCGTTTGGATTTTATATAATTAAAAAACACTTTTACCACTCCTGGATGGTCGTGTTACGTGGACAAGGACTTGGAAATTTTGGGTGAGCTTTGGTACATGGCTTTAAAACACACTCCCCACCATGAATATCATGTTTCGAAGGCCAAAGTTTCGTTATTTCATGTACCTGCAGTTCAAATTTGAAAAATACGGGAAAATTCAAGTGAAGGAAAAAAATTAACGAAATATAGCTAAATGTTTCCAAAAAGGCCCAAATTCAAACATGTGATTGTAAACAATGTATCTAGGCAACAAAAAATTTTCAAGTCAAAATTCGAAAAAAAAAAGTTTGCCGACAAAGATAGAGTTGTTGTCCGCAAAGAGCATAGTTTGCCGACGGCCCGATCCCGGGCGTCGGCAAACCCTGGACTTTGCCGACAGCATATAATGGCTGTCGGCAAACCAATTTTCGCCGACAGCTTGTGGAGGCTGTCGGCAAACTTTGCCGACAGCCCTAACGGCGTGGCTGTCGGCGAAGCAAACGGCGACGACGCCGTTTGGTCGAGCCAGCGCTTCGCCGACAGCCGTGGTTTGCCGACAGCCTGGCTATCGGGAAAAACCATCTTCGCCGACAGCCTTGGTTCGCCGACAGCCCGTGGGTCTGGGGCTGTCGGCGAAGCTGGGTTTGCCGACAGCGGGCTGTGGCTGTCGGCAAACAGCCGGTTCGCCGACAGCCCAGATCCCGGCTGTCGGCAAAGCCCTGGGCTGTCGGCGAACAGCCGGATTCGCGTAGTGTCATGAGGAATCTGCCCACATTAGTTGGTCATGATGTTCATCAGGGGTCCTAGCAACAATCCATCCACTCGAGTCACCCTCAAACCTGCAAAAAAAAAATCAAAATCCATCAAAAGAGTTAAATGTTTGCCGAAACCACGACAGCGAAGGAGGCACCGACAAAGGATGAGAGGATGGTGGCGCATGCCAAGAAACTTTATAATGCTGCTACTTCTACCCAGTAAGTTCATGTCATGGTGCTACAGTCAAAACTCACGATGTAATTGAAATTATCTGTGTTCTTACTCTTATATATATTGTACTCCCTCAGTCACAAAATAATTATCACTATGGCATATGTTGTCAAACTTTCTCAAATTTGATAGAGCAATTACTTCATCTTTAACTCTATTTATATGTAATCAGTTCAAGAAACATTGTTAGCAAGTGAACGAGATATAGTAAGAAAAACTCTTGAGTTTACTAACCAACATGAAGACCATCCACAAAATTAATTCTTCCTAATTTTGCTATGGTTCTCTCTTACAGATAATTAAATTATTAGTATACTAAACCAAATCCGAAAACTGGTATAGGTAGCCTCTATAGTATCTACCTTGAACTAGAAGATCTTCATGTTTGAGATGTAAGATGACAAATCCATCTCATACGGGTAGTAGTCGTATTGGCCTTTCTTGTCGATCCAATCGACAGGCATATGTGCAAGGCTGTCCAGGTTGATGCGTAGCTGAAAGCCGCTCTTCAATGCGATGAACAGAAATCCGCTCTTAGGGCAGACCACATTCGAATACTGGGAATCTAAGATGCCATTGCCCGGGTAATTGAGCGCATCAACACATATCTTGTGTTCCACAGTCCACTCCATGGCATCGTTGAGCACCCACACCTTGATGTGGCGGTCCTGCAGCAGCTGCAGCAGTGAGAGCCGGTCATTGCCTGACGTTGTCAGGATTGGGGTACACGGTGTGGTCTTCGTATAGAAGAATTTGCATTGCCATGGCAGCTGTGTGTCCCATGCCCGGCCAGTGTTAATGTTGAGGCCGACCGTACATGTGATATGGTTTGCACTTGACCTAGGCCCGGCGAACCAATACACGGTGTTACAGCCGACCACTGCGTTCCTTCCATAGATGAGCATCCGGAGACCCTTGTCCACAACCTCCTTGGAATCCTGCACTGGACCCCAGATCCCTGCACCGTCGCCGCCACAAGAGAAAACTTGGTAGGTCAGCCTATCATACATCCATGCCTTGGCGAGTATCCATACTGCTGCATGATCGTCTCTTGTGCCAGGCGTGGAGAGATCGTAGCCCGTAAGCAAGGTGTACTCGCACGCCCTCTCCCTCCTGATCGACGGCTGGGGAATAAACCTGCAGTCCCCGGCCATGGGGTTGCAGAGGCAGAGATAATCATATCCCGATCCGCGACACAGCTGCATCAGTAGGAAGCCATCGCGTGACGACAAGATTCTGTGGCCCGATGACAGGTTGACGCCGCCAGAGGAGGCGGCCGGTATGAGCGAAGAAAGCATCTCGCTGTGTCCCGTGTCAACGGCGGTCACCGAGATGACCCTGCCCCATCCTTCTTCGTCCCAGCTGTAGTGGAAGAAGCCGAGGAGGAGGTTGGGATTGAAGCGATCGGGGCGAGGCCGGAGGCTCGAGGCGTTGCCGATGATGGCGCGCCGCCATGGCTTGCAGGCGCCGGCGCATCTGATGATGGCGGTTGATTCCAGGCGGCGGAAGATGTCCAGGAGGAGGTCGGGCAGCAGCAACGCCCATGCGTCGTCCGCGACCTCCATATCCCTCTCGACGTTCTTGATCGATCGATTGGTCTAAATCGGACACAAAACAAAATTCAAGATCGGTCACAATGGAAACAGTCGACTATTCTTATCGTGGACTGAAGTAAATTGGGTCGCCATATACGACTCCATTGCCGATCGTATTCTTTTCCATTTTTCATGGGGACTTAATTCCTTTTATTTTTATACCTTCTATTTTTCATGTTATGTGTCTATCCTCTCCCGAGTCGGTTGAATCCAATTTAACCGGTTGAGTCCCGGTTGAATTCAATTCCACCAAGGAATATATGCGGTTTTGGACATGGTTTTTTGTTTGTTCCACGGAGGCCCAATACTGAGTTTCGCAGAAGTTCCGTTTTTGGAAACTGTTCGAAGCAAGTACAGATGTGGAGAATATAAGAAGAGAAAACCAACTCGATCCAAAAAGGACAAACTGATTTCAATCGGGAAACCTACTCGATCTTCTTCGCGAGATATGTATACCCAATAAATACATGAGGTATTGGGATAGTCTGTGCGGCACGCGTGATGGACGAAGCACTAACTGACGCCTTCGTCGCTTCTTCGTCCGGCGGCGCAGTGCCCAAACATCGATATGTTATAGTTATAGGTCCCGATGGCACGTGGGCGTCGCTTCCGCTTGACCTACTCCTCGACATCTTCCGCCGCCTAGAATCCACCGCCGTCATATGCTGTGCCGCCTCTTGCAAGCCATGCCGGCGAGCCATCATCGGCAACGCCTCGTTCCTCCGGCCTTGCCCCGATCGCTTCCTCCCCAGCCTGCCCCTCGGCGTCTACCACGGCCTCGGTTATTGTGGACGCCAAGACAGCAACGGTGATTATACCTGGGATGACCTGGGCTTGAGGCGCATCGCGGGGCCGCTCCAATAGGTGCTCCCTTCGAAGCTGACAAAAGATCAATCCTTCATAGTAGAGGATTACAACGAGGTGCTCTCGTCGCGCGACGGCTTCATCCTGCTTAGCGGACGTCGGTCGATGACCGGTCTCTGCCTGTACAACCGCATGACCGGGGACTGCACGTTTTTCCCAAACGCAAAAATCGAGGACGACGACGACCCGGACCAGTACATGTTGCTCACCGGCTTCGATTTCTCCGTCCCCGGAAGCGGCAATGACCTCGCCGTGCAGATACTCGCAGTCGCAGTTGACGGGTCGAACAGGCAGCACAAGGAGGAGAACAAACTTACATACCAGCTCGCTTCTGACAACGGCGGCGGCGGCATAGGGATTTGGGGCCCGATCAGGCGTTCCATGGAGCTGCCGCAGGGTTTCAGGGTGATCGCGAGGGACTATAGCACGGCTGTCTGCCGCGACGTCGTGCACTGGCTTGGATGCTCAACAGAGGACGATTGGCTACTCATAGGAACGGTCGCTCTCGACGTGCACACAGGCCGTACATGGATCACGGAGCTGCCCCAGAAATCCTACATCAACTACGCCTCATCAACTCTCTTGGCGACCACTTGCGACGGCCGGCTATCTTTGATACGGTCGTTGACTGGCCACCAGATCCAAATCTGGGTGCTGAACAGCGGCGACCAGTGGACTCTGCAGCAGACGATCGAAGTGCAGAAGCAGCTACCACATTGCCGGGAAGACAACTTGGCATGCACACTCATCAATTCCTTCTGCCCGAGGAGCGGATGGATGCTTGCCACATTCGCCGACTAGGAGATCCGCATTGACATCGAGAGTGGTACCCACCAGCACGTCGAGTGCATTGGCAAGAGCATGGGAAGTCGTTGTAGACCCTATGAGATGGATTGGTCGACATACATATCAAAGATGAGGCTTTTGTAGGTATACATTAATTATTACTAGTAGAAGGTTTGTTGCAATCGAACTTTTCGTGCAATTGTCCATGCAAACATTGTTTTCATGGATGGATTTTTAACAAAATCAATGGCATAGTGTCAGTTCTAGAAACCATGTTTCCCTCAAAAAAAAGTTCTAGAAACCATCCCTGAAATTGTTCAAAACTATTTCCGTAGTAAACACTATTAAACTGCACACATAAGTCGAAATGTGACACCCAGCATATCTAGTTCCTTCTTGGGTAGAGATAGGCATTGAGGACATACTCAACTCACATGTAGGTCCCTAATTACAGTAAATATGAACACAGACATTTAAGTAGACAGCTCGCATGATGGACTGTCTATTTCTCTAGCTGAGCATGTAGACATGATCAATTGTGAATTCCATTTTGTGTTGCCATGATGTTGCTACTCTCCATCGAGCTTGGCCTACAAATCCTCTTCAAGGTTCCTCTAAATTCTTTTAACATCGTGTCTTCTTCCATGAAGTCTTCCAGTGTACACCTCCATAGGATCAAATTCGTGGACATTATCATACTATCAGTACAAATCACTACCGAAGCCAGAGCCTTTGCCGTCGGCCCAGCTGTTTGCTGATGGCCAAGGAATAAGCCATCGGCAAAGAAGAGACTTTGCCGATGGCAAAGTAAAGCCATCGGCAAAGTTCTCTTTGCCAACGGCCGGGCCATCGGCAAAGAAATGCCATGGGCAAAGGGCTTCTTTGCCGATGGCCGGGCCATCGGCAAAGCCCAGCAAACGGCAAAGTAAGGCTTTGCCGATGGCCAGGCCATCGGCAAAGACTGCCCGTAGCGGACGGCGGCCGACGCCGTCTGTTTTGCCAACGGCAGCGCCGTTAGGCCATCGGCAAAAAATATCCTTTGCCGACGGCCGCGGCCACCGGCAAAGCCCAGCCACGTGGCTGCCTGTGGACCGCCCAGGCCCACCTTCTTTGCCGATGGCTTTATGAGGCCATCGGCAAAGAATATATTTTGTTTTGTTTTTTCCTTCCCATTTTTTTCTGGTGTCTTCCTACACCACATACAATCCAGTTTCAAAAGTTGGGACAATTTTGAGTTTTTTAGCTATATTTCGTTAATTATTTCTGTTTCTTTGAATTTTTCCCGCAACTCTAAATTTGAACTGCAGGTACATGAAATAATGAAACTTTTTGATTCGAAACATGAGATTCATGATGCTCGGAGTATGTTGAGGCCGTATCCAGGACCTCGCATGAAATTACGACCGTGTTGGCGTCGTAACATGGGGAGTTATGTGCGCGGAAAGTGTTTTCAAATTATATAAAATCCAAACGAAGTCCGAAATTGACGAAACTTGACGAGTTGTGTGGCCATCGCATGGGGAGTCTGTGGTAAAAATTTTAAAAAGTTTCGAGCAAGTTGTAACGTCGGATGGCCAAAACCCAGACATCTCCACATGTGGGATTAGGACCTATCCTTCACCTAGTAGATGGTAGGAACGCCTTGTAGATGCAGATGTTGGTCGTATTACTCGCTTACGTTGTAGATGGTAGGAACGCCTTGTAGATGCGGATGGGTTAGCTTTGCTGTTTTATTCTCCCTTTACCCATGGGCTGGATTATTCGCTTTACTGTTTTCTAACCTTCTTTTTCTGTTTTTGTTTTGGAATCAGGTCAATCCATTTTTCATGGAACAACAAGGTATGCCTCAACTGGTAAGGTTTTTTCTTTGTTATAAAGGTCTATAAAGTGAGCAAATATTTTTTTATACTAAACTAAGCAAATCTTTTTTTTTTTTTGCTAAACTTAGGAAATGTTGGTAACTACTACAATCTTTATTTCACAGTAAACCTAACTTTTCTAACATGCAAATATATTTTACACAATCATGCTGCCTTTAATTTTTAATTTAAAGGACTCTTGCCTTTAATTTGCCCTTACATGTTCTTTTTGGGTAATGTATGAAGACTTAATGTTTAGTTTGTTGCTTTGCTTCCTAACCATATAAGTTTCTGTTCATCAGTTCGGTTTCAATTGCCCTGTGTTCCAGCCACAAGGTACGACTCAACTGATGACTCAAGAAGTATGATTTCTTCGATTTTTGTTTGTTATTATTTTGCTCTGTGCCTGCACTCTTCACCTATTAATATAAACACTGTGTAAACATGTTTTTTTAACCTCAGTCTACTCTCTTCGCTCGGCGTGTTTACGTTGGTGACATTCCTCCCACTGCTAACGAACAGGTTAGTACCTACCTATCATGCAATTCTTTCTTTTTTAACCTCACAAAGGTGGAAAAACAATTATGCATATACTGCCTAATAAATAAACCAACTCAAACACTTCCAAATAATCTGCGACTGTTGGCTAAGTTGGATTCCTTTCTGCAGACAATTGCAGTATTCTTTAATCAAGTCATGGCTGTTATTGGAGGAAACACTGCTGGTCCCGGTGATGCTGTCCGTAGTGTCTGCATGAACCATGAAGAGAGATTTGCTTTAGTTGAATTCAGACTGGCTGAGGAAGCAAGCAATGCAATGGCTCTGGATGGCATTTTGTTTGAAGGGGTGCGAGTGAAGGTTAGAAGACCAGCCGACTACAACCCTTCCCAGGCGGCTGCCATGGGCCCAACCCTGCCAAGCCCCAAACTGAATCTTGCTGCAGTTGGACTAACAGAAGGATCTGATGGAGGAGTGTTAGAAGATCCTGACCGTATTTTTGTGGGTGGCCTTCCCTATTACTTCACTGAAGCTCAAGTTCGGGAGCTGCTTGAGTCATTCGGTCCTCTTCGAGGGTTTGATCTTGTGAAGGATAGGGAAACCGGTGACTCAAAAGGTTATGCATTCTGTGTATACATGGACACCACTGTCACTGACATAGCTTGTGCTGCACTAACTGGTGTCAAGATCGGTGACAAAATCCTTATTGTCAGACGAGCAAACCAGGGGGCATCTCAGCTCAGACCAGATCAAGAAAGTATCCTATTGCAGGCACAGCAACAGGTGCAAATGCAGGTATACATAGACAAGCTAGTCGATTGCCAATTTGCCATACTCGGCACCTATATAGTTTATTTACTCTCTAGCGTGCCATTTACATTTGCGATGTGCAGTTGTGTTCTGACACAGATATATGTGTGTGCTTTGTGTACAGAAACTTGCCAATCCAGTTGGAGCGTCCCGTACAAAGGTGGTTTGCCTCGTCCATGCGGTCAGTGCAGATGGATTGAAAGACGATGAAGAGTATGAGGATATCATGGACGAGACTAGGCAAGAAGCATGCAAATATGGTATATCATTTATACCCTTTATTTCTTCAATGTGGTCTCTCCTACATCTGACTTATGCTTTTATTTTATTTACCTCCTATTACATGAATTTCCATGGTATTCCTGCAAGTGACTTTGTTATGTTTATGCACTAATCACAAGAAAAATTACCTTTTGGTCAGGTAATCTGGTGAAAGTTGTGATCCCACGTCCTGACCCCAGTGGACGCCGGGTCACTGGTGTAGGAAAGGTTAGCGGGTCTTGCACTGACTTCTAAGGCTCATATTTTGCACATCATTTGTATGATGGCAAATGATCTCTTTTTTTTTTTGCTAAAATATGGTGAATGATCTCTAATGCAAGTTTTTTTTGTTGTTGCAGGTGTTCTTAGAATATGCAGATGTCTACAGTGCCACTAGAGCAAAGATGGCCTTGCATGGAAGGAAATTTGATGGGAATCCAGTGGTTGCCAGCTACTATCCTGAGCTTAAGTTCGCCAATTTGGATTTTGGTGCATAACAGTATCACTTCTGGAAGGAAAAACACGATGAGAATTGTTGAGCTTACGATTTTCATGAACAATGTTCATACTCTTACAGTGTGAATCAATCCATTTTAACCGACTTACACGGATCCAGAAGAGGTCGTAAACAGTGACGGAACCAGCAAAGTGGTAAAGGGGGGGCCAAACAACTATGGGCAACATGACCACATCGGCAGCCTGCTGCAAGATGGCGAGTTTGCGGCGACGCTTGCTCGCCTACGAACCACGCGGACAGCACCTGCTCCTGCCGTGCTGCCGTGCTCGCTCGTCCGGACCGTGCTTGCGAGTATAGGCCAACAGCGCGCCTCACCAGGCCGGTGGCGTCCGACACGCGTAGCAGCCGTGCAGCACCAGCTGTATGCAGGCCTCGCGCGCCGCCGCCCCTTGCCGGCTTCCAGCCCCACGCACCACGCTTTGCCTCGGCCATGCGCCTGCCAAGCCCAAGCTGGTGTGGTTAATCGCGTTGTCTTCCACAGGCTATAATGCATGCATGCTAACCAATGCAATGCAAGTGCTGCAGTCACGGGATAGAGAAGCCTTCCACGGCTGCATGCTGCACTTGGCCACACGGGGGTCAAAGATTTTTTGGCCGCATAGGGGGGGCCGCGGCCCCTGCTGGCCACCCCCTGGTTCCGTCACTGGTCGTAAATATTGAATGAGTGCATTGCACAAAGTGGTATAAATTCTTACGTTTTTAGCCTTCATTTTGATCCTGAGCATGGGTGGTTTGCACACTTCCTTTCTGGGATTTTTAAGTTTCTTTCAACATCTTGGTGATATCTAGCGGGAGGGGCCTCCCCACCACGCTGCCCCTAAATTTATATAGTTGTGTCATAATAGTCCATAAACTTACAAAACGATCAACTAGGTACATAAACACCATTCGAGTCTTACTACACATCCAAATGGGTCTTGACCCGGGGGTCGTGGTGCATGGGCATTGCTGCTGCCCCATGTGCTCCTCCGATACATCATAATAAACAACTAAAATAAAAATAAAAGAAATATTACACTGTGGACTTGGATCAAGATAATGCGCGACCGGAGGTGACCTTGCTTCGTGATGTCTTCCTTGCGAGTTCGACACAACATCATCCATCTCCGCCCTTCTTGTTCCACAACCCTCTTCCTCAACGGCAGCAAGCGGCTCCCTCACCGGTTGACCCTGCCATCGCCTAATTGTACTTGGACCACGATAACGTGCGACCGGTTGTGACCTGGATTCACATCTTCTTCCTTTCAAATTCGCTTCACCGTTATCTACCTTTGCTGCCAGCTTGTTCCCACCCCTGCCGCCCCTGGCCAGCAGCACACTCACCGCTGGCCATGCAGCCCCACCAAATGCCACCGACGCTTGAACCTAGTCTCCCCTAAACACAGACCAGTGTGCCAGCGGTGTCCTCCTCGTTCTCACCCATTCTCACGCCACCATCACCACAAGCGTCTTGTGGTTCTATTGCCGCCTAACAACGCGGCACTCGCCAATGCCTCCATGTCAAACCCCACCCCCTAATTATGGGCAGGTACAGGTTGCTGACGACTTTCGCTTTGACGCCACCACCGCTATACCCCCACCAACTGTCTTCTCCCACCGCCTCTGCGGGTGGCGCTCCCGCCACTCGACTTACCACCGTCTTGCCCCCCTCGACCACCATGTCATAGCTGCCGTCACAAGAACATCCTTCTAACCATACCAGCCGGCATCTTCTTTGTCTCCAATGGGTCATGTGCCTGACACCAAGCTAGAGTCATGTGCTTGGCTCCAAGCTTGACCCGTCACATAAAAGAGAATGAGATTGACCTCCTTGGGTGGAATGTACTACCCTGGCACAAAAAAAAAGTTGGATTCTAATTTTTTTTTGGTAGGACAAGTTGGTTCCTAATTGAAGTATATTTTCCCCATTGGATCCAATCTGAACACCGGTTTCCATGTCAAGCATTATCAATTTGGTAATACCCTAATTCTCATCTTCGATCAATAATAGATCAGATCCAACAGGAGTCTCTACCAATCAATCCGGAACCTCGCGACCATGGAGATCACGGACGACGCGTGGGCATCGCTGTTTCCCGACGAACTTCTCCTGGACATCTTCCGCCGCCTGGAGGCCACCGCCATCATGAGCTGCGCCGGCACCAGCAAAGCCATGGCGGCGCACCATCTTGGGCAACGCCTCCACCCTCCAACCTCGCCCCGTTCGTTCCAAGCCTACTCCTCGGTTTCGCCGACAGCTACTTCATCAGGGGTTATGATAAGATCACGTTACTGCAGCATAAGCCGGCGCCTTCCCAGTCCGTTCTCCCGGAGCTTAATTTTCTGATCCAAGTGCACATTCACTACATGAGATTAATTTTCTGATCTATTTCCATTGCATGCCTTGATACTTTGCTGTCTTTTCTAGTCATTCGGTTAATATATTGTTTAGTTATTCGGACTTAGTGTGTAGATCTTTTCTCATGTAGATCTTTTCCATGCAAATCAACAAACAAGGTTCCTTATACAAATTAGTCTCTTTTCTCATGTAGATCTTGAAAACAAATGATCACAAATTTCTGTTCTTGTGTGCAAATTAGTCTTAGTTTATTATTTTCTCAATATGTAATTCTGTACTTTCTGGAAAAAGCTGAATTGGTGATGCATAACCTGGATATTTATACTGAAATATCTATTAGCGTGTGGCCTACATTTAGTACAAGGCAAAGTTAGAAAACCATCTCTGAAAAGCAACTGTTTGCTTCTTGTCTGCATGCCATATGTTTGACTTTATATATTTTCCAATCAATATAGTTAAGTCCATTGATCTGAATGTCTGAAAGAGAGGAGGCTGCTGCTGCTAGAAAGATGAATAATCAATCTATTACTGCTACCACTGTAATGCTGCTGCTACTGTACTCTATTGCTGCTGCTGCCAAAACATACATTGGTCAGAAGCATAGATGACTTTATATATTTTCCAATCAATATAGTTAAGTCCATTGATCTGAATGTCTGAAAGAGAGGAGGATGCTGCTGCTAGAAAGATGAATAATCAATCTATTACTGCTACCACTGTAATGCTGCTGCTACTGTACTCTATTGCTGCTGCTGCCAAAACATACATTGGTCAGAAGCATAGAGCAAAGACAACAGTTTGAGTGCTAGAGAAAATTGACTTACTGACCAAACCAATTGTGGCTCCTCTTCTAATTGGTTAACTCCGCAGGCAACATACAGTAGGATAAAAAACATGTACTTTGGTTTGGTTTGAGTTTATGGGAAATGGATGTCGACACTTAGCTGATTACAAACTCATACTGCACAACCCACTGTATGTAAATTGAGTTCATATTAGGCAGATTGGGGAGGAGACGAGCAGACACTCTATTCAGGTGAAAACACTCTGAACTTGAGCTGATAACTTCTCTGTATTGCATACTGGTGTACATATATTTAGTGAAATCTGCAACTGGATGCTACTGCTTTCTTGTGGTGTAACTAGGTTGAGCTAGTAGTGATATGTAACAACCCCAACTTGATCGTTGATTTATTTTTTCAGTTAGATCATCCTGTATCTTGACCAGACTTGAGGTCATTTCAGTGAACTTACGTTTCTTCTGTGCAGTGAAAGACCAAGATGCAATGGAAAAGCTCACAGGAACCATCTAAACTAAGGATGACATGGTATTGTTTTTTGGTAAGCCACTAGCTTTCCTATTCTTTGCATGTTGATAGGAGCTGCCACTCACTTCAGTTTCAATTTCAGCAATTTATCTAGTCAAATAAATCATGTTGTGTTTGGCAGCTTGTGAAGTAATTGGTGATGCTTCTTTTTCTAGTGGTTGGCAATCATAGGGTGTTTGCTTGCTATGATGTATGACTTAGGGGTGTATGCCTTAATGATATAGTAGCTTCATATTTGAGATGTATGACCTTTGTAGCAATTTAGGTTCTCTGATGACTTTGTGTAGCATCATATGGTGTATAAGACAAATTGGAGGTAATAAATGTTGACCTCCATGTGAGTATTTATGTACCTTCTTGTGACATGTGCTTACTATATTAAGCTTGTGACATGGGAGTCATATGTTTTTAGCGTCAGACCTTCTGATGCTGTATCCGCTTTTAGCGTCAGTTCGTTCGGCGCCAATTCAGGTGTTGTGGTGTAGTGATGCAAGCATGCACCAAGGTCATTTGCCACGACGGCGCCATGGATTGGCTTGGTTGGTTTCGTGCGTGCACCGTCGCCCTCAACGTGTGCACCGGCCGAACTAGGACGACAGAGCTGCGGGCCTGCGGCTGAACAGGAAAGCTTGCAGAGACCCATCAGTCGTCCTAGCCACGTCCCCTGACGGCCGACGGCTGTCCGTGATCAGGGTACTGGATCTGCAACAGATCGAGGTGTGGGTCCTCACCAGCGATGATCGCGGCGGCGACTGACGATCGTCGTCGTTGATCTTTTTTATTATTTATTAAAATATAATCAATCCTTTTATGCAATGCAGAATTCGTATAAGAATTCTACAAAAAATTCTAATTATGTTGTTCTTAGCAATTTTCGTTTGTATTTATTTATTTATTTATTTATTTATTCTGTTGTACTCGGTGAGGAAGAAAGCAACCCGAAAAAAAAGACTCCGGCTCTTGCCAGCTCTTGTTAGGCGGCCACTGCCGGCTCTTGCTAGACGCCGACGGCGATGGTTATCACCACGGCCGGGGCCTGGCTAGAGCCGGCGGTGATACCTGCCGCCCATATCACTGCCGGTTCTACACACAATCCGGCAGTAATGTGTGTACTCACTGCCGGTGCCTTCTCTGCCTTACGCAAGTCAGGCTCCGGTGAGCTGCTTGGCACCGGCAGTGAAGACTCATCACGACCGGATGCGCCATTTCCGGCAGTGATGAGGTGGGCAGTGATGTTGAAATCTATAGTAGTGTTTAGTATCTTTTTCGATTTGGCATTACAATTGATCTATCAAATTCGACCCTCTTAAGCGCGTTGATAGACAGATCAATTGTATCGCTATTGGTACCCAAAACCAAACCTACTTTGCTCAAATTTGATGAAGAACTTCTAGCTATCGTCCAGTATAACTACTTCATCTTGAATTCGATTTATATGTAATCTGTCCAAGATGGAGACCCAAGCAACTGACCGAGATATAATAATAAAAACTCTTCATTTTACTAAGAAACATGAAGACCATCCACAAAATTAATTATTCATAATTTTGCTATGGTTCTCTCTTACAGATAATAGTATACTTAAACAAAAACAGAAAACTAGAGCCTCTATGGTATCTACCTAGAACTAGAAGATCTTCATGTTTGAGATGTAAGTTGACCAATCCATCTTGTACGGGTAGTAGTTATATTGGCCTTTCTTGCTGAGGCACTCTACCGGCATGCGCGCAAGGCTGTCCAGGTTGATGCGTAGCTGAAAGCTGCTCAACAACACAATGAACAGAAACCCGCTATTTGGGCAGACCACATTGGAATATTGGGACACTATGAGGGCATTGCCGGGGAGATTCAGCGCATTGATACATATCTTATGCTGCACAGCCCATTCCACCGCATTGTTGAGCACCCACACCTTGATGTGGCCGTCCTGCAGCTGTTGCAGCAGCGAGAGCCGGCCATTGCCTGACGTTGTCAGGATCAGGTTACATGGTGTGGTGCTCATATTGGAGAATTTGCATTGGCTTGGCAGCTCCGTGGCCCATGTCCCTCCAGTGTAGATGTCGAGGCCGACCGTACATGTGTTGCAGCGGTATCCACTGTCGCGAGGCCCGGCGAGTCACAGCCGACCACCACATTCCTGCTGTAGGTGTGCATCAGGGGACCCTTGTCTTCCTTTGAACGCTGCACAGGACCCCAGATCCCTGGACTGTCGCCGCACCAAGAGAAAACCTGGTAGGTCAGCCTATCCTCGCTGCGCAACGACCTTTGCCTTACTACCTTGGCGAGTTTGCGTAGTGCTCCATGATCGTAGCCCGTAACCAAGGTGTACTCGTACTCCCTCTCCCTCTCCCTCATGATCGAAGGCAGGGGAAGAAACCTGCAGTTCCCAGCAATGGGGTTGCAGAGGCAGAGATCATCATATTTCGATCCGCGACCGAGCTGCAGCAGTAGGAAGCCATCGCGCGACGACAAGTTTCTGTGGCCCGATGACAGGTTGACGCCGCCGGCAGAGGCGGCCGGTATGAGCGAAGAAAGTTTCTTAGAGAGTTTAAGGTTGTTGGAGTTTAGTGTGGATGGGTTTTCTGGTGGTAAAGTTTCCACCCCGGTGCTATAAACGCTTAAACAATCGTTGTCTTTGCAATGCAATGGCAGGGGCGTGTTCGCCCTCAAACTCTTTATGAGCGAAGAAAGCATCTTGCTGTGTCCCGTGTCAACGGCGGTCACCGAGATGACCACTTGCATTAATTCTTCGTTCCAGCTGTAGTGGAAGAAGCCGAGGAGGAGGTTGGGATTGAAGCGATCGGGGCGAGGCCGGAGGCTCGAGGCGTTGCCGATGATGGCGCGCCGCCATGGCTTGCAGGCGCCGGCGCATCTGATGACGGCGGTTGATTCCAGCCGGCGGAAGATGTCCAGGAGGAGATCGGGCAGCAGCGACGCCCATGCGTCGTCCGCAACCTCCATATGTCTCTCGACGATCTGGATGGATCGATTGGTCTAGATCGGACACAAAACAAAATTCAAGATCGGTCCCAATGGAAACAGTCGACTATTCTTATCGTGGACTGAAGTAAATTGGGTCGTCATATACGACTCCATTGCCGATCGTATTCTTTTCCATTTTTCCTGGGGACTTAATTCCTTTTATTTATATACCTTCTATTTTTCATGTTATGTGTCTATCCTCTCCCGAGTCCCGGTTCAATCCAATTTAACCGGTTGAGTCCCGGTTGAATTCAATTCCACCAAGGAATATATGCGGTTTTGGACATGTTTTTTTGTTGGGCGCTGCTAGCGATAGAACGTTCTACCGTAGAACGGTCGTCGCTAGCAGGGCCCGGCCCACTTCCCCTCCGCACCGCACACGCACCGCCCGCCTCCCCCCGCATCGCACACGCACGCGGGACGTCCACACGCACACCACACAACCCCGCGCGGGCACGCGGGCGCCCCCGGCACGCGCGGCACACACACGGCGCCCCGCCGCCACGGCACCCCACACACACTCGCGACGCGAACACACGTGCGCGCCCCTGCTCCCACCTCCATAGCCGACGTATCCTCCCTGAAACATCACAGCCCATTATCTGAAACAAAAAGAAAAACAAAAATGAAACAAAGAGAAAAATTGCAAATTAGAAACAAAGAGATGAATACACATGAAACATGGAGATGGATACAGTTGAAACAGATCAAAAAATGCAACTAGAAACACGAGAGAGGGGATGAAAAAAAAAACACAGAAACAAAAAAAATACAAATCTGAAAAAAAAGTAAACACCCCTGAAACAATAATGAACATGAAAAAAATCGAACACAATGAAACTCATTGCTTTCAGATGAAACCAAACAATGAAATCAAAAAACAAAAAAACAGAGAAATCGAAACAACTGATCGACGCTAGTTGAAACATCCAAGAGGGGCAGTTGAAACACCCGTGGGAGAGTGAGAGAGACGAGGGCGAGACCTTGAAACAACTAGTCGAAACTAGATGAAACATTCAAGAGGGGGCAGTTGAAACACCCCCGTGAGAGAGTGAGAGGGGGAGGGAGAGACCTCGAAACAACTAGTGGAAACTAGGTGAAACATCACCGAGCGGACAGTTGAAACACCCAGGGGGGAGTGAGAGAGAGGAGGGCGAGACCTACCTGGACCCCGATCCGCTGGATCTAGCTCCACCGGAGATGAAGGAGGAGGGAGGAAATGGGGAGGGCACGCTTGGGCGTGCCGGATCTGCGCTAGCAGCCGGTGTCCGCGCGGATTCGCAGCTGCTAGCGCCAGATCCGGCCGCCAGCCGGCGGCTCCGGCGGATCCGCCGCCGCTAGCGCCGGATCCGGCCGCCGCCGCCACTGGACGAAACCCTAGGCCCGCCCCCCCGGAGTCCGTGGCCGCCACCGCCGAATCCGCGCGGGACCTGCGGCCGCCGCCGAATCCAATGGATCCGAGGTGGCCGCCGCCGGATCCCACGGTCCTCGGCCGCCGCCGCCATGGGGGAGGAGGGAGGTGGAGGCGAGGGCGCGGGAGGAGCTCGCCGCCGCCCTTCGGAGGGGAGAGGAAGGAGGAGGAACGCAAACGCTCAGGAGGAGCTCGTCGGCGTTGTGGGGAGGAGGGAGGAGGGAGGAGGAGGGAGGAGGAGACGCCGCCGTCACCGTCGCCATCGCTGTGTCACAAAGAGAGAGAGAGTTGCGAGCGAGAGAGAGAGAGAGAGAGAGAGAGAGTGAACGAGAGAGAGTGAGCGGCGGGCGTGGGGGGAGGGGGTCATCCACTACGCGGCGGAGCGGCTGAGGCGCGTGCCCCCTAGATGGGCCGGGCCGTCTTGTTCTAATGATAGAACGTATCATATGGAGCATTACCGTTTTTTGTTTGTTCCACGGAGGCCCAATACTGAGTTTCGCAGAACTTCCGTTTTTGGAAACTGTTCGAAGCAAGCACAGATGGAGAATATAAGAAGAGAAAACCAACTCGATCCAAAAAGGACAAACTGATTTCAATCGGGAAACCTACTCGATCTTCTTCTCGAGATATGTATACCCAATAAATACATGAGGTATTGGGATAGTGTGTGCGGCACGGCGCAGCGTCCAAACATCGCTATGTTATAGTTATAGGTCCCGATGGCACATGGGCGTCGCTTCCGCTTGACCTAGTCCTCGACATCTTCCGCCACCTAGATTCCACCGCCGTCATATGCTGCGCCGCCGCTTGCAGGCCATGGCGGCGGGCCATCATCGGCAACGCCTCGTTCCTCCGGCCTCGCCCCGATCGCTTCCTCCCCAGCCTGCTCCTCGGCGTCTACCACGGCCTCGGTTATTGTGGATGCCAAGACAGCAACCGTGATTATACCTGGGATGACCTGGGCTTGAGGCGCATCGCGGGGCCGCTCCAATCGGTGCTCCCTTCGAAGCTGACAAAAGATCAATCCTTCATAGTAGAGGATTACAACGACGTGCTCGCCTCGCGCGACGGCTTCATCCTGCTTAGCGGACGTCGGTCGATGACCGGTCTCTGCCTGTACAACCGCATGAGTACCGGGGACTGCACGTTCTTCCATGGAGCTGCCGCGAGGGACTATAGCACGGCTGTCTGCCGCGACGTCGTGCACTGGGTTGGATGCTCAACAGAGGACGACTGGCAACTCATAGGAACGGTCGCTCTCGACGTGCACACAGGTCGTACATGGATCACGGAGCTGCCCGAGAAATCCTACATCAACTACCCCTCATCAACTGCCTTGGCGACCACTGGCGACGGCCGGCTATCTTTGATACGGTCGTTGACTGGCCACCAGATCCAAGTCTGGGTGCTGAACGGCGGCGACCAGTGGAGTCTGCAGCAGACGATCGAAGTGCAGAAGCAGCTACCACATTGCCAGGAAGACAACTTGGCACGAACACTCATCAATTCATTCTGCCCGAGGAGCGGATGCGTGCTTGCCACGTTCGCCGACCAGGAGATCCGCATTGACCTCGAGAGTGGTTCCAGCCCGCACGTCGAGTCCATTGGGAAGAGTGAGGGATGTCGTTGTAAACCATACGAGATGGATTGGTCCACATACATATCAAAGATGAAACTTTTCTAGGTATACCATATACATTATTACTAAGTAGCGGGCTTGTTGCAATCGAACTTTTTACGAAATTGTCAATGCAAAACTTGTTTTCGGTGAGGATTTTTTTAACAAAATCAATGGCATAGTGTCAGTTCTAGAAACCATCTCTGAAATTGTTCAAAACTATTTCTGTAGTAAACACTATTAAACTGCACACGTAAGTGGAAATGTGACACCCAGCATATCTACTTCCTTCTTGGGTAGAGATAGGCATTGAGGACATACTCAACTCACATGTAGGTCCCTAATTACAGTAAATATGAACACAGACATTTAAGTAGACAGCTCGCATGATGGACTGTCTATTTCTCTAGCTGAGCATGTAGACTTGATCAATTGTGAATTCCATTTTCTGTTGCCATGATGTTGCTACTCTCCATCGAGCTTGGCCTACAAATCCTCTTCAAGGTTCCTCTAAATTCTTTTAACATCGTGTCTTCTTCCATGAAGTCTTCCAGTGTACACCTCCATAGGATCAAATTCGTGGACATTATCACACTATCAGTACACATTTTTTAGACCTAATGTGACAGAGTAATCATTGCGGGTGAGTTAAATGTACAGCTGCATGCTCCTAAACAAAGAGGGTAGTAGGGAAAAGAGGGCGTGAGTTCACACATGGCAGAAAAGTGATGTCATCTCAGTTTTCTGAAAACAGATGGTTAGTAGCAATTTTCTGAAAATAGACACTACCAGACTCGGGACTATTCCTGAAGGTTCTATTTATTCCTGACGGTTTTGGAGTAACCTACAGGAAACGTGAGATTCCTGTCGGGTGCGTAAAACCCGACGGGAAAGACTCTTATGTCTCCCGTCGGTTGTGTAGTTGCCGTCGCAAACCGAAACCCGTCGGAACCGGGGCCGCCAAAGACACAAAATATCCCCATCCGCACAAGTCCTAACCCTAATCTTATCCTTCAGCTTCCGCTTCTGCTCCCGGTGCGCCGCCACCCCTTCGCGCATCCACGGGCTCCTCCCCGTCCGGGCCTTCTCCGCTTGCAGGCACGGGCCTTCTCCCCGCCGTCGCCCCCTCGCAGGCACGGGCTCCTCCGCATCCGCGCCACCGCTCTCGCTGCCGCAGGCTCCTCCCCATGCGCCGCGCTCTCCAACATTATCACCGCCCTAGCCCTATGCAGGGTCGGGCCTCCACCTGCGGCATCTCCACCGGCCGCCGTCATCTTCACCAAGCGGCGCCCAGGTCCAGATGAGAGGACGTCGCCCCCACCCCCACATCATAGGCGAGTTCTTCAGGCCTACAACCGTACTATAACCCGGGGTCCAGGGCTGGGGCTGAGCTTGTCCGTGCAAGCCTCCGAGTCGCCTCCAAGTCTGCGCATATCGAGCTCCTCCAAGACGCCAGTGCTCCCATCGAAGGTGAGGCCCTGCCGTTTCTCGATCTGTTAGGTTTTTTTTTTTTCTCAAATACATAGATCTGCTAGGGATGAATTGGTACATGCATTTGGTTGCAATTAAAATACAATTCCCATGATCGGTATGGAACTGAAATTTGGTGCCAGCGTATCCTTAATGTCTTATGTATTCTAGTGCTAGCTGCTGATTGGGAGCAGAGCAGCTTGGATTTTTTAGAAGAAGATCAAGTGCTAGCTTGTGACTGGGACGGTAGACCAGAGTCGAGCAGGATGGATTTTGCTTGTATATTATCTCCACAAGGTAATAATGTGAAGGGACCCAGATTATTTACTCTTTTTTAGTTTCCAAAAACCATGAATCTGCAACTTTTAGACTAAATTTTGTTTGTTCAGATTGAGATATATAAAGGATAGAATTATTGATCACATAAAAGATCAGGATTCATCGTTGTTGAGATCTTGCTCGATCTTTATAGTAAAATATAAATGCACAATGACTTTAGTGTAAAATGTGAATGTGAATGCCAAGAGATTCATCTTTGGTATTTTCTCCTGTCCTCTTTTGGATGTGGTCTAGAATTGAAGTAGAACAAGAACATATATCCTAACTTTTGCTTTTTGCATTATCTGTAGATTTTTCGGAGCTGCAGACTGTGAAAGTAAACACGGCACATGGTTCCTAGTGAGCAAAGGTCCCAACCCAAGGCTACTTTCTCTTAGACTCTTAGTTGTTCATCCCCTGGTTCTCGATATGTGATTCTGGCCTTTTTCAATAAAACATAGATAGAGGTATGGTGGTCACGGTGACCTTGCCAAGGGGTCGATGGGCTATTTTCGCTTTAGTTGTGTTATTACAGATTGGCTTAAAAATCTTCCAAATTGTTGATCCTTGAATTATCTTTCATTCAATAGTCGTTGATTTATACTCTGTACTGTAATACTGCTCTCCTACAGTTTCAGAATTGAAGTGGAACAAGAACATATGTCGTAACTTTTTCTTTTGCATTATTTGTAGATCTTTCGGAGCTGTGGACTGAAAAAGTAAATACGTCACTTGGTTCCTACTGAGCAAAGGTCTGATACCCCTTTGCAATTCTAAATTGGACACTAGAATTAATATCTGTGCATTCTACTTTTTCTGTGCAGTTAAACTTTGTCTGTATTAGTTTGAGAATAGACATTTGTAATCCTGAGAAGTAGATACAAATGATGGAGTGATCTTTTGAACTGAACATTTCAAATATTGAAGTCTCAATGCTTTTAATATATCTGCCAGACTCTGTAGTTTAGTGGCTGTTGGAATGGTTCTCTGTCCCTTTTCAAATCCCCTACTACCGAGAATTCAGTTCACCATTTCACTGTCCTAAAAATGATGATCCAATTCAATTCACAATTTCACTGTCCTGGAAATAGTTAGCTTTCTCTATTTCTTAAGAACTTGTAAGCTTAACATACTGGTAAATGCTTTGTTATATTCTGGGCACCTTGCAGATTCATAGGCAATATATGTATATGACATGTCAATGCAAACGCCTGATCTAATAAATTTTATTTTATTTTATTGCAGCGAATCCATAGCTGTGGGCACCTTGCAAACTCATCCTTTTGCATTGATTTAGTTCAAGTTCAGACAAACTTTTGTAGATAACGTAGTGTAGTTAACTAGAAGTCAGATTCAGATTGAGGTGTACTATTTATTTTTTTCATTTGAAGTTTGCATTGAAGTCAGATTTTATGCTAGTAACTTGGATGGATCTGATGTATAAATAATGAAGCTTGAGGATGTAATTATGGATGAGGTCTGCTTCATTATATATATTTTTTTTAACTTTTCTTAGTTTGTTTCCTGACGGCATAACCGTCAGGAATTAGCCAACAATGAATCCAAGGCTGTCCACAGGTTGGCCGTCAGGAACTGCCGTCAGGAATACATTTCTGACGGCCAGCCGTCAGGAAAAAGTGATCTTTCCTGTCACGTCGTTCCTGACGGTTCATTCCTGACGGTTGCCCGACAGGAATATATTTCCTGACGGTTTTTAGCCTTTTCCTGACAGTTTCTGGCCGACAGGAATTTTCGCTGCTCTGGTAGTGAGATAGGTAGGCAGAGAGTAAAAAATTCACAGATGATAGATCAAATTGCTACTAGTTTGCACGAAGATGTTATCATTGATCTTCTGCTAATTACAGCTTCAGGGCACTAGGGAGTCATAGTCAACTAAATGCAGCCAGATGTTCAATAGTACTCGGAAAAGAAATATACGAATCAGAAAATAAATTATAAATTTACATAGTTGTAATGAGAGACTGAAGGAGCCCATAGCTGAATGATCCAGCAAACAAATAAACCAAAGAATTAAAAACCATGTAAAATTCAGATGTACCGTATCCTATAGCATTTTCAAGATATAATGGAACAAATGGTTCCCACCTCTGCATCTCCGAGGAGATGCACAAAGCAATTCATTGCAATCAAACGGGTGCTATGATTCATCAAACCAAACAACCTGATGTTCCAACCAACACAACCTAAATCTTACAGTTTCACCATCTATTGATGAGACAATAATAATTCCTACTAGTAAGACCGTGGAAAGAAGATGAATAGTCTCCTATATCTTTGGCAGACTTTATTACCACTACTGTTTATTTACAGCAGTGGGGCTAAACCAGGCGAGAATTCAACATTATACTTAGAAGTCTTCATTCTTGAGATGTAAGTTGCTGAGCAATCAATCTCGTATGGGCAACAGTCAAATCCATCGGAGTTGCCGATGGGCATGACAGGTGCACGCGACGAACCTGTCCCAAGGTCAATGAGGAACTCATGGCCTGACTCTGACGACAAGGCAACCACGCACCAACTCCGTGGACAGAAAGCACAAAAACGGAAAAACTTTGGGCGGTGCTCTGGGATCTGGCACTCGCTCCCAATCAATATCGTCTGCTGCAGAGTCCACCCAGAGTTGCCGGTCAGCAACCACACCTTGATCTCTGGGTTCCCTGGGAAGAACGTCTGTATGAGCGACAGCCGGCCATCGCTAGACGTTGCCAAGATCGCTAGGACTGAGTTATTCATGCGACAGTGGCATTGCTTTGGCAGCTCTTTTGTCCGTGTCTTGCCATTGCGCACGTTGAGGGCGAGCACGCATGTGATGTGACCATCACGCCCAGCTAGCCAGTACACGGTATCTCTGCAGACCACCGTGGTCTCGTGATCCATCCGCACACAAAGACCCTCCTCCAACTCCTTGACAGTGTGATTTACTGGTCCCCACTTACCGCCATTGCTGCCGGACGTGGAGAAGATCTGATAGCTAAGTACTTGCGCCTCCAACTTGAAGACAAATTCATGATTATTGTATCTCGCTTTCGTATGCACGGCAAGTATCCGTGGCACCAAGTTGTTTCCGGTGAGCAAGAAGTATGTGGAATACTTGCCGGCAGTGGTGGCGGCGGCGGAGGGGAGGAACGTGCAGTCTCCGGTCATTGGGTTGCACAGGCAAAGGCTGCGGTTACTGCCGCTGCTTGCCATGAGCAGGATGAACCCGTCGCTGGAGCACAGCAGCTCCTTGTACAAAGCTCTGTCGACGTCGACGCCGCCGCTACTGGCTGCAGAGGCCGGTATCAAGGAGTGCGCTTCGGCAATCTCATTGTCAGCGCCGTATATCCATGGTAGCGAGGACTGGAACGGCCCCGGCGTGCGCCGCAGGCACGCTGAATCTCTGCTGCGGTGGAAGACGCCGAGGAGAAGGGCTGCGACCGAATCGGTCGAGATGAGTCCCGATGATCGATGCGTTGCCGATGATGGCGCGCCGCCACGTCTTGCAGACGCCGGCGCATCTGATGACGTCGCTGGGTTCAAGGAGGAGGAAGATCACGAGGAGGAGGTCGGTCGTTACAGATGCCCATGGGTCCATAATATCAGCGATCTCGATAGCTGGCGGCAGCGATGGAAGAGACCGTATTTTTTGAAAGAGAATATATAATGGTCTAAATATTTGGAACAAGAATTCCGCGAATCATGCCTCTGCCTCGGTAAATCTGTTGGGTACGTATCTCCACTAAAGCCAGTTCGTTGCCTTGCATGTCTCAGTTTTAATATGGATTGGTTTTTTTTAAATAGTTTTAATAAGGATTATTATGGATATAGTTCAGCGACAATATTTTCTTTTGGAATGGTAGTTAATGGGAAATGCTAAACATCACACATGTGCTTTTTAAGAAGCTAACATATGAATTTTTTTTGTCTCATTTACTACGATCGGTATACGACTCGTGCGTGTGGGTACACGGCTCGTGCTTGCAGCAGCTGGTAGCTCTCGCATGATAAATGTACACGGCTCGTGTGCACAATAGCTCGTAGCTCGCAGCTCTCACAGGTTATACACATAGTAACAAAGAAGTCCATGATCCCTTAAAACGAGGAGGCCCTGTTTGCTATACATTGCTCGCACGACGGCACGGCAGAACCGTCATCAAGATCAACACGAAGTAGGGCATGGTGTCACCTAAACAATGCATCCTTAGTTGTTAATTTCAGTTAAAATTATCTACATTATTTGAACACTATATGCACATTTTAGATCTAAGTCAAAAACTTTATGTAGTAGTAAAACAATGTAGTGTATTTCAAACTTCTAGTATTGTTGAGTCCTGCAGAACTTGGACTAAATATAACATCTTGTACTCAATCGTTTGATAACATCTTTCTCTCTCTCCCTCTCAAGGTCAGCAAAGACCATTGAAATCTTTGCACACGTAGGAGAAAACTTACAGAGGAGCCATGTACGTCTATCATGCGATAGCTGCGAAGCCGTGTACCTACGAGCTGCATGTCGAGCCGTGCGTATACGCGACAATTCAATTATAATTTGGCCTTTGGACCGTCTATGCACGAAGATAACAAGTTCTTGCACCTGATAGAGCAAAATAGAAGTTGTTGGAGTAATTTGCATCCACGCGTATAGTTGTTGTACTCCGAGAAAATTTCACGGATACGAGAAGCGCGGCGAGGGAGTTTCACACGCACGCGTATACGCACGGGTGGAAGTTTCACACCCGCGGGAGGAAATTTCACGCCGCGAGGGAGAGTGCTCTGAGAAGCGCGACGAGGGATAGCAACGCGGATACGCGTGCGTGTCTTTACGCGCGCGGGGTCGCTGGAAGGCAAGTAGGAAAAATTTGGCAACCAAATTGGCAAACTTTTGGAGATTGTATTTTCGTTGTTTTGCTAAATTGGAAAGGATGACAACTCAAATAGGGAACTATTGGAGATGCTCTAAATACCATAGATTTTAAATCTATTACTACTGTTAGTCCTTTATTGACAAATTGTTCCATATGCTCCATGGCTCATAGGTTTGGTCCATCATTGACAAATAATTTATCTAGATAAAATGTAATCCATCTTTAACAAGTGAGAATCCAGAAATAGAGATTGAAATTTTTTTAACATCTAGATGAATTGTTGGACATAATTTGTTTACAAAAAAAATTCTCTATTCCTGAAAATACAAAAAGGGACTTGGAGTTGCTCTAATTTTTAAAGATGTCTCAAAACAGTTGACCGACAGTTAGGCTTAGAAAAACAAATGATACTTATACTGGTAAAGAACAGTCACAATTAACAAATCTTAATTTCTCCCTGCTCTAGCTACTGAAAGAGATAAAGAAAAGATTCATCAGCAAAACAAGCAGAAAGACCTCTCCAGCATTTCCTGCGAAATTTTGCTAAGATTTGCTTACAGATACAGTAGCACAAAACCAAAAGAGAAGACTAACTAGTCACTCTATTTATAATACCAGAACTAGAAGTTCTTCATCTCTGATATGTAAGTTGACCAATCCATCTCGTACGGGTAATAACGGTTTTCGCTTCTCTTGCTGATGTTCCGGACAGGCTGACACACGCCACTCTCCAGGTCGATGCGCAACTGCATCCTGTTGGACAACGTGATGAACAGAAACCCACTCCTCGGGCAGATAACATTCATATAATTTTGCCCCAGGATGCTCCTTGGACAGGCCACGGCATCCTTTCGAATGTGTTCGTCGATCCGTATCTTGTGCTGCATAGTCCACTCCATGGCGCTGACATCACTGTTGAGCACCCAAACCTGGATGTGGTGGTCTGGCAGCGGCTGCAGCAGAGATAGCCGGCCATCTGCTGATGTTATCAGCACACATGGTGCGAGGCTACAATGGCCTTGTTCTCTTCCCAAATTCACCCCCCAAAAATCACTATGCAGAATTCCTATTCCCCATCACATCGAAATGCCGGCAAATGCATGGAGTACTAAATGTAGATGAAATCAAAAACTAATTGCACAATTTTGTTGTACTTTGCGAGACGAACATTTAAAGTCTAATTAATTAATATTTGGACAATTTTTTACACTAAAAAACAAAAGGCGCTACAGTGTTCCGACAGGAACACTGTAGCGCGCAGTGCCAATTCGGGATCCCGGATTCGGGATCTAAACGAGGCCAATAGTTGAATTAGCATTGCTTTGGCAGCTCCGTGGTCCAAGTTCGGCCACTGTATATGTCGAGGCCGACCGTACATGTGCAGCGAAGGACACCTCGAGTTACACCGAGCCAGTGCATGGCGTCGCGGCAGACCACCGTGTTTCCGCCAAGCGTGAGCGTCAGGAGAGCTTTGTTCACCTCGGAACGCTGCACTGGCCCCCAGACCGCTGCACCGTCATCGCCGCAGCAGAGGACCTGGTAGGTCAGACGGCCCCCCTCAGTGCCCATCTTGAAGGGCGGCCCTGGTATGGCGAGTATCCATACTCCCATGTTGTGTCTACTGGTCCCGGAGGTACAGAGGTCGTATCTGGTAATCAAGACGTAGTCGTCGTACTGTGGTACCCATCACGCGACGCCAATGTGGTGTAACACAATGACACGCCGACACGGCCGGAGGAGACGACAGGAGTTGTCAACGAAGAGAGCCTGTCGGAGCACCGTGTCCCCGACAAGTCGATGGCGGTCACCAAGATGGTCGCCGGAGGAGGTGGAGTTCTCGCATCGGTTATTTTGGTGTACCAGCCTGTGCGGATGAAGCCGAGGAGGAGGCTGGGATTGTACCTATCGGGGAAGGGCCGGAGGATCCTACCGTTGCTGATGATGATGCGCCGCCATGGCTTGCAGGTGGCGGCGCATCTGATGACGGCGGTGGATTCCAGGCGGCGGAAGATGTCCAGGAGGAGGTCGGGAAGCATTGTCGACCATGGGTCGTCCGCGGCCTCCATGTGTGTCTTGATCGACATGCGCCGACCTCCATGGGCTGGAGGAGGAGGAGGTCGGGAAACAGCGATCCCCATGCCGATCTCGAGGTTGTGGGCAACTGAACCCGGTTGGTTCTAAGGAGAAGCCGTGCCTCCCGTGATGTCTAGTTTTCTTTGGTTAACCGGAAGGAAACTTTGGATAGATTCTCTGTGTTATGACAACTGGGTTGGTTCTAAGGAGAAGCCGTGCCTCCCGATTGACAACTGGGTTTTCCTCTCACAAACTACACTTAGCATTCTTTAGTTTTTTTGAGCGACTTGAAACGTTGTGAGATGCTTATTTTAGAAGATTCTTTGGTTATGCTTTTTCTAATGTTCCACATTATATAGATGACCATCCCATTGAAGTTAAACTTTCGGCGTCTATCAATATATAATCTCTAGTAGTTTGGTAAAAATAACTTGTCAAATATTGTGATTTAGCAAGTTGCTAAATGTTATGACAAGTAAAAAAAAGATTTATCTCTAATAGTTTGGTATTCCAACTTGCTAAAATTGAAAAACTAGGCCCACATAATCCAACACCGCGCCTCTTGACGGGCCTCCTCCTCGCGCCGTGCGACAACACTATAGTTAGTCCTCCTCGCGTACGGAGGAGAATAGCCACCGCCGGTCCCTCTCGTACATACATGAAGAAAGCCGCCGCCGATCCTCTCGTTTAGGAATCATGCCTAGGAAGAGATCCCATGCGCAAAGACAATTGGATGAAGAATCATCCGATGACGATGACTCCCTGATATTATCGGCTGTTCGAATTGTACAAACTTTCTCCGATGACAAAGGACTACACTGTGGCTCTATCAAAGGTCATAGATATCTTCGTCGTGATAGAGAAGGTGAACATGACAGGATGTATCAAGATTATTTGGTGGACAATCCAACATACATCGCGCGCGGGAGGGAAGACACTCGCGCGGGACAGGCATCGGAGACGGAGAATTTCGTGATGGCAAGTCTTCTCTAAGTGCGCAAATGTGGCAATGCGAGGCCGGGGGATAGAAAGTTTCCAGGGATAGCTAGTTCGTTTGAGAAACTGTTGAAGGGTGTTTTTTGTGGTTTTGCCAAATAAATAAGAATAGCAAGTTAATTTACCAAACTATTGGAGCATCTCCAACAACTCCTTAAATAGATTGCTATTCTTATAACTCTAGCAAAAATACAAAAATCTCTCCAACAACTCCTTAAAATAGGTTGCTATCCGCGAAATTCCTCTCTCCCGCGTGAAAGACGATCAACTGGCGGCCTTATCCTCTTCCCATCGCCCGGTCATCTCCTACTTTTTTTATTCTATCAAGTTGGAATAGCAAATTGTTGTAGAGAAGTCTTTATTCACTTGCTAAATAAATTAGCAATTTGCTAAAACTCAAGATTTGGTAAGTGAATTTTACCAAGTTGTTGGAGATGCTCTGTAATGTTGCCATCCTAGAGGGACACTGATTGTGCCCAAATCATGCAGCGACCTCCATGGGCAGGAGGAGGAGGTCCGGAAACAACGATGCCCATGCCGATCTCGAGGTTCTGGGCTCAAGATATCTTGTTTTATTTTTCTTTGACAGGAAGCAAATTAACCCGTGTGTTATAACAAGGGAAATATCAAACAAACACATAAAGAGCGTAGTGTCAAACACCTCTATCCGAACCTAAGATACGATGTCTCAGGTTCAAAACAAGGGAAAATAGCAAGCATGCCCGTGATGTCTATTAATTTTTGCGTTTTTGTTACATGTTTATCGAAGATTTTTAATATGTAACAAAAGTTAAAGAGAGAATCGATTCTTCCACTGTGTGTGTGTGTTTTACTTTTCGAACTTCTTGGCACCCTCTTGTCTCATATATGATCCAAGATCTATGACCTGTGCTCATACGAGTTAGAGAACCTCACATATACCGGTAATATGAAGTTAGATTCCAAGATGTATTGGAGTCCTACTTTTACTTCACAAACTATGCGCATTTCTGGTTGGCTAACCTGGAATGGGCAAATTCGTTGGTGCCTCCATCCTCGGAAAATCATCTACGAAGATTGCATCCATTTGTCCTCCGTGGGAGCCTTCCAGATGAGTTAAGTATTGTGTTTGTATTCCGACTGTGTTGACTATTCACCATTTGCTGTCCACATTCTATCTTTCTAGATACTCTCAATTGTCTTTGCTTGAATGGTGGAAAAGTAGCAGCACCTTTGCATTTTGGGACACCCGTATTGTATCGAACTTGCCCGTTCTGAATAAAGAGTGACGTGACTTCACTTGTTAAACAGGTCACAATGTGTAGAACAGCACCCAAGATCGATAGGTGAGACCCACGTCATGGAAAAGTTCATCATATCTCAACCGTGTTCTTCCTCATGGACCTGACTTCCAACCCCGTGCCTCCTCAGCTCCCTCCGCCTCTTCCACTCATGCCACCGAATCCCCATTCACACCCTCCTTCCTCCTCACCGGCATGGCTATGGCATCTCCTCCTCTCTCCCTCTCTCTCTCCAACTGCCTCCACCCTGGATCTAAGCATGGCCTCATCCCGTTGTCCATCGCCCCTCGGAGTCCAGACGCGTCCGAGTTCGCCATCGTTGTTGTTTCCCTAGAGTTCGCCACCTCCAATGCCACCAGCTTCTTCAAGTCTTGGGCCACAAGCTCCGAGTTCACAATGTACCGAAGTTCGTTCCATCCTCGTGTTTATTGTATTGATCTAGCTTAGAAGTGCCCACTGTAGACGCCATTATTGCCATAATGCAATGATGGAAAAGATATGTATTGTAGTAAAAAAATTATTAGAAGTGGAGCTTATACTTATTGTTGAGATTTGGTTTTTTCCTATAGTACGTCTTTGATGCTTATTTGCACATTAGCTGTTATATCTTGTTGGTTGAGCTTATTTATATCTCTCTATATATTGTTGGTTCCATATTGTTCTGGTATTATGGGGATATGCTGCTAAAACTGTTCTCGATCGTTCTAAATTCGAACTCTTCTACTGGCATACTCGGTTGTGACTTGTGAGGTTCTCAAGTGTTGCCGAAGGTCTGTTCTGCACTAGTGTACAAGGAAAATATTTGTTAAGATGGGGCCACACCAAAGATTGGGGACACTGGAAGCAATTCCTAGGCATCCTCGTTATTGCATACGCTGTCCAGTTGGTTGTTTTACACCTCCGAGTTGTTGTTTTTGCAAAGCGATCCTTTAGAAATAAGTTGTGCTGGGACACAGATACAGTTAGGATGATGGTTTTGCGGTTGATAAGCTGGGTCATGACATTTTGTTGTGAGAGAAAGACAGTGTATCATGGCTAATAAGTTATGCTGATAAGTTGAAGCAAATAGACCGCCAGCTCTACTCATTCATCAAATTAACAAGGCCCTGTGGAAATAAATGATTTGTAGCATATATTGCAGCAAATGTCTCTGTTTGCGGTACGTACAGACGGTAATATTGAACTATTGCGTAGCCAAACTTTATTTTGCATATATTAAGATCATAGCCAACGTTGAGCAAGTTTGAGTGCAATTCATGTCAACACATGTGCTACAGTGAATAAGCTAGAAGTCCCTCATCTTTCCTTTTTCTTTTTTTGGTGATAGCTAGAAGAGCTTCATCTTGGAGAAGCACATGGTCCAATAAGACCAGTCCATCTCGTACGGGTGGTAACGTTGCCATTTGTCGGCGAACCAGCCCTGAATCGGATGGGATGAGCCCGTATCATTGTCGACGAGGACCTGCTGCTTGCCTATGTGGACAAGCACGCAGCCGCTCCTCGGGCAGAAAACCTTTACAGACACGTAAGTCCTGCCGTCCGGCATGAGATCTCGAACGTAGACCACCTGCCGCAAGAACCACTCATCGCCGGCATTGAGCGCCCACACTTCGATCTTTTGCTTATCCTGCAACCTGATCACGGAGAGCCGGCTCTCCCTGGACGTGGCCAGGTGGAGCCGGTGTCTGCCTGCTTCCATGCGCCAGAATGCTGGCAGGTCCGTCGTCCATGCCCGGCCGGTGCCAACGTCGAGCGCGACTGTGCACTCAAGCGACAAGGCCAGCCAGTGCACGATGCCTCCGCGGCAGACGACCTCGGTGCCCAGCTGCATGTCCGCCCTGACTTATGGGAGTGCTCTACCGGCCCCCACGCACCAGCGGGGCTCTGTGGGTTGTGGAGGAGAAAAGTTGGTAGCCGAAGCCCCACACTACGTGAAAATTCTTCAAAGGGAGCGCTTGGCAATTTATTGTAGGGGCGGCTCGTGATGCAGCCGCTCCTACAGTGGCTGGCACGGGGAGCAGGCCGGCCAGATCACCAGCCCCTGCTAATGCACTGTAGGGGCGGCTGGTGATCCAGCCGCCCTTACAACAGGCCACTGTAAGGGCGGGTGATGCAAATCGGCCCTACAAAAGTTTTTCACAAAATTAGTTGAAACGAAGCCCTAAATAACCTCAAATGAAAAACTTTTAAATACAAGATAGTTACATCTCATCAAGATACCCATTTCATACATAGAACACTTTTGCATTTGGAAAAGTTTTAGTAAACTCTTGTCACGGGGTTTGAAAATCCAAGGCGAGACATGGTCAACCCTAGTCAAACGACGTATCAAATGACCTCAAATGAAAAATTTTTGAATACAAGATAGTTTTATCTCATTAAGATACATATTTCATATATAGAACATTTTTTTATTTGAGGAAGTGTTGGTAAACTCTAATCACAAATTCTTTAATCCCACACAGACTTAACGAAACTTCATGCGGGACGAGTGGATTTAGAACTACACTTTCGCAACACTTCGTCAAATGCAAAAATGACCTTTGTATGAATTGTTCGTCTTGATGAGTGGATCAAACTTGATGTTCATGACTTTTCGAGGTGGTCCCATCTAGGGGGTCGAAAACCCGCGTCTAGCCGCGAAAAACTGTAGTTTCAAAGTTTGAGTGGTCCAAACAATCTCAGATGAAAAGGTGACCATTGGAGAAAATATGTATCTTGATGAGTGGATCAAACTTGTTGTCCATCACTTTGGCATCTCGAGGCCATCTAGAGTTCGGTCAACGTGTATTTTCCGAAAAACACAGTTTGACTTGGTCAACCTAGGTCAAACGAGGCTGAATGACCTCAAATGAAAAACTTTTGAATACAAGATAGTTACATCTCATCAAGATACTTATTTCATACATAGAATATTTTTGCATTTGGAAAAATTTTAGTAAACTCTTGTCACAGCGTTTGAACATCAAGGGCGAGACATGGTCAACCCTAGTCAAACGAGCTACCAAATGACCCCAAATGAAAAACTTTTGAATACAAGATAGTTTTATCTCATCAAGATACATATTTCATATATAGAACATTTTTTTATTTGAGGAAGTGTTGGTAAACTCTAGTCACAAATTCTTGAATCCCACACACACTTAATGAAACTTCATGCGGGACGAGTGGATTTAGAACTACACTTTCGCAACGCTTCGTCAAATGCAAAAATGATCTTTGTATGAATTGTTCGTCTTGATGAGTGGATCAAACTTGATATTCATGACTTTTCGAGGTGGGCCCGTCTAGGGGGTCAAAAATCCGCGTCTAGCCGCGAAAAACTGTAGTTTCAAAGTTTGAGTGGTCCAAACAATCTCAGATGAAAAGGTGACCATTGGAGAAAATATGAATCTTGATGAGTAGATCAAACTTGCTGTTCATCACTTTTGCATCTGAGGCCATCTAGAATCCTGTCAACGCGTATTTTTCGAAAAAATGAAGATTTGACTTGGTCAACCTAGGTCAAACGAGACACTAAATGACCTTAAATGAAAAACTTTTGAATATATGGTAGTTACATATCATCAGGATACACATTTCATATATAGTACACGTTTGCATTTGGAAAAGTTAGTAAACTCTTGTCACGGGTTTTGAAAATCCAAGGCGAGACATGGTCAACCCTCGTCAAACGAGGTACCAAATGACCTCAAATGAAAAACTTTTGAATACAAGATAGTTACATCTCATCAAGATACAAATTTCATATATAGAATATTTTTGCATTTGAGAAAGTGTTGGTAAACTCTAGTCACAAATTCTTGAATCCCACACAGACTTAATGAAACTTCATGTGGGGCGTGTGAATTTAGAACTACACTTTCATAACGATTCGTCAAATGCAAAAATGACCTATATATCAATTGTAGGTCTTGATGAGTGGATCAAACTTGATGTTAATGACTTTCCGAGGTGGGCCCGTCTAGGGTGTCGAAAACCCGCGTGTAGCCGTGAAAAACTGAGAATACCAAGATTTTACAACACATCATGATCTATATTTAAGTGGTTCAAACTTTCTCAAATAAAATGTTGACCATTACACCAAATGTAGAGTTTGATGAGTCTGGCAAAATACTATATTTTTCACTAATTTTTATGACATGAGCTCAAATGAAATATATCTTCTTATATAATTTACTTGATATGATATATAGTCTAGTTTATGTTAAACTTGTGTTTGGACGCACATAAATATCATCGAGAGAATTTTTTTCATCGAGACAAATTAGAGAGTATTACGATTTGTATTTATTGAGTACACAATTATTCTATCAAGAAAACTAGACAATTAAATGTACTTCTCTAGTTAAAGAAAAAGAAAAAGAGAAATCTAAAATCAGCCCACTAGCCCAATAGCCTACCGACCCACAATTTTCTAACCCTTGATTCCTGATAGGATGGATGAAAATGAGCTGAGATACACCTTCTTGCGTATATAAAGGTCCGAACCCTAGCTCAGTGTTTCCAATCTTCTATTTCGCCCACGCCGCCACCTCCACTCAACACGGTGCTGGCGGTTGCCTCCGCTCCTCCATCTCTGGCGGCCGCCGCTCTTCTACCGGTGCCCTTCCTCCAGCGCCGCGAGCTCGGCCTCGGAGCGGCCCGATGCGCGGTCACCTCCATCCCCTCCCGCGGCGGCGCGTCCCCGTTCCTCGGCGGCGCGTCCCCGTCCCCGTCCCGCGGAGGCGCGGCCATCCTCGAACCCAAGGCGCCGCCGGCAGCCCCGCCCCTCCCCGATCAGCAGCGGCCCCCGATCTTACAGTGGGGGACCTTTGAGGGCGGCTCAACACCAGCCGCCCTTACAACACGAAGACCGTAAGGGCGGGCCGGTGCTCTAGCCGCCCTTACAGTGCCTTCCACTGCAAGGGCGGCTGGAACACCACCGCCCCCAGCTTAGATGTTGTAAGGGCGGCTCAATCTAGAGCCGCCCCTACAGTGGATTTTCTATTTAAAAAAATCAAATCTAAATACAAATCTGACCACAGAATATAATATAGAATACAAATCACATGTACAGATATATACATCCCCAAACCATCATTACATAGTTTCAAATCTGACCACAATATTAACTATCATTACAAGCCATAATTAAAAAGTTTCACAAGTCTACATAGTCATAGTTCAGAAGTTCAATTCCACATAGATATAAGATTATAAGGGCAACTTGTAACAAAAGAAGCATATTGGTGCTAGACTTTTTTTAAGAAATGCTTTAGTGTTATCTAGAAGGAACATATATCCTTATATTCAGAGTAGTAGCAAGGGAAATATTGGTCGAGCAAATTACCTTTCGAGCAGACCTTGAAACTAATGCTACCTAAATTAGAGAACCTAAGTTGTAGATAAGTCATGCAGCCCAAATCTATGTTAGCATGAATAAATATGCTAGCTCAACAAAATACTTTCAACCACCGCCTATACCATCACCGTTGTCCAAGTTTGCTGAAACATGAGGGGATCCATCACCATTGTGCCCTCTACATCAAAAAGAAATGCTCTCAAAATGGCTAGTTAATTTAAATTTTCTATAGATCAAATGGCTAGTTATTGTGATTCAAGTCCAGAGTAAAAACAAATTGGCTATGAGGAAGTGTACAAGGTAACTTACCATGTTACTTTATGCTTCCTTTGGATGTGTGGCATCTCTATTTATTTTTTGTCAGCAATGTGTAAGGTCCTAGATGGCTAGAGGGGGGGTGAATAGCCTATAAAAATTTCTACAAACTCACTAAGCAAACTTCGTTAGATACACAAACGGCGGAAAGCAAGTTATGCTTAGCCTACTAGGTGTTGCAAGCCTTCTATCCAAACAATTCTAGTAGGTGATCACTAGTACACACAAGAGCTACCACTAGTGATCAAGAGTTCTACCCACGGATTTAGTCTACACAAGAAGTGGTTCCCGACCGACCACACAAGCAATTCTACCCACGGGATTTAGTCTACACAAGATGTGGTTCCCGACCGACCACGCAAGCAATTCTACTTTGCAAGAATGTAATCAAAGTAATACGAGAGAGGTTGAGACTTGTTATACCGACGCGTTGAGTTGAGGTTGCCAATCACCAAGAAGATGAACAATCAATCACAATCGGCAACACACAAAGGATGATGACCAATCACCGGGAGACAAGATGAACACAATGATTTATCCCCGGATGTTCACTTGGGCACCGCCAAGCTACGTCACCCGTTGTGTCGATCAACACCTAGATGGTCCTTTGGTGTGACCCTCAAGCCACCTGCCCCACAAGGCACTTCCCCGCAAGGAAACCACAAGGCGCCACTCTCAAGTGTGATACTCAATGACACGCGCAATCCAATAGAGTTACTCTTCGCGATCCCCGCGAGGTGAGGACAAGAACCTCTCACAAATCAACCGGAGGTGGCCAAGAACAATCACCTACTCTTGCCAACGCCTCCAACAATCTCCAAGCCGGCTAGGAGCGGTACTCTCCAAGAGTAACAAGAAATCCACCGGCTAAGCCACCCACAAGTGCCACTAGAATGCTCTCAAGCAATGCAATGCACTAGGTGATCTCTCAATCTCACTTTGGATGAGCAACAAGCAAGAGAGATGAGAGGGAGAGTGTTTCTCTAGCACAAAGTATGAGCAAGTGAGTAGAAATGGGCAAGAGAGCCTCCCATGGCCGGCCAAGGGGCTATTTATAAGCCCAAGGCGAAATCCAACCGTTACCCCTCGGCAAAGCCGATTTCAACCCGCCGGACGTGTCCCCGCGGCTCAAGCGCGGACGCGTCCGGCGCCTCCTCGCGCGCCCGCGACGACCCGACCGTTGGCGGCCCAACGTTCAAATCACCTTGCGTCCGCCCGCGTCCGGAGGAAACGCCCGCGCGAAACTTTCGTCCGCGTCCGGCCCACGCCGACGCGGCGCCCCTCCGCCACCCTCGGATGGCCTGGCAGCCTCGCGATGAAGCCCAAGACGCGCCGGACTTCGCACGGGAACGGCCCACGTCCGCCGCGTACGTCCGGCGCGCGTCCGACGCGCGACACTCGCTCACGCCCGGCGCCCAAGCCCTGCGCGTCCGGCGCTGTCAAAACTTCGTTTTTCAGCCCGTTGTGACGCCAACTTCTCAGACATGCTATCCAACAAGTATACCAACTTGATCAACAAAGATAGCATGAATTCAACCAAATTTTGCATCCGGCGCAATAGAAAATATGCATCCATTTTTCTCGAAAGCACCGAATCCATCTCTACCCTGCAAACCACAGCGCACCAAAACGCCACCTTTGTAAATGTGCCAACACCACCAAGTGTACATCTCCATGTGCTTGTGTGTTAGCTTTTCACAAACATTTCCCAAAGGTTAGGTTAGCTCACTAGGCCCTACATGCAATGCACTTCATGAATTCACCTAGTGGCACCCGTGCGTCGAATAGCCGATAAGACTTCCCCTCTTAATAGTGCGGCTATCAATCCTAAACCACTCACACCCTCTATGGTGTCTTGAGTGCAAAACAAAATGGCCCTATAGGTTATACCTTTGCCTTGAGCCCATTTTGTTCCTCCAAATGATATGAACGCTTCACACCATCATGTGACCATCTCGATCCATCGATCTTGACTTCACTTGCCCTTCACCGTGCATCGGTCCATCGGCGCCTAGTCTTGCCCGAGCTTCACCATCGCATGGTCCTTCACTCCGAAGCCTCGACTAGTCCTTCACCTTCAACACCGGTCCATGGAGCCAAGCATCGTCTTGATCTTCATCTTTGATCACATGACATGTGTCATGCTTCATATGCAATAAGCTCATCATGTGGACAACCTTTCTCTAAATCAACCACTTAGATAAACAAGGTTAGTCCTAGGTTTCATCAATTAGCCAAAACCAAACTAGGGACTTTCAATCTCCCTTTTTTGGTAATTGATGACAACCTCAACAAAGATGATTTTATAATAAAGATTTTGAACTTGTCATACTTGTCCAATCAATAAGCTCACAAGAGGAATTTGGACAACTATAGCAAGTTCGGTTTTGGTAGTATTGCTCCCCCTACATGTGTGCATAGAGTTTGGATTTGAAGCTTTTCACATATGCATGGATAAAAGTGTGGGGAGAGTAATTCTACCAAAATGATGCTAAGGTGTAAGAAATGGACCTTTGAAGCGTGATACCAATCGGAGTTGCAATTTACACCATCCTTAGCACCATGAAGTAACTAGACATCCATCAAAAACTCAAGAACCCCGTGAGATCAACATTATAAGCAAAGTTCTTGAACCACTTGTAAGGTAAGGGGAGTCTAGTTACAACCTATGCATGCTAGTAGATCATTTCATCAATCAAGTTCTATACTAGCATTGCATCACACAAGCAAGGAGACACCACTTGTATAAAACTTTGAAACTAGGTGCCATGAGCAAGTCATATGAGAATGCACAAACAAATGCAACAACTTTGTTCATGAGCTTGCTCCCCTTCTTGTATAATTTAATTTACCCCTTTATCATGTTCAATCATCTTTTTCTCTCCCCCTTTGTCAACAATTACCCAAAAATGGGATCAAATTGTGGAGAGAAAAGGACTTTGATGGAGTAAACAAAACTTTAGTCAAATTTGGTTCAATCTAGACCACTTGCCAAAGACATTTAATTCGGTTTGAACCAAAGACAAGCTTCTTCACACCTCATGACAAGGGTTATCTTGCCTATGTTGAATTAAACACTTATAGCAAATATTCTAGATTCAACACTAGGATTGCAAGCCCACAAACATGTCATATGTCACCACTAGATCAAGCAAAGCAAAGAAGCAATAGTGGTAAACATATATACATCAAACACATTTGATTTATCATGAATGCTCCAAATGCACCTTGTATGTCTACATGTGCTACCACAAGTATAATCCTAAGAATGAATGACATGTCAACCAATGGTACCTTGCTTTGTCGAAGGAGAGGCATGTCAAGTAGTGGTGGGGTGCATTCAACACATGTTTGAGAAATCAAGAATGTTCAACTCATTCCTTAGCTTGCAAGACCTTCTTTCATCAAGTGGCTTGGTGAGGATGTCGGCAAGTTGATCATCGGTGCCCACACTTTCAATGGAAATATCACCCTTTTGTTGATGATCTCTTATAAAGTGATGCCTTATGTCAATGTGCTTTGTTCTTCCATGTTGAACCGGGTTTTGTGTCATCTTGATTGCACTTTCATTATCACAAAACAATGGCACATTCTTGAAGTTGATGCCATAATCCTTCAAAGTTGACTTCATCCAAAGCAATTGTGCACAACAACTCCCCGCACTAACATATTCGGCTTCGGCGGTAGAGATTGCCACACTATTTTGTTTCTTTGAGGACCATGACACAAGTGATCTTCCAAGAAGTTGACATGTACCACTTGTGCTCTTTCTATTGATCTTGCAACCACCATAGTCGGAGTCCGAATATCCAATTAATTCAAACTTTGACCCCTTGGGATACCACAATCCAACATCTCTTGCTTGCTTCAAGTACCTCAATATTCTCTTTGCGGCCGTGAGATGACTCTCTCTAGGTGAGGCTTGATATCTAGCACACATGCAAACACTAAACATGACATCCGGCCTTGATGCGGTGACATAGAGTAGGCTTCCAATCAATGACCGATAATCCTTTTGATTCACCATATTGCCATCATGATCACTATCAAGATTCCCATTGGTGCCATTGGAGTTGAGATTGGCTTTGCATCTTGCATCCCAAACTTCTTCAACATGTCCCTTATGTATTTCCCTTGACTCACAAATGTCCCATTCTTCAATTGCTTGACTTGAAGACCAAGGAAATAGCTAAGTTCACCAATCATGGACATCTCAAACTCTTTTGCCATCATTTCACCAAATTCTTCACAATATGCTTGATTGGTTGATCCAAAGATGATATCATCAACATAGATTTGCACAATGAAGAGATCATTACCAATCTTCTTGGTGAATAGAGTAGTATCAACCTTGCCCATAATGAACCCCTTGGAGTGAAGAAAAGTCTTCAATCTCTCATACCATGCTCTAGGTGCTTGCTTCAAGCCATACAAAGCTTTCTTCAACTTGTACACATGGTTGGGCTTCTTCTCATCTTCAAAACCGGGAGGTTGCTCAACATATACTAGCTCATTGATGATCCCATTGAGAAATGCACTCTTGACATCCATTTGATATAACTTGATATTGTGGGCACATGCATAAGCCAATAGAATCCTTATTGCCTCCAATCTTGCCACCGAGCATATGTTTCATCATAGTCAAGACCTTCAACTTGAGTATAGCCTTGTGCAACTAGTCTTGCTTTGTTTCTAATCACAACACCATCTTGATCTTGCTTGTTCTTGAAAACCCATTTGGTTCCAATGACATTGTGATCCTCCGGCCTCTCAACTAACTCCCACACATCATTTCTTGTGAAGTTATTGAGCTCTTCTTGCATTGCCATGATCCAATCGGCATCATCCAAAGCTTCCTCAACTTTCTTTGGCTCTTTGGTTGACATAAATGATGCATACTCACAAATCATAGCCACTCTTGATCTTGTTTGCACACCACTTCTAATATCACCAATAACACTATCAATTGGGTGATCTCTTGCAACATGTTGTGGTTGTAGCACTTGCACTTGATTGCTTGAACTTGGTTGGTCACTTAACTTGTCCTCATTTGATGAACTAGCACCATGATCTTGCACTTGAGCATTGCTAGCTTGCCTCAATGGAGAATTGAGCACTTCATCTTTATCATCTTGCACATCAACCACTTGCTTTGCTCTAATGTCCCCAATGTCCATGTTCTTCATTGCTTCAACCAATTGAGTTCCACCAACATCTTCTAGATTCTCATCTTCATCTTGTGACCCATTGGTTTCATCAAATTGCACATCATGGACTTCCTCTCTAATGCCACTTGAATTGTTCCAAACTCTATAAGCCTTGCTTGTAGTTGAATAACCGAGTAGGAACCCCTCATCACATCTCTTTTCAAACTTCCCCAATCTAGTGCCCTTCCTCAAGATATAGCATTTGCAACCAAACACTCTAAAATAGCCAATGTTGGGCTTTCTTCCATGAAGTAATTCATATGGGGTCTTCTCTAGCAAAGTATGACAATAGAGCCTATTGATATAGTAGCATGCCGTGTTGATTGCTTCATCCCAAAATGATTGACTAACATTGTACTCATGAAGCATTGATCTAGCCATATCAAGCAATGTTCTATTCTTCCCGTCAACTAGGCCATTTGATTGTGGAGTGTACTTGGCCGAGAATTGATGACCAATGCCATAGTGATCACACAATTCTTCCATTCTTGTATTCTTGAACTCACTCCCATTATCACTTCTCACTTTCTTGATTCTCATGTCAAACTCATTGTGAACTCTAGTGAGAAAGAAAGAATACTCATGTGAATCTTGTGAAGTCATCCACTATGACAAACCCATACTTGTTGCCACCAATACTTGTGTATGTAGTTGGGCCAAATAGATCCATGTGCAACAACTCAAATGCCTTGCATGTGCTCATTATGCTCTTCTTTGGATGTGAACTTCCAACTTGCTTCCCGGCTTGACATGCACTACACAACTTGTCCTTCTCAAATACAACATCTTTCAACCCTTCAACAAGATTGTGTTGTGTGAGCTTCTTCAATTGTTTCATGCCAACATGCCCAAGCCTTCTATGCCACATGACCAACCCAAACTTGATTTTGATATCAAACATGTTGTCAAAGAAGCTTCACTAGAGTTGAAATCAACAAGATAGAGATTCTCATATCTAAAGCCTTTGAACACCAAGTTGGAGCCATCAAGAGAAACTACCTCAACATCATTTGCCCCAAAAATGCACTTGTAGCCTCGATCACAAATTTGTGCCACGGAGAGAAGATTGAAATCCAAGCTTTCAACTAGCATCACATTGGAGATGCTCATGTCATTTGATATTGCAATCTTGCCCAAACCAACAACCTTGCCTTTCTTGTTATTGCCAAAAGTAATTAACTCAATGCCACTATCATTCTTCTCAATTGAATCAAACATTCTTGATGTGCCTGGTCATGTGTTGAGAACACCCACTATCAATAATCCAATGCCTTCCTCCGGCTTTATAATTCACCTACAAGCAAATCAATGAAGCTTAGGTACCCATTTTTGCTTGGGTCCTTGTAGGTTAGTGACTAAGCTCTTTGGTACCCAAATTGCCTTCTTCTTTGGGCCAACAATGGGTGTACCAACAAACTTAGCTTGTACACCTTTCACACCCTTGGTAAGCACATAACAAGAATCAAAAGGTATAGCATTGTTAAGTTTCTTGTTCTGTTGCTTCTTGTTGCAATTTTGCTCTAGGTGCCCAACTTGCTTGCATCTATAGCAAAACCGACCATGCTCTTCACAAAGCTAGGCTTTGGAGTTGCAAAGGCCGACTTGCCCTTCTTGGGGTTATAGCCCAATCCCTCTTTGTTAAGAGAGAACCTTTGGCTACCCAAGCACTTTAGCAAGCGGGCCTCACCACCATAGGCTTTGCCTAAGGCATGAGTGAGCTCATCCACCTCCTTCTTGAGGGTCTCATTCTCTACCATTAGTGTAGCATCACAAGTGAAGCCATCACTAGTAGTGGAGATAGAGTCGGTGGTGGTGGTGGATGATGTGCTACAAGAAGGGTTAGCATTTGTCATGATGATAGGTTGATAAAATGACTCATCAATGATGTCACAAGTAAGACCTATATCACATGATGCAATCACCACTTTCTTTGCTTGTTGCTCAAGTAGAAGTGAGTGAGCTTCTTTAAGCTTAGAATGAGCATCACCAAGCTTCTCATGGTCTACCACTAGACTCTCATGAGTGGTCATAAGCTCACCTAGGGCTTTCAAGTATTTCTACTTTCATTGAAAGCTTCTTGCACTCCTTTTCCTTGGCAATAGCTATATCTCTAGTTTCTTGCATCAAGTCATATAATTGATCCTTAGTCGGTTCATCATCATCATCAACATTATCAACATCGTGAGCATATTCCATCTCACTATCATCATCACTATCATCATATTGTACCTTTGTTTCCTTGGCCATGAAGCATGATGGTGATGTGGAGAATAATGAAGACTTCTTGTTGATAGCGATGGAAGCCATAGCCTTGTTGCTTGAATCTTCATCTTCATCATCATTGTCACTCTCCCAAGTGACCACAAATGCACCATTCTTGCCCTTCTTGAGTGTCATCTTGGCCTCATGCTTCTTCTTCTCAAACTTGCCCTTGTTGTAGTTCTTCTTCTTCTCATATGGGCATTCGGCTTGTAGATGCTCGGTGCTATCACAATTGAAGCACTTTCTTGGTTGCTCTTGCTTCTTGAAGTTGTTTCTCTTGAAGCCTCTTCTCTTGATGAACATGTGTCCCATCTTCTTCACCACAAGAGCAAGTGCCTCATCATCAATCTCAAAGTCACCATCTTCCTCATTGGTTTCTTCTTCTTCAAAGATTGGTGCTTTGCCCTTGGAGGATGTGGCTTGGAATGCCACGGTCTTCTTCTTCTCCTCCTCTTCCACCTTCTCATCATCTTGATCAAATTTGTCATATGTCAAGACTTCACCAAGCAAATCATTTGCCTTCTTATTTTCAAGCCCATCTCTTTGTAGCATTAGCTTCAACATCTTGAAGCTCTTCGGCAAGCATATCAAGAACTTGTGACAAAAATCTTCATCTTTTGTCTTGTGTCCCAAACTCTTGAGATCATTCACAATCACTTGCAAGCGATGAAACATTTCAATGATTGTTTCATCCTCCTTCTTCTTGAAGTTCTCGAACTCACTCTTGAGCCCATATAGCTTGGCACTCTTCACAACCTTGGTGCCCTCATAGGTCTCACCCAACCTAGTCCACACTTCACTTGCAAGCTCCAAATCCTTGATTCCCTCAAACACCTTTGTATCAATGCCATTGTATAGGGTGTTGAGAGCCATTCTATTGCATGTGATGTTGGCTTTATCTTCATCGGTGAGATGATCATTATCTAGAATAGCATAGTCATGCAATGTAACTTGCAAGACTCTCTCTTGTATCGAACCAAGATACATGATCATCTTTCTCTTCCAATGGTCAAATGAGCTAACTCCATCAAACATAGGCGGTTTGCCCCCAACATGGTTGAACACAATTTGAGCCATCTTAACACCGTAGGATGTTAAGCCTTGCACTAAAACGGTGACCTCGGCTCCAATACCACTTGTAAGGTCCTAGATGGCTAGAGGGGGGGTGAATAGCCTATAAAAATTTCTACAAACTCACTAAGCAAACTTCGTTAGATACACAAACGGCGGAAAGCAAGTTATGCTTAGCCTACTAGGTGTTGCAAGCCTTCTATCCAAACAATTCTAGTAGGTGATCACTAGTACACACAAGAGCTACCACTAGTGATCAAGAGTTCTACCCACGGGATTTAGTCTACACAAGAAGTGGTTCCCAACCGACCACACAAGCAATTCTACCCACGGGATTTAGTCTACACAAGATGTGGTTCCCGACCGACCACGCAAGCAATTCTACTTTGCAAGAATGTAATCAAAGTAAAGAGAGAGGTTGAGACTTGTTATACCGACGCGTTGAGTTGAGGTTGCCAATCACCAAGAAGATGAACAATCAATCACAATCGGCAACACACAAAGGATGATGACCAATCACCGGGAGACAAGATGAACACAATGATTTATCCCCGGATGTTCACTTGGGCACCGCCAAGCTACGTCACCCGTTGTGTCGATCAACACCTAGATGGTCCTTTGGTGTGACCCTCAAGCCACTTGCCCCACAAGGCACTTCCCCGCAAGGAAACCACAAGGCGCCACTCTCAAGTGTGATACTCAATGACACGCGCAATCCAATAGAGTTACTCTTCGTGATCCCCGCGAGGTGAGCACAAGAACCTCTCACAAATCAACCGGAGGTGGCCAAGAACAATCACCTACTCTTGCCAACGCCTCCAACAATCTCCAAGCTTCTAGGCTAGGAGCGGTACTCTCCAAGAGTAACAAGAAATCCACCGGCTAAGCCACCCACAAGTGCCACTAGAATGCTCTCAAGCAATGCAATGCACTAGGTGATCTCTCAATCTCACTTTGGATGAGCAACAAGCAAGAGAGATGAGAGGGAGAGTGTTTCTCTAGCACAAAGTATGAGCAAGTGAGTAGAAATGGGCAAGAGAGCCTCCCATGGCCGGCCAAGGGGCTATTTATAAGCCCAAGGCGAAATCCAACCGTTACCCCTCGGGCGAGGCCGATTTCAACCCGCCGGACGCGCCTCCGCGGCTCAAGCGCCGGACGCGTCCGGCCTCTCTCGCGCCGCGGCATGCCGACCGTTGGCGGCCCAACGTTCAAATCACCTTGCGTCCGGCCCCGTCCGGCCTGCGTCCGACGGCCCGTCCGGAGGAAACGCCCGCGCTCAAAAACTTTCTGTCCGCGTCCGGCCCACGCCGGACGCGCCCCGCAGGGCCCGCCGCCCTCGCATGGCCCAGCGGCCTCGCGATTTAAGCCCAAGACGCGCGGACTACGGGCCGATGAACGGCCCGCGTCCGCCGCGTGCGTCCGGCGCGTCCGACGCGTCAGCGACACTTCGCTTCACGCCCGCGCCCAAGCCTGCTTGGCGTCCGCTGCCAAAACTTCGTTTTTAGCCCGTTGTGACGCCAACTTCTCGGACATGCTATCCAACAAGTATACCAACTTGATCAACAAAGATAGCATGAATTCAACCAAATTTTGCATCCGGCGCAATAGAAAATATGCATCCATTTTTCTCAAAGCACCGAATCCATCTCTACCCCCGCAAACCACAGCACCAAAACGCCACCTTTTGTAAATGTGCCAACACCACCAAGTGTACATCTCCATGTGCTTGTGTGTTAGCTTTTCACAAACATTTCCCAAAGGTTAGGTTAGCTCACTAGGCCCTACATGCAATGCACTTCATGAATTCACCTAGTGGCACCCGTGCGTCGAATAGCCGATAAGACTTCCCCTCTTAATAGTGCGGCTATCGATCCTAAACCACTCGACCCTCTATGGTGTCTTGAGTGCAAAACAAAATGGCCCTATAGGTTATACCTTTGCCTTGAGCCCATTTTGTTCCTCCAAATGATATGAACGCTTCACACCATCATGTGACCATCTCGATCCATCGATCTTGACTTCACTTGCCCTTCACCGTGCACGGTCCATCGGCGCTAGTCTTGCCCGAGCTTCACCATCGCATGGTCCTTCACTCCGAAGCCTCGACTAGTCCTTCACCTTCAACACCGGTCCATGGAGCCAAGCATCGTCTTGATCTTCATCTTTGATCACATGACATGTGTCATGCTTCATATGCAATAAGCTCATCATGTGGACAACCTTTCTCTAAATCAACCACTTAGATAAACAAGGTTAGTCCTAGGTTTCATCAATTAGCCAAAACCAAACTAGGGACTTTCACAATGCCTAAAAAAAGTGCCGACATGAACATCAGATGATTTGTTCTAGAGCTAACGTTGATCATAATTAGTAAAATTGTACACCAAAAATCAGCCGTAGAACCCAGATTTATTGTATAAATAAAAGAATTCACTCATATTAGAAATGAGTATATTCACCTGAAAGAAGCATCGATTTTACAAAGAGTCCTGGCACAATCAATTTGATGGTAGAGACCATTTTAAAATCAGGTAATACAAAGGGATTCGGGCAATTAGGCAATATTAGCATCCGGTAGTACCGTAATAGCAAGCATATATATAGGTAAAAGCCATGTTACAAAACATGTACAAGTTAACTATTGCTAGAAACAATATCCCCGCAAGAAAAAGAAACTATAACAAGCATGCAACAAGTGATTTTCTCTTCAGGCAATACATATGGAATTAGCAATGTAGCATTGGCCACCGGACAAGATATGAAGAAAAACAGTGAACATTGCCTCACCAAATAGGAAGTGATCTTTCCAAGTGCTATTGCACACGAGTTGAATACAAAGTCCATGACAGAGAAGGAAGTGAATATCTGCATATCAGAGATTAACAAGATTACCAAGAGTACAAGTAACCTTAAAAAGGAAAGAATCACATGTACTGTTCTGTTCTAGTTCTAAAAATAAAGTACTCCATTTAGAAATATCTGGACAGTGCAAACAATAAAATATTCAATCATCCTATGGTTTCTTCCAAGTAGGCAAAACTACTAAACAAGTATGAAATAGCATATTCATGTTCAGATAACAAACAAGCATGATCACAGATATGACTTCAATTTTTGGAAAGCAAAATTGCCATCAGCTAGCATAATTTGAAGTATAGGATCCTAGATAAGCAATCTAGCATCTATTACTTTTAAGACGACATGCCTTGACCCTTGAGGAAGCAAACTACTAGCAGGTAGCTGCTATCTCATAACCAATATACCTCTGTTACACAACATATCCCTTCGAACAGCATGCTGGTTGTAGCCTTGACCCTTGAGAAGGCGATTTGCTGGTAGCTAGTTGCTCTCTCAACGAGAGAGCATCCCTGAAACGACAAAGCACGAGCGCAAAGCACACAGAGATCGAGAGATCAATTTCCCCTCACTCCAACAAAGACGTCGCATCGAAGGTTGCGCGCAGGGGTTCGCAAATCGGTGCTAGTGGAGCCATCGGAGAACCCAACGCCCTGAAGGCGCACCTTGACCTTATCGACGTTCTTATCTCCGCCACCGGCGGGGCTGCGCGCCCGAGCGGATCAACCGCAGCCACCGGGGCGTCGTGGATCCGGCAGCCCCGCCGTCGTCCGCGTGGAGAGGCGCCGTCGTGCCACCGCGGATCGGCGAGGGCGGCCCAAGCCACCGCGGATCGAGGCGGGCGCCCGCAACGCCGCGTATCGGGACGGGCGGGCAGCGCCGGGGCGACGGGGAGGGCGCGGCACCGGCGCGCTTGGGTTCGAGGATGGCCGCGCCTCCGCGGGACGGGGACGGGGACGCGCCGCCGCGGGAGGGGATGGAGGTGACCGTGCATCAGGCCGCTCCGAGGCCGAGCTCGCGGCGCTGGAGGAAGGGCACCGGTAGAAGAGCGGCAGCCGCCGGAGATGGAGGAGCGGAGGCAGCCGCCAGCACCGTGTGGAGTGGAGGCGGCGGCTTGGGCGAAATAGAAGATTGGAAACACTGAGCTAGGGTTCGGACCTTTATATACGCAAGAAGGTGTATCTCAGCTCATTTTCATCCATCCGATCAGGAATCAAGGGTTAGAAAATTGTGGGCCGGTAGGCTATTGGGCTGGTGGGCTGATTTTAGATTTCTCTTTTTCTTAACTAGAGAAGTACATTTAATTGTCTAGTTTTTTTATAGAATAATTGTGTAGTCAATAAATACAAATCGTAATACTCTCTAATTTGTCTCGATGAAAAAAATTCTCTCGATGATATTTATGTGCGTCAAAACACAAGTTTAACATAAACTAGACTATATATCATATCAAATAAATTATATAAGAAGATATATTTCATTTGACCTCATGTCATAAAAATTAGTGAAAAATATAGTATTTTGCCAAACTCATCAAACTCTACATTTGGTGTAATGGTCAACATTTTATTTGAGAAAGTTTGAACCACTTAAATATAGATCATGATGTGTTGTAAAATCTTGGTATTCTCGCTTTTCACGCCTACACGCGGTTTTCGACACCCTAGACGGACCCACCCTCGGAAAGTCATTAACATCAAGTTTGATCCACTCATCAAGACCTACAATTGATATATAGGTCATTTTTGCATTTGACGAATCGTTATGAAAGTGTAGTTCTAAATTCACACGCCTACATGAAGTTTCATTAAGTCGTAGGATTCAAGAATTTGTGACTAGAGTTTACCAACACTTACTCAAATGCAAAAATATTCTATATATGAAATATGTATCTTGATGAGATGTAACTATCTTGTATTCAAAAGTTTTTCATTTGAGGTCATTTGGTATCTCGTTTGACTAGGGTTGACCTTGTCTCGTCTTGGATTTTCAAAACCCGTGACAAGAGTTTACTAACTTTTCCAAATGCAAACGTGTACTATATATGAAATATGTATCCTGATGATATGTAACTACCATGTATTCAAAAGTTTTTCATTTAAGGTCATTTAGTGTCTCGTTTGACCTAGGTTGACCAAGTCAAATCTTTATTTTTTCGAAAAATACGCGTTGACCGGACCCTAGATGGCCTCGACACAAAAGTGATGAACAACAAGTTTGATCTACTCATCAAGATACATATTTTCTCCAATGGTCACCTTTTCATCCGAGATTGTTTGGACCACTCAAACTTTGAAACTACATGCCATTCGGCTGGGACGTTTTCGACCCTAGACGGCCCACTCCGAAAAGTCATGAACATCAAGTTTGATCCACTCATCAAGATGAACAATCCATAAAAAGGTTATTTTTGCATTTGACAAAGCTGCGTAAAAGTGTAGTTCTAAATCCACCCGTCCTACATGAAGTTTCATTAAGTTTGTGTGGGATTCAAGAATTTGTGACTAGAGTTTACCA